>JAPQWN010000012.1:18882500-19548659 GCA_028538565.1 Umbellularia californica | reverse complement strand
AACACCCCTAAAATTCAAAACCAATCCAACTATCAGCATCCATGGAGCAGCCAAATGCCATTGACGAAAACCCCAAAACATCAGATGGGTTGTAATTCTCTAAATCCACGAAAAAATGAACAAAAAAAAAAACCCCAATCACAGCCTTCCTATTTGACGAAAACCAAAATCTATCAGGACAAGTTCTGATCTACTTGTGATCATGTGGCTGGTGCTGTATAGAGAGAGAGAGAGAGAGAGAGAGAGAGAGAGAGAGAGAGAGAGAAACCAAAAAAGCAACCAAAAAACAGAGATTTTGGCATCAAAAAATGCTGGTGCTGAAAGAACCAAAAAACCCATTAATCCAGAGATTTTGGCATCCAAACAGAGATTTTGGCATCGAAAACCCATTAATCTAGCAACCAAAAAACAACATAAAAAACGCTGAAAGAACCTGAAGAAACTGTAACGAAATGGCTGGTGCTGCAGAGAGAGAGAAACAGAGATTTTTCTAGGCTGCAACGAAATGGCTGGTGCTGCAACGAAATGGCTGGTGACTCTGGAAGAGGAAGATAGAGAGAGATGGGAGAGGAGAGATGGAGAGAGGAGATATGGAGGGAGAGGGGGGCTTTGCAGGAGACGAAAGCAGAAATCGTGTTTGGGGGAGTCTACAGCAACGATCGAAAGGGTTTTGTAGCAGGGATTTTCGGTGGAAATAAAACACCGTCTAAGGGCATTTTAGTCTGAAAAAATGCCTCCGCCTCTACATTTTTAAGGGCCAAACATCTCTATTTTCCAGATGCACCGTTTTCAAGCTTTTGCTTTTTAGAGGGTTTGTCTCTAAAACTCTAAAGTTGGTAGAGGAAAAAATCAAATACCAAACACCTCTATTTTTTCAATCCTCTGGCTGTTTTAGACATTTAGAGGAATAGAGCCTTGAAATAGACCTCCCAAACATGGGCTTAGCCTTGCATTCTATTCTATATCTGCACTGATAAATCTCAATCATGACAAATTGGTAGACATGTCATCAATGCAACTTGTGTTGATGGTGATAGTATTACAGCAATGTGTTATATAGGTTTTTGTGAAACCTCATGTGGTTAGGATTAAGTAAACTTATTTGATTTGAATCAAGGTAGATTTGGTGATTAATTCTAATTAGAAGAGCCCTAGAGGATCCACTCGATCTGACATGACATAAACTTGTCCTCCAAAATTTTTGTAATCATCTTTTTAATTATACAAATACTAATAAAAAGTATATACTTGATGCTAAACATTTCATTAAGAAGACATCAATCACCTCCAATTTGCGAATGATATCACTGCTTCGGTGTAGACGTTCTTTGATAGTGGGAGAATTCTATTAGCACCTCAAAAGTTACTCTCCCCACCGCACAATAAAAGAAAAAAAAAGGAGTTTTCCTAAACTAACCCTCCCCACTTCTCCCCACACCTGCCCCCCAATCTCCGGCTGGGAGGGAGCCCTGACCGGCAGCCCTCTCTCCCTCCCCCTCTTCTCCCTCTCTCAATTCCTCTTCTTCCCTCTCCTTCCCTCCATTACTCTTCTTCTTGCTCTCCCTCTCTCTCTCCCTCCCCCTCCCAGTCACCAGCAAGGAGGGAGATCGTTGCCACTAGCGACTGGGAGGGGGAGGGAGAGGGAAGAAGAGGAAGGGAAAGAGGGAGAGGAGGGAAAGAAAATAGAAGGGGAGGGAGGAAGAAGGGGGGGGGGGGGGGGGGGACTGGCCAGTCGGCCGCCGGGGTTGGGGGGGGGGGGGGGGGGGGGGGGGTGTTGGGGGTATAGGAAGAACTTACTTTTTTTTTATCTTCTAGTGTGGTGGGGAGAGCAAGATTTGTGGTGCCAATTTGGGTTGGGGGGGGGGGGGGGGGGGGGGGGGTTGCGCATAATAAGTTTGTTGGGATGTTAGAGATCATCTATGATCTCTATTTGATTATAAATGTATCTTTTCAATTAATGGAACTTACGTGATTTTATGGGAACGTATTGAGTCTTGAAATTTTATATGGTATCAAAGCTTGGGCCCAACGATGAACTTGTGATCAAGCCGGATTTGATCACGCTTCCACGATTATCACCATCAATCTTTCTATTTCAATAAGAAAAAAGTGATGTTTCTGGAAGAAATCGCTACAGATATGATCCAGTGGACCACCGGCAACGACAGACTGAAAAAGGAGCGAGTTGCTGATGAATCCACGGATAGATTGTAATTACCAAAAAGACATGAAGATCATTTTTATGAAAATATCTTATCCTCTATTTTTAAGATATCAAAGGGTTATTATTTTTCATTTTCACAATCAAGTGTACTTCTCTGATCTCTGTTAATAAGTTTGGTAGGATGTCAGTAGATTATCCATATCTTTAATATAAGGTTATTTCATTACTTGATTATAAATGTACCTTTTCATTTAATGAAACTTGCAGTGATTTTATGGGAATGTATTGTTTTTTTGAAATTTTAGAGCCTAGATATCATGAGTGCATGTGAGTGAGTGGGTTCCACTTCGTCACAAGGTCCATATGGTGGCAGAAAAGATACCTATCACAAAAAAGACCTAAAAGAGGTATCTCTTAACCTTGCATTCTAATCTATACATCTGCACTGATAGATCTCAATCATGACAAATTGGTAGACATGTCATCAATGCAACTTGTGTTGATGGTGATGGAAGTACAGCAATGTGCTATTTAGGTTGTTGTGAAACCTGATGTGGTTAGGATGAAGTAAACTTATTTGATTTGAATCAAGGTAGATTTGGTGATTAATTCTAATTAGAAGAGCCCTAGAGGATCCACTCGATCTGACATGACATAAACTTGTCCTCCAAAATTTTAGTAACCATCTTTTTAGTGATACAAATACACATAAAAAGTATATACTTGATGCTAAACATTTCATTAGGAAGACATCAATCACCTCCAATTTGCAAATGATATCACTGCTTGGGTGTAGATGCTCTTTTACAGTGGGGGCATAATAAGAGGTCAAGGAAAGATAACCATGTGGTGACAGATAAATCGTTAGTCCAGGAGAGGAAAGTGACCAAGATTCACGTAGAGTAGTCTTTGTTGGGCAGAAACATGTCCCAGATGATTTGTTCACAACAATGCCACCCCTACCACTACGGCAGGTTAAAGTAGAGGAACAAATCTGAGACCATGTTCAATCATCAATGATGGTATGTTACTATATTTTGAATGAGGAATTGGATGAGGAAGAGACACGGAGCAACGCCATAGGCGAGCAACACTAGCGTCGCTCCTCTCAAGATTCTAAAAACCGAACTACAGAGCTTCTTTTTCGTTCTGCCCGAATCACGAGACCTTTTTTCATGCAACGGCCATCTACCGGGAACTTTCTTGTAAAATCCTGCATATTCTTAAATGGGTAATAGTGGCCATTAAAAGAAGGAATTTCCTAGCTAATTTGTGAGGATTAACTTACCTGCTTGACATTGAGGAGGGATGCTCTGATGAGTGATGATTGGACCCACTGTAAATTTGTGAGGGTCCTAAGCAGGCTTACTTAGAAAAGTATAAATTGCTTGAAAAACGCTCTCATCCTGTATCGGCCATTATGAAATCTCACAAGAATGGTGGTCGATAACATGTTAAATTAATTGCTGTAACACAATTCCCAAAAGCTTTTATACCAAAGATGGATAAATGATTCTCTCTGAGATCTTGAAATTTCAAATTTTAAATCAAGATAAGGACTTTAGGAGAAAATAATCTAGAGAAAATAAAAGAACTCAATGAGATTTACTTTGTTTCTTTTTTTTTTTTTTTTTTTCTCGGATAGTAAAATTTTTGTCCATCATGCCATAACAAAACAACAACTAAGCATGGGAACAACAAAGCTTCACCCAATCGGGAACAACATCATCCCAATAAAAAATTTTACTAAGCCGATAACTTTTCTTCGCCAATACATTCACAGCCACATTAGAAGTCTTAGGGAATTCAACCAAGGAGAAACAATTACACTGATATTTAATGTTCAAAATAATGGGATTGATGGTCCAATCCATTTGCCCATTAATGATATTTACGATGTCCTTTGCACCTGAAAAAGCACAATCTTGAGTAAACCCCCACTTTCTTTTGACAAAGTAAATCTCAACAAAATAGAATGAAATTTACTTTGTGAGTAGCACTATGGACCCTCAATTTATTTGTTGGAAAGAAAATGAAAGAAAAAAAAACCCTAAAATGTATTAGAAATCTTCATCATAACCGTATCATTCATGAAACCGTGTACGATAAGGTAAGATAAGTTAGATACTTGATCGGAAAACTCAGCTAAGGCTCAAGAAATCCAAATCATGTAGGACTTTCTATTTGAGAAGATTAAGTCAAAATCGAGAGTGAACTTGAGGAATTGATTGTCAAATTGCACTTTAATTTCCAAATCAAATAGCCATCACTTCATATATTATAATACAATGTGGTCATGAAATGAAAAATTAAGATGCTTAAACGGTGATGCCCAACTTCATTTGTAAATAAAATCTTTCACAACTTAAAAACACTCATTTCAACTGGAAAGTCTTTATGGCCCTGTTGAATCTATCATATTTCATATATTTAAAAAGGCAGTTCTCATTGAGAGCATTAGGTGTGTCAAATGTAAAGGAAGTTGTAGAAAGTATATGGCAGAACTGCAATGGAGCTCCAGTACAAGATCCATAATCTTGGTCCACCTTATTGAAATCGAAACAAATTACAAGCTTTTACACCCACTGTATTGGCACTGGAGTAATTTTCAAATTGATTGTAGTAGGTCCCATGTTAGATTGATTACATGCCTTAACAAAATATAAAATCTTATTAGTAAAAAAATCAGTTAATACAGAGTGTATGAATCCAATGGCGGGTCTTGTGCTAATTTTATATTTTTCAGAATTCTCACGTATGGCTGCTTTAAGACTTGACATTTATCCATAAATAGTTGAAGTATAAAAGAATTCCTGTAAAGTTGTTCGTATGATATCCTAAACCTATGAGACATCGCACTATGCCATACGTTATATATAGAGGGTATCACATAATTTTTCCTTCGTACCAAATTTTATATGTCCCTTTCTTATATGAGTAACTTTATAGAATTTCTTAAACTTCAACCGTTTGGACAGTCGTACGGTCAAAATTCCGTTTTCTTTTGAATGAGATTTTGCCGTATAGATTTGGTGTATATAAAGTTTTCTGGGAAAAATTGGTTTATATAGGGTTTTTCTTATTTATAATTTCAATGGTTTTTATCAAGTTGTATCCGTATGATCAGTTAAAACTTGGAGTAGTTTCAAGTCAGAAAGAGTGATGAAATTAAAGTCACGTAAAAGCATGACTTGTCAAGTGAGACTCGAGTTCTGCGTCTACAGTACGGTAATTTCAGTCAACGGTCAACAAATTGTTCTGGAAGAAAAGTGCAAGCAGATCTACCTATTGAAGAGCAAATCAATTCCTCGCCGATCTTTTACCCATTAGTTAGCATGTGAAGTGAAGAATTGGGTTTAGAATTCATACCTTCCCAAATCAGTCAAACGTAATTCCCAATACCGCCCTGCGATTCTCCTCTGTCCAATACTCGTTTGCATACTCCGCGAGAGCATCCAAAAATATAGAGCCCCCACAGTGGGAATACATGTCAAGGTATGTACTCACAGCCGTCCAATTGGTGGCCCTACCATCCATTGATATTGATTGGCAGGACTTCCACTTCTTTCTCGATTCAATGAAAAACCCGAATCAGAGACCTTAGTAGTCAGGCTCATCAGTTAAAAGAGGGATTTTGGATCTCCTGATTTGTTTAAACAGGGATATACTGTTGCATCCAATTAAAATTTATCAAGTCTCACGATCAAAACACGTAATAAATGCATTGCATTGGAGCATGGAAATTCCGTTGAATGAGATTTGAGTTAAATCCCATACAAGGATTCATGTGGGATGAGCTTAGTATGATTATATAAAAATAAATAGATCAATCCTCGTAAATAATATGAGGCTATTCACTCATCTAGAACAATGAGGGGTGTACATGGATCGGATAGGTGCGGATTGGGCCAAATCCGTCACCAATCCGTTACCTACGGATTGATGGATTTGGAATTCGTCACTAATCCGTAGCTATTAAAAACCGATCCGTGGAGGATCGGATCAGATCGGATTAATCCGTCTAATCTGTTCAATCTAATGTTAAAAGAAAGATATCAAATATGTTGTAAAAAATTTCATATTTGACCCCTTAAATTTTTTTTCTTATTTTATACTTAGACATCTTAACTTATATTTAGACCCTTTAATTTTTTTCATTTATAGTTAATGTCAATGGATCGGATCAGATTGAATCCGCGGATTAATGGTGAAATCCGTCACTAATATTTTGCTAACGGATTACAAATTTTTTTATCCGTCACCAATAAGATCAGTTAAAAATCTGCAAATCAAATCGAATGATAACGGTTTTACGAATCAACATATGTTTTTTATCCCAGCATCCTTTGAGAAGGCCCAACTGCAGTAGTAGTTTAGATTGGTAGGCTTTCGGTTTAGATTCTCTTCGCTTGTTACTCTACATACTACACTTTTGTCAGGCTGCAGAATTCTATAACGTGACAACCCATATCTTTCAACCCTCTGTCTTGAGATGCCCTCAGCAAGGCAATGGAAACCCTAAGATCACATTCACCCTCTGATTGTCTAGACCCTAGACACTGTGAAGATGGATCACGGCCATAGATGCCCCTCATTTGAACCAAATTTTTTTTTGTTATATTATTTGGAATAAATATTAAAAGGAAAAAAATATTTCTCTGACAAAACTTTTCTAGGGTTTCAAAACCATTATTGTTTGTCCCATGTAATCCCCCACTAATATACATGATAAACATTTACTAGATTAATGCCCAAAGCCCTAGGCAAAAGGATAACATTTACTACATTGAAGGCCTCTCAATGCTGTCAAGGGCCCA
The DNA here is from genome assembly GCA_028538565.1 of Umbellularia californica. Classification (NCBI taxonomy): domain Eukaryota; kingdom Viridiplantae; phylum Streptophyta; class Magnoliopsida; order Laurales; family Lauraceae; genus Umbellularia; species Umbellularia californica. The sequence goes on along the minus strand of JAPQWN010000012.1, from coordinate 19,541,678 downwards.
TGCAATCATATAGTTAATTGTTTAACAGTTATAAAATGTTAAAGCAAAAGATGGTTAAAGGCAAATTGGGCTTGTCTTATCATTCTTTCATGTTAATCAATGATGGAAGAGAGTTAATAAAATGCTCTTGAGAGATTGAAAATGTGCCCCCTCATTAGAGGCATGAAGTGGCCACTCTGTGAGCTAATGAAGATGTTCCTATGTTGAAGGCACCAATGCCCTTGGCCCCTGTTTTCCCACATGGTCCAATTTTAGTTGCAATATACTTAAACATGATTATTGCAGTGGATAATTTATTTTCCTCAAATCCACATGATCTGACCCAACTAAAGTTGAGATTCGGGTTTGGCATGCTTGGGTCAGTTGGGCTCAGGTCTAGATTTTGAACCCACTTGAAATTCAGATTAGGTCTGAATTTGGGCCTTAGGCACTTAGATTCAACCCTATGCTTCTGACCTATACAAAAACCTATGGTTACATGTATTTATGTATTGTATAATGCATAGTGATAAACTATATTATGTACAACATATATAGGTATTTTACAGTGAAACACAGAGTAGCTAGCTTCTTATGGATCAATCCAACCCGACCTAAATTACACTTTTTTTTTTGCCTCCAGCCAAAGTACGAGGGGTGAGAAGCCTGATCCTACACGAAGAATGCTTGCTCATGCAAGAAGTAAAAGGCATGTTTGGCATCATTATGAGAATATTTCATTCTAATTATGAACGAAGAAAACTCGTTTGGATGTTACATTCTAATAATTAATGAAGAAAAGTTTATATGGCAGACATTTTCTCTCCCTCCATCCTCTCCCTCTCTAAATTTTCTATCCGACAAAAGACGTGACAAACAAGTTAGTTTTTATTCAATATTCTTATAATGATGTCAAAAAGGTTCCTCCTCATGAAGTAAAGAAATTTAATCCTAAAATAGTTGGGTGAGAAATGAGGTACCCAACTAACTAGGCAACTCTTAGTCCTCAACCCAAATTACACTTTGAATAGAAAATTTATATTTGGTCGAAGCTTCGTTCAAGTATGTTCTAGTTTTCATTGGACCCTGACTTGAATTTTGGTTTAATCACATTTAACATGAGTTGAGCTTGGATTTGGCCAACACCCAATCTAACACGACGTAGTAGCACTCTGATAATGTATCAGATTTTCAACATAGTTTGGTTTCGGGGTCATAAATGGTAGTGACCTATTCAACCCGAGCCCCTATTGAAAATGGTCAATTTGCGACCCTGAGATCTTTGGGTTTTATCACAACTTGCTTTCATGGACCTACCTAGTGATGAAATGTTGACTATGGCAAGATCTCTAGGGCCCATATGGCATCATATATGTGAGTAGGTTTGCCAGTCATATGTGAATGCACTGTGTCCACATGGTAGCAGCTTTGTAAGTATAGGCCATACATTTACTCAATTTAGGATATTGGGTTCAAATGGGAGACAAAAAGGGTTTTGAAAGGTTTGAAAAGTTTTATTGTCCAGCCCAATGTGTTGCATGAATTGTATTTTATAGCCAAACAGATGGGTGGTTGGGTTGTAGTCAAACTAGTGGTTTGACTTAGATGAGATCTTCTCCATTTTTTCTTCCTTTTATTTTTTGGGCCACCCAGTGCAAATACCTTTCCTTTAGGGTTTTTTTTTTCATCACTAGTAGAAAGGGAGTGTCCTTTGAGCTTACAAAATCTCTTATCTTATCTACAGGTCAATGAAATGTATACATATGGGCAAATAATATGGTGTGATGAAGATGCAATAAGGGCCACTTGCAATGAAGTTATCCTCCTGACCCACTTTGAATGAGCAGAAGCTCAGCTCATTCATTGCCTCATTGTTGGATTGAAATCTAAAAGACATATATACTTTCCAAAACAATAAAAGTTGTAGGGCATATCAAGGGTTTAGAATGATCTAATGAGTTTGATATTTTGCACACTCAGTCATAAGTGTCACATTGAGCTTTTTCCATCCCCCACCTCAATCACAATTGTCATCGCCCCACAGGGGCGGACACAAGTGTTAGCATGCGGGTGCAGTTGCACCCATGTAAGAATGTAATGGGTCTCCGATTCTCCGATTGTCCGAAGGTTCTGACCCGTTAAAAACTGGGTTTGGGTCCTTATTTAGGCCTTGATAAGTAAATGGGTCTGAGTCCGGTTCTACCTTGGTTCAAACCTGTGGACCCGAGACTCGACATATTACTTCAATTTTTTAAAATCATTCCTAAAAATCATAATTTTTTTAATATAATTCTCTACCTAGAGCCAAACCCGGATCCAAACCCGCCCCATATATGGTTTTGGTACCGGTTCCGGAGCCAAGAAAAAGGTTCCGAAATGATTCCAGGTCCGGATCCGGTTCCACCTTTTCTTTAACGGTTCCAGGTCCACCATGGACCCGGATCGGAACCGACCTATTTACTACCCTACACCCGTGTGAGGTGTGATTCGAGAAACCCTTTGATAAACTCTTAAAGAAATATAATTTTATTATTTAACTTCTTCACTTGATCATATACCGTACCACCCAAACGAAAATCCTGAATCCACCATTGTAGCCCAGGTGGGTTATATAGACAGCGGCACAACCAGGGAAATTTCCTTGGAGGGCCACTATGAAAAAATATTAAAAAATTCTACCTAAAATATTGGGAGGGATGTTATTATTCCTCAACACCAATCCCGCCGGCACTCCGGATTCTGTCCATTCATTCACTTCACGGTTCATCGAACCTATCACACCGGATTCTGTCCATTCAATGCATCAGATTAAATTTTTATATGTATGTTTGTATGAGTGAGTTTTCAAGTGCACACACCCTTTTTTCGGTGCACACCCGTGAGAACCACCACGTAGTGAGTCCCACTTGATGGTCCATCTGCGACGCAGACCCTAATAGTCATCAGATCTAAATGGACTGAACCTTTAGAACCACTGTGGACCCGTTTTGGATGGTAACCACTGTGGACCCGTTTTGGATGGTAGTACTTTGTGGGCCTTTAATTAAGAGAATAGAATAATCACATGAGCCCCGTCACCATACACCAGTAGGCCTCATACAGATCTTCAAATCCCCCCAGCCCAACCTCATGTGGTCCTAGCTGGGCCCCCACAATGAGGTGCGAATGGAAGCTTTCATGGGCACCTTATGCTTAGGATAAGGCCTGTGTATGTGTTTATATATATATATATATATATATATATATATATATATATATATATATATAAATGAGAAATATTCATATGCATCCATCACTCACCATTTTTTGTGAGGGATACCCCTTTTGGGGGTATTTCAAGTACAAAAGATGGGTACTTTGTATGGTGACATCCCCAAAAGGGGTGTCCTTCACCAAAAATGGTGAGGGATGGATGCATATGAAGATCCCCATATATATATATATATATGATAATATTCAAGTGCATCCATCCCTCACCATTTGTGGTGAGGGACACCCATTTGTGAGGGACACCTCTTTTATACCTTTGAAACTTCCCCAAAAGGGGTGTCCCTCACCACAAATGGTGAGGGATGGATGCACTTGAATATCCCCCATATATATATATATATATATATATAAATTCATAGTGCACTTTTTTATAGTGCCATTCTTGTTTTCATCGGGAAGGCTAAGCTAGAGCAGCCAAATTGTTTAACATGCCGGCCCTTGTTTAATTCCAGTTGATTTTTTCTTGCATTCATCTAAATATTAGTTACCATTGAATTTTTTAAAAGAAGTTCGACATACAATTATTTGAGAACTTAAAATGAAACTAAGATTAAGGTCATGAGAGAAAGAGAAAGGGGAGAAGACTCATACGTGCGGGTAGAAGAGGGACCACGGATTGATCCCTATGTCATCAAGGTGAGAGGTGGGTTTCTTACCAACTAGGTATGTAAGCCCTCGATCTCATTTTATTTATCTGTTAAAACCATAAAAACTCCACTTTTAAGTGCTGGATAAACTTTTAAATGTAAATAGAATAAAAAAACCTATTCAACATTTAAATAGAAATATTGTTCCTTAGCTATTTTATATTTCAAACCATTATAATTGCAAGAGGGTTTTCTGAAATTGATGACTACAAAAACCGGTACGTAATGGGCAATACATAATGGCACCATATGTCTCTTTTCGTCGGGAGCCAAGATCGGCCAACTACTTGACGGATGCTTTTGACAAACAGGGAGTTGAAAGAACTACTCCATGGGAGGGCATTGTAATGTAATTGAGATGTGGGTTGGGTACATCTCTCTTGTACCTTGTTGGTCGCTTTTGTTTTCTCTTTGCCCGTTTTTCTTATTCTTTTTGTTTTTGCTTCCTTCCCCATTACCGCTTTGAAAAAAAGGGCTACACATAACAGCACTATGGTTCAAAATAATGGATATAAAAAGCCTGCTTTTTTACTAGAATTCCTGACGGAAATTTACCATGTTGGGGATTTTTGGATATATTTGCACATGTCATGTTTCTTTATATGTATTTCAAAATTCCAGTCACATGAAAGGTCTTAAATGACTTTTGAGAATTTAGAAATTCCGACTCCTTCGCCTTTTGGTAGCGTTTTTGCTGAATGCTCAAGTATAAGCGAGCATCCAAGTATTCCGCTATGTCTGGGAACTCAGGAATTTCCCACACATGAGTTTCATGAATTCCAGCAAAGAAATTGGCTTAGTAATGTTTTTGCTCATTACTTATTATGTTGGTAGTCCATTATGTAAAGAGTGCTACCAATGTAAGCAGCAGTGATAAAATGAAGTAACCAATTAAGGTCCCTTGTCCACCCATTTTTTGGGAGTGTCAAGAAAAGTTACATATTTCTGGGCAATTCCAATGGAGTATTACAGGGCTGTATTTATTTCTTTCCCTTACTTACCTCAAGCTTACTCAAGGCATTTTACCTGTGTCTCTCACACACTTTTTAAGTGAAGATGTAGAAATCAACCAAGGGCCCCACTCATTAAAGAATCCAAACTGCTCAAAAACACATTTCCTTTTTTCCCATAGAATGTGATCAAGTTTTACTCCAATTTGAGTGGGCCCCACTGTAAGATCGAGCTTCCATGAAAAACATATAAATGAAATTTGGAAAGAGTACTTCAGATCTTTATACATATATAATTGGTTATATATATCCTCAATTTTATGGTGGGCCCTAATCATATTGGAGTTAAATTAGGTCATACCCCATAAAAAGGAGGGTGTTCATTTTTTATGATTTTGATCTTCAATACATGGGCCCCATTTTGTAGTTTCACTTCTCTTGTTAGTAAAAAGTGGAACCCAGACTGATGGAACAAAAGAATACGAATAGATAGAGCCTCTTCTTTCTCTTTATCTCCGTAAAAAACAACTGGGCATGATGCTCTCTTCTCCTTTTTTTTTTTCCATCTCCAGCCACAATGACTTCAACCAAAAGAAAGCTGGCTTGAATGGGAAATATCATTGGTTTAGGAAGGTTTATCTTCCCAATCAAAAAGTAAAGAAAATGATGTTTCTAGAAGTACTCAAAAGTTTTAGAAAACTGGTATGGGATTTGATCCATCGATTCAATAGAAACTACAAAGTTCTTTTGAAAAAAAGTCATTATTTTTGGTGGGAATGAATGGTGGTCCCATATACTTTCAAGACTCAAACTGAGAAAATAACATTTGAATGTGAGATTAGTTCGACTCAACAGTCTAAATTGCATCCTTTCGGAGAAACACATGGTTGAATCGTTGATGTTATGATAGGATACAGTTGTATTCTCTCAACTAGAGTTGTAAGCGGGCCAGTTTTGAATCAGAATCGTTAATGAGAAGGTGGGACCGGATTCGGATTCGGAACCGTTTCGGAACCGGTTTCTTGGGTCCGGATTCGGAACCGGAACCAAAACCATAAATGGGATGTTTGGATCCAAGTCCGGGTTTAGGTAGATGATGATATTAAAAAAAAACATGATTTTTAGGCGAGATTTTAAAAAATTGAGATAATATATCGGGTTTCGGGTCCATGGGTCCGAACCAAGGTGGAACCGGACCTTGACAAATTTACTTCTTAGGGTCTAAATAAGGACCCAGACTCGGTTTTTAACAAGTTGGAATCTCCAGGTAATCGAAAAATCATGTACCCATTTACATCCCTACTCTCAACACTTAAATAAAACCACCTTCAAGATAGCACTCCAAACTGAAGGAAAACAACGTGTTAGTGAAACCCTTTTTTTATTTTAAGAAAAAATAACAGTTTTGAAACTCAAATAAAATAAAATATGCCATTTCATATTGTATAGTTTCATCCCACCATCGTATGTATATATGTTTCACATATTATATTCAAATTTTAAGCTCATGAGTTCAAACGCTCAGCAGCAGGTGAGAAATGTGATGCTAACCAACGGAGCAACACCACATTCTCAGCCTTTACACAATTTAAAACAAACAATGTTTTGAAATCATGGTTTAGGTAAACCTCGTTGAAAATGGTCATTCAAATTTCCAATTATTGTTGGGTGGTCCATGGATAGGAAGGCCATGTGCTTCTTGACCCATGTTAGAGAAATAGCCAAGAAAAGAAATTTTCAAACATTGAAGTACTGTCCTAACCCTTCTTATAAGGTTGAAATATCTCAATAAAAGCATAGTCACAGGATGAAGGCTTGAGAATTTTAGGACATGGAATTTACCAATGGAAGTGTACTTTGGATGACATAGAATACACAACACACAATAAGAGTACTTAAATTCAATTTTCACATGAGAGGGCTAGCTAGTTCATGTAATTTTGGGCAGAAATTCAAAGCAGAAGGCCTTATTTTATTATTTTTCAATGCCCCTAGTATATTACCTGTTGGGATGGTTTGCATGAGTATTTTATACTCTTTCTTTTAAAAAACTTATTCGTTATTTGAAAGCATCAGGCAAGCATACCAAGAGCAGATTAAAGGACAAAGTTAATATAAACCTAGGTCTATTCTTTAAAAGTATGGCCCATTTTGTAAGAGACTCACTTGGATGCATGTAAATCATAGTCCGTAAAACAAATAAGAAGAGCATGGTGCAGATAAGGGGATTGACTGAATATTAATATAATACAATCATCCTAACTCTTGATTCTAGGGTCATAAAGTCTAAATATTTAGTTTATAACTTTATCTCCTGTTATGACTTAATACACTGAAAGATGAATGATGATGGTTGGATTGGTGTCAAAAAATTAAGGTTAGTACCAATTCACAACTCACTCCGCGGGCTTTGTTATCAACTTGGTCATTGTTTCTGCATGAAAGTTCTCATGTTTTGCACAGGCTCATATGCTACATTTATTTAGCATATGTAGGGGATACAAAGACATAATAAACAGGCCTAATAAGAGTGCTGGGCCTGAGACTCTGAGCCCAGGTTCGACCCATTAAGGGTTCCGAACTCAAGCATGGATCCAGGTTTAGGGACTGAATCCACATATGCATGTTGAGGCCCACCCAAATGGACATGGATCAAGGCAAGACCCTAGCTGGTTTGAGGCCCATTGAAAGCCTTACTGACATGATATTTTTGCAAACAGCTGGGACTAGGCCTTACTTTCAACTTTCATGCCCATAGGATGGACTCACACCAAGGTATGGTTATGAGGAGTGGTTTTTGCACAAAATGAAAATGATCATATGATGCAGGATTTTTTTTAACAGTTTTTTGCTGTTTTCATTTTCAAGGCAAAAGAAATTTTTCTGCAACTTAGTGAAAGCTAGATTTAGAGCTAGGACTTAGAAATCCATTTCCACAATATGGCACAAGAGAACAGAATCATATTCTGCTGGTGGAAAATGTTTCTCTGTGCCACGCAATGAAAACTAAAACAATAAAAATGAATTCTATGGTTGTATTGTGAGCAATGAAGATTTGACAACTACAAGCCCAAAGTATTCAAGGAGATGGAGATGGACCATCACTTACTTAAGACTTTAATTAATTAATTTACTTGAGTGATGAGTGGGTAATAATCCTATATATTATTTATTTATTTATTTCCGGGAGCCCTTCTGTCGAGCTCCGACGCTCACCGTATGGTTGCGCCAATGCTTGTGAGCCCACCTTCGGCTCCCAAGACATCCCATGTACGGTGACAGAGGCTTTGATCACCACCGGCCCCACTTGATCCATGACCAAAAGGTTTTCACCATCTCAAATGAGTGCACACTCAATTCAATCGTTGGATTCATTTGGATGGGCACCAAACCCGAGACGCATGTCTATCAGGAGGTCCCTATTTGATGGTCCACTCGGATGGATCAAAATATGGGCCCCACTATGTGTTATATATATAACATAATTGTTTTGATGGCCCTTGTGAATCTTGACCTTTTTTCGTTCATTTTTAGCTTTTTGATAGGAAATCGCTGCTTAGAGGTCGTGGAATTCTCAGCTTTGGAGGAATCCTTCCTTCAATATTGGCTACAAGTGAGGAACTAAAGGTGAAATCAAATTAAGTGTGCATATTTCGCTCCTGCCCGGACATCAAACCCCAACTCATATTCTTTCATTTCTTATTCATCCATTAACAAAAATCTCACACAAATACAATACTTTTGTCCCTTAGCTGGTTAGGGACATGCGTGTGTGAGTAAGTGCGTGAGTTCAAATCCGCAATGTAGGAAGATGAGAGAGAGAGAGAGAGAGAGAGAGAGAGAGAGTATGTTATACATTTCTCTCCTCGAAACATTCCATACTCTAGAAAAATTAACAAGAAATACACTATATTATTTACAGTACCAACAAAGGGACGACAAGACCTATTATAAGGTATTGGGAATTCTTTAATCTCAAACTCTCTAAGCTCTCTCTTCTTCATCATTTACTTCTTCATTTGCTAGCATATGTTTAGGAAAGAACCTGACATTTAGTATGTCTTCATTACTAACATACATAACTCTAAAGACATCATATTTCACATCCATGGAGACATTGTCCAAATAGGGAGAAACCGTATTCCTGTAATTGGTTTGGAGAAGCCAAGAGTAGCAGGAATGGAGGGACTTCCATACGTGCAATGAGGCCACCTTTGGCCTGTCGTAGCATCGAAAGCAAGCGCCTGCGGTCACTCCTTCCATCTTCAAGAAGCATGATTTGAGAAGGCCCAACGTGGCATGGGAGAGTTCGCTAAGGTTGTCAGAACTTGGGATCATGGAGTTCATGGATATGGTATCTCCTGTGAAGAACCTGGCGGCAGGATAGCCATCTTTAGATTCTCCCGCGTATGCTTCGAAGAAGCCATAGTCGAGTAATATGGCCGTGCTTGATGTATTGGATAATGTTGATATCTGAAAGCAAAAGAGAGAGTGATAGTTCATAATCAACAAACAAGCAGTTCTTGTTTATAATGTTATTACTAGAGCAAAGTTTGGAATATCTAGAGCCATCACAGTCTATAAGACTTGTTGGGTCTATATTTTGTATTCCGGGGTATAACCCGATTGGTCTGTTCGGTTAGCAAGAGAGCAGGTTTAGGACGGGTATTTTGGTAACTTGTAAGACCCGCCCCGAGTTAATTAAGATTAACTCTAATTAATTGAAGTTAATGCTAATTAATCACGTTTAATGAGACTAATGATGGCTAATGACTAAGCTCGATGAGATTAGTCTCAAATGATTGAATTAAGCTTAATGAAATGATAATGAAGGAGATTGAATGGATTGAATGAGATTTTAGACTCAAACTAAGGAAACAAGGCCTTTTTCGTAAATACGGATTTATACATATTTTGTCGAATACGAAAAACTCTTGATACCAACATGTGTATATCGACGAGTACGTTAACTTTCGTAATAGACTCGACATCGTTTGACGAGAATTTGGTCAAGTGGCCCTTCATTTGACTCAGAACGTAAATAACCTTAGTGGAATGGACTTAAATGCCAAAAGAGAGTTATATAAAAGGAAATGAACTTCCTTAAGTCCATTCATCTCAAGACTATTGTAGAGAAAACCCTAGGCACCCCCCATTTCTTCTTCCATCCTTCATCAAAAGAGATATAGAGATTGGAGTGTTTACAAGTGGATTTGGGAGAAACATCATCTTCTTCATCTTCGTCCTCATCTTATTTCCCCATTTGGAGTGCTTGGAACTTGAAGAAAAGCTCAAGAATCCCTTTTCTTAGAACTACAAGTAAGTAGTTACTCATTTTTGTGAGTTTCCAAGTTGTAGTGGGTGGTTAGACATGGATTCTAACACAAATAGCTCATAGGATTGTGTTTTTCATGTTTTTATGGAGTTAGGGTTTGGATTTGGGGATTTCTTATTTCAACTCTAGCTAAAGAAGGTTTATTGCTTATTAACTTCAAGAGGCAAGTATAAATGCTTCTTTATGATTGAACATGCTAGTATCCAAGTTTTCTTGGGTTTTAAAGATGGGTTCTCAAACCCTTTTCTTTGTCATTGAAAGGGAGACTATGGATTTGCTTTAGTAGTATGGATTTCATGTTGCTTAAAATGATGAAATAGAAATGTTATTTTGTCTTTAAATGATGAATGAGGAGAGGACATGAGATCCTTAAATGGGTATACAGATGGTGGTTGGAATGGATGAATGAAAGAGTGAATGTTCGGAGTTCCAGAAATGGAGTTCTGGACAGTTCGCTCGAGCAAACTAGTTACTGTCTAGTGCAAAAAGGGTCCGCTCGAACGAACATTATGTGCGCTCGAGCGATGAATGTTCTGTCTGATACGAATGTCGTTTGTAAATGTCCGCTCGAGCGAACTAGGTTCTGTTTGGGTCTGCTCGAGCGAACTTGATACTGGCCAAACATGAAATTGTAAGCAAAAATTTGGCCAATCGATCGGACCTATCGGTCCGATCGATCTAGTGGATTTTGATATTGTGGGTGGAAAATTTTTGGGAACTAGATGCACATATTAAATATAAATGTGACGTCCATCAAGAATAGCACGTGCATTTAGTAACCAATTATTAAACCCAGTACGTAGTCGTCTAGATTTAAGATAGAGACAGGTAGTACCATAAATGAATAGACACAATGAACCATTGAATAATGAATAGACACAATGAACTATTGAATAATAAATAAATGCAATGAATTAATGAATAATTCTGCTGCAGCAGTTGGATGGGGTGTTCCGGAGCTCCGTGGTGATGCCAGTGATCTCTGATCAAGACACTGGTAGATCTCACATATAGACTGAAAAGTCACTGAAAAGCCATGTACAAGCCATGTAATGAAACATGTATTGAATGAAAAATGATATTGGACTAAAGGGTCCCATAAGCCATCTAATAAATGTTCAATGTAACCTGAATGACGCAAAATGAGTGAAATGAATTGACTAATACTTCCTTCGGGAAGAAACTAAACTGAATGATAGTAATACTATTATTTGTAACTTAGTAATTGATTATCAATTGACTACACTGTTCAGAATATTCCAGTAACCTAGATTTAATTGTCTAGAGTTCTTATATTGACAATGGACAAGATTAGCATGGATTATCATAGATGTGTTTATACATTATTGAACCGTCGTGTTCATAGTGTTATAGATAGTATTACAGGCCCAGTTGCTCATCCCGGCCTTGCAGAGGCCGCGCCGCGTGCAGAGGAGGCACATCCGATACCTCCAGGAGGTTTAGCCGAATGGGCATAGTTCGGAGGTCGTTGGTTTGAATGTTTTGAGATTATTTTGGGAATTATTTGATAGATACTTTTGTATATCATTTTGAGATGTAATTAGTTGTCCCCTGCATTGTATTTTGAATATGCAGTGGTGGACTTCATTAGATTATATTTTTGTATATGTGAACTTTACTTGTAATGTAAAGTCAATTACTGTCAATGTATGTATATATATTTCCGCAAAAGTGTACATTTGACAGGTACGTATGATAGATCCCTTGTGAGTCTTGTCTTAACTTCGGTTAATTCAAGATTTACGGGAGTAAGTATGACGTCATCGCGATCCGGATTAGCCCCGATCTCGGGCCCGGGTCGTCACTTAACTGTACCAAGGCCTTTTTAGGAATGAAGAGAGTGGATAATAGTGATAGTCTTGTAAAAAGCTAGGAAGTTTGGATGGTTGGTTTATGAGTGATTCAGAAAATGCTTAGATGTCATCGGTGGGTTCCAGTGTCAAGTGCAAGGTGGAGAAATTTGGTGAGTAGAGGAATTTTGTTAGCAAAGCAAAGTTCAAGTGCTAATTCAGCTTGTCATAGTGTGCAGGGCATACCTTTTTGCAAGGTATGGGAAGAAATTGTTGGTTATTCCTTAATGGCTTGAGTTCTATGGAACTCAAGTCAAGATGGAGATTATTTTTTTTTCTGTCTAGTATTCCAGGTTGAGTACCGGGTTGGTATGTTGGGTTAGCAAAGGTCTAGGTTCATATAAAGGGTATTTTGGTAATTGTCTTAGGGCTTTCTTAAAGGCTAAGAAAATAGAGATTATATATATATATATATATATATATATGATGCAATCTGTAACCTCAGACTCGAAAGAGAGCCGAGTTGTGAATCAATACTCAGTTGCCGTGGATTTATGCGCATCACTGAACCAAATAGATCCCTGTGTACGTCTCTTGGTTTATGAGTGATTCAAAAAATGCTCAGATGTGATCGATGGGTTTGAGCGTCAAGTGCGAGATGGAGAAATTTGGTGAGAGGATGAATTTTCTTGACAAAGCAAAGTTCAAGTGCTAAGTTAACTTCTCATAGTGTTAAAGAAAGTAGACTGCGCTATCGGTGCAGGGACGTACCTTTCAACAAGGTACGAGAAGACATTATTGGTTATTCCTTGATGTCTCGAGTTCAATGAAATCTATACAAAGGTGGAGATTATTTTTTTCTTCTATTCCAAATTAAGTACATGTGAATCAATACTCTTTTGCCGTGAATTTGTGCACATTGTTGAACCACATAAATCCTTGTGTATTTCTCTTGTGTGTCTTCTTGATTGTTCCATTACAGATTTAGTGATTCTGCATGCATGTGCACAACTAGACTATGTCATGAGAGCCCATTTAGTTGAGGAAACAGTACGACCGAAGTTCTTTTTCATGCTAAGAAATTGAAATTTCCATCAGCAGAGATCCTCGATTTCTTTCTATGTGGGATAATTTTATTTTAGAAATTCCGACCCAAATAAGGTAAGCTTGAGCTTGGTGGAATCTGAATTCGAAGTCCGAGTGTGAGCCTAGGTTATATTTTAACTCTAATGTGCAATGTGTGTGTAATTGGGTACCTGGGCCCAAGTTGGATACTCAAGGACAAGGTCCAAGCCTGAACCTAGCCGAATTCGACTCAGGCTTCAAAATCCGGCCTGAATTGCATTTATTTGCAGTTGTAGCTTGTCCAGTCCATTTGCGGGCAGTTGCCGCTCTCCAAGGTAGAGGCTGCCCACGGTAACGTGGCGGACCGTGATTGATTCATAAAGTGATCGTAAGTCAAAACCCACAAAGGATTCCCATTCAAAAGATAGTTGTGCCATTCCTAATCTTTGTTGCATTCAAGTCGATGAATGGTCTGGAATGCACAATTTAGTGATTAATGCAGTCCAGAGCCAAATAAAGCCTACACTAATAGCTTTTTTTTTCTTTTAATGAATATTACTATATTCAAAATTGAAGATAATTTCATGAATCTACTCACCAAAGTAGCGCTCAGCAATTTCTGTTTCTCATTAGATCTCTTCATCCATGCTCCATACCATACAATCTATAGAGGAAACAACACAATGATCTCAGCAAAATGAAATAAAATCCTCCCATAGGATTACTAGATAAGTGCATGAGTTCAAATTCAACAAATAAATATCAACTGGTTGGAGGTTAGGATCATCTTGGACGATGGTCAGAAATGGTTAGAGTGATATTTTTAAATTACTTTGGGAAACAATATGTATTTTACACTTGATTTACTTCCTATTCAGTTTTGAGAAATGATGCACATACTTATGTGTTCCATCTAAGTGCTAAATATAGCCTAGATCATAGTCATATCTTGGTCTTTTTACACAAATTCATGCAGCCATCTTGGTTGCTATACAAAATTAAAAAAACTCAGACCATTTAAGAAATTCACACCGTTACGTATCACGGCAATCGCTACGTATCGCCTGCTACGTAGCATTTTAACCACTGACCGCTGTGCCTACCGCAACCGCTATTTTAATCCATGATTGTAGTACGTATTGGACTCTTCAGATGTCCAAAATGCAACTGGTGTGTTATACTTGCAAAAACCAAAAAAAATGAATTTCACTATCTTTTCTTACCATAAAAGTACACATCCAAACACGCATATTTAGTAGTAAAAAAACACACAAAAAGAAACTAGATCACAACTCACAACTTTAAGTTGAAAAAACAAGAAAAACCCATTTCAGATGAAGATTGCAAACAAAATACAAACAAAAAGAGAACTAAAAAATAACCCCATCTAGCTTCTCTATACAAGCAAATTAAACCTGACCAAAGACAGAAAATTAACCAATCCTTTTTTGATGAAAATGCAAGACAGAAAACCAATCCACTACGTAAAAATGCAAGAAGGGATTAAAAGGAAATGGCCTTACAAGATTTCCATGGATGCTCTTGAAAACTGCGCTGTTAGTGCATCCATGGTCCTCAGAGAAGAAAGAAAAGTACTTGAGGGCATCAATAAGATCTTCCACAAACACCCCAACTGATTTGAATACAAAGAAGCTGATGTCCAGGTTCTTGTTGTTGAATGGCACAAAGCAAGGCATGTTTTTCTCCCTCTCTGTAGAATAATAGAAAGTGCGAGGAAAGTGCAGAAGAGGATCAGACGAGTTTGGTTGAAACTTCACAAGAACAAGTGAGGTGGGTTGTCTTCATATCTATAGGAAGTTGCATTTCATGTAGAGAGAGAGAGAGAGAGAGAGAGAGAGAGAGAGAGAGATCACTGTAGCTGGTTTTCGGGTCGTCTTTGGCTTCTTTTTTGGCTTTTGATTTTTAAGAATTGAGAGGTTGATAAGTTGGAATGAGCAGTACTGGAGAAATAGAAAAGACAAGAAAATGGTCGTCTTCTTTGACTGGCATTTGCATGGAATTGAATGGAAAGGAGAATTTTGTACAATGTATTTGAATCTGTAGTTGGCTAAAGTTCCAACCACTGTGTGGATAGATTTCTCCTCTGGTGTGACCTACTGTATATATTTGACTTTTGAAAAATCCCTTGTACTAAAACTGTTCTAAAGAGAGAACATGTCATAATAGGCCATTGCCCACCAACTGTGGTCGTGGATTGGGCCCTCTCTTATGAGGGTTCTCCCTCCGCGGGCACTCAGAAAAGCCCACAAAGTTAGGGATTTTTTCTATTTGAATGCCCGAGGGCCGGACTAAGACAAAATTTTATAGGTCTGTCAATTCAAAGGTGTGAGGAAAATGCAGTTTCCATTGAGTGGGCTTCACCCGAGGGGAAATATTGAAAAATATTTACGCTGCCTCTACTAACGGCTCAAGGTTTTGGTATCAATGGTTAGCTAAAAAAAATTTAAAATGGTATAAGAGCCAATTGGTCGTAAGTAGAGCAGTAAAAATACTTTCAATATTCCCCATCGGGTGGAGCACACTCCTCAAAAATTTCATGGAATTGTAATAGCTATCTGGGAAGATAATTGTGCCAATTTATGTTATCAGATTTTTTGAGTTCAATTATGTTTAGTTTTTAATATGTTGAAGTGGAGTAACTGTATCATCTTTTAAGTTGCATTCCGATATCAAAAATTCAATAAGGTGCTAATCTTTCTGAAAATATTCATTTTTTGACTTGATCATGCATGCATTCTCTTGATCTACCAAACGGTTGTATATTTGGACCTCTTTTACCTTTGGGCCTCATAATTCTTCATATTTTATGTTCGTGGTGGATGGATATACAACGGAAGTTTCTGCATTCTCTTTGCTCTTAATTGTCTGATATGCTAATTGGTCAATTGATGATTCTGGCATATATTATGTAAATGAAAGTTTAGACCTTAATTATGATTTCTTCTTCGAGGTGCTATTTACCTTTGGTTTTGCAATTTATGTTTACTTTAGTGTGAATGTCTGCATTTTCTTGTACTATTTTACTCATTAGGTGATGTAATTGCATATGATGTCTATACTTGCAAGTGGGTGCTTTATTTTAGTCTTGAGGGGTATCTTTCGTTGATTTGTTGGCATGTTCACGTATCTACAATCTATAGCTGGGTGGTTCGGCATTGCAATGTTGGCCATCTCAGTTCTTTATCTAAAATTACAGTGTGTTTTTCAAACTATGTGTGCATTAATTGATTTAGCAGTATGTTGTTATTTCTTTGAGGATTTTACTGAAAGAACTCCCTTTCAAAGTCATTGTAGACAATATATATATATATATATATATATATATATATATATATATATACATACATACATACATACAGGGAGATGCTTATATTAGAGATATCTCTCACCTTATATGAGAGATAGGGGTGAGGGCCCTCACATTTAAGTTGTTGGCATTAGATATGGATGTGAGGGCCCTACCTTATCTCTCATAGGAGCATCTCCCTTATATATATATATATATATATATATGAGAAATGCTCTTGTGAGAGTTACTCTCACGGCACTATAAGAGTAATGGGTGGGGGCTGTCACATATGGACTGTTGGTATTGGATATGGATGTAAGGGCCCTTACATTTACTCTCATAGTGTGAGATCCCAACCCGCTTGGGTAATCCCTTAAGGCAAGACTATGTTAAGTAATCCCGTGAGCCAAAAAAGGAGAATCTGCAGGGGTACAGGTGGAGTACTTTGGCTGGGAGGCTTTGTCCAAGTCCCACATTAGAAATATCTAAGTTCTGACTCTGGGCTTATAAGTTAAACCCCGTTTTAACTCAACATAAGACTTTTTAAAACCATGCAGCCCCGAAAATTATAAGAACTCTAGAGTTAAACGTGCTCCCGCGGGAGCGAGGCAAAACTAGATAATTTTCATGTTGAGTTGGGCGGGACTATGACAAGGGCCCTCCCCCTTACTCTCATAGTACTATGATATCACTTGTCTTTTCTTGTTCCTCTTCTTCTTTCTTCTCTATTTCCTTCAACTCCTTCTACCTCTACAAACTAACCCCCTACTTGCAAGACATTTTCCTTCATGATACGGTGACCTCAATGGGCTTGAATTTGGGTGTAGGCGGGGGCTTGTCACAAGAATCACCCTAGTCTCACATATAACTATACTCGTCACCACCCGGAACCTCTCTACACCAAATCCCGCCCTACGTTAAAGATGGTTGATTTCGTTTTCTACTATAAATACATTATTTCCCCTTTTAATGTCATTGAATATTTGAATGTTACATGTTAGAAGAGATTTTCTAGTGTCTTTGAAATGAAAAGGGCTAAGAACTATCTAAAATTAGATTATACATGATTCACCACGAAAAATCACAATCATCAAGAGATTGCAACGAAAATGAAAAATGAGTTCAGATGTATTGGTCATTCTATGTTTTCCAGGTTTTTGTTGAATAAATGCTTTAAGTTTAATGATTTACAGCCCTGGTATTGTTGCCTTATGCATGTTTTGGACTTCACTAGTAGACTTAAAGTAAAGTAAAGCCTCCATTATCCAGAATGAAAATGCCAAAGGGTTATATTAAAAGTAAACAAATTTAGAATCTCTTCATTCTATATAAAAAAAAATCATTTGTCCACTAAATGATAAAAATAACATCATTTTTCACAAAAAAAGTTTAAAATGTTTCCGATCAAGCCACTAAAAATAAAAGTTCATAATAACCCGTTATATTTTACACTCTTTTAATATGATGCTTCACCTTACTTTCCATCAATTAACCGTACATCCAAATATGCCTTTAGACTATCCATCTGTATTTAAGATTTTAAAGTATTGAGTTTTAATCATTTACATGATTCCTAGTAAAACATTAGGGCTCTGGCTTAGCCCGAGTCAGTCAAGTCAACCTTCTCACACACGTGCATTTCTTTTCCGCCCTCACGCCTACTTGTCATGAGTCATGACCCCCAACTTTCTAGATGAAGGCTCCCATACCCACGTACGAAAATTCAGTCAGCAAGACTCGACAGTGATAACTTTTCTTCTGTCGACGCTTGCCTAGGCAAATCTCGGTCCGCCATGTCACCATGAAAAGTCTCAATCCCGCGTGTAAGGCAAGCTAAAAAATCCTTGACGTGGGAGTGGGAGACCGTGATAGATCCACTCACAGTGGTCTTGGGAAAAAGCCTCCATAAATCTGGACTCTGGACTAGCTTATGTATGATAGTGGGACTCAAAAACCTAAGAAATATTCGGGTATGATCCAAGATCTTTTTACCAGGGTCTAGGTTTGGATCTTCATATGGACCCAAAGAAAAGTTGAATGTAGGTCTTGGCTAGGGTGGTAAATGGGTTGGTTTCGGTCCGGGTCTATGGTGGACTCGGAACTGGAACCGTTAAAGAGAAGGTGGAACCGGATCCGGATCCGGAATCGTTTCGGAATCGGTTTTTTGCTTCCGGAACCGGAACCAGATCCATATATGGGACGGGTCTGGATCTGGGTCTAGGTTTAGGTAGATAATGATATTAAAAAAACATGATTTTAGGAGAAATTTTTGAAAATTGAAGTAATATGTTGGGTCTTGGGTCCGAACAAAGGTGGAACCGGACCCGAACCCATTTACTAATCAGGGCCTAAATAAGGACCCAAACCCAGACCTGATTTTTAACGGGTGAGAACCTTCGGGTAATCGGAGAATTAGGGACCCATTTACATCCCTAGTCTTGAGATAGGTCGAGGTCCACTGCCTTCTCACTCACAGACCCAGAGTGGAAATTACTACCACATATCACGTATAAAAGTATTCCCCTTACATAATATTATACGTATGTAAAAGCATTTAGTTCTCAATTAGGGTCCAGTTCCAGCCCCCTTATTTGGGTTCTTGCCCAGTTCATTATCTTAGATTTGGGTGTGTGGGTATCAGAACTATACCCTGTTTTGGGTCTAGGTCTGTTTACACTATGCGGAGCATGGGTCCAAGGTTCCTTCCAGTGATTTGGGCCCACATCTGGATAGACAATGGACCCAATCCAACCCAAACTATTGTCCTCCCTTGCAACTTTCACATAGTATGCATAGCTTGGTGTCCTTCTTGATCTGTTGACCAAATCTGATCTGATAGTCTGCTATACATGTGAACTTAATGCATGACCCATCTTTAAAAAAGGGGCCTCCTGAAGAACTGGGCTAGGCCCAGTCGAGGTTGAGGAACCAAGCTTGAGCTCGGCCTATTTTAACATTACTGAGCTCAAGCTTGAGTCGGCTAGAAAAAGAACTTGAACTTGGGCTTGGGATCAACGTATCCTCCTCATACAAATGATTTGTGTATATTAATGAGCCAAATTTGGGCTTTACATAAAATGAGTTGAGGTTGAGCTTGACGCAAGCCCGTAACCAATTTGAGATCAAGTCAAGTCTAACTAAGCAGGCCCTGGCTTGATCTCCACTTGTGAGCTAATTGAACCTAGGCCTAGCTCAAGCCCAGTCCCAGCCAAGCAAGCAAAGTTTATTCCAAGTCAAGTTAGTGGGTGGGATTAACATCTTCCGTGTCAAATTTCACCTCAATGTAATTATCATAACCATGTGATCAAAATCCCCTTTAAAAAAACGATTAAGGTGGACTGTATCTAGCTTCAACTAACACTTGCACTCCTTCGACGGCCAAGGATTAGGGATAAAAACGGGTTGGTTCTAGGCTGAAATTATACTGGATCTGGAATGGAAATAATTTTAAAATGATGAATTGGTTCCAAACCTAGTTCAGACTAGAGGACTGGGACCCAATTTCAAAACTGGTTGACTTATTTTCCTATATTTTGGGTTAAGATAAGGATATTATTCAACTTATTATAGTGCATCAAGTCTACTACTTCTCGGATTAAACATAAAAATATTCAACAAAAATTAATTTTGAAATTCAGTTTGCAACATTAAAGACCTATGTGCCGGGTCTTAGTTCCACTAGTTGGAACCTATATGGACATATTTATTAATCAAAATCTAAATTGGGTTCTGAACTTGGACCCGTTAGTAAATCGAAACCTTGAAAATGCACCTCATCTAAGCAGCATTAATGAAACCGATTGGTCATAATAATATAAATAACTTTGACTAAAAATCTTCAAAGGGCTTTCGTCACTGCTTATGATCAGTGGATGCCCTGGTAATTAATAAAAATGGACAATTGAGAGAAAGACATCAAATTGAGTCACTGATAAAGAAAACGCCAGTTAACAAATAGAGAACAGTGCTCAGGAGATGCTGCCAGGAAGACTCAATCACTCAGCTCTTGGCACCTTCTTTCTGTCTTCAACTGTTGAAGGAGTTGATCTAACTCCTTCAAGTGATCTTCTATACCTAAACATAGACCTAAATGTTTCTATTTTTATTTGATAGAGACAATGGGTTTCTTTCTTCCATGCCTTGAAAGCTGAAATCCACTTCCATTCTGCTCACAAGCTAAGCATATCATGCATTCAACATATTATCATTTTCCATGAGAGACAGTGGGTCTTGTATCCATTTTGAAGAAAACGGTCCAACTTCTGTATATATAAATCCCAACAACTACCGTACTACATGTGGGGGTTTAACTAGTGGTGGCAATTACTGACTCAAACCTAACCCACCCTAATTAAGGATGTGGCATATGTTTCAGGTTTGACATTTGCAACCAGACATAATAAATGGGTCAGGTTTGAGCCTATACATGATACCCACAGTGCTTAGCATAGTTAGAACCTGACACATCCCCACCATACTCAACCCAATTCGAATCTGACCCAGCTCATTGCCACCCAAGGTCTAACTTTCTCTCCCATTCTTAGCCACACAAATCACATGAAACTATTAGTGAGGATCTCGACTGGATCCCACCTAAAACCCCACTATAAAACAAGAATATGAATTAATTCTAGCTACACTTAGGGGCTAAAAAATTTTTAACAGGTTAAGCGGGTTGTTAATAGGTTACTGGTTTAATTCGTACACGACCCATTAACTTAACGTGTTAACGGGTTGGACCCGTTGGCGACCCGAACCCATTAAGAGCCCACCCGAACCCGTTAATATCGTGTAGGTTCGTATCATGTTAATGGGTCATGTGGCATTTTCATAGCCCTAATTTCCACCCAAGGTCTAACTTTCTCTCCCATTCTTAGCCCCGCAAATCACGATCGATCAATCTCCCAATGGCTCTAATCATTCACTCTGGAACACGTGAATAGGCAGTCTGAAGAAAGTAAGTATGATAGCAGAACACCACGCCAGAAAAAAGAGTCCAAAATGGATGGCTAAGGATATGCAACTTTACCAAATCTCACGACTTGACTAGGCAACCAACCAATCTCTTTCCAATGGTAAAACTCAGGACCAGTACAATACAATCAACCTAAGGTTAACCTCAGCTGAAAAATATACACATTTTCCCGATTTGATATCAGCTGACCATTGCTGGATCCACCCACTTCCGAGTTGACTGTATGAACTGTCATTTGAACATTGGGATGCAAGCATCTAACCCATGGGTCGTATATGAGGTGCTGTATTGAAAATTAGGTGCCATGTGATTGCACTGAGGTGTCGGCATGTTGTATATGAGGTTATTTATTTATTTTTATTTTTTTAGGTGCTGTGTATGAGCATTGTATATGATACACTTATTTTAGATCAAACAACAAAAATGGATTTCGCTAGGTGTTAGATTTTAGCAAAGAATTAGTTGTGAAGACTGGTGCTGGCATGTTGTATATGAGATTTTTTTTTTTTTTTCAGGTGTTGTGTATGAGCATTGTATTGTATATGATACTTATTTTAGACCAAACAACAAATATGGATTTAGCTAGGTGTTGATTTTAGTGAAGAATTAGTCGTGAAAACTACAGCTAGAGGACAAAGTTTGATTATGTAAGTGCTCTTTTATTTGGATAGAGTTGTGAACGTGAAATTAAATTAATCATAGGAGGGTCTTAAGTTAATCAACTTGGATTAATCTTACTTATGAGGTAGGTGAGGGCCTTTTTTAGGTCACTAATATTGGTCCTTCCCACATGTGAGGTGTACTGCAGGGTGGTCCTTCCCATAACCCTTTCATATTGAATATAAGTGGTTGATTGAGTGCACATTCAAGTTGCAAATATGTTAATCTAGCTTAAAGAGAAAAGTATTTCCAACATGCATTGTTGCATGCTCCAAGCCAAGGTGGGCCTAATGTCATGGAAATTTCTGCAACCGGTTGGTTGCTGGATTTTGATCTCTTTCTATATCTCATACACCAAAAGATAAATGATACATTCAATCCAATAGAAATTCCTCAATGCAGTAATTCAAATGCTGATAATGGCTAGTTGCAAATTTGCTGCGTCATAATTCAAATATGTTCCTGGAACTGACAATTATATTGAGCACACCATCTGAATTTAAGAAGCTTAAAATGCCAGGTTTTTAATCATCCTCATCTCTGTGATTACTCTCCATTTACATAGTGCTTTTCAACATCCATCAACTCAATGAGCACAAATATAAACACAACTCAACTAATTGGCAAAATGAGAAGCAACTGATCCTAGACATCATCTTTAAAATTATAGAACATTAATACACCATAAACACCATATAAAATCCTTCATATTGAAGACTTATAAAAGCAAAAATATATTGCTCCATTTGTTATCCACGCCACGCAGTTGGTTGAAGGAAAAAAAATGGCATTTTGGTGAAAAAAAATTAAGTGAAACTTGGGTTTGAATGGAAGTAAGGAGGTCACTTCCAAATGCTTAGGCATGTTGGTGATTCTATAATCCATTTTGAAAAAAAAAAAATGGAGAAAAAAAAAAAACCTCACTTAAGGGTTTCAAATTGAAGAGAATGGGATAGAGCAAGAATAGAGAGATTGGGAGCTAGACAAATCTAACAAAACTAAATTTATATCATAACAAGGAGTTGGGGTTTGAGGAGAATGAGAGGAGAGAATCCCCACTTGACTAATTTGGATTAGTTCTCATGAAGAAAACCCGACATTGGATCTGTTGGTGAAAGGGGACTATCATTTGGATTTTGAAAGTTAGAAGTCATGGATATATGAGGGAAGATTAGATCCTACTGGACTAACCATTGGAAACGGAGAGAGAGCAGAGAGCGCCTGTTTTGAATTCATCGCTGGTTACTTTTCATAGGTGGGAATGAGATGCACGAAAATAGAGTCCACTGCGAATTAGATCTGAGACAACTAGGGGGAAGAGAGACGGGAGAGACAAAAATAGTATTTCGTCTAGCTGATAGAGATGAGAGGGAGCGATTTTCCGGAGAAGATGTAAGGTAAGGTTTCGTTCGGATCTGGGTTTTTTTTCGGAGAAGAGGGACGGGACTGAGAGAGGAAGAGTTTTTGGAGGGGGGAGGGAAAATGAAAATGAGCGGGCGGGTTCCAGTTTCATTCTACTTTGAATATATTGTACCTTGGCCGTTGGATCATTTTGTCGATCCAATGGCTGAGATCAGACTTCTCACAACTCGTGTGAGAACTGTTTTCACCTAAATAAATCCATATATATATATATATGTATATACATTACACACACACGTCAGTAAGAACTTCCTCCAAGGGGAGGTTGGCACTTTCGAGAGCGAGGCATTGGAATTATACAAATCAGAGGGACAAGCATGATATCCAAACATTGATTTATAGGTCACTATCATGAATGGTGGACCTAGAATTTTTATTTGGGTGGTGCAGTATATGTCCATGTGAACAAGTTAAATAATAAAATCGAATCTAAGGGGTTTCTCAAATCACACAGGTGAGACTACACCTGCGTGCTAACACTTGAGTCCACCCCTAACTATCATCAACTGGATACAATTCATCACTCACTGTGGATCCTAGATTCCTAGCCCATTATCCAATTTTTCTACCTGAGTGCTTTCCTTTTAGGTGTGCTTATTTGATTGAGCTATCCAAATGGTTTGCCTACAATCTCTTCATCCATAAAAATGAATTGATGGGCACACCTACGTAGACAAAAGTGACCCAAAAATTATACAGGAGTGAAAATACTGGCCATCTGACAATGGACCTTGTTGCATTGAATGTGGACCAACCAGGTCACTTCTGAGGAGGTTGTTCAGCGGGGTATCCCATGTAGCTCCTGTGTACTAACTGTTGATAGATTTTTATTATGTGATAGTTTCTAAGGATGCAGTCCCATGCACTTCACCGGATCATTGATCTTCTAAAATCTGTTGACCAAACCACAAACACCGCAAGTACAGACTCATGACAGAATCTTGAATAATTTTAGAATAGAAAAAAAGCCCATAGCCAATCCAATTGTAACCCAAGTGGTGAGGCATCTCCCAATCCACATATACAACCAGGGATTGATACTTGGCTCCGTTGGGTAGGGACTTGGGTAGTGTGAGCGTGCAAGTGTGTATGTACTGGGGGCCAAATAAAAAATAAAAAATAAAAGAAAGAAACAAGGCACATAAGTTTCACTCCCATCTATTTAAGATACAAAAACTCAATGCAAGATATTTTGAGCTCTAGCCCAATGGTAGTTTGATCTCACATCTAAGTCATGTGTTCAAACTCCGTACAACTCACTTTACTGCTTTATTCTACAGTCATCAGTCGCATGGATAGAATGCTGAACATCATTCTTTACAATAAAACTTATATCTATAGTGTCGCTAAATCACGATACAATGGTTTTCTGTTCCCTAACTAAATGGACCTCTACTCATTTGAATCTGTGTAAAAGAATATGTCGAGTTTCATATCTGATGAACTCACCTCATTACAAGTCAATGGGAATCCTCAGACCATCATGAGCAAGCTTCACTGGGATCCCTTCCCTGAATGTGAGAATTTTAAACATAAGATCAGTTCTCTTCATTGAACAACTTGCTCTGAAGCTGCATTGACTGTTGACAACACTTAAGACACCCAGAGCAAACAGGTAGTGTGCCAACCCCCTTCCATCAAAAATTTTGGTTAGCTGCATCAGGCCCAAATTTCTGACCTGCATGTTGGGCCTTGGTAGCACACATTAAATCTTTAGGCGTGACTCACGAGACCAATAAGCAAATGGAGGGAGCCTCACACTGAACACAAACTGCCCAAACTACTATTCTAAAACATAGTTGGAACTGTTGGAAGGCTCATTGCATACTCCTACCCTTTGCTTTCCTATCTAAATTTCACAGTTCATTTTTATGATCAAAGTTAGAAATCTGAACAGCAAGTCTAACAGTGTTGATAGGGATAATTTAGCAAGCTTTTGAAAATTGAACTTAAAGGGCCAGCGTTTCCAACCTTCTAGACCATTCTGCAAGAAACTCATTGTCCTTGTGGTGATCAAACTCATGGGTCATTCCAATGAACAGTGCTTCTTTTGGGCCGATCCTCTTCACCGCATCAAGAGACTAGAAGGATTAAAATATGTTAGTAGTTGTGTGGAAGCAAAGAATGAGAGCGTATATTTCCAAGATCATGAGAAAATCATAACAACCTGAGGAAAGCAAAAGTGTGTATTATGTGATCCTTTCTGCAAGAATTTGAAACAAAAAATAGTGTCAGAACAATACCAGTCACTAGAACATACAGCAATAACAAGCATATGACACTACCTTTTTTTCCTTGGATATTGAGAATATGAGATGTGTCTACATGAAGGAGAAATATAAGGACATCTATGCCAAGAGTGTAAGATTGGTGCCAGAATAAGGCACATTTGACATTTTCCTAAAAAAAAAAAAAAACATTATGTTTCTTCAGAATTCTAGCTCAACTAAGCCAAGCCAGAAAGCTAGGGAGCCAGCATGGTTTTCTTCACACCCTTCTTGTGAGTTAGCTAAAAAATTCCTATACTAATGGATCGGAGATGGGGAAGAGAGAGGCCTTACCAAACTTAGTTGAGTCTGCCAAGTTCCAAATATGTAAGCTAGTTCAAGGATAGAATAAGAAAGTTGAAAAGAAAAACTCATTTTGGATTTAATTATAAGCTAGAAAAATGAAATAAGATGTTGAAGTTTCATTTCAAATCAAGGAAAAACATTTTAAGAAATATAAGTTATCCTAACCTATCCTAAGTAAAATTAGCAGGACACAAGCAGATAATTCCTTTCATTTTTTACATTGGTGAATAGGGAAGATAATGTTGCAACTTATTAACTGACCTTGTAAAGGGTGTCCAAGATAAGAAGATCCAACTGTTTATCTCCAGTCTTTGATATAACTGCAGTACCAAAACTCTCTTAAGGAAAAGAAAAGGTATTTGCGTGTGCGTGCGTGCGTGTGAGTGTGTGTGTGTGTGTGTGTGTGTGTGTGTGTGAGAGAGAGAGAGAGAGAGAGAGAGAGAGAGAGAGAGAGAGAGAGAGAGAGAGATGCAACTATTGTTACTAAAAAAAACTATGTAACAAGGACAGACCTACATTTTCCTCTTGTAAAAGACGTCGATCTTCATATAGATCTATTTCCCCCTAATTATTTGAATTTTGATAGCCTCTTTGGTCAATGCTTCTATACCATATTCATTTTTCATAAATTGTCATTTGGAAGAAGAAACTTTAGCAAAAAAAAAAAATGAAAGAACGAAAGAAAGAAACTAACAAACAAAATAGTACCCAGGTAAGAGAGGCCAGAAAGGGCGAAAGGCCACCATGGACAGAAAACTTAAATATATACAAAGAAATTTAACCATATAAATACTCTACAAAAAATACAAGATGAAAGAAAAACTGAGTCAACTCTTGGCACGTTGGCTCAAGGGAAATTATAGAAAGGAATATCCTATGTTTATAGGCATGGTTGATATATAACAGTTCTCCCTCGACCATACTTTCTTTATGGTCACAGTCAGGAACAGAGACTCTTAAAAAGTATATTTTGTGCACCATTGTATCATATTCTTTAATACTTATTATAACCTTTTATTAACACATACAGGAGGGATAACAACTGATATAATGCTTAGGATGCTTTGGACCATTGGACATTATGTAACAGGTTTCATCCTTGACCAGAATTCAAAATCATGGTATGATGGTCTAAAATTGGCCCATTGCCCTTGAGGAAATTGAGCTGAGAAAAAAAATAGATGAACCTAAAAATTGGTGGCAACCTTGGACAGAGAAAAAAGTTCTTCCTGCCAGACCTCATTCATGTTTGAAAGTAGTGGTAACTGGTAACCAATCATCTCATCAAAAATATAGGGAATAAGCCAAATTTCCCAAGGGAAACCATCCAACAAGAGGCCCTATTCCTGTCCAGACTTGAAGATGAACCAGACAGAGCCCAAAGCAAGCATGTGGTGCATGTGGTTTGTGTGTGTGTGTGTGTGTGTGTGTGTGTGTGTGTGTGTGTGAGAGAGAGAGAGAGAGAGAGAGAGAGAGAGAGAGAGAGAGAGAGAGAGAGAGAGAGAGAGACGTACGATTTTCTGTGCTTGCAATAAAACGTGATATATCAGATATATATACAACTCTAGATTTTTCTCCGAAAAGAAAGCCTAAGCAAACATAATCCTCTCCATGCATCACCTACATTCAGAAATAAATTATTAGAAACAAGAAAGATGCAGACGATAAGTAAAAGTCACATATCAAGGAGACAGAATTAGAGAAAGTAACTGGCAAAGGAACAAACTGTAGGCCTGATGCAATAAATGGTTTCCCGGAGTGGTCCTCAATTATTTTCCAGTCAAGCTGAGCAACCCGTCTCACTTCTTGGCCTTCTTTTAGTTTCTTCTTAACCAAGTATGAAAATTTTACTGCAATACTAATAAGTATGGATGTGTGGAATGCGTCAGGAAAAAATTAGACCAGATAGTACAGCCTAAAGATGATATGACTGATTGAACAGAACCGTATTCTATTACTGAAAGTCATACAGAGTAATATTCTATTAATCTAAAGGAGAGATTATTTTAAATGCAGTCAGGAAGCCCACTTCACACGTTTATTACTATGATGCACAGATATGGATACGAATACAGACACAGATATGAGGAATGAATACAACTCTGCCCTTCTGGAAATTTAGAATGCTATGATATGGCTGTCCTTTTTTTTCAATTTTTTTTTTTAAATTAATGAAATTATTATCTTTTACATTTCTATCTAACATTTTTTTACATTGAGAAGTAAGAAAACTAAAAGAACTATATGAAATAATGGATTCAGGAAGTAAGATATGCTAAACTTGTGCACAAGAAGTATTCATGTAGTATTGAGTACCGACACAAGTGTTGTTTCGCTCTGACATGTATATGCTGGGAGTAATGTATGAATATCCTGGTATCATAGAGAAAATTATTTATCAAGTGGAACACTGATGCAGGATAGACCTCAGGCCACATGTGTAGGGCCCAACTCAATTTACGATTCTTATTTCACTCATTACCTGTCATTAGCTTTCTAATTTTATTTAATGGGTTGTAATTAGGATTAGGTTTCAAGTTTCATTAGTTTCCTAATATAATTAGTTTTCTTAGGGCCTAAGTTTTCTTTTTCCTATTTATATGACATTAGAGAGTTTATTAATAGGTAGTGGGTTTATCCCTTTTTGAGGCACATCCTCATGTTATCGTCTCTGTGGAGACTCCTTGTGTTTGTGGACACGTGCTTCGGCACTTCCACGCAAGCCCTAACCTTAGGACCTACATCATTTTGGTATCAGAGCCGAAGATCTATCAATGGATCATTCAGATTTTACCCTCAATCCTATCATCATCTCCCTCATGTTCTAGTCACTGTACACGATCACCATTCAATTCCCCCACCAACTTCCAGCATTCTTGATTACCTTAATTCATCAACCGAAGCCCCAGTACCAACGCTTACCGTCATCACAGACTACCCATAATTTCCTAATTCTTTGTGAAATCCTGATACATGATATTATCTCATCAAGAGCATGGGGCACTGTTGCATGATAAGGGGCCTGGTGGGTCACCACAAGGATGACGTTATTTCTTTTATCATTTCCAGTTATTTCTTCTGTTAGTTTGAACTAGTCATAGTTCTAAGGTAAGTGTTTTCATTAGTTAGTCTGTTTTCTCACGTTGGATAGTTGTTGGAACTACTTCCAAGTGGAGATAGTGCTTAGCAGTTATGTAACTGATGCAACGAGTCTATTGGAGTCCTGTATTTATAAAACAACCTTTGAATAAAATGAGTATCTTGAATTATCTTCTAAAAAACACTTGTGTTAGGTGCGGGAGATTTTTTTTTTTTTTTTAATGGCATATTTCATTAAAAAAACACACAATCAGTACAAGAGAAATATACCGACAAGCAAAAGCATGAAAACAAGGAAACCAAAAAAGCTAGAACATTTCACTAAACTAGACTAATTTTGACCTAACAGGGGGAGAGCGAACTCGTTCCAATGCATCACAATTTGCTCGGAAGAATAGCTCTTGAAAGACGGATTGATAGACACCCACTGCGCGACCAAAACCTTTGTTTTCTCCACCAACGAGCTATCACTATTACCAACACCCTCAAAGCATCTTAAGTTCCTTTCCTTCCATATTGTCCAAATAACAGCAAGGAAAGTCAGCCACCATAATTCCTTGCCCCTGGGAACCCTAGTTGGTGTTCTCCATGATTGAAAAAGCTCTGGAAGGGTCCTCGAGAACACCCAGCAACAATCAAATAACTCCACCATTGACCGCCAAATGAATTGGGCGGATTTGCAATTCACCATGAGATGGTCCACCGACTCCTCCTCACTTAGGCACATTGGACAACCATTAACCACAATCCTCCCCCTCCTTCTTAAGTTATCCAAAGTAAGAATTCTTTTCCGGTTAGGTGCGGGAGATGATCTACATTACTATCCTCTTATCTACCTCTTTGAGCAGTGAAGATCTATTCTTCACCAAAGCTCGAGGTCACAGGAAAGTTCGTATCAAATCCGAACCTCCCAAATTCTAAAACTCAATTGACCCATTCATTGATCCCTATGTCCAATGCCATCTAGTCTGTATGCCACTCCATCGAAATCCTATCCCGCCGAGCATTCCAAAGCCCTCAACTTCAAAACCCTCGACCTTGTCCCAAACCAGGCAAAACCTCCGTCGATTAAAAAAAAAAACCGAACCCTCTCCACACAGAGAGAGAGAGAGAGAAGAAGGAAGAAAGTGAAAAAAAAAAAAAAAACTTGGCATACTAGGCACTGAGCTCCACACTGCATCTCTACAATCGTCATCGACTCGCCATCACCCATCGCTCATCTCTCCGTCGTCGACTCACCATTGTTCATTGCTATGTTTTGTACAAAAAGAAGACAACGAAAGAAGAGGCAATCGCCGTGCCCCCTGGCCAACTCTGTCTCTCACCTTAATGGGGTTGTGTTCGGCTCTCCAACGAAATAAGAGTTAGGCCATTTTCCCATTTTTCTAGGCACTCAGAATGAGATAGAAAAAAGAATAAGATTTGGGCCTGGTTCTGGATTAGGTACAGACTTGATAGTTCTAACCCGACCTGCATCCAAAAGGCCCGGTATCCAATGATCTCGGCGGAAAGCAGCAGGGGACTGACTCATCACTGACATCAGGCTGACATACGCAGGTGCAAATCAAAGGCAATATTTAGCTAAATCAAGGGCCAAGATTTGTTATCGCGATTTCGGAGCGATCTAAAACCTAATTTAAAATTTGTTTTTGCCAGTGATTGTGGAGAATAGATCTATAGAAAAGGTCAGTCCATTCTTACATCCAAGTCAATATGAAGTTGCATCTCAATAAATTCTACAATGAATTTCAAAGAATGAAAGATGCACTTAAATATGGAAAATTGTATTATGAGAATGTCGAGTATTTTCAACAATTTCTTAATTTGAAACAAGGAGAGTTGTCAGTAGTTGAATATTCTGACTAATTTTCAAGGTTGCAAGATGCATGTGGATTAGAAGATGATGAAAAATATGATTTAACTAGTTTTCTCAAAGGTTTAAGACTGGATATATAGGGAAAAAAATGAATGGCTACAAGACCATTCATGAGGCATATTGAGAAGCGATTTGTGTTGAGCGCATGCTTACGCCTCAAGAAGAAAAGTCACCTCGAATAACTAAAGGCCATGTTGTGAACCCTGTGGCGAAGGATATCCATACTGACATTGAGATACCATAACCAAAGAATGAGCAAAAAGACAAAAAGTCGCTTGAATTTCCTTCTATGAGTAATGATGATCAAGAGATACAAGCAATAAGGAAAGACGAACAAGTTGTTGGATCCCCGCATTGATTTTATCCTTGGGGATCAGCACTGGAAACTTGGAGATTGCAATTTGATGGTGCAAATTTTATACATGAAGTATCCAAAGTTGCAATCGCACATGCATACAAAATCTGGCCATCAAAATAAGTTATACATGACGTTGTGCACAGAAGCTAAAGGCCAATCAATAGATCGGAAGTTCATCCGACTGATCTTTGATCCAAGAAGGTAGAGTTATCAAACTTGAGGTCGAGTTCTCTCCATGTTAGGAAGAATGATGCAGGATAGACCTAAGGCCACATGTGTAGGGCCCAAGTCAATTTAGGATTTTTATTTCACTAATTACCTTTCATAAGCTTTCTAATTTTATTTAATGGGTTGTAATTAGGATTAGGTTTCCAGTTCCAGTAGTTTCCTAATTTAGTTAGTTTTCTTAGGGCCTAAGTTTTCTTTTTCCTATTTATAAAGCATTATATAGAGAAGAGTTTCTTAGAGTTGATTAATAGATTGTGGGTTTAACCCTTTTTGAGGCATGTCCTCGTGTTATCGTCTACGTGGAGACTTTTTATTGTGTTTGGGGAGATGTGCTTCGGCACCACCGTCGTGCTTCGACACTTCCACGTAAGCCCTAACCCTAAGGTTGACATCAAACACTTCGCTAGAAGACATAATGGTTAACAGGTTCCTTTTTTATCCTACGGAAGCTCAAGAGAATTTCCAAAAGGACACACTAGAAGACATAATAATTGTCACTACCAAACATAGTAATTAATGGCTAACCTATGCAATGGAAAATATCACTATAAGGGGGTGTTTGTGCGGGAGTTGGGGAAGAGGAAACTGTGTTTCCTCTTTCGTGGCACTTACTTTCCAACCAGGGGAGGTGAGAAACCAGGATCCACGTAGGAGGAGAAAATAATGTCACGACAAGGCACCGGAAATCTCGGATCCGTGCAATCGTCGCTGCATCAAACAAAGGCGCTATAAAAATCGGCACCATTTCACTCCTTTTCCATGGCAACTCTGTCTGCACAAACGCACTCTAAAAGAAAAAAAAAAATTTACTCGTGTATGGAGGTGCTTCATTAGGCAGCTAAAAGGAAAGTGCTAATACAAGACATTAATCCAACAATAATATTTGTTAAAAGAACCTTAATAATGATAAAATATTATGCGAGCAAATGTGATTCAGGCCATGACCACAATGGTGTTATGCTACTTGCAAAACTTGTTAACCGTTTATATATATTAACAGTACACTACTATCAGAGGTGGAACACTAGATCTAGGGAGGAGGGGGGTTGCTGGATCCACCACTGACTAGTGACTACTATCAGCATCTTCATGCAATGATGGTGGTGTCTAGTTCTATTATTGTAGTTGACTAATTTTAGCATGCCACTTAAAGGAGAGAAAATTACAGCTGAATCAATAAACGCATCGTAAAGCATTTAAATAAGATAAGGCCAGGAGTGCCTATAGTAATCTTCTTCTGAGTCGTGCAGAAGATTATGCATCGCTTACAGAAATTTATTGATTGACAACTATCAACATCATCATGCAATGCATAATAGAGTCTAGAATAAAAATGAATTCAGTTTAGTACTATATTTTATAATTTACCATACCTACTTACAAGCGAGGGAGTCGATGACAATCAATTCCAATCACAATATGTTTTAACCAGATACAACTGTAAGTACCTGTCCATTGCGAACTGAGTGAGATAAATGGGAGTAGGTTCAATATCATTTGTGGGACTATATGGTTGAACAGCCCGTATGTCATCTAGACCAAGAATTGCATCCGCATGTTCATGAGTCAAAATAATCTGCAAACAAATTAAAAATGCCATGTTTGAACACCAATCATATCAACAGATTTCAAGTTTTCAAGATAACAATCACATTGGGATTTCATGAGCTTGGCATTATCGACCCATTTCCATGAACTTAAAAAAATAGATAAGCATTTAGGAAGGACAGAAGGCAAAACTAAAAGGCTATAACAAGTGTTTTCCATCAGCACATAAATGTATGAATGTGTAAGGTCCCAAAAGAGTGCTATTAATATTAATTAATTGTATTTTAGGTAATTTAGTGGGATTAGATGCTAAGCGAGTCAAGTTTAGTGGTATAATAGTGTGTGAAGTTTCGTAGATTTTCGAGTTCGTTTGGTCTAAGTAGGGGGTGGGTTGCAATTTCAGGAAGTTTTGAGGTGTTTCCATAATTTCAGATTTTTGTGATTTTGAGTGTATTGGGTAGATATCCTAATTTCCCGAACTTTTCCCTTCTTAAGAATTTCCATCCAATGCTCTGAAACCCATCAAATTCCAATCCATAGTACACCAAGGACTAAATTGTAATTTCAAAAACTCTCGCCCTAATAAAACCGCCGGCCTTTCTCCCCATCACTTTCTTTCTTTTTTCCTCTCTACTCTCTCATTTCCGTCTTTCTCCCTACCTCTCTCACCCTTCATTGTTGTAGTCGAAGTTTGAGAAGACTCCAAGCTCTAGAATCACCCCAATCTCCTTCCTAAACAATCCACAAGCCCAAGGACCCCATTATCCAAGCATTTCTTCACTTCATCATCTTTAGGTGAGGTTTTCTCCTATTAGATTCTCGGGTTTATTTTCCCATTGCTTAGAAATGGTTTAGGTTAACTCATCATCATCTATCTCATGCATTTTGCAGTGGTTTTTGTGTGCTGTGTTAAGTTCTAAAGAGTTGAACTTCCAAAGAGGTTTTCTAAGCTAGGGTTGCTTCAACCAAGTCCTTTCCCAACCAAGGCAAGTGGATACTCATAGATTGCTATTGATATGCGTATTTATTAATGATTGTAGCATTGAATTAATCTTAGCAACCTTTAAGCTCGTTTATTATCAATTGTGGAATATGGCTTGTTTAATGTTGATTTTCATTAATGGATGTAAATGTGGATGGAAGGAGGTGGTTTATGTTTAATGGAGAGGGTTGGTCCCTATAAGGTGAGCTACAGAAGTGGGTTCGGAAGGGGGGATGGAATGGCCCAAAAATTCAGAGTTGAACATCTTCATAAACCCATTTCTAGGAGCTTAAGGCTAGCTGTGAACCCCCTTAGGTTTAGTTTTTTATGGGAACCCTAAGACTACTAGGAACGACTTAATTGACAGGTTGTTTTACGGTTAGCTCACAACTAGCCATGGCCAACCGTAGTGTAATTCACAGCTAACCGTGAGACTTCATTAGGCAACCCAATTGCACTACGGTTGCTAAAAGAGAACCTTTGATTTTGGCCCTATTTGTATTATGGTTAACAGCGGCTCAACGTAGGAACCCAATTTCTCTTTTGAAAGGGACTTCAACCTAGGTTGTTTGGAGTTAGTTGGGACCCTTGGCATTGTATAATGAGGAATAATTGGGAGATCATTAGTGAGGGATGTTCGAACTGACATACACTTGCGGATTGTCCGGATAACGTATTTAGTACAAACCATGGAGAAGGAAGATGTGTGGTGATGTGATGTCAATCACCATTGGATGCACCAAGGCTTTGTGACAAGGACATTAGTGACGTCATGATCCCCTACAATCGAATGGTGACGGGTCATACAAAGAGGACAATCATTGACTTAGGTTGGATTATAATTCCTCCTTGATTATTGCTGAATTGGGATTTGATTGTTTACTTTTAGTGTTGAGATCCACATGCCACGAGCATGTTCTTTAGCTTTGTAATTGTACTGTTAGTATCACACTGAGGACTTGAATGGACTTAGGATCCCCTTTGTACTTCGTATCATTGTTTGAGATTCCGACTTGTTGAGGCTAGGTGGCTTTGATTGTAAAGGCTTTGGGAGGACTACTAGTAATGTTTGGACTTTAATTGAATGATTGATTGATAGAGAGTAGTTCCTCTTTCATTTGATGAATCTTGTTCACGCAAGATAAGCCTAGCCCCTCACTGATTGTATCGATAGAATTCCTTGAGTCAGGCACCACTCAACTGTTAACGTCTAACATAGTCAAGGCACCTCTGTGATAAGACTACTGTATTGTGACTGCAAATTGGTTTTTAGATGGATGTCCACCATTAGATACCGCAAAAAAGAGGATTTTGATGTTAGTTACCCTGCGTATCATATTGACCGGGCTATGATCCCGTGTATTGATGTTCGTTACCCAGGGTATCATATTGACCGGGCTATTATCCCATGTGTATTCTCTACCACAACTTGGTTAGAGAATGGGAGGGCAATGATAATATCATGTGGTGGATTAGCCCATGTGGACCGCCTATTTGTTAGGATGCTTGTTTAGATTATTGTTTTATCTAATCCTTTGTTATCGAGATCCATGCATTATAACTTAGTACAACTATAACTGAAATTCCATATGATCACATTGACTTCACTTCTATTTGATACGGCAAATATATTGTTATTTATGTATATCCACCTGCCGATTATTCGTACCCTAATGATACTACTCTTGGTGCATAGGTACTAGCCCACCGATCTCAGGAGAAGACGGAGGCATTTCAGGAGGATCAGCCTGATGACATCCATGAGTAGCGTACGGACAACAAAGTACGAGTTGTCATGACCCCGCACAAGAGTGCCTTCATGTTATATGGATAGTTTCTTTTGTATTTCATTTTGATTGCCCTCGGTTTTTTTATAGAGGTCATGTAATTAAACTACTTTGGTTTATTTTGTTAAACTTTTAACTTTAGTAATTGAAAGTTATGCTTGCTCTTAAATGTTTAATATTTTTATTATTTGTTTATTAATAAAGCTTCTGCTATATTGGTGTGATCCGAGGAAATATTTATAGCTCATCACAGACTTCAATCCTTAGGGACTA
The DNA here is from genome assembly GCA_028538565.1 of Umbellularia californica. Classification (NCBI taxonomy): domain Eukaryota; kingdom Viridiplantae; phylum Streptophyta; class Magnoliopsida; order Laurales; family Lauraceae; genus Umbellularia; species Umbellularia californica. Next base: position 19,505,530 of record JAPQWN010000012.1, on the reverse strand, counting down.
TGGTTGGGGATCATAGTTTTTTTCTTTCTTTCTTTCTTTTTTTTTTTTGAAAGGTGATTAGGGACCATAGTTGTGTGGTTAATTAAGAAAAATCTTAATTGGCCACTATTCTCACGCAAAACCCTATGCTTATGAAATGGGGGCGTGACAACACCTATGAGATGCAAGGCTCAAACAAAATTTAACGTTCATTTCTATAGTTAGGAACCAATGTAAGATGTGGCAAATTTAGTGAAATCACAAGATTTTATTGAATGGTTTAAATTTAAAGGCATAATTGACTAAAAAATTCCAAAAACAACGTTATGTGATTTAAAAGTCAATTTAAGAATAAAAATGTCTAGCTAAAAGCATCTATTTTGAAATTTGAGTTTGTCATTGGACTACATGTGTGAAGATGCTCAAAAAGATTGAACTCACAGAATCCACCCGAGGAATCTTATGATGAGTAAACCACCGCAGTACTTGCTCGCGGAAAGTCTTCCCCACATCAATCAATATGTAGTTGTGCTTACCATCTGCATGTGAATAATCGACAAGAAGAGAAGTATTGCACCTATAAAAGCCAGAATCCTTAAGTTTCTACATTATCAATTTTAATGGAACAGTAAAAGAAGGTCCTGCGAATCAAACATTTGCAGTCCATTAATCCATTAACAAATTAGTTATAAAATAATTAATCCATTAACAAATCATCGACAGAAAATTCTATAGATAAGATCTAGTTTATGCTGTCTGAACTCTCATTTTAAACAAATCATTCCATGCAGCCGAAATATAAATCCTTTTAACTGCTAATACCAAAACTTTATTAAGAGACTGAAAGATATAAAGAATAGGGAACCAGCAAAGGTATCATATATCAAGAAGCAGAGAAAGCCTATTACTCTTTATCCAATTTATTTGCCTTCAAATTTTCATCATGCAAAATACTTAAAATGAACCAGCCGCACAATGCATGGATCCCATCCATCCAATCTTCCATATGCCATGGAAAATGACTCGATACCCAAACACATTGTATTGGAAAAAATGAACCTCATACTACAATAACATCTTCCATACTGATGCAGGAGGCCTCAGGAATCACATTCTGCGTATCTTCTGCATGAGATAATGATTTCTCACCATGAAACATGACACTCCACCATCCCATGATTAGGGGAAAACCCAACTTTTTTCACACAAAAATGTCAATAATATATATATATATATATATTTATAAAATGGTAACAGGTTACTTCGGTAGACAAAGAATGACAAGGAATGACAATAATAGAAACTATCTATAGCAACATGTAGGGGTTTTTCCCTGGTTCTTGTGGTGCAAGGATTTGGAATCCTTTTAAATTTTGATTGACTACTATAGAAACTAATGATGAACTCTTAAAGATCCATCCCACACGCTCAATATTTTATAACATTGACAAGTGAGGTGAGGTGTTGCAATTTGCCCAAAGTGAAAGTAGTAAGCCTCAACTTCTGGGCCCTGCCTGAATTTCACAAGAAACACTTCTACTCAAGTTATTTTCCAAGATTTTAACTTACACCATTCTACTAATGAAAAGTTCATATGATTTTCATTTCCTTTTCATTATACATGAACAAAAAAGACTTCAGAGTTCAGATGACCCTGTCAACTCGGTCAGCCAAAGATGATCGTGAGTCAACCAGGCGTGTGGACTAGGTTTTAACGAAAACTCATCCAAAATGAGTTCAACCCAACCAAGCCAGTAGGGGTGTAAATGGGTCCCCCCGATTCTCCGGAGGTTCCGACCCATTAAGAACCGAGTTTGGGTCCTTATTTAGGCCCCACTAAGTACATGGGTCTGGTCCGGTTCCACCTTGGTTCGGACCTGGGGGCTGGCCGGGACCCGACACATTACCTCGATTTTCGAAAATCTCTCTTTAAAATTCTTGGTGGGCCATCAACTTGCATAGCCAAACTTTTCCTTACCGGTGCCATTGCCGGCCTAGGCTAGATATGCCCAAACCATCTCAAATAGGTTTCTTTAATTTTATCCCCTTATTGATGCTACCCCTAAAAGCTCTCGAAAGCGTTTCATTTCTAATTTTATCCTTCATAGTTTTACCACACATACACCTTAACATTCTCATCTCTGCTACATCCATTTTGTGCATATGTTGCTTCTTAATTGGCCAACATTATGCTCCATAAGCAATAGTTGGTCTAATCGTTGTCCTATAAGATTCTCTCTTCAATCTTGTTGGCATTCGTCGGTCACAAAGTACTCTAGATGCAAGTCTCCACTTCAACCATCCTTCTTTTATCCTATGCTCGACATCTTAATCAATCTCCCTATCCTTACTAATTATCAATCCAAGATAATAGAAAACATCTCTTTGTGGTATCTCATGGGCTTCAATTCTCATAGTAGTTTTAGCTCTTTCTCCACTAAAATTGCAATCTATATAAAATCACACCATAAATCACCCAAAAAGATCAATATTTCAAACAAATCCATGTAATATAAAATTGGAATAGCTTTTGAAGTTGCACATGGAATCCCTTATGACTCCCAAGAGATGGAAAAAAGAAGAAGAAAAAATCCAACCCCAATGTAGTTAAAATTGCAGTTATTAACATTGCAAGTAAAAATGTCAAGGCAAAACGCACAAGGGAAATTCTTAAAGATCCAAGGCAGATTCAATATTTTATAACATTTAAGAGTGAGGCGACATGTTCTAATTGCCCGAAGTGTAAGTACAAAGGCTGAACACGTGGGGTGTAAATCTTACAAGAAACACTTTTTTCATTAATAACTAATTGCATAAAATATAGAATATAATAATATAAAACATAACATTTGAGAGGAATTTTTTTTTTTTATCAAAGGAAAATGACATGAGCAAGGAAACAAGCAAAAGACAGAAGCTGACAAAAGAAAAGACAGTTTGATTTTAAGTTTTTCAATAAGTTAATGAGGGTTTAAGTGATGAAGTGCAGGTCACCCAGCAGAACTCAACCAGACCAATCCTGGTCTGTCGAATAGGCATGAATGACCATTACATACAGGTCAGGCCTTGCGCACAGCAATTCAACGATTAGTTAAGTTGGAAATTTCTTTATTTAATTGTATCAAGTTGAGGGACAATATAAGGTCCAGAGTCCAGACTAATCCTAATGCTTCTTCTTTTCTACTTCACATATAAGCAATAATACATTCACCAACAGACAGTTTTGGAATCATTTTTTTTAAATTCTCCTGGAACTTGTGCAACCTAGGTGCTTGAGCAGTTACTATTGGGTACTTCCTTCCACCGGCTTGGAAGTGAGTGTTATGGTTATTGCATGGCTTATGTTATCTTGGTGATTGTGAATCTCAGGTTTATTTAGGGGAAAACATCAGAGGGCTGCCATTTTGGTGAGAGCAGCCCTTTATAGTCTAGTGGTTCCATATCTACTCTTCATGGGGATGCATGATACACATCATTAAGATAACCCTAATTACAACAGTCTTAAACCTTTTTTTTATAAAAAGTTTTGAGTTCTCAATATTACAAATTGGCATTACATTATTTTTTTAAAGCAAGGTGTAAATGGATCTTATTCCCCTGATATAAAACGTGATTGAAGCACATGTTTCATTTGGAGCACACACCTCAGTTATGCCTCATATAGCAAGGCATAGCCCCAAATGCAAACCACATCTCAGACATGAACCCAAAGGTTTGTCTAGGGTGTCTTGTCTAAGTGGGGGATCACGCGTAACCCTTGGAACATCAGATGCAATTGATTAGCACCCACATAAGAGATCCAACAGTAATAAACCCTGAAATTATTCAATTTACAACCACATTCATCCATCGATATGTCTGATTGTGCTCAAATGATGCTACCAAGTCGAACAAAACAGAAGAAGCCCCAACTCCACACAAGTTTTAGCCAAACCAACAAACCTGTAGTAGCATGGATCAAGCTAAAATAGCACATCTCAGATAAATCACATAACAGTTTACTAAAACTAACATTTTCAACAAAACCAAATAAACAAGCATCTCAAAAAGCATTAAAAACATGAATCATCAGCTCAAGAAGGCTCATATTAAAAATTAAAAAAAAAAATTCAACACACTCACAAAAAAAGCTAAAATCCTTCACAACCCAACAAAATTGAGAAACCAGCAGCCAAGATCGCAACAGAATACCAGATGTGACAGAGATCACACCATCAGCTCATACAAAACTCCAACATTTCAACAAGATCAAATCAACTAGTTACCCCATAAAGCATCAAAATCAAGAATTCTACATAATGTGACTTGAAACACCACATTTACCAATTTACCGCCCCGATTCTGCTCAGATCCAAAATTCCCACAACTTCCCTGGGATCTTACCAAAAACTACCAAACCCATGGTACAAATCTCACTACCATAACAAGTTCAACAAATTTTTTTTTATTTTTATGTCATGATGAGCATTAGTAGAATTTTTTTATACACACACATTGTAGCTAAAATCCAATATAACACGATTTAAACAAGAAATATCCGGAAAAGAAACGTGAGATCTCAGTCTAGAGCTCCAATAAAACTCAAATCACACATTCCGCTTGAATCGCAGAAGCAAAAAAGCCACAAATGAAACTGAAATGTATTAAATTTCAAAGAAAATGCATCTAGAATTCAGATTAACCCTAAAAAAAGACAACTTTCAACCACATTCACCAATTCATCGCTCGGACTCTGCTCAAATCCAATCTTTAAAAAGATCCACAAACTCCATCACATAAACAACAAACGCAAGATACCGATCTCTTCACAACAACAACAACAAGAGGCTTAAAGAATCGCAATCGTAAAAAAAAAAAAAAAAAAAATCAAATCAGATTAAATCGAACATCGCATGAAAACGAGTGAGGAAACTGAAATCGAATAGATTTGGACCTGTAGTTGGGATTGAGCTCTGGAGGAACGGAGAGAGATTGGATGCAGACGCTGCAGGGCGGATCGGACGGCTGTAAGAGGCACGTGACGTTGGGGACAGCACTCGAGCATCCAGTCCCCAAAAATATCAGAGAAGAAGAAGAAGAAGATGGATGGTTTTTTGAATCCAGATCTGAGAATGAACTGTTTTCGGAAACGTTTTCTCCATTGCAGGCTGCTTCCATCGCTGCGTGTGAGAGAGAAGGAGAAGGAGAAGGAGAAGGAGAAGAAGAAAGAAGGAAGGAAAGGCAGGGGACGAGAAAGAGGAAGAGATCGAGCTGAGGTGGTAGAATTTGAAGGGGAGGGAAGTGGACCACGTGAATCACAACGGTATTTGCGCGAGAGAAGGTGCGGACATGTGTGATGAGTGAACGGTTGAGATTTCGGTTTTGAGGGGAATCCGGTACCCGAAGTGAGAAAAGGAGATGCTGCCTGTAAATTGCACGCGACCGCTCCATGTGATCGAGACCGGATCCCTTGACCTTGGATGAGGTGAGGGTTGATCTCAAGATGCAATAAAATAAAGAGGTTTTTTTTTCCCGAGGTTTTAGTATTTATATATAGGCTTCTCATTCTTCTTTTTAATATCTTTCATGTCCCTAGAATCAATATTCCTAACAAGAATACCGGCCACCATGAGATTTATATTGGGTTTTTATATAAATGATAGCTTTGTCTTTTACATTCATTATTTTATCTCAAATCATAATGATTTCTCTCGATAACTCTCTCATGCACATAACCAGGGGTGGACCCAAGTACAAGGGCCTGGGGACCGAATCCCCCACCTATATATGAGAAAAGTTTAAAATTCCTTTCTCCCTCGCAAATTTTAAAAATTAATATATATATTTTACAATTTCCTCTTTCTCCCAATATTTATTTTACATAGAGCCAAACACCACCCCTTCACAAATTCAGAAAATTAATATTTTTATTTTTACATTTGCATGTTCCCCCAATATTTCTTTTACTCCCCCTATACACGAAGCATAATCATGTATTTTGAAACTTTTATCAATCCTACGGTGGGTCATGTATGGATTGGATAAATCATAACTTGTTTAGTACAAGTGTTGATTGTTGTTATAGTTAATTTTGGATTTAATGAAATGATCCCTGAATTGATAAACAATAAATTTATGTGAGGTTATTTTCTCCCACTAAGTGCAATTGTTAACGTTACATTCTTTATAAAAAAAAGAATTGAGTCCAAGCTTTTGAAATTATGTATATAAGGATAAAAGAGATGGACAAAAGTGTCATTTCTCTCTAAAAACCTATGGTGGTTGGAAGACTATTGATTTTGAGGACATGAAAGGTATTAAAATAAAAATGCAGGGGCCTTTTTGCAAATACTAAAATCTCAGGGGCCTATTTACAAATCCTACAAACCTTAGGGGAGTATATACAAAAACCTCTAAAATAAAACTAGCACAAAAACCCGTGTTAATCACTATGTAAGAATGATATGATTCTATTTACGTTAGAAAGGGGGGAAATGGGAGTCCATAAGTGGAGAGAAGTATATTAGTGAAAAGTAAAGGGAGGGTATGATAGCTGTTGTAGAAAACAAAAATAACTTCCGATCAAAATTAAAAAGCATGGTCAAAATTAGATCGAAAACCTTTCAGCTTAATTAGGGGTGTAACGGTTTTTGTTTTGGAAAAATCATTATCTAAATCGTATTTTATGGTTTTCAATTTTTAAAAACCGCAATCGTAACCGTACACTAAAAAATCGTTAAAAACCGAACAGTGGTTAACCGTAGTAGACGATTTAGTTACGGTTAATTATTATTTAAAAAATATCTATCTTTGCCCTTTTGACTCTGTATGAAAAAAAAAAAAAAAAAAAAAAAACTATCATTTTTCACATACCAAACGAAACAACACTATCATTTTTCACGAAAATAAACACAACTAAAAGTCTAAAATGATACTACAAAACATGTAGGCCCTTCAGTTATTTACTTATTTGTGAAACAGTTTGATTAACCATACGTATTTTACGGTTCAGTTCAGTTAATAACCGTGAGTCAAGATTGAAAACCGTAACCAAATCATAAAGCATAGTTTTTCAATTTTAATAACCGTAACTGAACCGTGAAACACAGTTATTAACCGCCGATTCGGTTCGGTTCAGTCGGTTAGACGGTTTCCGATTTTCTTTTAACACCCCTAAGCTTAATATATTATAATGGGTCAAATAAGAAACTTCTCTTATTTAAAAGAAATATCACTACTTCTTTAAATATATATATATATATATATATCACTAAATGATAAAAAGTCGCCAATATAGTATCAATAAGTGGACGCCAGAGTGAAGTTTTAACACATCCCACTCCTAGATTAACGCGTGCTGAGATACGGATTGAAACTTTGCGTGACATTATTCCTCTATATTCAGTGCATTCTCCCAAGCTTTTCTGTTCTGGTGGTGGAAAAGTGTCAGCTGGCAAGTTTGAATACTCGAATCATACATCAGCTTGATTCTTCAGATTGGTCGTCACTGCCCAGTGCCAAGGGGTAAGAAATCAAGGAGAATGTTTTTCTCTCCTACAAGTGGACTGCAGGTGCAGCTGGCTTCATTGGTCCCGCTTAGGGGTTCTTTGATTAAGTGCAGCCTGTATGGTATTTTTGTCGTCCCATGGTAGGGCACCAGGCTCATTGTTGGATTCAATCTAAAAACGAATCTATGGTGAAGACACCCTTAAAATTTAAGCCTATTGAATCAAGGGTTAGGATAATTTGGTGGGGTCTTTTTTTTTTTTTTTCCTTTTGCATTTCCTTGTCCGTGAGGAGACCTTTTCATTTGCCCACACGACATCAAGCTCATTGTTCGTTTGAATCTAAAAAATATGTATGGTTAAAATGTCATTAGAATTTAATAATTTCTAGTTAAATCATGGGTTAGAAGAATTCTGGGGCTTTTTTTTCAGCCACTCCCTTGTTCATATGGAGATCTTTCCATCTGCCCCCGCCCATTGGGAGATATACATTTAAGTGGGCCTTAAAAGCTAAACTACATATTTACACTATTCCATCAACTTGGAGAAGAACGTTCTCTAAGAAATCAGTGGTCATTAAATAAAGAAATGAGCTATAATTTGATTTTCTCTTGGGTTTTTTTTTACCCAAAAAAAGATTAATCCCTTAAACCCTTCAAAGACAGCATAGTCCAAACATTTGATATCGACGCTAGAGAGAGAGAGAGAGAGAGTTGTCGAGAGTCTCTCTGAAGTCAATTTGAAATGTTTGGGCCCTCCGCTTTCTCTGAAGGGTTTAAGAGGTTTTTTCCAAGGTCTAACCCAAAAGCCTAAATAATACTAACTCACATAAAAATAGCTTAATTAGCATCTAAGTACAATTAATTAATTAATGTTAAATATGATTAATTCGAATCAGGGTGTTACAACCTTGGTTCGCTTGAGCGAGCATATCCCTCGCTCGAGCAAGCCCAGAAAAGCTATCAAGTTTCAAGATAGAGGCCCCCTTTGCTAGAGCCCTCTCAGCTCGAGCGACCCTAACGGAATTTGGTTTTCGTTGGTCTCGGTGATCTAACCTGTGGCTTTTTCCGAGTAGGGTTTTCGACGTAAAAAATCGTGCCTTCTGTCTTTACCATGGTTGATTGATTTTTTGTATATAGATTAATCATCTAAATTAATTAATTGAATTGAATTGAAATCTATAAAGGAACCTGATCTGGAACCTTAGGCTGTGTTAAGGCTTAAACGTAACCTTCACTTGGTATCAGAGATTTTGGATATCACACAAACACACTTTCACAGTTTATCTAAACTTCTGTCTTTGTTGAGTGATATATGACATTAAGGATTATTTGTTAAGAAGAAAAAAGGAATCAATGAACCAAGGTCATGGCTGAGGACGCAGGGGAACAATATCAAATCCAATCACGATTTTAAGGTGGCGGTCATTCCTCAAAAGGGGAAAGGACCCGACCAACATGCAAAATGCAGATTGAAAGATGCAGAAGTTTTAGTAGAATGTTTGTGTGGCATTACTCGTTAGGCCAGTTGTCATGACAAAACATGAAGTGAACGAAGAAATGTGGTCCCATTAGTGAATTACAGACAAACCTGTAAGAGGTATTAAAAGAACTGAAATAAAGGTCAAATCAGCAATTCAACATACCAGTAACTGAATGAATGTAGCTTGCCAAAAATGTGGCCTTTCTTCCCCCAGCCAAAGTATATACAATCACACCAAGAGGTATTACAAAGCTTGCAGCATATATATATATATTCACACCAGTAAGTGCATTTACAACAGCAGAACCACCAAGGTGCAGCATACCCGTTACAATGACATTTGCTAGGAAGCAGAATACAAGGAAGACAATGTGGTCAGCTGTTCCCCACCTGTAACAGAACAGATTATGGCTACACTGGCTCATGCAACTTCCCAAATTTCATATATTGAAACATGGAAATACAATTACATAAGATACCGAGCTCTTACAATTTCACAAACTGTGTGGGCATGGGGAGCTTTCCTTTTTATTTCAATTGCCATTACACAAGCACCTTCTTGGGACAAATGAAAGGATTATGATTTAATGAGATGCACATTTTAAGCAATTCCACTTTGATCGATCTACAAAATTGCATTAATACAAAAGGACCGCTTATGCCGTACTCACAGGTAGCATTGGAGCTTTCTAGGATTGTTGCAGCCCAAGTCCACTTTATAGAAAGATGATATCTAGGTTAGCAGATCAAAAGATTAAATTCAGACATCGAGAAGCATGCTTATTAAACCATTCCGATGTGTGATGTAGGGTTGTAAACGGGTCGGTTTTGATCCGGGTCCATGGTGGACCCGAAACCAGAACTGTTAGGAGAAGGTGGAAACGGATACGGACCCGGAACCATTTCGGAACTGGTTTCATGGGTCCGGGTCTACATAGAGAATGATATTAAGAAAACACGGTTTTTAGGATAAATTTTCGACAATTGAGGTAATATGTTGGGTCTCGGGTTCACAAGTCCGAACCAAGGTGAAACCGGACCCGGACTCATTTGCTTATCGGGACTTAAATAAGGACCCAAACCCGGTTTTTAACGGGTTGAAACCTTCAAATAATCGGAGAATTGGGGACCCATTTACATCCTTAGTGTGATGGGATCCAACGTAACACTTTTCTAGCCATACCTAATCCAACGTTAAAATATACACACTGCATTAGAGAATTTACGAGTAATGATATATCCAATTTTGAAACAGGCAGATTTCCATAATCCATTGTTGCTGTACTATTATTTCCAAAACCTTCTTTAGTTAGTAAAACCTGGAAAAAAATAATAATAACAGGTTGCATCTAGGCTCAAGGTCATAACATTGCAAGGTTTCCACCTTCTGTAATATATTGCAATATAAAAATTCAAGTAAGAGAAGCATGATATAACAATGCAATTTAATATCTGGATTGCAACAAGGGGAAGCCAAGAGTAGAACTTTGCTCTAGTTAAGTGACCATATGATCGAAAATTCATCAAGTGGGTCTAATTTGGCTGAAGAATTATCACTCATTTGAAAATCTTAAACATCAGACAACAGAGGAGAATGTCAGTAGTCAACATTTAACAAGAAGCAATTTCAGAAGACGACCGTTTTTTTTTCTTTCCATGTTGTTACACCCCGACCCAAAGAAGACGACCTAATTAAGTGTGTTTTAGCTAAATTAATTGTATTTAGTTGTTAATTATGGTAATTAGTGTCAATTAGCCTATATAGGCCGAGTTAGTTGAGCCTTGAGCTTTGGATAGGTGAGTGGGAATCGAATTGACTCGATTGGGTAGAGTCAAGAGCTTTTTCGTAATTATCGATTTTCTCATTTTGCATCATTTGCACGTCATCTTTGCGTCATCGAGTGTATTTCGTCGAGCACATCGATTTTCGTATTAGACCCTACTTCATTTGACCAACCATTAAGTGAGTGGGCCATCATTTGACCCAAAATCGAAATATACTACTTTAGTGGACTTTCTTGTAAAAATGGCATTTTTATCCCTTTATATACAACCTTACCCTCTTCTTTCATTTCCTTTTCATTCCTTTCTCTCTACTCTTCTTTTTCTTCTTCTTCTTCACTTCTCCTCTTCACTTTCTCAATCATCAAGAGGGCTTGTAGCATGTGCATTTGAGGGCAAGACTTGGAATCTTCTTCATCTTCTTCATCCACCTATACTCTTAGTTGACAAGGAACCACCCCCTATCCTTTTCCAAATTCGGCTTTAGTGATATAGGCAAGAGTAAAACCCTTATTGTTTATGTTTTTTAGTTACATTAGAGTCAAGAGCCTCTTGGATAGTCATGCATACATATTCATTCCCATTTTTCATCTTTATTGTGATTAGAGTTTGGTAAGTTGGGGGTTTTGTTTTCTTTGAATCAAGTGAAGAGAAGATTTAGAAGGCTCTATTTTGAGGCAAGTATAAGCATAAATTTGGACTTACATGTTGTTTATTCTATTTGATTCGAATGAGACTCTTTCTCAATGATTCTAACATCTTAATGAATGAATGGATTATAGTATTCTATGGTTTTAATTGATGAAATTGGATGATGAGGTTGTATATTATGTAAATGGGAGCAAGGGGGTTTCATTGTGCAGGTTTTGTGATGAATGGGAGCTGAGAAGTGGATGGGGGAAGAAATAATGGGAATTCCGAAATCAGGAATTCTGGAGCATTCACTCGAGCGAACTGGAGTATTCGCTCAAGCGAACCTCCTTCTAAATCACTCAGTCGAGCGATCAAAATGACCACCCAAGCAAACAGCTCTTTGGATGGCGACCGTTCGAGTGAATACCCTTCTGAAACCATCGCTCAAGCGAACGATTATGGTCGGGCGAGCGATCAACCTTTCGGGTGGGGTCCGCTCGAGCGAACCTGAAACTGTAAACTGGACTTCTTTTGACCCAATTTGTGGACGAATTACCACCCTTAATGTATAATAACCACCGTAATCACCTCCAATAAGAAATTATGGTGCACACCCCTGTTCCATAGGGAGTTAGGATCCTTAAGACCGTATGACCTTATGATTGGAACTATTAACCTCACTAATTGGTTCGATGGGCATTTATCAGTCTAGCACTATGCCATGAGGGTTAGTTTGGCAATTCAACGTATTTCTCATAAATAATGACACCTAACAAGTTAGTAGTACGTTGACATTCCCAAAATTACCTTGTATTGGAAGGTGGAAGACTAAAATTAATAGTCTGGTATTGGTTAGTAAAAATGTCTTAATTCTTTTAAATTATTGCATTTCATATTGGAGTATAATTCCATTATTGACATCAGATCTTAATTAGTAGATTGGTTGCATTATTAGTATTCATTGTGGTTTGATTTTCTAAATTCAATTTGTGACTCAATTATCGTACATCTGATTCAGTATTCGTTGGTAATGTGGACTGAGTAAGTATTCGAGTAAATGGGATTACTATTCGATTCGATTATTATCAAGTGATCGTGAACTTACTCAAATCCAATTATTATTCGATTGTTATTTGATTTGATTGAGTCGGCATTACTTGGCTTTGACCCTGTGATACGCGACGGGGTTGAACTTAGTTTAGTTATTTAAGACTACTGTAGTAAGTCATCTGGAGCACTGGAACTCCAAACCTGGGTAGCTAGCTAGCCTTTGCCCCGGCCGCTGATGACATCCCAACTAGATTCGCTCTCTTTTGAGAGGATGAGCTCAATGTAGTGGCCAAATTTGTATGTTTTATTTTCCTTTGATTCCCAAACATAAATTATTCGACTTTGCACAAATTGCCTAGTTATTACTTATCAATGGCATCTGTTAATTTAAATGTCTTTTAATTCAATTTGTGACATTATGTATTTTCTTATTCATACTTATACTTGCTGAATCATCATATTGAGATACTATTCTTGGTGTCACAGTCGTAGGTGCAGCTCCTGGCCCTGAAGAGGCCCAGGAGGGAGAGGAGGGTACCCAGGAGGTTCCTCCATGACTAGAGGAGTGGCCGGAGTAGGGGGCCAGTGTAGATACTATTTCTCTTGGAGCACAAAATGTACTTTTTGAAGATTAAAGTGTGACTAGGCCCTTTTTGTGTGGGTCACACTTAAATATGTAGTTATTCTTTGATTATATTTTTGGTATAGTTGTATAGGGTTTTTTTTTATACACCCTCTTTTGTAATTATCTATATACTTGTATAATTATTTTGTATTAAACTTTAATGTTTAATTGGACTTAATGGGAAATGATACCTTCATATGTATGAATTACATGTTCTGCTATGAATTAAATATTATCGACAGGTTTTAGTGAGCTTGACTCACGTGTGGAAAAAGTCATTTTTCTCTCATTCGGGTGTTGTATTTAGCTCGAGACAGGTACAACATCATAGGAGTACTGTGTTTCACTTTGAGGATTACCCTAGGCCAGGGTGAATCAGGACCGGGATGTGACACATGAAATATTTGTTTTGTTTTTCTATCTTCCCATTTCTCTGTTGGTATCATCCATTCCATTCAAAAGCAAATTATCATATCAAAGACAAAACTAATATAAGTAGAGCAGGATACCTCACTAACAAAAACTTGAAGTTGGGAATAACAGCAAACAATGAATTAACAGCTTTGATTGATTTAATCCATCTGGGTTGGGTCCTTAGTAAATAGTAATAACCTAACCAGTAACATATAAATAGTAGAAAAATATACTATAAGAATAAGAGAATTACTTAACAACTAGCACTAAGTTGTATCTATCATCAAGCATTTGAGTCAATTTCATCTTAGAAAGTAAAGCACACTCAAACTCTTTGTCATTCAGTTGGGTCACAAGTCCAACCCATGAATTAGCCAATACTAAAAAACTTAACAATCTCTTCCTTCGACAATTCATGGACAAAAATCCATAGGACAATACAAATTAATCTACCTGCAGGAAAACCCAAAATATATTGAATTTAAAAAAAAAAAAAAAAAGCTCAACACATGTTGATCTGCATTGTCTTTGGCTTCTTCTGAGTTTCTTGTTCTCCCCTTAGATCTTGCACCTTTCGACTCTCCCCCTTTTTGTCAATAATTGACAAATCTAATGATGATAACATGTAGCAAACTTGTCAATTAGGATCTAATAGCTCTCCCTCAGTTGTAACTCCCCCTGAATTGTATTCTCATAGCAGCACTGGGGGTGGGAGCTTGATCTTCTTGATCATGGTTTTTTGTATGTAGCCACCCACACTTGTGTAGTTTGAGCTTTTAGCATAATATGAGCAACTTCCTTAGGCAAATAAGATATTCTTACTTAAAAGGCAGTTGCCATGGGTGGAGAGAAATTCTTCCACCATTGCTTGGTCTTTGGTAGACTTTGCAGCTTCTTGTAATGGGGACAAATGTGTCATTTCATTCCACAATGATACCAAGTGGATGTGCGTGCAGTGCGTGACACATTCTTCTTCTTGAAACTACTCATCACATTATTTATATGTACAGTATGCAACACTTGAAAAAAACACAATTTTACCTTTACTTGTCGAAGTGGATGCACCGTGATCATAACTGAGACCGCTTCTGTTAAAAGGAAACTTTTGCCTGCACAAAATGTCTTTTAAGGATTCTCAAACCAGTATTCATCTTGTTTAGAGAAGCTTGTTTGACCTCTAATTTAGACAAAGTGATATTCAGTCTGCCTTTTAAATCTTCTTTCTCTGTTTTCACAATCTATAATTGTGTCTTCAGATTCTCAATCTCTTTTTAAGCCTTATTAAGTTTTTGACTCTCAGTAGTCAAATTTCCAGCCATGCGGTTTTTCTTACTTTTCAAGAGATGAACCTTATCAAATGCTTGCTCTAACTCAATCTTTAATGAATAGATTTCTTCTTGAGCAACTTTCAACTTTATTGTGACTTTGTTCCCATACTTGGTCATCCTCATACAATCATTAAACGCAGAATGATATTTTCTTCCCAGTCCTTTTTTTTATCTGACATCTCATCATCATCACTATCCTCATCAAAATCATTGTTAGACACAGATCTTGCCATTAAAACCATATACTTGCCATTCACAATATGAGATGGATCATGGTCGGGCACTTTTTCATCTCCTTCTAAACAGTTATCATCCTAAGTCGTGTTAAGGGCCTTTTTCTCGGGATTCTTTTTCTTATTAGCACACTCACTCTTAAAGTGCCCATATCCTTGGCATTCATAACGCTTGATCCTTTCAGAAAAATCTTTTTTCTCGAATTTTAAAGAATTCTTCCACTTGACTTTTTTTTTTTTCACTTCATATATTTCTTAAAGCACTTCATTAACTCAACCATATCATCTTGATTGAGTACCATTTTAGAAATCTCAAAGGATCAAATACAGTAACTTATTGCAACCTGCTCTGATACCACGTGAAGGTTTTGTGATTTGATTTCTAGATTGGTCAACTCAACAGCTCAATGTGTGCAAAACAATATGATATGCAGCGAAAATAAAATCAGAAAAGTACACACCACAAGGACATGAGATATAACGTGGAAAACCCAAAATGGGTGAAAAACCATAGATCCAAATTGGATAAATAATCAAGCACCATGAATCTCACAATTACAAAACACTCATAAATCTCTCCCCAGATAATCACTACATAAGGACTGCAGTTACTTCTTATATAACTTCACGCCTCAACGACTTCACACACTTAATAGCATTAGATTCAAACCCGCTTGACTCCTCAGATTTTCTACGAAAGAAGATGATCTTCTTTGAGGGATGTAGAAGAAACCTGCTCTCCAGATGAACTATTGCAGCACAACTCTTCAACTGAATCTCTAGAAAAGAATTTTCTCAATTAGGTCTTCCAATTCAAGACAATGATAGAGAGTGATGTCTCCTTTATAGGGCAACCATAGAGTCCTATAAATAGGGTTAAAGACGCATTTAAGGTTGCCTAATTTAATTAGAACTCAAACAGGCAGTTTGACAAAAATTAGAAATAATAGTTCTTCTAATCCTTCTTGACTTTTTTTTCCCTTCAGCATACTTCTAATTTCTCTTAACTTCTTTTTCCTTCCATTTTCTAAATATGCCTGACTTCTCACTTCTAATTCTTCTTGACTTCTATCTTCAGTAGGGGTGGAATGGTTCGGTTAATCGTTCATTTTGGGAGAACTATTAACCAAACTGTGAATTAAATTTTTTGGTTTTAAAAACCATAATCGTAACTGTATCCAGAAAAACTATTAAAAACCGAACCGCGGTTAACCGTTAAAAACTGTAACCAAACAGTATCTGTAAAAACCTTTAAAAATCGTTTTGTCAAGTTAAAACAGTGAAAAAACGTTAAAAACATTGAAAAAATCGTATACTCAAGTTAAAAATTATATACATATTTCATTTAGGCCCTTTATGTTTGTTTTAATTAGTATAATGGTACGGTTAACCGAACCGCACTTCACTGTTCGATTCGGTTAATGATCGTGAGTCAATACTGAAAACCGTAACCGAACTGTGAAGTGCGGTTTTCCGATTTTAATAACCGTAATCGTAACTAAACTGTGAAACAAGATTATTAACCGCGGTTCAGTTCGGTTAAATGGTTTCCGATTTTCTTTTACACCCCTAACCTTCAGTGTGAAGCCCCATCATAGTCCAAATCTAAAAATAAGATTTAAAACTCAATAGAGCCATAGTTTTGTCCAACCTTTGAATTAACTAGCACTTAAAAACCTAACATGCGTGGACCTGATCACAGAAGAGAATGTATTTGGCTTTGACTTCACCACCATCAATATGACCTAATCCCATTTTTGTAAGGGACATCTTTCTTGGTTTTGCCCTTTTTACTCTTAGCCCCTGATCAAAGTCATATTAAGAGTAGCTCTAGAGTTCGACATGTTAACCACTCAACTTGAGTATTTATTTGGTCCCCATCCTCTTGTCCATTGGGCCACTAAACCCTTTTTGTTTGGACAATGAAGGAGTCCTTTTGGTAGTCTACCCAATATGAGTAATCCCTAGCGCATGCATGATCCCCTAACACAAATGCTCCAGGTAAAATCAGGGTGTCAAATACACGAAGTGAAGAGCAAACGCACACCTTATGCCAATGAATCAACACTCAAGCAGGTGACTACTAAATCCTTCACTATGTTTTACAAGAGCTCTTCAAACCTAGACATTTCTATACCAAGGTTGGAAAACTCGTGTCCTGGGCTTAGATTCGCCCAAAGCAAAAAAACTGACTTTAATAGAGTTGACATGGTGAGTGGTGACTCGCAAGAGTCATGAAAATTAATTTTGAAGATACTTAAAAATGAATTCAAATACTTAAAAATATATAAATATAAATTTATTTACATGAATCTATGACAATCAACTTAAACTAATAAATTTATCCATTCAACATATAATATATTTAAACCACTGACTCCAAACCTTGAGTATAATTTTTTTTTTTAAAAACATCAATTGTTTTAAGTTTCTCTTATATTTGATCGAAATGGCTCGGAAGAGTTAAAAGTCAACTTACTGAATTTTCCTACCTTTATAGTTTTTCCAAGGTAAAGCCTAGTTTGGCCCCTTTAAGCTGAATTTTCCTACCTTTATTGTTTTTCCAAGGTAAAGCCTAGTTTGGCCCCTTTAAGCTAAATTATTGCATGGCCATTGGTCCTGTAACCTAGACCCCAAGTCGAATAAGCCTGCCCTATTTTTAACTCTTCAAGCCAACAAAAGCCCTTTTTATCTTCCCAAATTCAGATCTTGCTGAGCCAGTGGGCTAGACTCAAACCTCTGATTGTGACTTCAAGCCCGACAGAATCGAGGCAACAGGTGCAGGTCGGGTATGTAACCAGGCTCGGCCTCAGGCTCGGGCTGATGCAGAAGTGAAGAACTGATCAGGTCGCAGATTCCTCATTCGGGGTTTGTTTTTGAGTTTCGATTCAGATTCAGATGAAGGGAAATACTGAGAAGTAAGTTCATTCAATACCCAAATCTCAGGTTCTCTGATTTCCATATGAAAAATCCATAACTCTACTCAACAATGCAAAAAACCCTAGAAAAATCTTACAAATCTTCGTTTTCCCCACATTTCCAAACATGCATTCGTCGAAGAATCCCAGGACCCGCTGATAGCTCCCGAAATCATGCATTTTTTACAAGGAACTGCTGCAAAAATGCAAACTTTTTCTCATCTGTTCCATATAGAAATCCTAGCATTAGTCCTAATGCTGTATCGGTCGCTGATTTGGGGAAAAGGCGTGATTTTGATGGGGGTGAAGGAATTAAAGTAGATGCTGTTGGTATGGGGTCTGGGGTTTTCAATTCAGACCTTGATTCTAACCGTAATTTGAGCATTCAAGCGAAGGAAAGCTTTGATTTTGGGTATGGTGGAAAATGGGATGGAGAAACTGGGAAAGAAAAGAGCAATGGCGATGAATCAGGGGTTTTGGGTTTCTTTGGAAACCCTAACTCTAATTTGGGTACTCAGTATGGGGAAACAGATGGTTCAGATTTTGATGAAGAAAATGATGATGAAGGAGGTGACAATGATGATGATGATGATGATTTTAAAGTTTTGGACTTATTCGATCGTAATAAGCCACAGAGGGGTGAAGTAAGTGTATTTGAGGAAGATACTGATGAGTCTCGGCACCCGGTGGTTAGGGAGATTTGTAGGTTGATCAATCTTCGGCATGTATGGAATCCGAAGCTTGAGGGGGAATTGCGGCACTTGCTGAGAAGTCTTAAACCTCAACAAATCTGTGCTGTCCTTCGCTTGCAGAGCGATGAGCGTGTTGCACTGAATTTCTTCTATTGGGCTGACCGCCAATGGCGTTACCGTCATGTGGTTGAGGTGTATTATACAATGCTTGAGGTCCTGAGCAAGACCAAGCTATGCCAGGGTGCAAGACGGGTCCTTCGTTTGATGACCCGTAGGGGGATAGAGTGTCGACCTGAGGCATTTGGGTATGTGATGGTATCATATAGCCGAGCAGGTAAGCTGAGAAGTGCCATGCGGGTATTGAATTTAATGCAGAAAGCTGGTTGTGAACCTGATTTGTCAATCTGTAACACTGCAATTCATGTTCTTGTGATGGCAAATCGGATGGAGAAGGCGTTGAGGTTCTTGGATCGGATGCAGCGGGTTGGGATCAGTCCTGATGTCATGACATTTAACTGCTTGATCAAGGGGTTTTGCAATTTGCACCAAGTTGAAGAGGCTTTGGATTTGATTAGGGAGATGCCCTTCAGGGGATGCTGTCCCGATAAGATTAGTTACTATACAGTTATGAGTTTTTTATGCAAAGAGAAAAGGATTGCAGAAGTGAGAGAGCTGTTGGAGAAGATGGTGAAGGACAGTAAATTGATAATAGATCAAGTTACATATTCCACCTTGATCCATGTCCTTTCAAAGCATGGCCATGGAGACGAAGCTCATGTGTTCTTACAGGAATCAGAGGAGAAGGGGTTTCGAGTTGATAAGGTGGGGTATAGTGCAGTGCTGCATTCATTTTGTTGCAGCGGGAGGATGGACAAGGCAAAAGAAATTGTGAGTGAGATGTTATTGAAGGGTTGTGTTCCAGATGTTGTAACGTATACGGCCGTTGTGGATGGGTTTTGTCGAGTAGGAAAGGTAGATCAGGCGAGAAAGATGCTTCAGCAAATGTATAAGCACGGTTGCAAGCCGAACACTGTATCTTATACTGCAATGTTAAATGGGCTGTGTCGAGTTGGGCATTCAATAGAGGCAAGAGAGATGCTAAATGCGAGTGAAGAGGAGTGGTGGACTCCGAATGCCATTACATATAGTGTTGTGATGCATGGACTCCGTAGAGAAAGGAAACTGGCTGAGGCCTGTGATTTGGTCATGGAAATGATTAAGAAGGGGTTTTTCCCGACCCCAGTTGAAATCAATCAACTGATTCAAGGGCTATGCCACGAAAAAAAGGCAGTTGATGCCAAGAAGTTCATGGAGGAGTGTTTGAGCAAGGGATGTGCAGTTAATGCAGTAAATTTCACCACTTTAATTCACGGGTTTTGCAAAGAAGGTGATTTGGAAGCTGCACTTTCTTTACTAGATGACATGTATCTGAGTAATAGACATCCTGATGCGGTGACATACACAACTGTGGTTGATGCATTGGGTAAAAAAGGTAAATTAGAAGAGGCAACTGAGCTTATAAACAAGATGCTTGGTAAGGGTCTTCTTCCAACACCTGTTACTTATAGAACTGTTATCCATAGATACTGTGAGAATGGTAGAGTGGAAGAATTGATAAAGCTGTTGGACAAGATGCTACAGAGACAGGAGTTTAGAACAGCATACAATCAAGTCATTGAGAAGCTTTGTAGATTCAGTAATCTTGAGGAGGCCTACAAGCTTTTAGGTAAGGTTTTGAAGACAGCTTCAAAAATAGATGCTGATACGTGCCACACTCTTATGGAGAGTTATTTGAAAAATGGGCTTCCTTTGTCATCATATAAAGTGGCTTGCCGAATGTTCCACAGGAATTTGATACCTGATGTTAAGTTATGTAGGAAAGTAAGTGATAAACTAAGATTAGAAGGAAAATCCAACGAGGCGGAGAGGCTCATGATACAATTTGTTGAAAGAGGGCACCTTTCTCCTCAGTGTTTATAGACATGATTTCACAGCTTCTTGGAAATTGGAACTCAAAAGGAACTGTTGTTGTAATAGTTGAATTGGTGGCCATCCATCTTTGGTAATTGTTCATACTGACTGCAATTCAGTGTGCAAACAAACACACTAAATAATTGATCTACACATGGTTTGAAATTGTCGACCGATCAATTTCTTTGCCTATGTATTTAAATATGCTGGGAAATAGAGATGATCTATTTGGTTTGTGAAGTACTGGAAAACTCAACATGGAGGTTTGGGCTTACCTCGGTAATGACACGACATTGAGCAAGTTAAGTTGTCCTCAAGCTAAAGCATTTCTGATGGCACTCTCACAAGCAGCGGTTGCATTTCAAAGTTCTATGACTTATAGTTCATTTTATGGGCATGCTTCTATTTGGAATACAATATTGTTCTGGCATTTATTGCTTAATAGCTTGGAAAATGAAAATTCAGTTGATCTTTTTATTGGCCTCCGTGTGAACTGTCTTTACCTTCACTAACTTCAAACTAATTTCCTCCTCTACATCAGTAGGTTTTTTTTTTTAGCATCTATGTGTGTGTATGGAGAAACCTCTGCCACGTACTCGTGCTCACCTACTGCGTGCCTAAGTACCTAGTGGGGCCCATATTATAATCCATCCAAGTGGACCATTAAACAGGGACCCCTTATGATAGTCACCGATCTCGGGTTTGGCACCCATTAGAATGGACTGGACCATTGGATCGACTGTGTGCTCGTTTTGGACATTGAAAACTTGACAGCCATTGATCAAGTGGTGAGAAGATGATTCGAGCCTCCGTCACCATGCATATCTTGATGTGGGTTGTTTTAGAGGAGTGGGGGTGGTTCCCAAGTGGGCCCCACAAGAAAGGGCACTCACCTTATCGTGAGCACTGGTGCTTCCCTCCCCTTCCCCCCCCAATCTATCTATAGCTTATCAGGTGCACAGCTCCATGCATGCCATGCTGTGGTGCCCACCTGCTGGTTCACCTTGGGATGGGACTTGGGGGATTTGAAGATTTGCCTAGGCCCTTCCCCTCTACAAAAAATCAGCCTCATCCAATCATTCAAACCCTATCATCCAGGGGCCATAAGTTCAGTCCATTCGAATGGGGTGTGTAGTCGATCCAACGGTCCGGTCCATTCAGATGGATCCAAACCCGGGGGGATGTGTGCACTATATGGGCAGGGGTTTGGTCCACTCGTATGGACCCTAAGGTGGGCCCCACAAGGGGTATACAACATGCTCACCTGGTAACTACTATTTGGGTGTGTTGCAGTTGCAAACAAATTGAATATTTTTAGTAGAATGGAAGGTTCCTCATTCCTTAAACATGTTTGGATCAGGCATATAAATGAGTTTTTCTAGTACATTTATCTCTGCATCTTCTCCCTCAGAATTTGCTGGGATGAAGCATTTGTAGCAAGGGATGCTGTTATCTTGTTTAGGATGTAGAAGAACCTCCAAGGCCTCTCCACTGTACCACTCACCCTAGAGATTGCACTCCAGCTTCCGCCGTCACTGCAAATTAAAATGAGAAGAGCCCAATTTGAGCCCCCTTTAACTGCTAAGACTCATCTCCTAAGGACATGATAATCTCCTCAAGGTGGTTTTTTATGACTCCCTAACTCCCCGTTCCCTATGAGCTTATATGTTACTCTTAAGATTAGACTAAGTGATATTATAAGTAGAGGAGTCGATCCCCTGTTTAGGGATGCGATCAATTATTAAATATCTCTCTCTCTCTCTCTCTCTCTCTCTCTCTCTCTCTCTCTCTCTCTCTCCATGTCCAGGTGAGACCAGAACAAATGAGACTGGTTGGAGAGAGACAGAGAGATGGAGAGAAATGGATAGATAAGTTGTTATGCACTTTGGGGCACGTTTATGTTACCATTTCCCTTTTCTCTCCATCTCTCTGTCTCTCTTCAACCTATCTCGTTTGTTCTCAGGTGCCTCTCTCCCTCTTTCTCTCTCTGATTTGGTCGAGCACTTGAGCTACTGATATGTACTACTCCTTTATGGCATTTCCGATTTGCGAATGCTTAATTTTTCTGATTTGAGCTACTGATATATACTGTAGTTTTGTGAATGCTTGATTTTCTCTAATAGCACTTGAGCTACTGATATGTCTTGTAGTTTTGTGAATGTACCAGAGGAGATGTGGATAAGGGTAGTGTAGCACATTTTCTGAGAACTGGAGATGGAAGAGTGTATGGAATATGGTAAAATTGTGGAGACAATACCAGGTCAATGAGAATGGTGGGGTTCTGGGGGAAGCATTTATCCATTGGTTTTGGTATACATCTGACGGGAATGGAAGGAGAAAGGTTTTATGTCGTGGCCAGCTGTTTTTTTTAGAAAGAAGTGGGACCTACCAGGATGTTGTTTTGCTCGCCCAAAGAGCTAGGCAAACCTGTATGGAAATGCAAAATTGTATATGACTGGACTAGGAGAGTAGAGAGACCACTTATTTCCCTTCTATAATCATCTCTCTGTTCATTCTTCTTTTTGTAATTCCATTCGGGTGTAAATGAATGATTGTGTGTGATGATGGAAGTTCTGGATATAAAGAGAGTGGGTGGATGGGGAAGGATGAGGCATCAGAATCCGTGAGTTTTGCATTGGAGTTGGCCGGGAATGCCTCCACTGATGTCCTTTATTTTTGTTTTTAATAAACCCTTGTTTGTTTAGGGAGGACAAGATCAATTCAATCGTAGTTACATATTTTTATAAATTGTTTTGATGGTGATAGTATTCTAATTAAAATGCTGATGCTGTGATAGCACTCAAATTCGAATTTTTCTTTTCAAGTGAACATGTTTGTACATCTGTATAAGTTTATTGGTGACAGTCTGATCTGACTTCATTGTCCTCATCTTCGACGACATCCACTTAACAGGCGCATTATCACATGGATCACTGTGTAGATCATCTCTCTTACTGATTGATGATGGTTATGCAACTGTTATTGTAGCCTTGATCAGCCACGGTTGGTACTGATGTTGGAAGCAGGTTCTGATCAACAGATACACCGGTTCAAAAAAAAAAAAAAAAAAAACTGGCCTACAAATCACCATGAGAGAGCTTTGGAGCTAAAACAAGACATTAATGTGTGATTACATATTTTTAAGCTCAATATCACATACTTTATTCAAGACATGTTATGAATCTTTTACTTGTTTTACAAATAACCATCTGTTCTTCTTACGTCATGTTTGGGCTGTTTTGGTGGAGGTTGGTGTTGTTCTTGGTGATCTTCATCATAGTCTCCCTGTTCTTGCGTTGCTCTGAAGTAAACAGGGGATGAAAAGGTTTGAGATGTTAAGGTGAAGAGCAGATGATCTTGACCTTGATTGTCCTCTACCAGTGTGAAAGAAGGAGATTTTTAGGAAGGAAAAAGTAATAATAATAAATAACTGGTTTGGCTTATATGATTTTGGTATATGGGGAATGATTACTTGAGTTGACTGTAAGAAGTGGTTAAGTATGAATAAACCAAATCTATGCATGTGCGGCCCACTTTGTGAAAAATGTAAAGTACTGTGTTTATCTATAAGTAGGTATGTGATTCACTATATTGTAACCTTCGATTAGATTTAGTGAAGATAAACATAAGTTACATGTACCATGTCAGTTGTAACTAACTATTATTTACTTGCATTGATGTTCTTGTTGGATGTACTGGAGTGCATGCCTTTCTCAACATAATCCCATCTTTACAGCCAACCTAACAAACAAATTCATTCATTTAAAAAAACAGAGATGAATGATCCATTAACATCATCATCGTATACCAAAAATCACAAGTTTCTGCACTGGAATCATGTGGGTTATAGCCATATCATAGATGCTCTAGTCATATCAAGCGGAACTTCACAATTAGAACTCATAGATTTTTTATGCTTATTAGGCACTTGGGTCAATCAGAGAGCAAGAGACTGAATCATCATTATAAGCATAAAGTTGAGATTTTGGGTCTTATGTAAGTTTTCTGCTTTCCACAATCCAATGAAGGGTGCTGAAGGATCATGGTTGCTTTGACATTCCTAAGCTGTTTGTGGAGACAGCTCTAACAAACATGGTGCATGATGTTTGAGAAACCTTTAGCTGAGATGGTTGATTGCTTGTCTGACATTATGTTTATTTAGTTGTGCACCACAGGTATGGACTGCGTTAGTGCAGCCGAATTTGTGGATTTTGCTCAAGATAGATCGGAATGGAGAAACAGAAGTTGCGTAGCCGACCCCAACATAGTTGGGACAAGGCTTTGATGATGATGATGATGATAATGATTTGTGCATCAAAGGTCTTGACTGCATTAGTGCATTATGGTGATGGCATTTTGATCCATTGCAACTTACATGACATTTTATGGCATTTTCTGATGGCTTGCATTCGCTTAATAGTGGTGTTACTATTTCACATGGTATCGTTTTCTTGATTTGAAATAATTCTGTGAGCCCTAGCACAGCCATGGCCAAAGCATTTGGGTAACGGTGGGCATCAGCCCAACTGCAAGGTCTATCTTGTCCCCTTATTAAAGAACCAGATAAAACCTTGATGGGTATAGGTTTTGGACTACTTTAGTAAACATGCAAGGGGATAACCTCCTGGGCATGTTTGTCGATATCTTTCCATGAAGAGTTGAGAGGTGAAGGCCTTGACAAATGTGAGAAAGCTGTCCAAACCATGCATAGGACTGAATCATCAAATTTCAAACTCCTGTTGTAGGCCTCACTCCTTTCATCACCAACATCTTATTTAATTGGGTCTTTTGTCTGCAGCCCTTTTTTTTTTTAGTTGGTACCTAGGCTACATCTCGGCTGTCAATATCAATTTTTCTTCAAGTTATGTTTTTATTTATTTATTTATTTTTTTCTGTTTTGCAGCTACCTTTCTCCTTTCTGTTTCTTAGCTATAATATTGCTATGATGAGCTTGCAGGTTTGGTGTGTTTTGTTGATTAGAAAATGAGTTCTATGATTCCATGGAATTACAAATGACATGAGCTTGCAGGCTTGATGGGGTTCATGATATTGCGATGTGATTGAATGATTGAATGATGGAATTTTTTAGCTATATGGAATATTGGAATTAATTTTGAGCATATGAGCATTTTAGCATGGTTCTTGGATTGAATAGGCTGCTTGTCTATCAAAGCTGCTTTCATGGTGATTGAGTGGTCACAAAGTCCTCTGTAATAGTATCACCCCCTCCATGAAATGGTATAAATGTGGGTACAAGTGATATAGTAGTGTCGATTGTTATGACCATGTAGTCCATGTCTATGTGATTGTGAATTGATTTTAGCTTGCTCATATTGGTTTCTTGTTGTAGACATTTCTTTCATGCACAGTTAAAAGGAATGAAAATGGCTTTAGATTGTGGCACTAACAAACAACACACGGACAAAGTCTGAAACAAAACTTCACACAGTAATGATGTTGCTTTCTTATACCCATTTTGGAATTCAATCATGGTGTTCTTTGGTGTTTGCTTCATGGCTCATGATTTGTATTTTTTTTTTATGCTACCGAATGTTTCCTCTTTCTAGAATTGTCATTTAATATGCATATGCAGAATGTATTTGGAATGTGTCTGATTTTGGTATTTGGGTTGGTGGAGTCCAAGACCTGCTTCTCTGGATAAGATCAAATGGTGGATTCATCGTTTATGAATTCTTTTCATCCCAAAGATCAGCCTGTGCACCTGTATTTGAGCCTTTGTAACGCTAATGACTGGGCCACATGCGGCAGCTTCATCAAGATCGACTGGTCCCATGAGCCATTTGTCGCGTCCTACCGCTGTTTTAGCAAGATGTGCATGCTTATGGATGAATGGGAAGTCATCCTGCACATCCACCAAGTCCAGCTGGTGGGACCCAGCATTCGATTCTGCTGGAGCCCAGAAGATAAAGTGGGTCCGGAAGAATTACACGATGTACAACTACTAAATGGTTTCCCCAAGGATTCCCATCAGAATGCTTTACTTTTTGAAGTGAATGAAATCCCCTTGGATAGGAATAAATTGCCAATATCACAAGAAACTTGGTATTAGTATCACTTACTGTAACTATGATTCAAACTTCAATTGTAAAAGCAGTAAACTGTAGCATCAGTAATGATATAGAACGATTGAGGCCACGATTGGACATGACCAACCAGACCAGCTTGGGCCAGGCCCAAAATTTTCTGGTAAAATGGGCCCGGTCAATTTGATGGTTGTAGATGACTTTTTTGAAAATGAGCTAGAAGTTTTCTACGATTTTGAATTTCTCCCCTCTTTTTTCTCTTTCGTTCTTTGAAAGGTAAGTTGAATCGAAGCCACAATCTTGTGGTTGTGTCCATGAACACTTTCCAGTTGTGCCATGGGCTCTTGTGTATAAGAAAAGAGGTTCAACCATATAAGATTTCTCGACGAACTTCATCCAAGTCGGGGTGCAAACAGATCAACTATCTGAATAATTGAACCATGGCCCCAATTCATTTGTACATAGGATACTATAATAACAATTCCTCTCTCTCTCTCTCTCTCTCTCTCTCTCTAAATTGTGAAAGATTGTATTAGGATGTAGGTTTTTCTTTTCTTTTCTTTTTTACCTTATGATTTTGGTGGATCTAGGATGTAGATTAGTTTTGTTATGGTTGAGAATGTGTCAACCAGATAAAAGGAGGTGAGAAGTAGAAAAGCCGCTTTCATTGTATAATTCACTACCACATGGGGACCTGGAAAACCAAGTGGCTTATAAAGAGAGAAAAATGCACACTTCCTTTAATTCAGTGGATGGCTAAAAGAGGCATCTTCATAGAAAAGAAAAGATGAAATGGAAGATTCTGTTATGTCCAGTTCATGGCCAGCCAACCCACTGGAAAAAGATGCTACTGTCATGAAAAATCTGTGTGTGTGTGTGTGTTTGTGAGAGAGAGAGAGAGAGAGAGAGAGAGAGAGAGAGAGAGAGAGAGAGAGAGCTTATGGTGATAGTATCTCCCTATTGAAAAAATTGAAGTCCTTGAGATTTACTAATGATCAATTGAGATTTGCTTATATAATGATGACTTATGCCATGAATTCTTCAAATGATCTAATATGGAGATGTAGTATAATGTAGACAGAAAATTTATAAATGAAAGTGTATATATTTTTTATTAAGTTGTTCCTTTCTATGTTTAGTAAAGTTGGTTTTTTTTTTCACTGTTCTTTTTTTTTTTGGCCAAAGATGATATGCTTGACAATCCATGGCTTTTCCAATCTACTGTTGACAGAATATCTGGTGTTAATGTTGGATGACTAACCTACTTTTCCTCTCAAACAGCAATTCCAAGACCTCGCCAATTCATATGCTGCTGCTGTTGTGTTTGTCCCTGTAACGTGCTAAAAGGGATTAAAATCTATTCTTTTTTTACTATAACATTGGATTTGCATGGAAAGTTCTCAATAAAGAAACCTGTAACATTCCATTGGAGGATTGTCTTTTTTAAAAGGCCTTCTGTAGCTCTAAAACATAAAATAATGGATTCTGAAATCTATAAATCTATGTATCAGCTGATGTAAATCTTGGGTTGATTTTCCCATCAGAGTCTCAACTAGTTAGAAATATATATAAAATTGTTACATGTAATGTGGACTTGGATGTGTACAGTGTTCTGATTCACCATGCCATGCATGTGGGGTGCTGGTTCTATTATCCAGATTGTTGATCTAATTATGTCTAAATGTTGATTAGGTGATTTCCAGGACTGTGTCTGGCCTAGAGAATATCAACCCCGCTTAGCCCTGCATGACGACGTATTTGAACATCACAAGTGGGGCCTATTTGGATTTTGGTAAATCAAACGGCGGCTAGTTGAATTACATGTAGGTTAGAGTTGACACATTTGGATAACCCCAGATACCTGTAAGTACAATTGTTTTTTTTTTTTACTAACAATTCACAGTTAAACAGATTACATGTAATTAGATTTACGTGTAAAATGAGTGCAGGGTAACCGACTTGGGAGGTCCAAACAAAGCCAATGGTCTGGGTTTGATTACAAATTCTTCTTTTTCTGCCTGGGCCATGGCATTGATAATAAGCTTGTTGATCAATTAGATGAGTCTCAAGATGCTTGTTATTTCAGTTCATGCATCTTTGCCAACCTTGTAGCTAATGTATTAATATTTTCCTCAGAAACTAATTGCGAGTTGAAAACTCCACATCTTTTTTTTTTTCTAGTTTTTAGCTGAGCATCAAACATCAATTGATGGGGTCATCTTAATCGGGTGGGCCCCATTTCAACTCCTGTGCAATTAGCTTTTCTTGTGGCAAACAGAAAACAGTGTCATGGCCCTACCATGAAAACAATGCTTGTGTAGCCCTTTTGCTAAAGAGAAAGGTGGGGATAATTAAAGGGTGGGAATAAAGGAGGGGTGAGGAGGCATAAAGCTGGCTTTCAATCAAGTGAACAGCATGCATTGTCTCTTTGTGGGTGGCACCATCTTCTCTCTCACTTGCTCTCTTTAGCATCTTTTCCAGTAAATCCTCCACACCAATCAATACCTTAATTTTAGTTAAAGTAATCAATATTATTTATAATCAAAATTACCCATCCCTTTTACAGTGTTTGGGGTAGGGTAGAGATGGAGAAGATGGAAGTGGAAAAGACCATTCATAATCCACAGTTCAAATTTGTGCGATGGAGAGTCTTCACTGTTCTGTTTTGGACATGGAGAAATTATCTACACTAAAAACTACTTTAGCCTTTCCTCTTGGACATTTTGTCTATTTTTGAACTTCATCGAAACATTTGAAAATGACAACAAAAAGTGAAAGTGCCTTGTAACCATATTTCTGTAGTATCCATGTCTCTTGGGATCCCAACTCTGATATATGGTGCGGATCAAAGGATCAAAGAATTCAGGTCAGGCATTCTCAAGGGCCCGTTTGTGTAGCGACAACGGAAAATCAAGCTGCTTTTTCTTAGAGAAAGTATTTGTGTCACATGACAGAAAAGGTTTTTGAAAAAAAAAAAAAAAGCCCCCTTTTTCTATTACATTTTTGTGGAATACCAGTTACACAAATGTGCTCTAAAAGTTGTAACAGTTACTGTTCACATAGTGGGACCCACCACGTTTTAGCAATGGAATTATTTTTTTTTACTTGGGGTGCATTTGTGCAACAGGGGAATTTTGCAACTTCACATATCGTGTTTTGCAGTGCTATGGAAAAATGATTTCTACTTTTTACCTTTTTTTTATTTATAGGAAATGGTTTTTGAAAAGAAGTAGTGGAATTTTTGTTCTTTTCACATGAAAGAAATACTGAACAAAGCAGCTGAAATAGACCTCAGTGATGCATATGCATTAGCATGTCCTCATTTGACTAGCCCTTATCTTGGGGATCTTTTGAAGGTAGGCAGGACTGAAGAGTGAAGGCCCCCTCATGGGAGGCCCCAGATGACAGCCCTGTCAGGGTTGAGTCCTTGCAATGTACTTTGACAACAACTGCCACCCAAATCCAAATGATTCTCAACCTCAACTTTACATGACTGGCTCAACCATACAAGGAAGACAGGCACTTACATTAACATTTATTTTTGTAAGCAATTACAGTTGGCCCGTATTGTTACGTATAAGTTGAAACAGATTGGACAATATATCAGTCCAAATCAATTATTGTCAACTGTCCATTTTTTCTTTTTTACTTTAACTTGTGTTCTAGTTGTTCTTATTGTGCTATGGATGTACCACGAAACACTACAGTAACGCAATGGTGGAGATAATCAGGTTGGGCTTAAACTTAAGAAGAATCAAGTTTGCTAATAGGGTGTCATGGGCTGGGTCAAAGCTTGCCCAAGCTGTTCCATTCAGTTGTTGGGTATAATATTTTCAGAACTATTATTAGGAGAGAATCTGAAATTCTCCAAATGCTATCCGACAAATGAAATTCCAAATATTCAAATATAGTCCAGCGTTTAGTAAACTTGAGTACTGAAAATTCAAAAGGTTGAAAGGGCCAATTTAGTTGAGAGAATTTCCAATGGGCGGAAGTTGAGTTTTCAATAAAAATGCTGTAGCTGTCTTTGAGATTTCTGAATTTTTTATTTAAATTGAGTATGAACGGTTAAAATTAGCTGAGCTGACCATATAAAAAGTTTCTTTCCTTCGAGATGAAACTAGAAGGAAGAGAATAAGAAGTAATTAATTACCTTTTTCTTAAAGGTGAAAAAGGAGCCCCACACCCATGACCCAAATAAGATCATACCCAATATTCATTTTCCAATGAAATGCAATAGCTGAAGTTTTTTTTTCTTTTTTACTTCAAAACCATCTACTTCCTTTTCACCAATTAGCCAAGATATGATGGACCATACACATTGCCCCAACTCCAGATCTTTACACTGGCCCCCACAAGCACAAACTCCAAGACCCGACCCACGAGCATTCTAACAGTTGCCCCCTTTTGAAAGCCTAAGCCCCCCTTCTTGCCCCCCCCCCTCCCTCTCTATATGTGTGTATATATATAAAGTCTCCACCTCTTTCTTTCTCTAAGACCACTCACTGTCTTCTTCACCAAAATGGACGAATCGTGGCGGATGCATGTCGGGTCGAAGCTCCCGCGACGAAAATCCACCGATCCGACACCCGACTCCGCGAAACCGACCCGGTTCTTCGGCTCCGAATCCGGCATTCTAGACCCGTCCGACTTCGACGACGTATTCGGCGGCCCGCCGCGGAGCGTCTTCCTCCGCCGGTTCTCCGGCGACTTCTCCGCCTCCTTCTACGACGAGATCTTCCGTCCGGCCGACGCTCCGAGCAGGAAGGGCCGGAACCTGCCGGTGTTCCGGGTTCCGGCGGCGCACCGGCGGAGCGAGGATTTCTACGACGACATATTCGGGGCGGGAGAGGATCGACGGTCGAGATCGAGATCGAAGTCGAACTCGTCGTCTGTGCTGAGTTCGGAGGATCTGAGTCCACTCGGCGCGTCTGGAGGTGACGATGCCGGGTTCTCTTCGTTCGCTTCCAAGCTCAGGTGAGTTCACCCCGTAACGTAACGGTTTTGAGTATTCGGGTCGGAACTGAATCCACTAGTAGGTATTTTGAATCGTGTGCAATGTCTGATTTAGCCTTGTCTGAAAAGATGTGGGTGAGGGGTAAATAAGTCATTATTGCATAAGATAAAAGATACAAAAAATGTATGGTTGAAATAGAAACTTATAGAATCAGTCGTAACCCTCGCCGTTGATTTAGCTAGAATAGTTCAATTATCAGATTGAATCACCATGCCCTTTAATTTGAATCTTTGTTTTGGTGTTGGGTCAAATTTCACTTCAGAAAGAATTGGACTTCCTTCCAGATTAATTGCTTGTAAAAACACCGATTTAAATACGAAAAGTCAATTTGGTTATTGTAATTTAATCAGGTGTTTTAGCTGTGATCAATTTGACGATCGGTCAGAGTGAATTTCGGCCTAGCATTAATTTGAGAAAGGAATGAGATTTTCAAACGGTTTAGATTAAGGAGTTGTGGCCTTCTATTAGACTTAACTCTCTTTTATCATTTTCAATAATACTATAAAATTCTAATGATTCCAAAAGGAAAATAATAATAATATTATATAAAGCTAGTCACACCTCAAAAGGATTAGACCCTCAAAATTTTAGGAAGAAATTGAGCTAGACTTGTAGAGTTATTTGCCCAAGCTTTTCTATTCATGTTCAACAAAGGGTCCCACATAGTACCCGTGGGGGCCTTAATCCGGGGATCCTGCTTTGTGGAGGATTAAATGCCCTTGTGGTCCTGCTCCACCGAAGATCGAAAATCCTGCATTGCCCTTGTGGGGGTACTCCCATGGATGAAAGATCCATTTCACAAATGAGTGCACATTTTGGGGCTATGGTATACTGGGTGTGGCCCACCTTTCATGATTGTGTAACATGGGTAGGCCTACCTTCATGATAGTGTAACATGGGTGGGCCCAAAAGCGTGGTCTAATGAGTAATGAGTATGTATAATTGCTCGTTAGCCTTTGCTGCTTTCATTAGGAAAAGCTAAGAAAGTGAAATTAAAAGTTTAGGAAAGCTATGAGTGCTAAACAAAAGCAACAATTTAGATTTTTTATTATCGACTATTACTATGTTTGCTTTCGAAGAAAGAATCATTACAAACTATTACAAACTATGTGATAGTACACAAACAATATTTGACTTTTGGATATGGATACATCCCAAAGTGAGGTGAAATCTCCACCATGGAGCTCACTTTTCTCAATCTAAACCATTAGATCAAACTTTTTCCTGCACTCTCCTCATAAGTTTATATTCAGGTAGATGACATGATTAACTATCTCATTCACTGCCATTTGTCCTGTTCTAACCAGCGGTGAATATCAGGTTGATTAAAGTAATGTTTTGGCATGTCTCTCATTAGTTTGGGAGGAATACATCGAATGACCTGTTTGTTTGTATTAAAAAATATATATATATATATATATGTATTAAATACATAGAGTGGTTAAAAATAAATATAAAAGGTGAATTTTTAAAAATGAAGATCAATTAATATCTTCTTTTGATTCTTTATCTCCCTAAAGCAAATGTTATTTGATGTTCATTTTTGAAAATTCGCCTTTAATCTTCGTTTTAAAACACCCTATCTATCTAACGTCTATATATTCTAATACAAACAAGCAGGCCCAACGTTTAGACAGAGCAAAGTGGGTGCCAAGTCTTGTTTCTTTTTAGACGACTATTTCTCGGCTAATGAAGGTCTTAGCAAATCCCTAACCAAAACCTGATCTCATCAGATCAGATCAGATCAGTACTGTACACTCTTGGCCCCATATGATCCAACCCTCACACCCAGTTTTGACACCCATCTGAGTGGAATTGATTGTTGGATTAAAATCTTAATAAACTGATGCCTTTTAAAACTGTTAAACTTCCTGTAGTATTGTGGTCCTCTCCTTCTTTTATTTTGTCTGGGTTCTCTCTTTTTGTTTTTGTGCCTTGCCTAGTCCTGTTGATCTTTCTTCTTTTGTTGAGTGTTTGTGTTGGCTTTGTGCTCTCTTTTAAGCAGGAAAGACAAGAAAAAAAAACCTAGTTAAACTTGAGGGCCAGTGGATCTCATCTAGGTCTCTAGATTCTCCATTTTTCCCACAACTCATGTGGGCCTCACAAAGGAGGCTACATAGGGCTCTCACGATAAGGGTGCCCTCTGAAGATATATACTCAAACATTTCTTTTTTTGCATCAAATTGAACTTTTCAGGAATTTTAGTATATATGTTCCTAAAAGTAGTTAAAATTGAAGAAACCAACTTTTAAGATCCATAAATGGCCCATTCTAAGATTAATTCACATTATTTTAGAATTTTGAAGACTGGGGGAGGACATGAATTCAATTAATATTCATGTTGACACCCTTATTAGCAGTATGTAAATAAATTAAACGCCTTTATTTTTGCATTAAATTAGTTTTTTTAGGAAGTTTAATATATGTATTCCTAAAAGTAGTTAAAAATTAAAAAAAAAAAAACCAACGTTAAGATCCATAAATGACCCTCAAACTTTTCTCTCTTTCAATAGAGAAACTGGGGACGAAAAGTGAATACCAAGCCCCCACCCTTTCTCAAGCCCATCGCTTTAATAATCCCTTTTTTCCAAATTCATATTATCATTAGTTTGAAGGAATTCATTTTCATGCAAATAAACATGCTCTAAACATAGAGGCTGGATATGCATGTCTTATCAATATCGTGTATTAAAATCCGACACTTTGTCTGACATGCACATCTAACTAAATTTGTTTATTTGTTGGGGTTTTGATATATTAGTTCCCCTTAAATTATGTCTTTTCATTTCCACGACTGAAATTCAGATGATGTCATTAGAGTCGCTTGACTTTGGTACCATGGGATTTATAACATTTGGTATAATACACTTTCTGCAACCAATAAACAAAATTTTTTTTTTATAGAATATGAGAAATGACATTTTGTGACAAGTATACATCTGGCCACTATTTCTAAATTTCTATCATTGGAGAATTTTTTTTCGCAAAGATGCTACATAAAAGCTATTGCATTGCATCATGGAACAGTTCTATGATATCATGGGATTTATAGTTTCTATGACTTTCACTGTTCCGATGATATCATTGGATCTAGAAAAAAACAGTAAAGATTGACTTTGATGATATCATTTGAAATTGGATCATGAAATTGAGAAAACCAGATTTTAAGGAGGGATAATATATCAAAACCCCATATTGCATTGCTTCATACATAATTTTCTTTGGATTCCTTAAACGATCTAATCTTTGTGTCTTGCGTTTTTGCCTCAGGCCAATTACAATCCCATCTCGTCAGAGCTCGTCTTCAACACTATCCAGAGAGCAGAGAAAACAGACAGCTCCCTCATGCAATCCATCCACACGTCCACATTTCATGGAATATCAATTCCAAGATAATTCTCATTTCGGATTTTCCCACCGTGTATCATCTCCTGAGACCATTAGCCTCGAACCCAGTTCGTATCGGAGCGTTAAAATATCGGTGGATGATCTTGAGATTGAATCTCCATTGTCGGATATATCTTATGGAGGCCATGACCCAGATCTCAGAAGTAGAATTGAAGAGAAATCCATGCAAGAACAGGAGCAGGAGCAAGGAGATGGTGATTTCCTTCTGGGGTCTTACGTTATAGAGATTGCATCAGACAAGAGGGAGGATATAGACGAGGCAGTGGCTGTGGAGGATGCAATTGCATGGGTGAGAGAGAAGTCTCAGGCTCGAAAGTCAGAAGATTCCAAGCAGCCAGACGTGATGGGGATTTACATGGAAAGTGGGAGTGAAACGGAGCAACGAGTGAAAATAGACCAAGGTATAAAAAAAAAAGGGACTCCAGGAAAACTGAATTTTAGACGTAGACCTATGTAAATACATTTGCATGTGGAGCCCACTTGGCCCGCGCTAAGATCAATCTAAAACCCTCACGCTCACTGCCCCCTTTGAATTATCAATCACCCAAATTTAACACATCCGGGTTTTAGTGTAGGCCTTGAAGGATTTGGATGAGGAGACTCCGACACGCAGCCGGAGATCTATGTATGTTCTAGCTATTGGGAAGCTCTGCGGATCTCTTCGCCTCTTGTCTTTCCTATGAGATGAAATTATACCTAGGGCTCCCTTATCTTATATAGACAAGTCCCAAAGAGCCACACTTACTAGAGATTTCGCCAAAAAACCCACATCCACTAATCCTATTGGGAGTCCTATTAGTGGGACCAGATTAGGTCTTACATTAAGTGAGATTGTATTCACTGTTGGCATCAGCCCTGCTTGATTTGACGTGGGACCCGTGGCATGCGGGCCACACGATTCCCTCGGGCCTTACATTTGGTCATGCAATGTTGGCTTTATTTAGCAGCTATGATTTTGAAAAGTGCATTTTATATTGCTTCCCATGTGAAACCTGTCCTTAGATTTGTCTGGTATGCGTTTGTATGGATTTAGTGTGCGTTTGTATGGATTTAGTGGGTGCCACCGGCAAGAACAGTCCCGTTGGGTTAAAGACCTCAGGATACCCATGTCATCCAAAAAAGAAAAAAAAAAAAAAGGTTTGATTATATGAAATTGGACAATTGTCTAGATAGTTAGGATCAACGAGTCAGTAGTTTTCACCAGTTAGCTTATGAGAGTTGCGATCAAATGAAATAGACATTCTTGATTATTGATATGGATGACTTCGCAACCAGGTTCAAGTATCAGTATTGGACCCTTGGAGGCTGGGATGTAAGAGCAATTGCACATATTGGCCTATTTTAACCTCGATTGCCACATTAGAGAGATGGGTGTGAATCTATTCTGTGCCAGCTTTTTGAAAAACCATCCTCCCAACTGGCTGCAATGTTAGTTATAGTGGAATTGATTATTCTCTTGTTTAACAAACTCCAACTTCCCATTGTTATGGACCATTGTTTTGTAAATTAAATCATTAGAAAAGTTAGCATTCTAATGAGCAATTTGTTTGCAAGTTGGCAGGGATGCAAGTCATGATGGAACTGCAAGCTCATCCAAGAAGAGATTTTGAAACGACCCATTTTCTTATGGTATATCATTCATGGACAGCATGATCTAGAACTTCGGAGTATGTTGTTATAACACTCCCTTTCCTCCTTTCTCTTTCAGGCCGAACTCTCTGGGGAATTGAAAAGGAGGGATGCAGATGAAGAGGCACACCTACTAGATAAAGAAGTAAGATATTAGGGAACTAGTTCATATGTCCATAAGCTCATGTTTTATTACATGTTCTTAGTTAATTAATTGTAAGAGGAATAATATTTAGTGATTTTGGGTTTTCCCTTCCAAAGTTATATATTCCACATAAACCTTTTTTTTCAGAGACCTTGTAGCTAATTTTTCTGAGACCTTGTACCTCAAATTACCAACTTGAAGTACCCAACCATTCATATTTACTACCCGTTCATGTTTAATAAGGTTCATCTTGGCAAGGCTGGGAAGTGGCTATTTTGTTCTTGAAAGTTGAAATTCCCAGGCTATTACCATGAAATGAATTGAGTTCATGCATAAACCACCTTGGTATTATGCATCATTTCCTTCAAAATAGGTACTTAAAAAAAGTAACAGAAAATACAGATTTCCATAAAGAATTCTGCAATATGAAGAAGACATTTAACCTTTAGAATGGTTTGCTCCTAAACAAACCAAACCAAACCAAAGGATTCAATAGAAAGTCTCCGACCTAGGTTTCCAGTTGAAGCATTGACCAAGTACCTAAGTAATAATTACCCAAAAGCAACATATGAAGTCTGTTCATTTTCCATTTTTCCCTCTCGGAAGTTTCTGATTCAATATTTAACAAAAGGCTTGATTTTTTTATATCTATTTGTCCCCCCCACACCCCCCCCACCCCCCCCCCCCCCCCTCTCTGTGTCTCTCTGTGTGTGTGTGTGTTGTTTAACTTTTTTGACAGTAGCCCCTATTGTAGGTTATATCTGAGAGGAACAATCAGGTTTCCCATCCCCCCCCCCCCCCTCCCTCCCTCCCTCCCTCCCTCTCTGTGTCTCTCTGTGTGTGTGTGTGTTGTTTAATTTTTTTGACAGTAGCCCCTATTGTAGGTTATATCTGAGAGGAACAATCAGGTTTCCCATCTCCCCCCCCCCCCCCCCCCCCCCCTCCTCCCTCTCTCTCTGTGTCTCTCTCTGTGTGTGTGTTGTTTAATTTTTTTGACAGTAGCCCCTATTGTAGGTTATATCTGAGAGGAACAATCAGGTTTCCCATTTTTACCATGGATTTGGAGACAACAGTGTTTAGGAATTGGCAAGCCATGTGTGTGTATGTAAAAGCGACTCAAGAGTTTAATACCATATGTTGTTGTAATTTATATGTAAAAATATTGTAGATGGAATTGGAGCTACTTGAGGAAGATATAAAGAACTGGTCAGCAGGGAAGGAAGGAAATATTCGCTCATTGCTCTCAACACTACAATATGTAAATCTCCCATACAGAGTTCTTCACCACTAAAGGCACTTTGCAATGATAGAGATGCCCTTTTGCTCTCCTTTATTTGATCAAAATCTCCCTGTTGGATACAGATATTGTGGCCCGGTAGTGGATGGCATGCCATTCCCCTGACCAACATTATTGAAACATCACAAGTGAAGAAAGCATATCAGAAAGCAAGACTCTGCCTTCACCCAGACAAATTGCAACAGAAGGGCGCGACAACTCCTCAAAAGTACAAGGCAGAGAAGGTCTTTGCCTTACTCCAGGTGCCTGTTTACTTCAACTATAAGCAGATACATAGATGAGCACTAGCAGAATAAAGAGATCAGAGCATAACTGGGGTGTTGAAAGAACCATTTCTATGTAGTACTAACTGATTTTTGGAAACTTAATTTTTGACTTCTACCTCTTCAAGAATCTAAATTTCCAACTCTTTTTTGAAAATTTTAAAAATCACTTAAGTTTGAAAAGGGTCTGTCTGGATGTGCACTAGATTGTAGATGTTAAGATTTTATGACAGAAGAAATGTTGGATCATCTCTTACTGTGTGGGTTACTCTGCTGCTCCAAAATATTATCATGTGCAATCAAATGCATGTCTGTGTTGACTTTCACACAAACACAGGTAAGATAGAAATGGACTCAACTAAAAATCACAGTCGAAATGGTGACACATCCGAACAGACCTCAAAGACTAGACTGCCAACATGGATATTTCTAATGATTTGTTTAATTACTCACTATTTTCCATTGAGATGATAATTTGGTGTTACCACAGGATGCATGGACCACATTCAACTCTCATGACGTCTTCTCCGGCTAATTCATGGTTTTTCGTAACTCTGGTTTTAATAGTATTGATGCCGTGTTCTTTTTCGCTCTTGTTGGTTGTTTTGATAAGACCATGACCCATTCAGAGATGGTGAGATAATCATAACAATGGTCATGAAGATGGTGGTGGTAATGGAGTGATGGTGGCAAATCTATATTGAAGTTCGTGATGATGATGGCGACAGCCACAATATAACAGCGGTGGTGATGGCCATGTGGTTGGTTTTGTGAGCACTAGAACTGCTGGATAGAGTTGTATTTCTCCAGCTGTAAACATATCTTGTATCTTACAAAATGTGCAGTTTTGTTGGTTTTCCTTTCTGGATATATACCTCTTATCATAGCTTCAATCAAGGGAATGTTTATAGTAACAAATGGTTTCCTTTCTGCACATTGGTAGCTGATAGTCTTTTTTTTTTATCTCTCTCTCTCTCTCTCTCTCTCTCTCTCTCTCTCTCTCTCTCTCTCGTGTGTGTCTATGCAAATGGAACTTGGCTAAGTGTCCTAATACTTGCAGCTCATTGGCTTCTTAGAAGTTTCGTCTTCGACAGAAGCAAAATATCGAGTTATGTCCACTACTACTTCTGAGATTCAACAGTTGGAAGTCCTTTAATCAAGCTTCTTTTTCCACTGCAAAACTCCATCTCCATTGCTCTAAAAATAATAGTGCTATCTATGTTGCTTCCAGCATGGGGGTCCATGAAACAGTGCAAACCATGTTCATTTCTATTTCATGCTAGATGAATTGAAAAAGAAAGTTAAAGGCATGAGTTTTTATGTAGCATAAAGTAATAAAATCTTGTAATCTAGCAAACATGTATTAAACACCACAATCCCAATTAACTGTCTTGCGGTAAGATATCAAATACCAAGCTGAAAAGGCCAAATAATCTCTCTCCCCTGCAGTAACTCAAGTCATCAAATCAGATGAAATCTCAGTAGGGCAACCAAAGGTCATACCAACTACAAGACTCAACCCACATGGGCTAGTGAAAGATTAAATCAAGGCTAGCCAAGCACAGATCCCAGAAAAAAACTCTTCAGATCAGACAGATTTCACCTCCCTCTCATGACCATATCTGAAACCATATAATTCCTCCTCTTCTATTCCCCTGCCTCAAATATGTAAACCATGATAGGGCATCACTGATTTGGTTTGGATCCTCTTGGTCATGTGATTGAATGAATTGGGTAGAGTTCATTCTTGAGTAAGCAACTGAATCAAGATTAAACTATGTGATCAGCTGAAAGGAGAATGTTGGCACAATAACATGAGATGGACTGTCCTTTGAGGTCCTATCCACATGACATTGAATAATGTTTTTATTTTCCCTTTTTTTAATCATAATTTCAGAATGTATTTGTTTCTATTATTCAAAATAGTTCCGATCCTGGATGGCTACACACGAGCCTCCAAAAATATGTGTACAAGAGTTGATGAGTGGCAACTGTGAGATTATATTGAATGGCAGGTTCAATGGCAAAAGTTGTTAGATTGTAAGTCCTCAATTGTGGATGATGTGAATAAATTGATTTATTTTAATAATTGATTAATCATTTCATGCTTTATATATGTGATGAATGAGATTTTATTCTATGGTTGCACATGACTAATACAAAATGACATGATGGTTCATAAGGTGACCCGGAGCCCACAAGTATATTAAATGTAATCAATGTGTATGGATGAGATTCACTTACAGGAAACATGGATCACAACTCTTATATTTGAAGAATTTTCACAACCAGTGATGAGACTGGGTATCTTATCTGAAAAGGTTGTAGCACCATAGTTACAATAAGATGGTGCGGTTTGTCTCAACCACCAGAGTATAAGACTCTGAACTGTTGTGCTAGTATATTGGATATAGTGAAGGACCATAAGTAGCACCTTATGCAAAAGTTGCATCTGATTAAGGAATGCTCTCATAATTTTCAAGCAATAGGCTTTTAATCATGAGAGATTAATGGAACTAGGTTTCTCCTATACATTTACTTTGAGTTACCAATGAGTAAAGCCAACTATAGGTCAACACCTCGGTATCTTGGGTACGTGGTAGTGAAATTGTAGGAACATATATTCTCAAGATGTAATCTATCCTTTAAGTGAGAAATATCCCCTTGTGCCAATAAATGGAATTTATCAATGGTAAGTGTGCATCTGTCTTGATTAAGAGTTAATCGGATGATACTGATGATTAATGTAATTAATTGGGTCATAAGGATAATAAGAGATTGATCAAATTTGGTTGGACAGTTTAATTCTAATGAATCCATAGATATAATTGATGGAGGGGCCTACTTGCAATAATTGAAAAGTTTAGGGTCTTCTTGTAAATATTCCTAAGACTGGAGTGCAATTGCATTTATTTAGTAGAGTTATTTGCAATTAACTGTGGGTCCGGAGCTCACATAAAATGTAATATCTTGATCCCACTCTAATCATGTTTAGTGTCTAATTAATCTTAATTAGATGCATAATATATGTTTTGAATGTATTTGGGCTTGATTAAGTTGATTAGAATGAGGTTTGACCATTGACTAGCTAGCATTATGATTATTGGGTATTTTGGGTTTATTGGGTCCCGTGTGTGTGTTTTCTATTTTTCCAAAGATTTTGGGTGCATCTCATAGTTCATGAGTCATTTTTTAATTTCTATGTTTTGACCCAACTCATTTGAGCTCATTTAGACCCATTTAGAAGCCAAAAGCCCTATATTACAAATATTCATTATATTTTTGGACTTTCTTTCAAATACTAGAACTTAATGGTATTAAAGGGTAGCTAAAACTTTAAACCCCATCTCTTTCATTTCATTCCATCTCCATTAGCAAGAGGCACCTAGCTAGGGTTCCATTTCCTACCCATTCTTCATCATTTTCCTTGCTACCAAACACCAAATAGAGAGGTTTGAGAGTGTTTTCCTTCATCTTCCTCAAGCAAGAACCCATTTTCTACAAGTTTCATCATCTTCAAGCTCTCATTTGTTCTTCTTCTTCTATTCCACTCTATAGGTAAGCAAAAGTTTTCTCAAAAAACTCCTTATTGTTCAAAGCAATGATTAAAGGTTTTTGGTAGTGAATACTTGTTGATTTTGTAGTTCTTTATTCAATTTTTACCATTGTAGGAGTTTGGTTGAAGTTCCATTTTGGAGGTTTTTACTTAGAGCTTGGTTTTGAGTGGATATAGCTTGGATTTCTATAAATTTGTGTTGCAAGTACCTAAGGCAAATAAACATTTATAAAATATGCATGTTTTTCTCTATTTATGACTCTTGTAATGGATCTCATGTTAGATTACCCAATTTCAGCTCATGTTGTCTATTGTTCTAATTTAATTTAAATTTGTAAATGGGTGTAGTAATAAATTGTTATTTCTTTTGGGTTTTATTTTGATTGTGAATGTGTTTGATAGTTTGGAGTGGGTATTGGAGACTCCTTTTGTGCATATGAAATGAGTTTGCAAGGTTGTGAGAGGTTAGGGAAGGAGCCCACTCCAAAGATAGAGTTTCAAGCATAGAATTCATGGTTTATGCCAAATTTCAGATCATAAATTCAGTCAAGAATGTGACCAATCGAATTTAGACAGATTCTTCACCGAATTTACAGATTTTCGAAATGCCATAACTTTTGATCTGTATGTCCAATTTTGGAGGTCTACATATCGTTGGAAAGCTCTTTGAAGGTAGAATTCTTTGGTCTATACAAGTTTATGATCAGATGTTAGGAAAGTTGGGGGAGATCTAAACCAATGAATTTAGCCCCATAACTCATGCTACCCACATTATACTTAGGTGAACTAAGTGTGGTTATGTTGGAATCAACTTGATAGGATTTTTAGGTGGTTATGGACCTAGTTTTGGACCTTAGTATTGGATTTTTGTACTTTAAACTAAGACCAATGGATTTCTAATGTTAGAGGGTGTTGTTTGAGCACACATATATTCTCATGAAAACTCGTTCTTGGTCTTCTTTTACCCCGAACTAAAGGTGTTATCTTAAGGTATTTGGCATCCCAAATTATGTAACGCCAAGGGTTCTTTTGTAGCATAATGATGTCGGAAATCTTAATCCTACACATTGTTGGACGGTGAAGCCCACGAGTATTTCAAAACCTTAGGATTGGCTTGTCATGCATCCTTGATTCCATATATAATCCTTATGCATGCATTTCATTTCCGTTTCTAGTGCTCTTGCATGATATGTACATGCTATCTCGTGTCTATTTGCTTAGCTCATGTGCCCTTGTTGTTTTATGTCATATGTTTCCTTATGCATTATGTATTTATGTATGTTCATATGATATGTCATGTTACGCACTTATGATTATCGTCTTGTACTTGTCAATGTTTACATTTGTATATATTTATGCTCACGCTATGTCACACCATGATATTTGATGTACACTCTATCCCTTGAGCCGGCACCACTTAGCTTCGACCTTAGCCCAGTTGGATCCGGCTGGGTGTGAGTTTAGTTAATTTTTATGGACCTCTGCAAATGATATTTCTATGGGGGGGTTGACCGGTACCTCAGGTTCACGATGGAGTATCAGGGTCCTATGCCTCCTGGTGGTACCTCATGTTTATGTTATGTTATGCCATGCTCTTATGTGACTATGTTTACATGCTTATGTGGGAGAATATAGCTCATGTGATTTTACTATCTAGTTATGATATGTATGTCTATACACTTGTCATCTTTGATTCCTTATGTATCATGCTTACTCACGCATCATGTATGCGTAGATTTCCTTACTTGACCTCATATAATTTATCTTATCAATTTTACTCGTTTGATATGCTTGTTAAATTTTATTCTTGTTTACCTTGCTTAGCGTAGTCTAATGGTCCTACACTTGAGGTTACAGGGGAGGACCACGTCAACACCATTGCCTAAGAGATCACAAAGGTTGGGGAGGAGACTCCTCAACAGCTAGCAGAGTGGGCCCCAAAAGATGTCTTTTAGACATCTATGCGTTGAGTGTACATGCGTCACCATTTCCCTTGACTATGGCATAGATTGCCATAAACTTAGACTTGATTTAGACTTTTATTTGAGATTATTAACCTAATTAATACTTGCTTCCTCTGTACTTTAGTATTT
This sequence comes from Umbellularia californica, assembly GCA_028538565.1. Taxonomy (NCBI): domain Eukaryota; kingdom Viridiplantae; phylum Streptophyta; class Magnoliopsida; order Laurales; family Lauraceae; genus Umbellularia; species Umbellularia californica. The sequence goes on along the minus strand of JAPQWN010000012.1, from coordinate 19,461,487 downwards.
TTTTCTTACTTGCTAACTCTAAAACTTAAACTCTTAACTATACTCGTGGACTAGATTATGCTCTATTATCATGATTACATATTTGATGGATGTTTATATGTATGAACAAGTTGTGATTGAACTATACAGGTTAAGGAAATTTTTATCTCACACGTGATATCCTATGGGAAAACCCGTTCGTGGAGTTCATGTTGGTTTGAATTTCCACGCGGGCGTACGTCATGCTTCGAGATGAGCTTAATCTCGGGCTCAGGGCGTGACATAAAATATGGGGTCCATATGTTTCAATTGAAGTCAGATTCTAAGAAATCCCTAGTTGTCCCCATGCTAGCCCTAAGAAGAGAAAGTTATAATCCAATTGAAACTCTCAAGGAAAGGAGGAGTATGACACATAATAGAAATATTAGAAGTGAGACTTCTTGTTATAGTCAGAAAGGAGGTTTGCCAAAAACTATAAATATGACAACTATGGTGGATATTCCACAAGCACTTGCATGCCCCAAAGCCCTAGGACGTCCAAGGCTCTTTCTCTCTCTCTCATTCTCTTCTCTCATCCGGTTTCCTTCTTGAGTGCCTATGGTTTCTTCTCCATTGAGATCCCACCATTCTCTTTGAAAAGTTCTTTTCAAGGGGGTTATAGCGTGGAAGAACACAATGCTAAAGAGATCTAATCCGCGAAAGGGTTTCGTAGAATCAAGAAATCAAGTTCTTGATTTAAGCGCAACCAAGCTCCTCAAGTATAGATTTACAACCATCTGTTTTAGCAAATCTTCTTGTTTATGCTTGTTTGATTGGATCTATCTTTTATTGATAGATCTATGATCTTAATGCATGAGATTTGGGTTTCAAATCTTGGGATTAAGTTCTTGGCTTTTTTAGTGTCAAAAGTTTTCAAAACTCATCTAGAAGGCCCACTTCCAACAAAGTGACATCTGAGCATACCAAAGTGAAGATTAAGTATGTACCAAAATCAGTTCCAATAATTGATACAGACTTCCAACCCGTTAAAAACTGGATCTGTGTACTTATTTAGGCCCCGATAAGGAAATGGTTCTAGGTCTGATTCCACCTTGGTTCGGACCCGTGGACCCAAGACCCGACATATTACCTTAATTTTCAAAAATCTTTTCTAAAAATTACATTTTTTTAATATCATTCTCTACCTAGACTTGGACCCAGATCCAGACCCGTCCCATATATGGATCCGATTCTGGTTCCGGAGCCAAGAAACCAGTTCTGGGCCCGGATCCAGATCCACCTTCACCTTAACGGTTCCGGTTCTGGGTCCACCATGGACCAATTCTGGGTCCGAATCCAGTTCCATCTTCTCTTCAACGGTTCCGGTTCCAGGTCCACCATGGACCCGAACCAGAACCCATGTTTACAACCCTATATAATTCCAGTCAAGCACACATTGAAAATCAGCTACAAATGGGCAATCAAACCTGTCACCTAATATTACTGTTCAATCTTTCACACATGATCAATTTCGTCAACTTCTATCCACAGGGGCAGACCCATGCGTTGGGGGGTATTGTGGGAGACGCCCCAGGTGGATTTGAAAAAAACCTATAAGGGCTATGTCCCAATGGCGCACCTCTTCCATGCTCAAAATTGGTTGCCCCACCCATCTCTTATGTTTGAAAACCTCAAAACACTATTCTCTTACAGGTGGTGCGCTTAGCCAGCAGTAAACTTCATAGGTAACTGTACATGTTGCTCTTCTCTTGTTTTACAACATACTTGGATTGTCGACACAGCAGCATCTAATCATATGATATTTGACTCCTCATTGTTTCTGTTAGAATTCTAGTTGGCTAATTCTCATAGGTTGAACAAAACTTAAGTCCTAATTGAGTTGTAATTTCTATTTCATTTAGAAAAGGACTGTGGAGTAACCTCTTGATAATCGAAGACAACTTCTGAACTCCTTAGACAAACCTTCTAGTCGGGTTTGAAGTCATTAAAGAGTCCTCCTGGATGGATCCAGCGCCAACAAATTTCTGTTTCAGAAGACAGTCTCACTATAGAGAGCTATAGATTTGGCGCAGACAGAATATGGTCATGCTATAGTGAGTTGAGATTTTTCTATCCGTTCAGGACTCTTTTTTCCTAATTCGTTTCATTGCTTCTAAGAGTCCTTTTTTGTTTCCTAAAGTCCGATGCATGAACAGTGGACTATATTAAAACCCCTTGCAGCCACTAAAGAATCACTGGAGCTTTCTAATTCTCTCAAGCATCGAGCATTCATCTAAGAGAGTTTTTGTGGGCTTATCTTGCAAGGGAGACTGCGCTGAAGATATATTATTTTTCCTTATTCTCTCAAGCACCTTGAAAGGATATTCAAGGTGGGTTTCAAACTAGCACGTGGAAGTTGAACGATGGGTCGTCGGCAAGTTCTTCACTGTCCTTTAGGTTGAGTTTCAACTACGTCAAAGGTGTAGTAAGTTCACTTGTAATCTACGTTTTATAGTGCTTTGCTTTTGATGGTCTTTACCACCCGTGGTTTTTTCCCGAGTAGGGTTTTCCACGTATAAATCTCGTGTCTCTTTTCGTTTGTGGCGATTGATTCTTATTTGGTCTTAAGTTAATTGATTAAATTAATTAATTTGGTTTGAAATTCATATTATAATCTGAGAAAGAATCTTAGCCAATACTAAGGCTTAAATAGAAGGTTGATCTAGGTGTAGTCAAACCTTCAGTTTCACACTTCTACAAAAGTCACTTGTATCTCACCTGTTAAACTACCAATGGTAATGTCGCACCCGTCACTCATATTGGTTCTATTTAACAATGGTAATGTCTCACCCGTCACTCATATTGGTTCTATTTTTCTCAATCTCATATTTATTCGCAACATGTGTTATGTGTTCCTTTCGGATTTAATCTACTCTTTATTACCAAGCTCACCTCTTCTCATCCTTGCTAAGTCATTTTTTTCATATGATTCTTGTATTTTTGGGGACTAGTCCAAGAGGATGACGATTGGAGTGGCTAATCAGTGTGGCGGACTCTATTATTTTCATGCTACATATATATAGCCTTAACATTGTACTTTCCACCAACTTATCTTGCTTTGATGTTTGGCAGTCTATGCCATTTATCTTTTGCTCGAATAAACATTTTTATCTAAGAATGTGCCTGAAATAAGTAGCTCTTCTTGTCATTATGATATATGTGCCTGCTTGCCAAGCAACATTATTACCCTTTTCAATATCTACCACAACACCTTTTGATTTTCCACACCCTCTCATTAATTTAGGAGCTCGCTACTTCCTCACCATTGTTGATGGTTTTTCTCAGTGCACATGGGTGTTTCTTATGCGTTTACAATATTTTATTTACTTTAATTAGCACCCAGTTATACTATAAAATCAAACAAATAAGGACTGATAATGAGTCTGAATTTTTCTCAAAAGAAATGCAAACATTTCTCGAAACAAATGGTGTTCTTCAACAACATAGTTGTATCACCAACTCCAGCAAAACATTGTTGTTGAACGTAAACACCGCCATATTCCTAAAGTGGCATGTGGCTTACGCTTCCAAGCCTACTTGCCACTTAATTCTTGGGGGAGACTGCATCTTTATTGTAACTTACCTTATTAATCGTCTCCCTACACCATTGCTATCAAACAAATCCCCTTGTGCAATACTCTTTCACAAATCGCCCAATTAGTCACATTTACGTGCTTTGGTTGTTTACGCTATGCAAGTACACTTGATATAATCGCGACAAATTTGATGCTCGTGCCCGTAGTGATGGAGCCAGGATTTTACTATGGGGGAGGGGGGCAAGGATGATCAATCAAGAATATCAATGGGCCTACTTATGAAAAACTTAATCTTTATAAGATTTTCACTTAAATGGTACATAGTCAGAACAATAGCGTTTAGAATATTTAGATAAAGTATTAATAAAATAGAAATATATTGTAGATATTTTCTAATGGGCATACATCATATTGGAGTGAAATTTCTCATTCGAGGCCCATCAAAGTTATCTACGCTACAAAAAGAAATCTCAATTGAATCACTGAATGGTTCTTTGATAGTGGGTTTACTTATAAACATCTAAATTATTGATAATGGTCCTCCTACCACTCAACCTAGCAACATAGCATCGATCCATGACATTGAGCCTCTTAATGGCCCTTCCATCGTCCAACCAAGCCAGCAAACCTGAGAAGATGGGCATCGAGAATCTGCTCTTCGCCGCTCCGCCCGAATTGTTCAACAACCATCCTACCTTCATGATCACCATTGCTCACATGTGACCACATCACTCCACGCATAGGTACTCGCCATCCTCTATCTCATTATATTTCTTATGTCAATTTATCCAATTCTTACCAAAAGTTTATTCTATTAATGTCTTCTATATACCGAACCTACTTCTTTTTCACAAGCGGTGCACGATCCAAAATGGTATGAAGCTATGATCACTCATTTCTGGGCTCTTGAGCTAAAAAACACTTGGTCCATCATCCTCTCACCAACGGGCAAAAAGGCTATTGGATGCAAATGAGTATCTAATATTAAATACTAATCTAATGGCTCCATTGAACGGTACAAAGCTCGTTTCGTAGTTAAAGGTTACAATAAAAAAACAAGGGCTAAAGACTATCATGAAACTTATGCCCCCCCCCCAAAGAAATTCTTTTTTCACAATGGACCCCCAATGTCAAAATCCTAGTTCCGCTCCTGACCACAATTGCTTCTATCAATAACTGGCCCTTATACCAATTGGATGTATATAACTTCTTCTTACATAGCGACCAAGATGAGGAAGTGACACGGTCTCGATTTGATACAATCGGACTGTCTAGGGCCTTAATAAATTAAATCCAGAAATATCTCAACACCACACCAATATGCAGTAAGCAAAATAGAAATTCAAAAATAACGATGAAGGAACAATGCTGAAAACACCCCAAATCTGTCCTATAAAGCCTTCTCAATCTCCTAGCATGCTATAGTTTCTTTTTATTTTGCAAACTTTTATTTTCGAGTACTGTAGCATGCTATAGTGACGACGACCATAATATCCATTTATAATACATAATACTCTCATATAACCCTAGGAAATGATACTAATTAGACTCCTATTATTAGAAGTCCTTACAATAAATAGTTCCCTACTAAAGAATAGTCAAGAATTTTTACAAGAAATAATAAAAATCAGCATCTTTTTGAAATCTAGTCGTCCAAGGCACTCTGGAGTAGATTGGCTATGGGCCCCACATGGCCTACCCTTTGATAAAATAAACTACAAGATCTTTAAGTGAACTCCCGGGCGAACCTAGAGAGCCATTAACTGCTTGAAATGGGTCGGTTTTGACCCATCAAATATATGCCCAGAATAGCATGCACGTGAGGATCCTTCATATGCGGGAGTTTCTTTAAATTTATAATAAAGTCCCTGTTGTTTTGTCTTATCCCAAAATAGCCCCTGAAACTCATTTTTAGGCTAAAACATGGATTGCTTGGGCTCTAGTTTCTCTTCAATTCTTAACCTAATGCTTGCGGACCTTCTTGTGATGCTCAATCCGCTTCATGTAAGCCTTGGCCACTTTGAAATCTTGATTAAAAATCCAATCTGCATCAGAAAGTCTACATGACCATTCCTCCTGATTTCCCTAGAAAGGGGGAGGCACATGTTTGTCATCTTCACAAGTCACTTTATCTCTCAAACAGGCCTCCTGGCAATGGTTTTCAAAGTTCTCCGCAACCATTTTTTATGTTGGATTTGTTCAATCTAAACCCAATTATTCTCTCTTCACTCATCATGGCCACAATGATTTCACCATGATCCTCATATATGTTGATGACATCATAGTAACCGGGAACAACCCTCAAGCAACAAATGTACTCGAAGAACTTTCTTCATCACAGGTTTCATATTAAAGACCTTGGTTCTCTAAAATATTATTTGGGAATTGAGATCGCTCGCTCCCGGCACAATACTTGTATCTCCTAATGCAAATATACACTTGGGATTTTGAAAGATATGGAATTAATCAGACCATGACCCATTGACTTCCAATAGAACAAAACTTACATCTATCCTCCAAAGATGGTGATCATCTGTTAGACCCTAGTAAGTATCGGCGTTTAATTGGATGCCTCATTTACCTTACAATCACTCGACCAGATATTGTATTTTAGTCCATCTCCTGAGTCGATTTATGAGCCAACCTCGCAAGCCTCATCTCACAGCTGCTTTTAAGCAAGCTTCGCTATCTCAAACGAGCAATGAACTAGGTCCATTTATGCCTTTTAATATTTCACTTCAACAACGGATCTTTTGTGATTCTGATTGGGGCAGTTGCACTAAAACACAACGCTCCAAAACTGGTTACATTGTTATGCTTGGCACCTGCCCTATTTATTGGAAAACCAATAAACAAAGTATTGACTCGCGGCCCTTTACGAAGCAAAATATCGGGCAATGGGTTCCACTACTTGTGAGGTTATTCGGTTGCACTCTCTCTTTCTAGACGTAGGGGGTACATCAAACTCGGCCAACACTCCTTTTTTATGCCACAAATCCAGCTTTCCACGAGCACACAAAGCACATGGAAATTGATTGCCATTTTTGCGCGTGAGAAGATTCAAGATTGACAGTTGTGCACCTCCTACATTCCTATAGCGCGCTCACCAGAATGCAGATATTTTTACAAAACCTTTGGGCAAAGATTGTTTTCATTCACTTATCAGTAAGTTGGGTGTCCTTGACATACATACACACCCCTACTTCATGAGGGGAAGTGTTGGGAATTTCTTGGCTAAGTCCAATGTTACTGTTGTAAACTAATCCCTCTATTTTAGCTTAGTCAACAAAAGATAGGATGGATCCCCAGACTTTGGGACATTTAGTTGCAATTATTATATAAATACCATACTTAATGAAGCATTCAGCATATAGCTGTGCAGAAGGTTTTCCAAAGTTAATATTCACCCAGTCAAGTAGGTAACCATATAACAAACATGCGTTACAGGAACTGGGTCAACTATAATCTGATTCAACTTTTGTGGGGCCCATCTTCGCTGATCTGAATCACTCAAACATCTGCCTCTCTATGTGCAGGACCTGCCCCAACTTCACTTTAATCAGAATTGATATTCTATGTTAGAGTGATCTTGTGACTCTCATTGGAGAGAAATCTGAACAGTGCCCATACACAGGAGGCATGCGATTTGAGCCATTTTGATCCAACAAAGGTGGGCTTCAAAGGGGTCATTCTAACTGAGAAAATGATACATGGTTAGTAGCTAATGTAGGCTGTTAATGGGCAGGGCTGCGTCACTGACCTGGTTTATCAAACTCGGAAATGAAATTAGAGGCTACTCCGAGACCCTGTTTGGCATATCGGTGGCAGATATTAAATGGATATGTTTATCTTAAACATGGTTTTGAAACAGTTTCCACAGTCCAAGGCCCTGTTTGGCATATGTACCAGCTGGTATATGTCTCAGAATGATATCACCATTTGTCTTGGCCGTTTTCCAAAAGAATTGTTTTGAAAAATAATTAATATAAAAGTTGCAAATTCTCATTTTTAAATACTTGTAGGGTGTACTAAATGCAATAAAACAAAATAAAGAAAATAAAGTGAGGGTAGAGTTCCAACTCACTTTGAGAAATGAAAAGAAAAATGGAAATTAAGCACCAAACAAAATGCCATTATTTATCATGTGGCACCAAATCTTTGGAAGACAATATTAACATGAGTGTGTTCTGAGTCTTGATAATACAACACAATCACAATATACATTTTTTTATTTTTCTGAAGAACTACAGTTCAGATTGTCTACAAGTAACACCTAAACAGGGAGAGAATCATCCCACCTTCAACCCACCATTTTCCAACAACTCTCTAAATTCCTCATCAGTGGACTTGAGCATTAGAGGCAGGGGAACCTTCAACCCTCTCTCCATCATCTCCCTATGCCTAGGCACAATCCTCTTCTCCAAGCTGAACCCAAAGTACTGAGGGAACCCCTTCAACTCCTCCAAACTGGCCCCCATCTCCCCCACAAAATACCCAAACTTGGGCTTGAAGTTCCTCTCCACACTGAAAGTGAAGAGGCCAGGGCACCTCACCACCATCTCCACAGCTTCCTCATGGGAGAACCCAAAAGACACCAAGCACTCAAGCTTGGGAATGAGGGTCCTCTCCACATTGGAAACAAGGAGAACTGGGTCATGGTAGGCAAGGGCCTCCATCTCCTTGATGCCCAGGCCCTGCAGGTAGAGGAGGGCTGGCTTGAGCTGGTCCCTGACACTGGAGACAAGGAGCTTGGGGCACTTATTGATGGGCCTCCTGAAGTTGGTCTCTGGGACATTGAGGTCATGGGAGAGGAACTGGAAGACAGGGGAGAGTTGGAGCTTGATGTCAGAGGTGAGGATGGTGGGACACATGCCAAAGATCCTTGGGAGGTCCTTTTGGTGGATACCTTTGGATTGGAGGTAAGAGATGACTAAGTGGATGGAGTGGAGAGAGGCTGTTTGGAGGGAGGAGTTATGGGAGAGGGCCTTGCCAGAGTCCACACCCATGATCTCAAGGCAGAGGATCTTCTCCTTGAATTGGAGGGGAAGATTTTGGTCTGGCAGGGGGAGGGTTTGAACTTGAAGTGGGGTTTTGGTGGGTTTGGTGAACAGGGATGATGAAGATGATGATGATGATGGGGTTATGGGGGTGGCCTTTGGGAGAGATGGGTTGAGAGGAAGGCATAGGGAATGGAGAGGTGGCATTGTGCCTCCTTCCTGTGGAAGAGAGATGTGGGAGCTGGTTTTGCTCCTCTCATTTATCTATCTGTGTTGCAGGGATGACATGTGGCAGTCATGGATTGGAGGTGAGAGGATTTCGTTTGATTTTTCTGTGCGGCAGTTGCTTGTGTTTTGTCATAACGCCATCTATTCACTTCCTAGATTGAACCCATATCCACTGTTGATGTGTTGAACCAAATCCAACCGACCCGTTTGTTAATAGTCAACTCTCCTCTGTGTTGTAAACGGCACAAATTTTAATTTAGTCTGAAAGGATTGCCACAAATTGTTGCTTTCTGTATATTTCAAATAAGATCAATCCAATCATACAACATCACTCTTATTGAAGAGAAATTTGAGAGGGTTTCCACATTGAAAGGGTCTGTGTCCATTAATGAATTTGATGTTACTGATCTTACAAAGGTGGGTAGCTAAGGAGGACCAGATCTTTACTGCATCAGTTTTTAAGGTTTGTACGGTAAACATACTTGTAGGGTGAAGTGGAAGTGTATTAAAGATTGGAAAGAGAATAAAATATTAGGAGTCTAATCATAAAATGATGAAGTTTCATTTTTAGTGGCTTGATAAGGATTTCTTTTTTTGACATCTCAGATAAAAGAGAAAACTACAAAACAAAAGGATCTTAGATGGCCCCTGACAAAAAAACAAGCCACTAGTCAATATTGCACAGAAATGGTTCCCTGTGACCACTTCCGTTTTTTATTAAAAATTTAAACGTGTGACGACGGCGTTATTTAATATAGAGAGTTAACGACGACGACGTCACTAATTCATCAAATCTGCATCTTCTCCGACCTTCATCATCTGCGATTGCTGGTGAATCAGAACTCTATGTTATTGTTTTTTATACACAGATATATGAGTCTGGGTCATGGACATGGAAGAGCAAAGGAGAGGCTCAATGGGGTTTATGGGAGAAAACGATGGGAGGATGAAGGCATAAATGGGGTTTTGAATCAAGGGTCCTTCTTAGCATGTATTTCCCCCATTGATGCCTTCTTCCTCCCATCATTTTCCCCCATAAATCCCATTTACCAGAACTCTATTCCATACTTCTTCTTCAAATCGCCAACAAAGTCATAGACCTTGTGAGGGTCTGAAAGGACCTTGGAGACACTGTCGTTCTCCATGCATCTTTTCACCAAAGCAATTAGCTTATGGCACTCATTCTCTATGCTGAAATTGCCATCAATCTCATACATGTAGACCCAGCAAGCGAATAAAACAAGCACCACATCCACATACCCTAAGCTCTTGCCAATGTAAATTGACTTGTTTTCAAGCTCTCCTTCCATTAGTTTCAAGCAGTCGTTGGACTCTTTCTTAGCTGCCTCTTGAACATCTCCCTTACTCTTCCATATCCGTGACCCACACTCATTTATATGTATATAAAAAACGGTAACATAGAGTTCTTGTTCATTTTGGTACAAAAAACCAGCAATCGCAGATGATGAAGGTCGGAGAAGATGCAGATTTGATGAATTAGCGACGATGTCGTCACTAACTCTATATATTAAGTGACGACGTCGTCACTTGTTGAAAAAAGGCAAAAAAAAAATGAATATTTTAGCAGGAATAGCAATTCTATTGCATAAAAACTATGGGTACCTCTTTTGGTTAGTGGCCATCTAGAGTCCTTTTTTTGTAGTTTTCTCTAGATAAAAAGTAGATAGATTTTTGTTGTTTAGTTGCATGAAAATGTTGCTTTTTAACTTTATTCTTTTTTAATGAAGGAGATAATTTTGAAGTTTTATACTTTTATGAAGTGGCCAAACAAGCCAACTAATGACAGGATTGGATCATTTATCTTTTGCAAGCAGATTCCCCTTTTTGTTCCTTTTTCTTTTTGTCTGTTTTTGTCATGGGTTTCAATAATTTACTACAACTTCTAAAAGATGGGTCGTGAATCTGAACAAAATCCAACATTAGATTGATGAGAATTTCAAAATACATGATTGGACTTTTTGGAAAAATGGAGGAGAACCGTGTGTAGGAGACCATTGCAGGTTCTCTTCAGGTGGGTCCCACTTGTTGGATGCCCTTGGTGCACGGTTCCCATGCACATATGCTCATTTGAGAGAGAGAGAGAAGCTACCGTGACTTGGATTAAAATAGTGGCATTTTTATAAATAAATAATGACATGCTCATTTTTGTTTAACAAATGTAAGTGCAAAGCTACCATTTACATAAAAATTCAACACAAACCTAGTGACGGTTGCCCATTCTCGTTCGGACAATTGATTTTGGGATATAAAAGGTATTAAATAAAAAGAATTATGGATACATTTACTAAACACTGAAACCAAGAGGGCCGATTTATAATTCCAGAAGCCTCCTGGGTATTTATAATAATAATAAAAAAAATCTCTAAGAAAAATGAAAGATGCTAATATGGACGATCCATCATCCATCAATCCATCTAATAAATAAATATAAGAGGAATATAGCTGGGAGATTTCTCTACCCACTATATTATTGCTATATGACTTTTGAAAGGGGTATTTTATTATATATCCAATGCCATCAATTTAAATGTAAGGCCCCCACTCCTATCTCTCATTTAAGATGAGAGATATCTCTCATAGAAGCATCTCACATATATATATAAGGAAAATAGATTCCAAGCCCCATACTCTAAATAGCGAGCCTTCAAAAAAAAATGTCTAGGCCTAGTGCTTCAGTTAAAAAAAAAAACCCCTCATTTTGCAAGTGGTTTTAGGGCTTGACAAGGCCGCCTTGGTTGAGGGCCGAATTGACAGGTCTAAAGCCACTTAGAACACAGGGCACACCCGTAGAAATTACAAAAAAAGAAGAAAAAAAGACCCAAATAAGTATGGTACATGCCACCCGTTTCTAGTATGGAGCCCACCTTTATAGGAACTTCAATATGGGCTGATTTTTTATGATTGTGAACATAGGATCTGCCTTTAGGAACTAAAATGTAAGGCCACCTTTCGTGATTGTGAACTTAAGACCTACCTTCAAAAATTGCGGCAACAGGCTTACCAAACACTCTAAAATATGTCGATAAGCTTTAAATCATAAAACAAGAGCCTATTTTTATCCAAACCGATCATAAGAAACATATTTTTCAGTAGGCAAGGCTGCTCTCTTCTATATATAAATATCCAACTCGAATACATTTTCCATATTTAGATTCCTGACATGACTATTGCATTGGTTGACTTACGGGGTGGGAGGAAAGTGATGGCAAAACTTGCTGCAGGTAATTTGGCAGGAGCCTGCAATAAGCTAAAGATCATTTGCACCCTCATAAACAGATTGGGAAGGAATCAAAGAGTGATCATCTTATGCTGCTGGACAGTGTGGTATAGACAACAACTAATACCTGATTCAACCTATTTCGGCCCATCTTCATTTGATCAACTTCACTCATCCACTTATATTTAATCAATGGCCCAAATTTAATTCCAACTGGAGTGATGTACCGTTGGATTGATCATTTGTATAATGTGAAGTAACAGTTTCCAAAATGACCAAACCAACAGTTTGTATCAGTCCTAAGTCCAATGGAGTAAAATATAGGCCGATTTCAGTACAAAGAGGGCATGTGATATGAGATGGTACCGGCCAAGCAAAGGTCAGCTCCATATGTATAAATGGGGCTCTTAGCTTGCCATCAACACCATAAGTATGGCCGCTTAAGACCATTTATTGGAATTAAAATGCCACAATCATTTGTTGCTGCCTAATACGTCCCAACCCCCAAATCTACTTTCACAGTTTCAGGTGTTACTCTTTTAACACAAATACTCAAGGATGACTGGATACACAGCATTCAAAAGAAAGAAAAAGAACTGCTGTTTGGACGTATTGAAATAGAAAGAAAAATAAACAAATCCACATTTGGGATAGTATAAACCCAACATCCCCTCTCATTTTCTTCATCAAATATATGTCCATTCCAATAACCATGGGTTTGAACTATAAAGTTCGCAATCACAGGAGTCATATCCTGGTTTACATGTTTATTACATGCATCAGCATGAGGCAATATTTATGTAATAAAAAAGTTTGTTCCTGAAATGGAAATCAGAAGTTTAAGATGACAAACCTCAATTACATAACTGCTCTTAAGAAGACGGACAGATTGCACAAGACCTGTGAACCAAGAAAATAAGAAATAAAAACCCAAAAAAATGTTGATATAACTCACAAGGTGAGCCAATATTCATTGTTTTAAATACTGTCCACACATATAGAGATATATCAGACATTCCAATAGTTTAAATGTATCAGTCTCCCTTCAAATAATCACATCTTGCACTGATATGCACGCTTTATACCATCTTGTCATCTGATAACTACACCTTAGATATTCTTAAAAAAAAATAAATAAATAACCCACTCAATCCTAAGACATGCACACCAGAAATCTTAATCCTAGATACTGGTACTGATGCAACCAATTTATCATATACATCTAACATATCAGCTGCACTGGTTCTCGATCTTCTACGAGAGTCCCACGCGGATTGAGTGAAGGATTTATCAACCAATTTCTCTTGCTGCGAAGTCCAGCAAGAGAAAACTCAATCATGTGCTGGTCCAGTCACCAATCTTACATGGTAAAGAGGATTTTTTTTTTTTAAATAAGGGCTTTGCTAGGTTTTCCCCCTACACATTTGGGAAAATGAAAATGTGGAACACACAACCAGGCCTATCAATGCTACATGCCAAAACAGGCAGAAGCCTTTGAAAAAGCAACTGTAAAATTTTTCTATGAAATATTTATCACATTTACCTTGTATCTATAACGATATTTATCATGCAAAAATTCACATTTGTAACAACTGCAACACTTCAACTCCCATTGATCTTCTCCTCCTCTTCTGACTTCCACACGATGTCTTTCAGGCCAGTGGAGAGGCTCTTGTAAACCTACGGAAGACCCAGAAATTTAGATTAGTAGACACGCAATGATTTTTCACTGTCACGACCAGGATGATGACAGCAATAACTAATGTGTACCTTTCATGAAAATTAGACGAATATCTTCCACACTTGGAAGTCATTTGTCAAAGGAAGATCTAATATCATACCTTGTGAAACTCCAATGTATCACCTTCTGACTTGCGAACTTCAACCATGTACAAGGAAGGGGCTACCTCAAAAATCTGTTAAGAAGATGACATTAGAAAATAAAAGATCAGTCACTGATCAGATTAAAAATATTGGTATTTCAAAACCATATATTCCAAGAAACTGAACTGTAACTATTCACTTAGACTTTCTCCATGCAGCAAATGATTAGGCAGACATACCTCTGTTGCAATTGATAAATGTCCCTTCCTTCCAGTTTTTGACCCTTGCAGCTTCATCTATAAGATCAAAGTAAATAGAAAGAAACATGGGGGAAAGTTAAGGTCCATCCTTGTATCAAAGGACACAACCACAACCCTATGAGAGAGAGAGAGAGAGAGAGAGAGAGAAAAGAAATCATCATTATCAAATAAATTGATTCCACAGTATTTATGCAACTATAATTTGTTTCATTTAACTGGATATGTTTTGCTATATGTTTTTGTTGTAATGTATCGTTAAATATTTAACTATAGAGAAGGTTGCCTGTCAGCTTGTTAAGTGTAGTCCTGTAAAAAATGTCTAAAATGATGTGATTGTTGCAACAAAGTAATTGCACCTTATAATTATTTTTCTTCACGTCTAATCCTAGAGGCACAGCAGCTTCTTCAATCTTTGAAATGATCTCATTAGCAGGGCATTTTGATGTGAATCTTGTTTCACGTTTGACAAGACCCTGGTCATCGCAGAAAAGGAAGCATTTTCCACATTAAGCCAACAAAAAAAATATATACACGTACAGAGTAATTCAGTAGTAAGTTGCTGATCTAAAGAAAGAAAACATTTTACAGTAATAAGCAGACTCCACAATCCACTCACTTGTTCTCAAAATCAGATAAATCTTGCAGTTAAGAGGATGTATTTTTAGCTGTTTCTTTTGAAAATAATTGGGTCCATTTGATGCTGTCCAAGCATCATGGACCTCAAAAGTATACACCAAGGTTTTAAAACTTACACTTGGGGGGAGACTCAGCCACCCTTGAGTCGACTTGCCAAGTTGCATGAGACTTGGCCAAGTCAGACCAAGTGTCCCCCCTAAGCCCCAAAATGCTCCAACAAGACTCCCAAACCTTCTTCCGACAGAACATTGGGAAAAAATGAATTGGGGTGGAAAAACGACAGGAATTAGACTTGTGATGACTCAATGGGGTGTCTCAACTCAGCCTGCACAAGTTCGTGCCAGCTTTGCCATTTTAAAACCGTCGTCTGCAAAAGGAGGCCCAAGAATAGGACCACAGACAAGCCAGCCCATTGGGCCCAACTAACAGTGAGCCAGGCCCATAATTGACCGGCCCATTGGATCTAGCTTATGGTGAGCCTGTCCATTGGTCACATCACAACTATATGCACCTAAGTATAAAAAGTTCCCATGAAGATACATTATATTTGCATTCTTAGTTTAGCAAATTTGTAAGAACATTTCCTAGATTTACATTATTAGTTTCAAAAATGGAATAAAGATGTCCTAGATCTAGCGAGATAGCTCATTGGCATGTAATCAACAAAGGGGAAAAAAGCTTATATAGAAAAAAAAGAGACTGGTTTGTAATCATCTCATGGGGGGAAAGAAATTCTATTAAGAATCCCCAATGGGCACGATTGTCATCCATCCATTGTTGTCAGAAACCTATGATTCATATTGAATCCTAAGAAAAAAAGATTAGTATATATACAATGCATACCATTTACAAGTGAATCTTGCGATTCAATACTTCCTTTATCGAATATTACAATTTAAAAAATTCATCTTTATCGAATATTAACCATAGCTAAGAGATTAAGATCAATAATTTTTTCACTTCCTTTCTTTCTTTTTTTGTTAGCATTTACATTTTCAAAAGGTTACATAGTGATTAATAAAGAATATTCAAAAATTTTGCGATTATGGAGAGGTTATAGGGAATAATAAGGAACATGCATGTGACTAAAGCGTCCAACTATATGTATGGAATTTTGTCCTGCATTTATTTATGTTTTTATCTTTGAGCTTTTTGTATAGACTCCCCTAAGGTTTGTAGAATTTGTAAATAGGCCCCTGAGGTTTTATTATTTGTAAATAGGCCCCTGCTTTTTCTTTTTAATAACTTTCATACCCCCAAAATCAATATTCCTAACAAGAATGAGCATCCACCTTGAGATTTGTGTTGGATTTTTAAATAAATGACAGCTTTGTCCGTTCATCCATTAAAAAAAATGAGTATACTTTTATTTGTAAAAACACCATTATTCTATCTCAAGTCCCAATGGTTTCTTTCAATAATAACCTTCTCATGCACATGATCAGGGGTGGACCCAAGTACAAGGGCCTGGGGAATTAAGCCCTACCCATATTTGAGAAAAGTTTAAGAACCCCGCACATTCTAAAAATTAATATATTTTTTAATATTTGCCCCTCCGCCAATATTTCTTTTACATAGAGCCAAACACCACCCCTCACAAATTCTAAAATTTAATATAATTTTATACATTTGTCCATTCCCCTAATATTTTTTTACACTCACTACACATGAAGCATAATCTTGTATTTTGAAACTTTCATCAATCCAATGGTTGGTCATATATGGATTGAAAAATTATAACTAGTTATAAGTATAGGTGTTATTCTCGTCATGATCAATGTGGGTTTAATAAAATGAGCAGTCCCGTATTTATAAAGAGAATAAATTTATATAGGGTTTCTCTCTCCCCCTAAGTAAATTGTTAATGTTATATGCTTTATAAAAGAAATTGAATCCAAGCTTTTGAAATTATGCATATAAGGATAAAAGTGATGGACAAAAATGTCATTTCACTCTAAAAACATATGGTGGTGAGGAGACTATTGATTTTGGAGACACAGAAGGTATTAAAATGAAAATGCAAGGGCCTATTTGCAAATACTAAAACCTCAAGGGCCTATTTACAAATCCTACAAACCCTAGGGGGTATATACAAAAAGCTCTTTATCTTTTTCTTGTTTTTTTTTTTTCTTGATTAACACTTTCTTTACTTTAGAAGACATCCTAACCATGTAAGGTAGATTATTTTGATTTTTTTATTTTTTATTTAAAAAAAGGGAAAATGTTTATTTTTCCTAGTAATGTTGATATCTTTAACGTATTTAACTAGTCGCACGTCATTTGTGATTTATTAGTACATGTAATGGCTTTCTTCATAAAATTGTATCCTAGTCTTATTCATCATTGTAATTATGCTGCCATGGATGGAAAATGGATTCTTTCCGTTACCTTGGCTCAACAATTAGTAAAGATGGAGAGATTGATGAAGATGTCAAACATAAGATAAAAACAGGATGGTTGAAGTGGCAACTTCTGAAGTGCTTTGTGATCTGTGCATGCCAACAAGATTGAAAGAAAAATTTTACAAAATATCGATTAGACCAGCTACAACCTATGGAGCAAAATGTTGGCCAATTAAGAAGCAACATGTGCACAAAATGGATGTAGCACAGAGATGAGAATGTTGAGGTGGATGTGCGGTAAAACTAGAAAGGATAAAATTAGAAACGTGCACTCTCGAGAGCATTTAGTGGCAGCATCAATAAGTGATAATGTTAGAAAAAACCGTTTTAGATGGTTTGGGGATGTCCAACGTAGGCTAGCAACGGCGCCGGCAAAGAAAAGTTTGGTTACGCAAGTTGAAGGCCAACCAAGGGGAAAGGGTAGGCCGAAGATGACGTGGATGGAGGTGGTAAAAATAGATCTGAAGACATGCAACATATCTAAGGATTTGGCTCAAAATAGATTGAAATGGAGAAACAAAATTCATGTAGCCAACCTCAACATAGTTGTGGCGAGGCATTGATGATGATGATATGATGGATGAGAAATGGATGGATTATGAATAACTACCTTTTTCATTTTATTTTTTTTTCATTTTAATAAGAAATATAAAAAAAAAACCCAACAATTTGAGATCCAATGCATGATACAATCCAATTTATACCTATAAAATAAATTATGATATGATTTCAATTTTTAGAGCAATGATCCCAGCCTCTATATGATTTCTTTGCATTCTTTCATTTATAAATTCAAACAAAATTCTCTCCCTTCCCCCGACTGTTGTAATTGCATTAAGGGGCTGTTTTCCTTTGATGCATGGGATACAAAAATGGGATTTACATATGCAAATGTTACATATGTAAAACACGGGAAAACTCACCTTAACTAATGCAAAACACCCATTGCGGCTTCAGATGCACAATGCGCTTGCGCATCGTGCGCAGGAGAAGATTTTTCGTAAAACACTTTACCATGTTCGTCAAAATACCATTTTCACAAAAGCAAATGAGTACATCCTGTTTTGAGCCAGTAGGACTTGTTTATAATTTACAGTGGGCCAAGGTTTTTTATGTAAGTAGTAGAAAGGGCTTTTATGTAATTAGAATAAATATGAGGGGTTTTTTGTAATTGTTCAGAATCTACGAAAAAATCTTATAAGGATAGTCGTCTACCCTAATAGGTGTGACGACTCTTCTGCGGCTTCCTCGATTTCTTCTTCCTCTTATATTCATCCTCTTTCTCTTGAACTTTTATTTTGATACCCTTGGACAACTCTCAATCTTAGAAAATCTAGTTTCACAACTTGGTATCAGAGCTTCTCTTGCATTAGAAGGTTACTGCACTAAGGGTCTCAAGGGACTTGAGTTGAAGAAAAACAAGGTTTTGAAGGAATAAAGCCCCAGCTGAACCTGTGTGTAGGTTCGGCTGGGTGATGTAGGGGTTTTGCATAGGGCCTGTTGTCTCTGGTTTATTGATCTGGGTGATGTTGTGAAGGGTGCATGTATCTGAGTGATGTCGTAAAGAGCTCTGGTGGTCTGTTTCAGTGTTGATAGCCCTGTGTAGGGCCTTGGTAATATATTCCAAACAGGTTTGAGTCTCTGGTGATTTCTCTGATAGTCTTACGTGAAGTTGGTGCCATGACAGTGTCGAACAAGCATCAAAAGTAACCAGGTTGGGTTTATTTTCTCTAGTGGTTATTACATTTGATATGTGATTTAATTCTTAAATTTGCAATGGAGTCTTAAGAATGATAACTCTGTCACATCTATTCAACAAGTTCCGAATATTGCAAATTTGAACGTTAAGATAACACCAGATCTCTTCAATGCAACCAACTATAAAGATTGGGCCTACTCAGCTAGAATGGTCACTGGAGGATCAAGGAGACTTGGTTATATTGATGGGAGTATTAAAGAGCCAAAGAAGGATAATCCAAAATATTCTGAATGGATCTCAGAAAATATGTTGGTTATGAATTGGATCCTGAATTCAATAGAAGGAGGAATTGCAAAAAGTTTCAAATATTTGGACACTGCTAAAGAACTTTGGGATTCCATAGAGAGTGCTTATGCTCAAAAGAGGAATATTGCCAGGGTTTTAGAATTGAAAAAAGGAGATTGCTGCATTCAAACAAGGTAGTCTATAGGTTGGTGACTATTATTCTAAGTTCAGAGCTCTATGGAAAGAACTAGCGTTGTATATGAGCCCTAAGCTTTGTTGTGCCAAGAAGGAAGCAAAATTGATTGAAGATCAACACATCTTTGAATTGCTGGGGGAGTTAATCTAGAATTTTAGGCTATCTGTGCACAGGTAACAGGCCAGGATCCGTTGCCTCCTATAGGCACGGTATTTGCCTTGTTGCAAGGGGAAGAAAGTTGTAGGATGGTTATGAACGTCAAAGAAGATGCAAGACCTGATCGATCAACACTTTCAAACAGCAATATGGGTAGCTAATTTAGGGTATGGTGGAGGTAGAGGTTGTGGTCGTGGAGGAAACCGCGGTGGAGGATGTATTGGTGGTCACGGTCATGGTTATACCGATCGTGACAAACTTTACTGTACCCATTGTGGCAGGTATCGTCATACTAGGGAGACTTGTTGGGATTTGAATGGTAAGCCTCAGAATGTGACTGCAACACCTGCTGAAGTGGATCATCCTGGTGGTACTACAGAGCAAGAGACACGTAGGCACGTAGCCAACATTGGAAGGATTAACTTTCAATTCTAAGACAGCGTTAGCATTCAATTCTAAGACAGCGTTAGCAGGTGTTACTCAAGAATCATCAGCCTGTATGACTTCTCAAAATCCTACGACATTTGCTTCTTCTGCCTCTTCATCTACGTGGGTTATTGATTCGGGGGCAACGGATCATGTGACAGGTATATCTTATGTTGCTACCACCCAAGGAAGGGTGAGAATTGCTGATGGTTCCTATGCTCCAATAGCTGGGAAAGGGACTAACTAAGCCTCACCTAACCTTTCTTTACCATCTGTTCTCCACGTCCCTCACTTCTCTTTTAATCTAATGCCTGTTAGTGCTTTAACTAAAAACCTTAATTCTCGTATCACCTTTTATCCCTCTTATTGTGTCTTTCAGGACCTGAGGACAGGACAGAGGATCGGTGGTGGTACTGAGAACAATGGTCGTTATATCCTAGATTTGAAGCGGACAAAGCCTAAAGTGTTACAGGCTGGAGTAGTTGATGATAATAATAAATTGAGGCTGTGGCATCGTCATCTCGGTCATGCACCAGTACAGTGTCTTAGGAATTTTTCTTTTCTGAACATGAAAAATAAAAATGAAAGCATTTTGAGATGCGATGCATGTCAGTATGCCAAGAATAAAAGAACAGTGTATTCAGTGAATCTTAACAAAAATAATACTAGTCCATTTGATTTAGTTCACTCTGATGTGTGGTATGTCCCTGTGATTTCTATTTATGGGCATCAGTTTTTTGTTACTTTTACTGATGATGCAACTTGGGTTACATGGGTATATTTAATGAAATCAAAGGATGAAGTTTTTCTTATTTTCAAAACCTATCATAAAATGGTGGAAGTTATGTTTGATAAGAAGATCAAAGCTTTCAGATCTGACAACGGTGGAGAATATATTTTACAAGATTTCCAGGCATACTTGGCTGAAAATGGAATTGAATCACAAACCTCATGTGCTTATACTCCATAACAGAATGGGGTGGCTCATGGCTGAGCGTAAGATCAGAGGCCTTCTGGAGGTTACTCGAGCTCTCTTGTTTGAGATGAATGTTCCAAAACATTTTTGGTCCGATGGTACCTTAACTGCAACATTTGATAAATATAATGCCTTCAAGGACACCGGGAGTGATGATGCAACAGCACCAATAGCTAACATGAGGCACACTCATGGGCCACACGTGGGACCCATTGATGTTTAAGAGATTTTCTTAATTGTTATTAGTTTTAATTATAGCAAAGATTGTAATTAGGATTAGTTTCTAATTTGAATAGGATTCTTATTTTTGTTTCTAAGTTTGATTAGGATTGTTACTTTAGGCAGTTTCTCTTATTATAAATATGGCATTGTAGAGATTGATAATCTCGTAATTGAGTTAATAGAATTTTCCTTTTGTGGGTTTATCATCGGAGAGTGATCTTCTTTGTGTGATTGTTCCCTCGGAACCTTAATTGTGCCCCGGCACTTGCGATCCTAACCCTAGGATTGTATAAGGGAGGCAAAGAGTCCAATAGACGTATTGTGTCCTAGTATGCCGTTGTTCCAAGTTCCACCAAAGGTGTTTGGGTGTACTTGTTTTGTACATATTCCTAAACACCAGCAAGATAAATTGGATCCAAAAGCAGTTAAGTGCATATTTGTGGAGTATCCCAGTAATCAGAAGGGTTACAAATGCTATGCTCCCGGAAAGAAGGGTCGAGTCTTTGTTCCAATGGATGTCAGCTTTCATGAAGATGTTCCTTTCTACTCATCTGCGAGTGACGAACTAATATATGAGGAGTGAAGAGAACGGTCTACCTCTTCTTGATTTCGCTCCCCATCCGGTATATCTAGGATCAATAAATGAGACAGGTACAAAGTTACAAGCTGTTGATACACAAGAGGCCAAGTTGCAGAGTGATGAAGAACAAGAGGCACCGGACAAGCTCAAGAAGCCATTGCAAGTACACTCCAGAGGAAGTAAAAAAGGAAGACCAATGTTCTCATCTATACCATCATCATCTGAAGTTCCCAATCCAGATCCTCCGTCTCTCCCTAAGTCAAAGATTATTCCTCATCGAGGTACCTCCCACTCTTCTGGTTTGGATCTTCCTATTGCCTTAAGAAAAGGAACAGGACAATGTGTTACTCATCATCCCATACAAAATTTTGTTTCATATCACAACCTATCACCTGTTTTTCGTGCCTTTGTCTCCAACATAGCCACTTAATGTATACCTAAACATGTATCTGAGGCCCTATCACACCCTAAATGGAAAGAGGCAATGATAGAAGAAATGAATGCTCCAAAGAAAAATCATACTTGGAAGCTTACTACTCTTCCTGAACGGAAACGCACTGTTGGGTGCAAATGGGTTTATACCCTTAAATATAATCCAGATGGCACAATTAATAGGTATAAGGCGAGACTTGTTGCTATGGGCTTCACTCGATCTTATGGAGTTGACTATTTTAAAACATTCTCTCCAGTAGCAAAATTGAATTCCATCCGAGTCATTATCCCTAGCAGCAAACTTCAATTGGCCTTTATACCAACTAGATGTGAAAAATGCTTTTCTACATGGGGACTTGAAAGAAGAGGTATGTATGGATCCTCCACTAGGATTTGTTGCCAAGGAACAGGAAAATAAAGTGCACCTCCTTAAAAAGTCTTTATATGGGCTCAAATAGTCACCCCGAGCCTGGTTTGAAAGGTTCAGCAGAGCTGTAATTAAAGGCGGATTTCAAAGGTGCCATGCAGATCATACTATTTTTGTAAAAAGGAAAAACATGAAGGTGGTTATACTTGTGGTGTATGTTGATGACATAGTTGTCACAGGAGATGATGAGGGTGAAATCTCCAGACTAAAGAATTTCCTCAGAACAGAGTTTGAAATAAATGACCTAGGACTACTGAAATATTTCCTAGGAATTGAAGTGGCAAGGTCAAGGAGTGGAATTGTCATATCACAAAGAAAATACATCCTTGATCTCATTAAGGAAACAGGGAAACTTGGTGCAAAGGCAGCAGACACCCCAATAGAACAGAATCATGGTCTACACTTAGGACGTGGGGAATTGCTTGAAGATAAAAGGAAGTATCAGAGATTGGTGGGAAAACTAATTTATCTCACAAATACAAGGCCAGACATTTCCTATGCCGTAAGCCTAGTAAGTCAATTTCTGCATGCTCCCAGAACTGATCATTTAAAAGGCAGTGCATAGAATTCTCAGATATTTGAAAGGATCACCAAGTCAAGGAATTCTATATAAGTCACATGGACATGCAAAGGCTATAGCCTTCACAGACTCTGACTGGGCCGGGTCTTTGACAGATAGAAAGTCTACCACAGGATACTGTATGATGGTCGGAGGCAATCTAGTTTCATGGAAAAGCAAAAAACAAGTTGCTACTGCCAAGTCTAGTGCAGAAGCCAAGTACAGAGCTGTAGCTCTTGGGTGTTGCGAGCTATTGTGGTTGAGGATATTGCTAGATGAGTTCGGATTCCGACAAGATGGTCCAATGTTCCTCTATTCTGATAGTACATCAGTGATTAAATTGGCTAATAATCTTTTCTATCATGAGAAAACAAAGCATGTGAAGTAGACTACCACTTTATCCGCGAAAAAATTGAGAAGGAAGATGTGTTACTGGTACAAATTCATACTGAAGATCAGTTAGCACATTTTCTCACTGAGGCAATAAACAAAGCTTAAGTTGCACACTACTTTGTCCAAGCTGGGCATAGTAAACATATATGCACCAGCTTGCGCGGGAGTCGTGTGAGCCAGTAGGACTTGTTTATAATTTATAGTGGGCCAAGGTTTTTTATGTAACTAGTAGAAAGGGCTTTTATGTAATTAGAAGAAATATGAGGGGTTTTTGTAATTGTTCAGAACTTATGAAATAATCTTATACGGATAGTCGTTTATTTTTTATATCCTTGGACAAAACTCTCAATCTTAGAGAATCTAGTTTCACAACTCATGCGACAGTTTTAGATGTGTTTGAATGTTTTGGACTTTTTTCACAAATTTCTCAAAATTCATGAAGATTTAAGATATGAAATCAAATATCTTCATGCTTATCTATTAATGAACATTGAACAGGTCCGGGTCATGAATTGGGGCCCTACAAAAATGCAGAGAATTAGATATATAGATTGGGATCTTTTGGGCTTTTCACAAATTACACAAAATCTATGAAAATTTATGATAATTATCTTAAATGTCTTGAGTTTCATTAGTTCAACAAACAAATCAATGGTTTGGATTACAAATATGGGACCCACCGGAACAAACATAGTAAAAGTGTCAGATCGAATTTGATCTCGTGACCAATTGTGTAGGCATGAAGTATGAACTAGTGCCTTTTTGCGAGTGGGAGATACAAAAGAGTTTCCCACCTATATTTACGTGTGAAAATGACCTTATTTACACACCATTGTCACAACTCATTCACGCATCAATGCGTAAATTAGCACAAACAATTGTGATGACCATTACGCATGTGAATCTGGGGATATGCTTTGGATACTGCAATGTACATACTAAACCTCGTAGCATCTAAGACTGTACCTAAGACTTCCCTAGAGTTGTGGTCTGGACGAAAGCCTAGTTTACAACATTTACACATTTGGGGTTGTCCGGCACACTTGCTGAAGGTAAAGGTGGATAAGTTGGAATCGAAGTCGGAAATGTGCACTTTTGTAGGGTATTCTAAGGGAACTAAAGGTTGGTTATTCTATAATCCCACAGAGGAGAAAGTGCTTGTCAGCACCAATAAGGTTTTTCTGGAAGAAGATTATATGATTGACCAAAAAACTTTAGAAAACGTTGTCCTGAAAGAAATTCAAGAACAATCAATTCCAAATCCAAGAATAACCGAACTTGAAGAGAATCCGCCCATACCTAACCCAGTAGCTACACCAGAGCCTCATCATAGTGGGAGGATTGTTAGGCCTCCTAACAAGTTCACGTTATTGTGAGAGTCCTACGAGGCAATCCCAAAAGAACAAGAAGAAAATCCTTGTAACTATGATGACGCAATCAAGAACCTAGATTCGGAACATTGGCAATAAGCTATGAAAGCTGAAATGGAGTCCATATACTCCAATTAGGTCCGAACACTTGTGGACTTGCTTGCCAATATCAAACCAATTGCGTGAAAATGGGTCTACAAAAGCAAAAGAGGACCAGATGGAAGAGTTAGACCTTTGAAGCCAGGCTTATTGCAAAAGGGTATAATCAGAAAGAAAGTATCAATTTTTTTTTTATCAGTAACGATAAATTATATTAAAAGAGAAAGCCAAATACAAGAAACCACACGAACAAACAAAAAAAGCGCAATGGTATAAAAGAATTATACCATGAAACGGAAAAGCAAAAGACAAAGAAACATCACTCAATGAAAGCCACCAAATTAGAAGACCTATCCACCCCTTACTTAACTAACGAATCAGCAAAACCATTAGCCGACCTCCCAACGTGTTGAAACTTTACTTGAAACGAGGATGCTAAAGCTCTAATCTCATTAAGGTAAAATTGAAATCTCCAAGGAATGGCAGCCGAAGAGGACACCACAAAATAGCATTGAGGGAATCATTTTCCACCTCTAACCTTGAATGAAATGAGGAAGAGGCAAAAATTCAAACAACTTTTAGGATAGCTAACACCGCTTCATTAGACTTCATAGTCCCAACATGCTTGGAAAACATCACCAACACAAGCCCTCCACTATCGCGAAGCACCCCACCAATACCCGCTGGCCCAGGCTTTCCTTTAGCTACCCCATCCACATTAAACTTCAACACCCCTACATTGGGAGGAGCCCAATGCACCACCTTTTTCACTTTCTTCACCCCACAATACAAGGAAGCCTCCCAATTATGCAATACACCAAAAACTTTTAAAGAGTCAAATTTCTTGAAGGAAGGCCATTTTGCGATTTGAACCACCACCAATTGCTCTAACTCTTCCACAGGCAACAAAGATCCTCTGAAAATTCTATTGTTCCTTTTTTTCCACACGGACCACAAGATAGCAAAAGAAATAATCCTCCAGAGAATCAAACCATTAGAAAAAAAAAAAGAACAAAACCTCCACGCTGCAACTAACCCAACCAACAACCTTGGGAGACTCTAAAGAACACCACATCGCGCTAGAAACCTACACCACAAAGAATAAGAGAACTCGTAATGCACAAATAAGTGGTCTACCGTCTTATTGTCCTTTCCACACAACACCCATGTCTGAAATAGCTACTGAAGTCAGTCCTTTTTTTTCTAAGGTTGTCTGCCACAGAAACTTTTCCGGATAAAGCCAGCCACATGAAAGCCTCCGCCCTAGGAGGAGCCAAGCCTAACCAAGCCAAAAAAGTTGAAGCTTTGAAGAGAGTATCGATTATGAGGAAACTTTTTCGCCGGTAGCCATGCTCAAGTCTATCCAAATTCTCTTATCCATTGTAGCTCATCTCGATTACGAGATTTGGCAAATGGATGTCAAGACGGCATTTCTTAACGGCCATCTTGAGGAAGGCATCTATATGATGCAGCCAGACGGTTTTGTAGCAAAGGACCAAGAGCAAAGAGTTTGCAAACTGCAGAAATCCATTTATGGACTGAAGCAAGCATCTCGGAGCTGGAACATCCGTTTTGACCAAGCAATCAACTCATTTAGTTTTTGTCAAAATCCGGATTAGTCATGTGTGTACATGGAAAAGTGAAGGAGACCAGGTAGTTTTTCTAGTATTGTATGTTGACAACATCTTTCTCCTTGGGAGTGATAGGAATGTTATCAACGGTAAAAGTTTGGTTGGCTAAAACTTTTGATATCAAGGTTTTGGGAGAAGCTAGCTACATCCTAGGGATCAAGGTTTATCGAAACCTGAAAAAGAGGATGATTGGCTTTTCCCAAGCTACATACATAGATAAGGTACTAGTACGGTTTGCAATGCAAGATTCTAACAAGGGTACCACACCTTTCAGGCATAGATTGCACCTTTCCAAGGATCAGTGTCCCAAGACAACTGAAGAAAATGAGCAAATGAGAACGGTATCATACGCTTCGGCCGTTGGTACCTTCATGTATTCTATGCTTCGTACTAGACCGGATATCTGTCACGTAGTAGGCCAGCCTAGTCAGCAGATATCAGTCAAACCCAGGTCCTGACCATTAGACTGCTGTGAAATGTATTCCCAAATACTTGAAAAGGACTAGAGATTATATGTTAATTTACGGCAGTGATAAGTTGATTCCAAATGGATACACAGATTCTGACTTCATGTCAAATAAGGATTCCAGGAAATACACTTCTGGATATGTGTTTATGCTTGGCGACAGAGCTATCAGCTGGAGAAGTATCAAACAAGAATGTACCGCTGATTCCACCTCGGAGGCTGAATACATAACAGCTTGTGAAGTAGCTAAGGAAACGGTATGGCTCACAAGATTCCTTATGGAACTTGGAGTGGTACCTTTGGCGCGACAGCCACTCACAGTTCACTGTGGCAGCATCAGGATAATCTCCAGCTGCACAATCCAAGGAACCAAGAAGCCTGCCAAAAGCACGTATAGTAAAAAATATCATCTAGTCAGAGAGATTGCGCAAAGAGGTGACATAGCTATCACCAAAATAGCATATGTGGATAATCTCGTACATCCTTTTACTAAGCCTTTGACTACCAAAGTCTTTGAGCGGCATGTAGACGGGATGGGCATGAGATGCAAACCTAATTAGCATTGAATCCAAGTGGGAGATTGTTAGATTATATGATCTCGATCAAGTGGATGATGTAAATAAATTGATTTATCTTTTTATTAATATAATCATGCTTTTATTTCATGAGATGAATGGTATTTTATTCTTCGTTTGCACATAACCAATATGACATGACATGATGGTTCGTGAGATGAACCAGAGCCCACGAGTATATTAAATGTGATCCATGTGTGTAGATGGGATCCACGTACAGGAGACATATATCACAAATCTTATACTTGAATTGATTCACAACCAGTGATGAGATTGGGCATCTTACCTGACAAGGTTGCAGCATTATGATCACTATGTGATAGTATGATTTGTCTCAATCATCAGAGTGTAAGACTCTGGATCATTGTGCTGGTACATCATTTGTGCTAAAGGACCATAAAATGCACCTTATACAAATATGTCTTTGAATCAATGACTGATCCCATAATTCCCTAGCAATAGGCTCTTAATCCTGAGAGATTAATGAACTCAAGTTTCTATTATTCATAAACTTTGAGTCACCAATGAGTGAGGCCAATTGTAGGTAAACACCTCGGTGTCTTGGGTACATGGTATTGGGACTGTAAGAATATATAATCGTCAAGATGGAATCTATCCTCTAATACATATATCCCCTTATGCCAATTGATGGATTTATCATTGGTAAGTGCGCACCCATCTCAATTAAGAGTTAATTGGATGGTACTGATGATCACTGTGATTAATTGGGTCACAAAGATAATAAGACGTGAATCTAAATTGGTTGGACGGTTTTAATCCAATTGACCCATGGATATAATTGATGGAGGGGCCTACTTGTAGTAATAGGGAAGAGTAGGGTCTTCCTATAATTTATTTCTAAGATAGGAGTTCAATTGCATTTATTTAGCGGAGTTATTTGCAATTAACTGTGGGTCTGAATTGCGCATGAGATGTGGGGTCCAGATATCCCAATTGGAGCTAGCTTCTATAGAAACCATAGTGGTCCCCACGCAAGCCCTATTAAGAGATAAGAGATTGTTTCTAATCTTGTTTGGACTCTAAAAGGATGGAAGAGAATGATACTAATTATGATAGAAGTGGGACTTCAAAATATAATTAAAAGAGGAGATGCATGCACGCTATATAAGGAGTAGAGAGGGCTGGACCTCCAACCACCTTACACATGCCCAAGCCCCTCTCTGTACTCTCAACTCTTGTTTCTCCTCCGGTTCGTTTCTAGAGATTCTAGGGTTTGTTTCTCTTGGAGATCACACCATTCTCCTTTGAAAAGTACTCTGATAAAAGGGTCATAGCGTGGAAGACTACGAGGTTTTGGAGATCCTTCTTGCTCTTGTGAAAGTGTTATTCAACAAGCCAAGTAATCAACTTCTCCATTAGAGCACAACCGAGCCCCCAAGGTTAGATCTACTTCATCTCTTGTGTCGATTTTCATGGTTGCTTGTTGCTGTTGTTTCGTATCTTCTAGATAGTGTTATTACTTATCTAGATTCATGAATAAGAGGTTTTGGATCCTAGATTAGGTTTATGGCGTTATGGATACTTGATCCCTGCATCAAATGGGTCAAAAGTTTTGAAAACCTATCCACGAGGCTCCCTTACTTCCAACACCAACAATGTCTTGAAATGCAGCTTCACATTCAGCATCCCAAACAAAGTTCATACCTTTCTTCATTAACAGAGAGAATGAACGGCACTTCCCCGAAAGATTAGAGATGAACCGCTAGATGTATGCCAATCTTCCTTGGAGTCCTTTTAGTTCTCTTATGGCCTATTTGGATGTATGGTGAATTGAAGTATGGTGAGATGAAGCATCAAATCAAGAGAGAATAAAATATAAGGTGTTATGATGGTATTTTGTTTTTAGTTGTTTGGTAAGGAATCTTTTTGACTTTTTGTATAGAAAAATGGAGTTTTTTTGTCTTTTAGTGGAGAAAAGAGGTTGCTTTTTTGACTTTTTTTGAAAAAGATGGAGGGAATTTTGAAATTGTGTACTTTTGATATGACCCATTATCTTTTCTTGTCTGAATAATAGAGGCTTTACCTCACCTCACCTCACTTCACCACACAGCCAAACACGCCCTTAGGGTTCTTGCCGAGGGCATTTCTAGAATAGCCTTGACTTTAATGGGGTCTAAGCTCTATTCTAGCTTTCCCAACTAGGAATCCGAGGAACTTACCTGATGAAACACTGAATAAGCACTTCAGGGGATTCATTCGCAGTTTGTGTCTGCAAGCCAGAGAAAAACTTCTCGAAGATCTTTGAGATAGTCTTCTTTTCTTCTGATTTTGACAGCAAGGTCATCAACATAACATTCAACCGTCTTGTGCTTCATATCTTGGAATATCTTCATCATAGCCCTCTGATGTGTTGCACTAGCATTTTTCAAACCAAATGGTATGACAGTGTACACGCCAAATTGGGTCCGAAATGATGTGTGTTTTTAATCTTCGGGATGCATCTTTATCTGATTGTAGCCAGAGAAGCCATCCATGAATGTCATTCGCTTAAATCTGCAGGTGTTGTCAATCATCACCTCCGATATGGGGAGCGGGAATGTATCTTTAGGACATGCACCATTCAGGTCTCTATAGTCAATACAGACCCTGATCTGCCCATTTTTCTTTGTCACAAGGACAATGTTGGCTAGCCATTCAGGATGCTGTTCCTCATGGATGAAGCCAATGCTTTGATTTTCTGAACTTCTTGTTCAATTTTATCCATCACATCAAGACGGAATCTTCTTTGGCCATGTTTGATAGACTTCATATCTTTTTGTAGATTGAGCTTATGGACTGCTATTTTGGGGTCTAAACCAGGCATTTTGGCATAAGACCATACAAAACAATCAACGAACTCAAAAAGAAAAGCGATATACTCGGGTAACTCATCATCCTTTATATTCTTACTTATGAATACAGGACGTGGGTTATCTAGTGTTCCCAAGTCTATCTTTTAAACAAAACCTTCTGTTAGAAGGTTAAAGGTGGTTCCTCCACAATATTTTTGAAGGCTTCCAACTCAACAAAACCCTCCGAAGTATCAAGGGTATTTTCGGACCAAGGCTTGGTTTCTATCCATGCGTCTTCTTGATTGATAATTTTCTCAAGATTTGCTATGAGATGGTCCCAATCGCCTGTTGAAATTGGATCATAGTAGGGTACTTCTTTTGGAGACGATGGCTCTTTTGGACCAAAAGACCACATGTTTGTGCCATCGGACAATTCCTCTTCATCGCCAGAAGAATCGTACCAATTGGATGAGCTTCCTAGATCCTTAACGGGTGACTCTTCAAAGAGATATCTAGGGAGATCTATGTCTTCATGGACACGAGATGTTGAGGCTTGGTCGGCAAATCGACTTTTTAGCCTTTGTGTCAACTGTCTCGGGGGTGCGTCGGGATCATATCCTAATCCATGCGAAGACTTCCACTAATGACCTATTTGTTTGGATAGAATACATAAGAATTCATGCCATAAATGGTTAAAAATGAAGACCAAAGAAAAAATATATAAAAATGACTAGCAAATAGCATCCCCTTTAATGGAATATGAATGTACAGAAGATGGGAAAGGATTGCGTAGCCATCACTCTAGCAATTCACTGACTAGACCTAGGAAGGTCAAGGTCACATGGACATCCCCACCATATATCCTTCACTGGTCACCTTCCTTCACTTCATATCATTTTTATCCTCACCTCTTTACTAATCCTTCAGTGGAGCTAATTTGACCAAGAATTCCTACGGCAGTCAATTACTATTTAATCTAATGCAAACAAACATGCCTAATTCAATAGACAAGATTTTTTTTTTTTTTTTTTTTTTTTGAAGTCATTAAAAATGAAGATTGAAGGTGAGTTTCCAAAAATGAGCCTCAAACAACCTTTCTTTTCATGAAAATAGAATCAAAGGAAGATGGGAAATGAATAGCTAGCCTTTAGTCTTCATTTTTAACCACTTATAATAGTTCCTATGTATTGAATTCTTATGTATTTTAATGCAAACAAACAGGCTTAAGTGTTTCCTATCGTGTAAAGACTCCTTGGGTAGCTAATTATGATGACTCCAAAGGCTAAGTATCCATGGTGAATGCGTGAAAGTTCCATCCGTCATTGGGTCCCAACCACTATTATAAGAAATGACTTGCAAATGTGTATTTAAAATATAGTGTGTCCAATACATGAATTGATAATTATTTAATTTACTTCTCCAATGAAGATAAAACATGAAGCACCCAATTTGTGAAAGAAAATCTACTAATTTGCACAAATTATTTAATATGAAGTACAGTTAGGTCGGACCAGCATTATTATTAATTTTTTGTAAAAAAAGGGCCTTCCTTGGAGCTGTTCAATCACACCCAAAATGAGAAGCAGAAAGGAACCAACAATAGGGAAGGAGCTAACAGTAACTGACCCTCCTACATGGCTCCCTCACTTTTAAGAGTACCATGAATAGACATGTTGTCAAGACCCAAATTCCGGGGCCCTGTCGGATTCCGGATCGTGATTCTTAGGCAACATTCACCGCACATTCATCAAATAACTTCCACAAGGGATTAGGCATTTAAATCAAACTATAATTTCAATTAACTTATAAAAGTCAAATAACATCAATAATATCTCAATAAGTAAAATTCCCATGTTCTAACTTAAATCAATGATGTCCTAAAACATTGAATAAGATCTCCTAAACAAGGGCTAATCCCTCTATCAACTATTTGAAATTTTCCCCCTCTTCAACCACGCATGCCAGAGTCTACGGGCTGAACGTCATTCTGCTCTGGCCCACCCACAACGTGATTACCTTCTATATATGACTGTTGCGTTTGCGATGTGAGGGCGTGAGTTGGACATCCATTAATCGTCCCTCCGCTAATTGCCTTCTTCTTTCCCCTGAATTCCAGCCAACAAGACCCTCTCTCAGATTTTCTTTCAAAGGAAAAGAAGGAGAAGGTTGAATGCCACTACTAGTGTCAATGGTTAGCAATATACATGCACAAAGGGTGAAGGTAGAGTCCTTCACAAACAGAACATAGAGTTCTGCTCAAATACATCTCACGCAAGCCACTAAGTTGAGTTGATGTATAAGTCTTCCCTCGTCCTAAGGCTAACTCACGTGGCCTCTTCTAATCCATTAAGGATTTAAAAACAACCAAGGTCTAAGTGTTCCACCTAGGCCCTTCTACTAATTGTTTCCCATCCTAATTCCCCACTTCATACGGGATATAACACATGTCAACAAATCAAGTTTTCCAGGGTCAACTCTTACGCCGCTTGTGATTCCATCTCTCAAAGCAAGAAACATATTTCCATCTCTAAATACATAGAATATCAAGCATGAACTTCCACAACATACCATTTGTTTTTCAAATAGAGTACCAAGATTGAGACCCTGAGATGTGGAAATAAGCTCAAACGCATTCATCGTAACTGGTCGTTCTTCTCTCCTCTCAACAACGAGATTTCCTGGTTCCTGAAGCAACGTTACAAAG
The DNA here is from genome assembly GCA_028538565.1 of Umbellularia californica. Taxonomy (NCBI): domain Eukaryota; kingdom Viridiplantae; phylum Streptophyta; class Magnoliopsida; order Laurales; family Lauraceae; genus Umbellularia; species Umbellularia californica. The sequence continues at coordinate 19,428,360 of JAPQWN010000012.1, read as the reverse complement.
TACTTAATTATTTCCATGATAAAGTTCTAACTTACCACAATGCATTCAAAAAATATTACCACTGAATTGTCGAAAATGGCATTCACGTCATCAAGATTTGTTACTTCTGAGGTAACAAAAGTGGGAGGTTGATATCCTTTCTTAAACCATTCATTCTCAATGATTTCAGGAACAGTAATGCGCTGCACAACCCCAAGGCAAAAGGCATTTCAGCATAAGTTAGACAGAGGAAACCACTGTTAGAAAAGGGAATTAGGTAACAAATTCCCAGAACAAATGATGAAACAATGTATCCTTCCAGTCATTGAGAAACCAAGAATATTCGGAGCATATTGATAGGGAAATCAAAGGGGGCAAATTTTTAGAAGAGAGCCAAGCTGAAGGCATGAGTTTTAAAGCGCAAATATATGAAAATGGCATACAGTTAAGGGTTTGGGGTCCAGAATCCTTTTGATTAGTTTCTTCGCACTGGTAGAAAACCACGTCGGGCAAGTAAAATCTGCCTTAACGATCTGCACCCACTGCCGCACAAGTCAGACAAAGAACAATTGTATATGTTGACGTAATAACTAGACCAACACGCACCTTTTTGTATAATGACATGAGGTTTGATTCTTCAAAAGGCAGGTAGCCTGCCATAAGAACGAATAGGATTACTCCACATGACCATAGGTCTGCCTTTGCCCCATCATATCCTTTGTTGTTGATTACCTAAGGAATAGAACAACATAAGGTGTAAAGCAGTTGGCCAGTGGAGACCAGAAAAATACAAAGCACTGAAGTCTTGGAAGCTCTAACAAGAGATGAAAGACCTCCGGAGCAACATAATTTGGAGTCCCACATGTCGTATAAAGCATCCCATTTTCCTGTAATAAAAGGTTTATGATGTCAATATCTTTTTTCAGTGAACAATAATTAATAGTGAATCAAAAACATAATTGTCAGTGTAATTTCAACAATGGGACCATTTGCTACATTACCCAGCTGTATGGGTGTTTTTTTTTTTTTTTTTTTTTCCCTCCTCTAAACTTGTTACATACAGTTCAGACTTCTCTTATCCGGTCCAAATGATTTGGATGCTTCTCTTGGGCCTCCTCCATATGAGTAATTCTAACTATTGGCCTATGGGCTGGTGGGCCCCACCCAGCTCTGAGTTGTATTTGGATTCCACCCAATGGATGAAGGAGATAGGTGTACATTTTTATTCTGATTGTTATTAAACTCTACTTTCAGGAAGGTGTAAGGACTAGATGCAACAGGGACAATTCCAGAAGAGCTTGGAACCTGACTAAACTCTATGATCTGTGTATGCATTCTCCACTTATCTTATGTCTTCAAAGGGGTGTCTTTAGACAATTATACTTTGGAGATTGTTTAGTACTGTCAATGGCCTGGTCTGGGCTTGGATAGGATGAGATCTGGAGTAGGACTTACTTGAATGGTTGAAAGGCAGCCTGAACCAATTTAAGCATGACCCGTCGCCAGCCGACTGCTTCAAGGGGGTTGGGGGTTTTTATATCGAGAACTACTGTGAATGGGCTGAGCTGTACTGATGGGCTTTTAAACTAGGCTTTCATGGGTTAGAGAGAACCAAATTGTTGGCACAAGGGTTGTGCTTGGGCTTGATTTTGAAAATGAGGTCTAGGTACCTTTTTATGGATTTTCTCAATTGATATCATACCTCTTAGTTTTATTTCAATTTAAATGGGTTCTTGGTATAACTCCACACAAGGTCCTTGAGAAACTATGAGTCGGGCTTGACTAGTCTACATTTGGCATAATTTGGTCTGCTTTTCAAGGTCTGTGATATGCGTCTGGGCTTGCTCTTTCCCCAAATATCTAACAGCCTGGGCTAGTGTCTACATATCCTTACAAGCCTGAAAGTAAGTCCTCCTCAGACCATAGTCCTAAAACTCATGTTTAATCGTTCAATTGATGGCAGGTAAACTTGACCTCATAGGATAGCTCATTGGTTTGGCGTGAGTTGAATGAGTATATCATCATCATCATCAAAGCCTTGTCCCAACTATGTTGGGGTCGGCTACACGAATTCTGTTTCTCCATTCCGATCTATCTTGAGCAGAATCCTCAGATAAGTTACACTTCTTAATATTCTATTTTTACTACCTTCATTCACGTCCTCTTTGGCCTAACCCTTCTCCTTGGTGGGCCATCAACCTTCATAGCCAAGGTTTTCCTTACCGGCGCCGTTACCGGCCTATATTGGACGTGCCCAAACCATCTCAAACGAGTTTCTCTAATTTTATCCCCTATTATTGCTACCCCTAAATGCTCTCGAAAGCGCTCATTTCTAATTCTATCCTTCCTAGTTTTATCATACATCCATCTCAACATTCTCATCTATGCTACATCCACTTTGTGCATATGTTGCTTCATGATTGGCATATGTTGCTTCATGATTGGCCAACATTCTGCTCCATAGGTCATAGCTGGTCTAATCGCTGTCCTTGTTGTTCAACCTATTGATATTTACCCTTATAGCTTGTGTTTGTCAAAATATATTTTTTTTCTGGCTAAGAAGGATATCCAAGGAGGATTTGTGACCCCACATGCTATTTCCCGTCGACACCAAGTAAATCCTGGCCATGTGGAGAGCAAACCCATGCATTTATTCCTACAAACCAACACCAATGCGGACTGATGAAATAAATTTTATAGTTAACGGTTGTTACTTTTAAGCAAAAATTCAAACCTCTATTATTAATTAGAAATTAGAAGATTCTTTATAATTTTTTGGTAAAAATCCACCCAACTATATTTAGATAAGATCATAGGGGTTTTAATTTATTTGACTGTCAAATAAAGATCTAATCAAAATCACATCTTCAGCAAGGCAACCAATAGAGTTCTGCTAAATACTGAGTTAACCTTTCTTTCTTTGTATCCTGGTTTCCAGCAATTCTTGATTTTTTTATGATTGAATTCCAAGTGTATAGTTATTTCCCTCTCTAAGCATTAAAAGGGGGAAAGGAAATTACTAAGTTCTTGGGTGGGGTGTGTTGGTCCGGGGGCAGGGTTGGTTGGCCACATTAAGAAGGAATGATATCATTAAAGCATTGGAATGTGAAAAGGGTTTTTAGTAATCATAGAATGAGAATGAGAAGAAGGAACAATATCCTTAAAACATTGCAAAGTGAATGAGAATTCTTAAAATTTGTGGTCTTTGTATGATACACTAAACAACCAATCCATGCAACAGAAGTATCACACTTACTCGAACTTGCTCAGGCAATGCACTTAGTCCAAAGTCTGAGACTTTTAGAACCCCCCTTGCATCCAGCAGTAGATTTTCTGGCTGCAACAAAAAGAAGGAACTCAAATTCATAGCTTCAATCTTAAGAAGGAACATTATAGAAGACTTAAGTCTATAGAAATTCTCCTTCACCTTCAGGTCTCTATGGAAAACACCTCTGCTATGGCAGTAATCCACAGCATTGATGAGCTGCTGAAAATACTTCCTCGCCTCGTCTTCCTTCAGCCTTCCCTGAGTAGCCTGGCACAAGAATAAGCACAGAAATCGATGACAACATCAGGAAAATTTTCAGAAGCACAATTAAAAACGAAGAAAGTCAAAAGCTTACAATTTTGTCAAATAGTTCACCACCAGTCACAAATTCCAAAACTATGTATATCTTTGTCTTGCTAGCCATTACCTACACACACCAACAGAAATCACTTTAAGCCAACAGCATTGACATAGGTAGTTAGTCGATAATGGTAGACAGCATGAGCAATCATTCATGAACAGTATGGCAAGTTATTGCCCTGGCACAGCAATCACTTTAAGCCAACAGCATCAATGAAAGTCATTAATGGTACACACTAGAAGCAATCGTTCATGAACAGTATGGCGAGCCATTGCCATAGCTACAGAATTGGATGACACATGAAAGTGAGTGCAGATTTTGCAATAAATATTATAAAGTCCAACCGCAGTAAATAATGTATCTTTTCAAATGACATTTTTAAATTCATAAGAAAAAGTAGGGTTTTCTTGGAAAAGCAATTAGGGCACGTTTGTTCAACCGTTTTTCCATAGAAACAAAAAGAAAGGGTGGGATGTTTTTCCACAGAAAACCTTTCCCATCATTTGGCGTGAGCATGAAAAGTAGTGCAATTTTCTGCAAATGCACAGAAAAGTGTTTCCGTTTTGTGTGGGTGGGTGTTTGTGCGGGGGGAGAAAGAAAGCGGGGGAGAATGGGGGTTAAAAAATTCCACAGAAAAGAGGAAGTCGATTTTTTAATTGGTAATATGAATCAAACCCACAAATTCCTGGTTGGGACAAAGAGCACAACTGTGCTATGGGTTCTTGTCATTTCCACTTAGAATTGTTAAGATTATCATCCAAATAGCAACCAAAATGGCCAAGAAAGCATACAATATTCCTATGAGCCATGAACAGTAGTGGAAGCAACGAGTTATTCAAAACAAGAAAAAAGGAGGAAAAAGGTGGAAGCTTACCTAAAATGATAAAAAAAATTACTGCTGGCATACCTCGTGCATGTGGATAACATTAGGGTGTTTGATCAATTTCATGGTTGAGATCTCACGTTTAATCTGCAAAATATGAGGATTATGTTATCACAAGAAGATATATAATATCCACCACAAATATGATAAGTTTCCTTAGTAAACTTGTGGGTATACTAAATACAAAACATGTGGAAATAATAACTCTGTAATAAGCCAAAAAAAAAAAGGTTAAATCAGAAGACATAATGGAATTATAATTAATAAAAGAAATAACAATTATATTGAAAAAAGAGCCCTATTTGTACAAATGAAAGGAAGAAGAGCAACTCATCAAGGAAAATACAAAAGAAAATTAAACTTCAATTAACTTCATAATAAGGATGACACTCCTATAAAAAAAAAATCTCATAAAAGTAAAAACAAAAGTAATAAACATAAAATAGAAAGTCCATATGAGAATCCAAACTTATGTAAGTTCAGTAGTCCACATATAACTTCTCCAAACAAACCAAGTAAAAGCAATTAACCAAAGCCAAATAACATCAAAAGAAACCATGCAAATGAAGTAATTAGAAAAATGGAAAACACAAACACAAATAAACTTGAAATTCATATCACAATCAAAGACTACTTTCTTGATTTTGGAAATTCAGATGGTATTTTTTACCTACTAAACCATTAATCAATACCATTTCGAAAAAGAAAACAGAAACATCAATATAGAAATCAAAATCAGAATCAAAGATTTGTTTCCTATTTCCGGAAATTCAGAGTTTTGTTTTTTTTTCCCCTACTGACCCATTAATCACTGCCACTACAGCCTACAAACACAAGTAATATCAAAATTCATATCATAAGCAAAGACTTACTTTTTTGGGTTTGTAAACATGGATTAAATTATTTGTTCTTTCTACTAATCCATTAATCACTGCCACCACAAACACATATAAATAAGAAAATTCAATCACAATCCAAAGCTTCCTACTTCTTTTTGGCAATTTAGATCTTTTTCCTACTAACCAATCAATCACTGCCACTACACAAACCAAATCAAACTAAAACAGGGCACCCAGATATTCTAACAGACACCAAAAGACAATTAAAAAAGCAAGGAAAAATTAAAATACTCAAATCACCATTACCTGCCCAATCATCTTATGCTTGAGAACCTTCTCCTTGTCAAGAATCTTAATCGCGACATTCTCCCCCGTCTCCAGATTCCTCGCGAACTTCACCTTCGCAAACGTCCCCTCCCCAAGCGTCCTCCCCAGCTCATATCTCCCCACCTTCACTCTGGCTGACCTTCCTCCTCCTCCACTGTTCATTCTCTCCACCCCAAAAGCCCCAACAACTGACCTCAAAATCTCTTCTTTTCACCAAAATCCCCACTCTTCTTCTTCTTCTTCTCCACTTCAACTAAGTCTCCCCTCTATTCAAAATCCATCAAGATCTTCAATAATCACAAGGATTTCCACTGAATCTGCAACACAAGAACAAAACCCCTCACCCCCAAAAAAATCAACCCTTAAGTTCTTTTCTTGTTGCAAGGTTGCCACACCTGAGACTTTTCCACATTCATCTTTCCCTTCGTTGGCCGAAACACGAGACCCTAACCCCAGAAATCGGTTGCAGAGAGGAGGGTTTAGAGGGGAGAGATCTGGAGGTTGGTGATGAATGGTTGGGGAGAGAGAAGAGAGAGAGATGTGATGGATTCCATTGCAGAGGGGTTTTAGTTTTTAAAACGGGTATCGGCCGAAACAGAACAGGCTGTTACGTTACGAGGAGGATTGAAAAGGCTGAGATTCTCATTACTGGATTTGGTATTGAGAAGCAAGTTGGAATCCTGAAAAATCCTCTGTTTGTTATCTCTCTCTCTCTCTCTCTCTCTCTCTGTGGAAACTGGAAAGGTTAAGCTAATGGGGAGGGAAGGAAACGGAGGTATTTTATTCGAAATTTTATTGAGCAATGACTTGGCATGTGACACAACGATGGTGGTGGGACCCTCAGAAGTCTGTTGATGATTTTGCAGCTGCTATTGCTTGAAATTTCAGACAGACCAATCAACCTTAAACAGACAACAACATGCCTCGGAAAAGGTCAAACCTTGTTTCAAATAATCCACATGTCCCTCTCAAACTGAACCGGAATGAGTGAAAAGACCCAGACCCAGACCCAGAATCATAAACATGCACAAAAATAAAACCCCAACTCTATAAAATCTCACCTCATATTACCCCAAAGCAAATTTTCCTCTAAGTAGGCTGATGTGAAATGAAGAAAGGAACCCCCACTAGGCTTCAAAATCCCACCTTTTCTCTTCCAGGGGTGGATAAAAGAAGAGATCCCTGCAGTTTAGTCCAAGACCAAACAAGCACAAGCAGTTTCTTATGGGAGGAAGGAGATGGAGAAAAAAATTCAATGAAAGAAAAACTAAAAAAAATGGATGGCTCAAATGGATTGAAATAAAAGAAGAGTTTTTTTTTCTATATACCCCCTGCGCTTTTTAGTATTTATTAATAGGCTCCTGTGGTTTCAGTATTTGTAAAGAGGCTCCTGGTTTGGCATTTTAATACCTTTCATGTACAAACTATGTCAAATCGATAGTAATGAGAAGAAAGCATTTGGATTTAAAGCACTGATTTTGATACTTTTAACCTTTTATTTATCTTTTATACATAATTTTCAAAATGCCATCAGAAAAGTTCTTTACATTCACATTCTGACAATAATTTTACTATAATTTTTTCTCACTTTCTTCCTCTCGCATCCTAGTGACTACTTATAGATTAGCAAAGTTCCTCAAGATCCTTCCATCATCTTATTTAACCTAAGGCCTCACAAATGGAAATTGCCTTTCGTTCTTTAGAGTTTTTTTTTTTTTTTTTTATGAACAATCAGAATGTACAAGTACTTCTCATGGTAATGGAATTGAATAAATCTATGTTGTATGATTTTCTCTTGTTTGTTTATTTTCTCTCTTTAATTAATTTATAACATTTTATGAATTCAGTATCCTCTCTTGGGCTCTTGTTTCCTTTCTTTCTTTAAATATAAATTACCCTTAAAGTAAAAAACAAAAAAAGAAAAAGAATTCGATTTTTAAAGGGTATCACTTGTTCTTCATCTTCTACTACTTTGTAGTTTGTTTTGTTATCTTTCAAGAATAAGAGTCATTATAATATAATTATAGCTAACATTTAGAATAATGTACTCCTTAGGTAGTTTAAACAAGAAAAACAAAGTCTTTTTCTTTAAAAAATCAAAGTTTAAATCTATTTAATTGATACGCTCCTCTTCAGAGTATTTAATAGTGGTGTAATGGACAAGTTAGGTTGTGTATTGCCTCAACTCAAGGCTTATTAAAATTGGATGCAGGTAAATTCCAAATACAAAGCCGACCTAAATCCAAATTGAATTATAAATTCTCCAGACATATCAGGTTAGGCATCTGAATATTAAAAACCATAGGGGTTTATGTAGAGATCTTAGAAATCTTGAGGGCGAGGGAGGGGGGGTTATATACCAAAAACCCTTTGTGTAAACAAAAAGTCTAAATGGATAAACTTTTTGGCCAGAATTTGGGACAAACTCCCATGTGGCACAATCCTAGAGGTGCAACTTTTGAGAGAGGGGGAAAAAGCACCTCTAGGATTGTGCCACATGGGAGTTTGTCCCAAATTCTGGCCAAAAAGTTTGTCCAAGTAGAAGGGTTGGTGTGTAAATAATAACTGGTGTTTAATGGATGTGGGGTCAAACTTGTCATTTTTATAAAAATTCATCATTCAACTCACGGTGGTTGTTCATTATTGGCAACTTAGATATACTTTGGGACATGAACGGTATTAAAATACCAAAGGAGTGGCGTATTTACAAATGCTTAAACTACATTGACTTATTTACAAATGCTTAAACTCTATTTAAAAAAACTCATACAAGAATAAACCCCAACCAAGCAATGGAAATCCCCACATACACTTCCAGAGACAGAGAGAGAGAGAGAGAGAGTGGGGTCTCCTGCTTTTGGAACACTAAAAAAAATGAAATGGGCAGTAACAATCTAACCGACACATATCAAAGCATGCAGCACATTAGCTAGAAACATAGGCCGCTGGATTCACATCATGTTTGAGATATAATGATATTTTGTACACATAATTAATTGAGACTCTGGTTAATGAGACTTTATTTGAAATGAAATATGAGAACTTCATATCCATTTGAAATGAAAAGATTTTATCATAATACATTGGTGCCCCCACAGAGCATGAATCATAAAAGGAACAGGGATCTTTTCTTGTACTTCCCACTTTTTATTAATTGAAACACACATGGACTCCATTGGAATGTGTGGGGCTGATAGGCCCACACGGTTTCCCCACGGAGTCTCAAAGGCTATGCTATTTAAAGAAACGGTTTGCCCACGGAGTCTCAAAGGCTATGCTATGTAAAGAATCTCTTAATCATGCACGCTTTTATACTCATTTGGAGTCTTTTCCACGGCTTTAATGGTGAGATCTGATCTTTACAGCATGGTATATATATTTGGACATTGAATCCATAAAAATACATTATACAAAAAAAGAAATCTAAAGAGAATCCTTTGTAGCGGTGGACTAGGATTTTTGTTTGAGGGGGGCAAACTCAAAGAGATGGTTAGGTTTTGGGGGTGGCCCATGATTTTATTTAGATTTTGGAAGCGGATCCAGGATTTTCATATGTGTGCAGTGGACTCTATACGTCAAAAATCACCAACCCAAGCCCTGTTTCTTTAGTGGAATTTATGTCAGGAATTCACCATGGCCAGGAATTCTTGGACATGATGTGACAGACTATCCCCTGGATTTTCTAAATCCCATGTTTTTTTACTAGCATTTTTATATTCAACCACATGAAAGTTATCTTTTGACCTTTTGGAATTCAGAAATTCCACTCCCTTTATATTTTGGTGGAATTCCTGGATACTTAATCCCAAATGAGCATTTAGGAATTCCACTATGTCTGGGAATTCAAGAATTTTTCAGACAGAAATTTTTGAAAGTCCTCCAAAGAAACAGGCCTAGGTTTGTTCTTCAAATTCACAAACCTATAATTTTCTGACTCAAGAAAATTCCTGGAATTTAAGCAAACAAACAGGCCCTGGATTTGTCCTCTAACTTCACATGCCTATAATTTGCTGACTGAAGAAAATGACAAGGCTTGGAATCCCCTTGCCGTGGGCATGTTTGACACGTCTATTTTCGAGGTCTAAAGTGGATACTCTTAATATGAAAAACCACTATTTTGAATGCTTAGGAACTAGTGTTTTTTTTTCCCCCTAATTGGGCGAGTGGGACAGGCTTTTTGAGCATGTGTGATGTGTGCAACATGAGATGGATCCACGGGCCTTGATCCACGGGCCCCTTTCAAAGCATTCTTCACACGTGGCTTGATTTAAACTCGGTCCTATTCTTCAAACACGCACACAGAGGTTTAGTTTACCAAAAAGACTCTACCAGGTGTCATTCAGATAGGACGAGTTACACATTGTGGCCACTTGGCATCTTTCAGACGCGTGACGTCTTTTATTTATAGTATTTCAGAAAAATAGTCTTGACTCCCACGGGTCAAGGTGGAAGTTGGGGATGTGTCCGAAGGAACTTTGACCTTCAGTTCTTAGTCAATACGGCAATACCGACGTAGGAGGCTTCTACCACAAATAAAATAAAATAAAAAATAAAAACATTGGCCTCAACCAATCAAAAGGTCCCACTTGTATCAAGCCACGGTAAGGGACTCACACTCGACTCGTACATGATATTATCTATTTTGGCCCATAGGGCCCACAGGCCTCACAGTTTTATTCCTGATGGACTTCAATCTATCAAAAGGCTATATCCAAAGTAAGAGTGTAAGCTCTACATACAATCATATTCACTTTCCTCTCTATAGTCGACGTGAGACTCCGGTGCGTCACAGTTCAAATCGATTTAGCACTAAAATCAACTACCTAAACGAACCTATCGATTTTTTAATTAACCAATTCGATCCTACCGATAGAGAGGATTCAGTTTGATTCAATCAATTAAACCGTTTATTTATTTTATCTTATTTTGAAAATTATAAATTAAAAAATTTCAAAATAATGACACCTCAGAATATGCGCAAGAGGTGTATGAGTGGTCGAATATCCGGCCAAATAAAATCATAAAATCTAAATATTTAAATAATTAAATTATATAATATACCGGTTGGTTCGATTTGGACAGTGGACCAAAGGTTCAAACCAATAACCGAATGACCTAAGCCGTTTCTATGATTTTCAAATTGTAGCCTGAATCGATCTATTATAAGATCGGTCCAAACAGCCTAATTCGGTCGGTTTAGTCTCATCTGATATGATTTTACTGTAATTCCGAAGGGCCAGTTTGGTAACTCTACTAATATAGTCAAGTCAAGTAAAGTTGATTTTGAAGAAAAAATAAAATATAAGTGGGTTATGATGGTATTTTGTTTTTAGTTGTTTGTTATGGAATCTTTTTGACTTTTTGTATGAAAAAGTGGAATTTTTTTGTATTTTAGTGGATAAAGGTAGATGCTTTTTGACTTTTTTTTATAAAAAAGAGAGGGGAAGTTTTGAAAAAAATGTATTTAATGTAACATCTTGTATAAAAAATGAATATTTTACTTAACTTGTATTGTATTAGTAAATTGCCGAACGTGCCCAAAGGATAGCTTCAAAGAATGAATAAACTTGGAGAGGCGGCCCGGGTTCCCATGGCGGCTCGCGCGGTCATCTCAATATAACCGTCTCGTTTTGTTGCCAAATGCTCAATACATGAGAGAGACGTACATGATAACTTTCTCGGCCTTTCGGCTAATATCAGGAGAGAGAAACACATGACATGAACATGTGTCCTATTTATAACTATGGCAAAGGGCATGCCAGTGATGTAACGTCAGCTCAGCCTGGAGTAGATTCTACAGATTCAAAGCATCCCAACCCATCCACATCCATCAGTTTTTCTTTGTTTTTGGCTAAAGACATCCATCAGTTAATTGGGCATTAAATGATATAAAGAAAAAAAGTATAGTTTTATTGAAATTTTTTAAAGATTAATTTTTTTAATAAATTTTTTTGCAATATCACAATAAATTTTAAAAGATGGAATAGTATCAAGAACTTCCGAGAAACTATCTCTACTTCGATTACAAGGCGCTAAAATAGACAACCAATGGTTGCATTATAGGAAAAGCTCCATGTTAATTTTATTGGAAATATGATTTCTATAATTCACCTGCTGTGAATTGAGTGACTCCCTACATTGTGTGTTGGAATCGCATCACAAACATATTCCGTGCACTTGTGTGGGTTTCGTATAGACACCTGTGTGAATAGTCATGTTGGGTTATATTCTACGAGGAAACCCTTGTCATGAAAAAAAGATAAATATATTTTTAAAATGACTTAAGAGGATTTTGTACAACTGAGAGGGGCCATGCAATTACAATTTTGCAATATCGCGATGTCTCTCTTTTCTTTTTAACAAATCTAATTCTCACTTTTTCACTTTTTTGTTCTCAATATCAAAAGAATAAGATTTAGGCTATAACAGGTTAAAACATAAAAAAGAAATACATGATGACGAGTAAAAAAAGCATTTAATTTTTTAGTCAGCTGTGAAATCATCTCCATACTTTAAGAAGACAATTCTTAAAAAAGAAAAGAAAAAAATGGAGATAAGAATTGTATTTCTAAGAAAATAAAGGGAGCAAAACAATTTCGGTGTGAAGATGGAGGGAGGATGGGCTACACCCATACACCGGCTTCTTAAATGAAGTGAAAGACAAACAAACGGAGATAAAAGTTCAAAGAAGAAGACAAAAGACAGTTGCAGCATTCCCTGAGACAAGAGAAGTGGAGATGTGTAACGCCACACCCCTATATCCATGCATGATATTATCCGCTTTGGCCCACGGGCCTCATGGTTTTGTTTCTGATTGGCCTCAATTCATTAAAAGGCCCCATGCAAGGTAAGGGTGTAAGCTCTACATATAACTTCATATACTTTCCTCTCTATACTCGATGTGGGACTCTGGGGCGTCACAATAATTTGTAACACCCCACACAGGCTTCACGGTTTTGTTTCTGATGAGCCCCAACCCATCAAAAGGCCTCATGCAAAGTAATGGTATAAGGTTTACATAAGCTGCATGTCCCTGTACCCCCTTAGGGTTGCACATCCCTATGCTACGCCCCACCTCATACCCATGCATGATATTGTCCGCTTTAGCCTACGGGTCTCACGGTTTTGCTTCTGATGGGCATCAACCCATCAAAAGGTCTCATGAAAGGTAAATGTATAAGCTTTTACATAAACTGCACGTCCTTGTGCCCCCTTAGGGTTGCACTTCCCTGTGCAGTAGCCTGCCAGTCTCTGTAGCCTACAAGCCCTTTTGGTCCACCCACATGGAAACCCGCCCACTTGCACCCACACCCGAACTAGTCGAGAGTCTGTAGCCTACAAGCCCTTTTGGTCCACCCACATGGAAACCCGCCCACTTGCACCCACACCCGAACTAGTCGAGAGTCGGCTATGATACCATTTGTAACGCCCCATCCTATACCCATGCATGATATTGTCCGCTTTGGCCCACGAGCCTCACGGTTTTGTTTCTGATGGGCCTCAACCCATTAAAAGGCCTTATGCAAGGTAATGGTGTAAGCTCTACATATAACCCCATTTACTTTCCTCTCTATAGTCGATGTGGGACTCAGGGGCGTCACAAGATGTGTGCGAGAAACTTGAACCTTGCTTGAAGAAACAGGTAGTGGCAAGGTTTTCTCAAAAGTAAAATCCATGCAAACATGTCTGATGGTGATATCTCAATACAAAAGTACTTTCTCCAACAAAGAGTGTCGTGGCATAGAGAATTCTCATTTTCATCTTCATCATCATCAAAGCCTTGTCCCAATCATATTAGGGTCAGTTACATGAATTGTGTTTCTCAATTCCGATCCATCTTAAGAGAAAATCCTTGATAAATTGCACCTTTTAATTTCAGATCTATTGTTACTTTTTGTATCCGCGTCCTTTTTGGCATACACCTTCCCCTCTTCCCCTTGCTAGGCCATCAACATCCATAAACAAACTCTTCTCTCTACCAGTACAGTACCATTGTTAATTAGCCTGTATCAGACATATATCCAAACCATCTCAAACAAGTTTCTCTCATTTTATTATTTGTTGATGCTACTTTTAAATGGTCCAAAAAACACTCATTTATGATGTTTTCTTTTTCCGAGAGTGCTCATTTTATCACCTATTTAATATTTTATCATTTACAATTAATCTTTGGTTTAGGACGTATTTATCAGTAAAAATCCCTTCAAAATAGCACCTTGCTACCCTGCTTCTTTGCTTTGAGAAAAATGAAAAGAGATGTTACTATTGAAAATAGAAGAGAAAAAGAAAAAAAAAAAAGAAGGATCATGTAAGATTGACTAAACGGGATTCAAATATCATTACTCCCTTCTGTTTTATGAAAATATTTATATTTGGTTGTTGAGGTCAAGGAGGATGTTTCACATTCACACATTAGTACTTACCAACAAAGAACTCTCCAGACAGGTCCTCAAAGCGGTAAAATGTCAAAAATCTTCCAGTAACACATTCCAAACACATTAACTATAATTCATTTTTCTTTCTAAATTACATTTAGTAGTTTGACCCTAACATATTTTGAGATAGGGCTTTAATGATCATGATCTTTGTAAGTTCCCTTCTCATCTAGTCAGTTTTTATAGCCTTAATTTACACACCATTTTTACATTTCATTTACGCAGCGCAAACAAACTTGATGGAGCATAACCATTACACTTGCGTCATTTGCTTATGTAAATGAGTGCAAACAAACAACCCTTAAAAGAAATATATAGTTATTGTAAAAAAAATTTATAATCAAGTTCCATGACAAAAGTCTAAAATCCAAGCAAGAATGTCGCTACACCTTTCTCTCTCTTCATCCATTATCAAAGGTGTATTTATTTTAGGTTGAGGAGAATATAGTTTTTTTACTTTCAAATTCGAATACTAATTAGAAATAAAAGATTGTGAAAAATATATTGGTTTGATATGTCGCTCACCTTTCTCTCCCTTCAAAAACAGTTCCTTAACACACATCCCTAAACTCATCTGAGTCCCTCACTATTAGCGCTACAGCCATCGGTCCTTGGTTGTTTAGGGAAGGACATTTACTTTTTTTTTCTTTTCTATTAAATGTTTTTAAAAAATGTTGAAAGAAAGCAGGGATGCGTTTGTAATTGTTGATTCCATTGTATCTAAATCTCACTAAATTATAAGCTAAAAAGGATTTTTCTAAATCTCAAGGGACGCCTTGTCTATTTTGGATCACATGACTAACCGTGACCATTTAGGCTTGTTTGTTTGCATGAAATTGAAAGAATTCATTATAAAGTGGAATTGAACGGAATTATGAAGCATGCAAGGCGGAGATACAGATGGAATCTAACTTTCTTTAAATTGCCGGAGCAATGTTGGCTATTTATTTATCAATTCATTTTCCATGAAAGGAAGATTTTTTATGGCTATCTATGGATCTCTTCACCTTTATTTCTTTAATTTAATGCACTTTTAAGAATTCCAAAATTTGAATTTCATGCAAATAAACAGCCAAATCCGTTTACTCCTTTTTCCCCATAAAATTCTCTCCATTGCAACATGTTTTCTCTATCACATACGGATGCATACGCATTAGATTAACTCATGCGGTGTAGATGTCACATAAGTTGCACCTATTAATTTAGAGAAAGATAACTTTTCTGATGTGGATGAGTTAGTTTAACCAAAGTGGGCCTCACATTTAGCTGATCCAATCCATTCGTGCAGCAGGTCCTCCCCTAAACATGCACTCAGCCAAATTTCAACACACTTGGAGTGATGTAGACTCTTGAACTGAGTAGGAAGTACAAGCTTAGATCAACAATTGTAACAGTAGATGCCACTTTCATTGAAATGAACCACTGCCTATTCGTTTGAAGGTCTGTGATATGGATGGTTTAGATAAAGGAAAAGTGAGGCCACATGAGGCAGTAGTAAATTGTCTTCAACATAGGATCAGTCCTCATTTATTAAACATGCCCCATCATGAAGTAAATCAGTGTTTTGTTTAAACTTACTCAAAGTTGATTTTGCAGTGCTTTCTAACTGTCTATTTAGAGATGTTTGATTGGGATTTTTTTCTAAAAATGTAAAAGGATCCCCTCCTTGTTCAAGGGCCCGTTTGGTTGAAATCTATTAGGAAAATTTGACAAGTAAATAAGCGCGGAAACGATATAGTCAATTTATTACATACATTTTTTCCCTATTTCTCAATTTGAGGAAGGCCGGTGCTGGGTGGGCAGTGGCGGAACTAGGGGGGCTGCGAGGTCCCCCCAGCCTGGATCCTGGTTCCGTCCCTGTGGGTGGGGGATGTTTATACTAATCAAAGCAAAGCCTCATTTAGCATGGTAAGCGAAATTTCCCTATTGCAAAACCAAAATTTGATCATATAATCACTTACATTTTTCCCCCTACTTTCGTAATTTTTTGCCATGTCCTTAAGTTTTCTCCCTTTTTCCTGTCTTGAAAACTATTATCAAATCAGATCTCAGTAAAGAAAAGAAAGAGAACTTCCATCTTTCTTCTGTATTACTCTGCAGCACATGTTGACTGGCACATGGCACATGGGGCATTTCCAAATTTGAAATGGGTTGAATGCAAACAAACGAGCCCAAGTCACGCTCATTCTCAATTGCACCCTTGATCCGGAATCTCCTTGTCAAACTTTTGGGCGTGTGTTCATAGGTGGTGGTTAAGTACCCTCGGCAGTGGGATCAATTATTGCCCAAAAATAATGGGTAGGTTCCAACAAGCACATGCCACCATCAGCAATGTACCCAAGTCACTCCCATCCTCAATTCTCATTGATGCCACTCTTCTATAATATTTTGCTTTCTTCATCCATATTTGCTATTCAAAATTATTTTCTTAGAAAGTATTCGCAAGCCATCAAGAAATATATTTAAAATCATCCGGCCAATTTTTACCTCTATAAATGGATAATGTTGTCAAATTGAGTAGACTGCATATTGATTAAATATAGTCCATAAGCTCATGGAATCACTTACATATCTATCAATGGGAGAGGGAAGATAAAAAGGTGTTCTTATTGACAAGGGAGATGCCAATATCAGCTCCACTAGATTAGTAGATTATCTGAGTCCATGATTTACCTTCCTTAAAGTTTAACGGTATCTTAACCATCAATTTTTTTAAAGAATTAACCCAATGGTGAGTGAAACTCAATGAGTATACAATTGGTCCTAATGTTAACGGTGCGCCCAAGTGGAGCCCATAGAGCTGGACTGCACACGAAGTTTGCTCGTACAAGTATATTGTGCTAAGTAAATCTCATGCCATTTGATAACTTGTGTTACTAGAATTTGACAATTGTATAGCGTAGTCAACTTTTGCTCTATGCCATAAGCAATTACGAGAACTTTCTTCTGATACCATTGCGATATAATCATAAATCTAGCAAAGGGATGCCCGTAATTAGTATTTGACAACTGTTTAGCGCAGTCAACTTCTGCTCCATGCCATGAGCAATTACAATAACTTTCTTCTGATACCATTGCGATAAAATCATAAAACTAGCAAAGGATGCCCATGCTAATCACAGGCAACCAACAAACAATATTTGCAGCAAGAAGTTTGTAAAAAGAGAGACATCGAAGATGGGAAATTTAGTGCAATCAATTCTACTATTATACAATTAGTAAGTTTAATCGATGATATTTAATAGTTTAATCGATGCCTGAGTTAGTGTAATCACTGAACAAAAGATCAGCAGGCAAAGAGAAAAGGCAGGAATTGGGATATGTGAGTGTGAGGGTGTGTTTGCGTACCTCTTCCGGACCAATTCTCTGTGTATATATAGGGCGGGAGTCTTATGACCCTTGTCCTGATTTGGAGGTAAAGTCCCATTGGACCTTACCTTGGGAGGAAGGTCCCATCGGACCTTACCCTGATATCTTGGATTGCGGGTCTCGTTCTTTCAGGGATTGTGGATGTGACTACTGGATAGGGATAACCTTTTATCTCCTACCCAGTACATATCCTAATCTCTCAGCACGTTCCGTAACGTGGCCGAGCCTTATAAGAATGCAGCTGTAACTGACTGAACGTCGGTACTCATCTCGGTTAGTTGAACCGAGCCGAATATGATACCGAAGTCAGGTATGGGCGCACTCCAGTACTATTACCGAAGTACGAAGACCGAGACCAAGACATGTTTAGCTGGTACATTTACCGAAGCTAAGATAATCTCGGTATTAGGAAAATGTCCCACACAGGTATGATGGAAATGAAGTTGATTCAAATAGACCCTATTTACAATAGATTGAGCTGGTCCAATACACTCTCTACACATCGAGATATTCGAACTTGATAAACTGTAAATCTGTGGTTTCCTCTCCTCGGAATGTGGATCAAAGGATTTAACCATTTGGAATGTCTCTTTAAATTAGAAAAATCAAACTTGTGGATATGTAAAGAGAGTATAGGCAAACTTGTCAAAAAGTAAAGAATAGTATAGATAAACCTTTTTTCACTCTAAAATAATATAAACAAACCTTTTGGTAACCCAACGAAGGGGCTGGGACCCTGAGACTCATGACACAACTTACATATGTGAGGTGATGGGAACTCGGAAATGAGAGGAGGGATAGACAAAACTCACACACGTGAGTGATGGAAACTCACACATGCAAGGAGACATAAACACAACTCACACATGTAAGTTGATGAAAACCCACACAACCCACACATGCGGGGAGAATAAACACAACTAACACATGTGATCATGTAATATAAACTCACATACGCAAAGAGGGAGAAGGCAGGGTTTGAACCCAAGACCACCTAATGAGAACTGTTGCTTCCCGTCACTAAGGTAAGGATCTGTTCTCGGCATAGAGAAACTTATCATATAGTAAAAGTGATATGGCCAGCAAACTTGCCACAAAAAATGCAAATAGTGTATGATTGCTTTAGACATGTAGGTCTATTTGAGAAAGTCACATTTTTGTTACTTTATAGAAAAGAGGCAAAAGTCTTTTTTTCCTTTTTTTTATGAAACTCAAAATAAATTACCAAGTCCTCCTGAGTCTTAACAACTAGATCTCGGGAAGTTACCAAATCAAACCTTGCCCCAATATAACTCCTTCCCTTTTGAGCTAAAAGATGAGCATGCTAGTTTGCAACTAACATAACTTAAATTGAATCTGTCCAGAAATTCCTCACCTTTGCCAGAGTCCTGGTAAACGTAGATCTATCCAAACCTAAACCAGAATCCATTCTGGTAGATCTCCAGGGAGAAAAGGAACTTGAAATTCTCATTGAATACGAAAATAGCCCATGCCCAGATTGTTTAACAGCTGGTCATAAGCATCTTCCCTGCCCTTTCTCCAAGCCAGGACAAACTAGAACTCCTCCAGCTCCCTCCAAACCCTCACTCAATAACCATTTTCCTGGCCCTTCAAACCCAATTCAGAAAACCACCCCAGAGCTAGTCCAATCTTCTTCTCCAGATCGAATCCAGTCCTTTTCCCCAGTTCCCCTCTCCGCCTCAGCAATTCTCCCTACCCCCCCGATCCTCTATCTTCCTCCCCAGACCTAGTCCAGTCTACTTCCCCAGTTCCCTTATCCTCTAAAGCTATTCTACCAACCCCCTGCTCTTCAGGTCAGGCCCACCCCACCAGTGGATCCAAGGCACCAGTCCTCCAGCTCTAATCCAATCCCTTGCACTAATCCAATCCTGAAATCCACAAACCTCAAACCTCCACCTAAGCCCAATCCTATTAACACCTCCTCAAACAAACCAAATTCTTCCAAACAAAAATCCTCTTCCCTCTCCTTCTCAGACCTGCCATATGATGCAATCACAGAGATTCTTCAAAGAACCCCCACCCCCACACTAGACCTCTCCAATCCTTTTGATGTTCTGGACAACTGCACTTTCATCGACCCAGTCCTTAATCCTTCCACATTAGGACACAACCTTCAACTCTTAGCAGAGGACAACTCTTCCTTATCCTCTGATCCGCCCCTTGGGTTTGATTTCCCCTCCAAGCCCCTTCCTCTCCCCAAACCACTGATCAATCACCTTCAGCCCTTCTCCACTCTCACCCTCCTTCAGCTCAGTCATCTACCTTATTTTGCGCCATAGCTAGCACTTCCTCCAAAGTAGATACTAGCACAACAGCTACTCCTCCTCCAACTAGTCCAACCAGCTCCTCCCCTCAAGTTAAAACAGATACCTTAGGCACCACCTATACCTTCTCTTCTCTTGGGAAAATAAAAGGGAAGCTTAGCTCCTCCAAAGTTCCCACCATTGGCCCAATCACTAGGAGAACTAGAGGTAGAGTCCCCCCACATGTTAAAAGTCCTCTATTGGAACTGTAGGGGGATAGCCAACACCCCTACCAAAAGATCTCTGGCCAATATGGTTTTTAGTCATTCTCCTAACCTCATTTTCCTCTCAGAGCCAATGATTCTATTCTCCTCCACTTTCTCTCTTCATTTGAGCAGATATGGTTTTGATACTTTCCACTCCAACTCTCCCAATAACTCAGTCACTACTCTCTGGTGCCTATCCAAATCTTCTCACTCTCTTACCATTTCTATTGCTGACTTCTCCCCTCAACACCTCTCAATGCTCCTCCTCAACCCCTCTACAGGAAATTCTACCCTCATAACAGGTGTCTATGGTTCCAACAATCCTACCCAAAGGAGGGAGCTCTGGAAAGTGCTAACAGACACCTCCCCCACTCCTTTACCTTGGTGCATCCTGGGCGAGACTTCAATGCCATCCTTTCCCATGTAGACAAGCTCACTTTTCGCCAGCCCTCATCCTCCCCCAATCTAAAAGACTTCCAAGACTCAGTCCTTCAAGCAGGCCTGACTAAAGTTAGCTTCTCAGGAATAAAAAATATATTTAGTCAAACAATAGACATGGATTATCTTACATAGCAGCCAGGCTGGATAGAGCTTTAGTAAACTCTCACTGGCTGTCCCTCTTCCCAGATCCCCTCCTTTGGCACCTCCCTCGTATTTCCTTAGATCATAGTCCAATCCTCCTTACAAACAAAACCAAAGCCAACCCAACAAATGCTCCTTTTAAATTTGAAAACAAATGGCTGCTTCACCCTTCTTTCCTAGAAGTAGTTAAAAACAGCTGGGAAACTACAATCTTTGGAAATCCCCAGTTCATCCTTGCTTAGAAGCTCAAGACTCTGAAGACTTCTCTCAAGAAATGGAGTAAGCTCTCCTTCGGCCACATCCAGCACAATATTTAAGCAGCAGAGGCTAGAATCCTTCTTAGTCAGTCACAGCATGATTCTTCCCCTTTAGAGTCATCCCTAGCTGATCTCCTCTCAGCTAAAGCAGAGCTTCATGAAGCTTTAAAAGCCCAAGAGATTCACTGGAAGCAGAGATCAAGGATTGCCTGGATGAAAGAAAGAGATCAAAACACTGCTTTCTTTCACAATGCAGCCAGAAGCTCTTTCAACCACATCAACCTCATCTCAAACAATGGTAGACCAATTGAAGATGCAGCTACCATCCAATCATTGGCGGCAGATTACTTCTAAAAGTTGTTTAAGCCTCAAGCATGCCTTCCAAGTGCAGCCTTGTTTCAAATAGACAGCCCAAAAATCTCTGATCTCCAGAATTCCTTCCTGATTTCCTCTCCATCTGCCGCAGAGATTAAAGAAGCAGTTTTTGGCCTAGAAAAGCAAAGCAGCCCAGGTCTAGATGGTTTCAATGGAGTTTTCTTCACCACTGCTTGGAGCATTATAGGTCAAGATGTCACTAAAGCAGTTCAGCACTTCTTCCACTCAAAAAAAATTCTAAGAGCCTCAAACACCTTTTTCTTAGTTCTCATTCCTAAATCCAAAACTCCTACCAGCTTTGCAGATTTCAGATCTATTAGTCTGCTGAACTTTTCTTACAAGATTTTCTCAAAAATCCTTGCTAGCAGACTGGCCAAAATCCTTCCAAACCTGATTTCTCACCATCAAGTTGCTTTTATCAAAGGAAGAAACATTCATCACTAGGGATGGCAATGGGGCGGATCGGGGACGGAATTGGGGTTCCCAGCCTCCGCCCCGCCCCTCTTTTACCCCGCTCCGCCCTTTAGGGTAATTGGTATGCCCCGTCCCCGCCCCACCATACCTCGCGGGTACTCCGCCCCGCCTCTCAATTGTAAAAATTTTAAATGTGCAAGCCTTGGGATTCGAACTTGGGTGGGGGAATAACTAGAAGTTTGCCTTACCACTAAACCAAACTTCATTTCATGTAATGTTTTACCTTATTTAAAATATATTAATATATTCTAGATTGTTACACACATATACATATATATACACACACATACATATACATATATATACACACATATACATATATACATACACATACATATATATACATATATATAAACTTATTTAATGGCGGGGCGGGGTACGGGGCGGGGAAAAGAGCAAATCCATCCCCGCCCCGTCCCTCCCTGCCTTCGGGGCACAGTTTTATTCTCCGTCCCCGCCCCACCTAAGGATCGGGGCGGGGAAAACCCGCGCGGGGCGGAGCGGGCAAGCCGGGGCGGGGCAAAATTGCCACCCCCATTCATCACCACTCGGGTTTGGCATTCGAACTATTCCAAAAGCTGAACTCCAACCTTTCCAAAGGGAGCATCTGCCTAAAGTTAGATATTACAAAAGCTTTTGACAAATTAAACTAGAGTTTCCTCTTATCAGCTCTTCAATTTTTCAATTTCTCAGAAACTTGGATAAATCTGATCAAAGAATGTGTCTGTACTTCAAAATGCTCAGTGCTGGTCAACCGTTCCCCTCAGGGTTTTTTCAGCTCTTCCTGTGGCCTAAGACAAGGAGATCCTCTCTCACCCTACCTCCTCATTTTGGCTGAAGAAATCCTTAGCCTTCACCTTCACAACCTCCATCCCCAAGGCATCTTCAGACAGATTTCTTTTGTTCCATCTACACCTTGCCATCTTCTTTATGCAGATGATATTCTTATTTTCATGAAGGGGATTTCATCTAGCATTCTTGTTCTACAAGACTTACTTGAAACTTACGAGGCAGCTGCATGCTAGTTTTTTAATCTTCATAAGAGCCAGCTCCTAATAGGAAAATGTGGCATCAGTAGGAAAAATAGAATTAGTTCTACTCTGGGAATCAAAGAGTCCACAAACCATTTCAAATACATGGGAATCCCAATTTGCTTTACCAAGTGCCTCTCATTTGCAGGTAGACTAATCCTGATCAAACATGTGATCTCCAGCATGCATCTCCACCTAGCCACCATTCTCCCTCTCCCAGCCTCAATCTGGAAAGAGATTGAAAGAATGATGAGATAGTTCCTCTGGTCAGGCCAAGCAGTGAATTCCAAAATCAAATATGTGAATTGGGGAGCCATTACTCTTCCTAAGGCTGAAGGAGGTCTAGGAATAAGGAAAATTGCAGATTTAAATCAAGCTTCTTTTCTTAAGTTGGGCTGGCAAATGGTCTCTGCATCATCTCCTTGGGCTAAATGGTTCAAGGACAGATACTTCAAATTCAAGTCAATTTGGAGTCAACCTTCTTCTATTTCCGGATCCTGCATTTGGAGAAAGATCAGGTGCCTGCTCCCTTTGATCCAAGAAGGTAGTACCTGGATCCCAGGAAATGGGAAAGACATCAATCTCTGGCTGGACTCTTATAATGGAGAAAAGCCTCTCTCAGGAAGTTTTCCTCTCCACCAATTCCCTATGGACCAACCCCTATCCTCTCTCTTTCAGTCAGGATCTTGGTCCCCCCCATAAGGTTACCCCACAGATGTCCTAAACCAGCTTTCCAGTCAACTTTCAGTTCTCTCTCCTAGGCCTGAAATCAGAGACACTTTTAGTTGGAAATCTTCTCCTAATGGCCAGCTCTCCCTTAAGGCAGCATGGAATATAGTTAGATTTAGAGCAGATGTTTTCCCTTGGGCTTCTTTAGTTTGGAATTCTATTTCCCCCCCTAAAACTAAGTGTTTTGGCTGGCGTCTGCTTCACAACAAGACTCCCTCAGAAGTCTACCTGAAACGCCTAGGTTTCGCTTTAGCTTCCAGATGTAGTGGGTGCCATCTAGTAGAAGATTCAGTTCCTGATATCTTCTTCTCCTGCACTCGAGCCATTCTAATTTGGCATTGGCTTTATGTTGCAACAAAGAAGAAGCCCCCTTCACTCCTCTCTGCAGCTAGCATTTGGCGTTCTCTTTCTCAAAGAAGTGATCCAGCGGGCTCCAAGTATATGGCAGCAATTTTCATTGAAGTCATCTATGCAATTTGGAAAGTCAGAAACAAATCAATATTTGAAGATCAAAGCCTCTCTCTCAATTTTATCACTCTGAAGCTGAAAGAAGTCTTTTTCTACTCTTTGCAAAACATCTCCAAGCCTTCATTAGCCCCCAGCTGAAGAGCCTTTGCAATTTTTTGAAAGTCCAAACACACTAGTAACCTTAGTTAGCTCTAGTTTTCCTCTTGGTTTCTCTCTTTTCTTTTTTGGCTCCTCTGTTTTGAGCAATTTGCTGCTAGGGATCCTATTGATCCAATGTAATCCTTTCTCTGCTTTTCCTTTCTTTTCTTAATACAATTACCTTTATAGCAAAAAAAAAAAAAAAACTTAAATTGAATCTACGCAATAAAAAGACTGGGCTTAAGTGTAGCCCAATGACCACATGCCCAATAACTCCAGCAGAGCAAATTAATTGATCGAACTACTAAGGAAGTCAAAATGTATACAGGACAAATAGGAAGCAAAACAAGAAATATCAAAGACTAAGAATGATAAGTCTGGATCCCCTATTTTGTTGAAATAGGGAGATACTGTTTTATCCTATCAATATTTATCAGTTGTATAAAATCTCTTCCTTTCTTCCTCTCTCTTTTTTTTTTTTTTTTTTTTTAATTCTAAGGAGGCAAGTAATTCAATATTTATCGGTTGTATAAAATATCATGTTAGTTAATGCACCCTCTTACTTGCTTCCTTAGAATTAAAAAAAAGAAAAGGAAGAAAGGAAGAGATTTTATACATCCGACAAATATTGATGGGATGAAGTAATATCTCCATGTCCGAGTCAAAGAATGATATAGCCGAATCCTTACAAAATGATGCTCGATAATTTAGACTCTCCTCTACGTCAACTTTATTGCATGAAATATCTCATCCATTCTACCTATTTGAATGAGTTGACAGGGGACTGATATGCTACACCTGTAAAGCATTTTTAAGAAATGTGAATTGTCTTAAGTCATTCACACAACTTTGCTAAACAATCCAGATGACTCGTATGCTATACCGGTAGAGCATTTTTAAGAAAAGTGAATTGTCTTTAAATCATTCACACAACTTTGCTAAACAATTAAGAGTGCTCAAACATGTATTTGAATTGGTTTTAAGTGATATAATATAAAAAATAGACTTGCCAAAGAATACTTTATGGGTCTTTTTGCTTACAAGAATTTATGAAGGAAAATCTCATTATTGGGGTTTCTGACAGCATATCAACAACTATCTAGGCGGCTAAATACTATCTACAAGCTTTTGAAACTCCCCATTTGGTTTGCAAACTCTATAGCTATTTAGGGTTTTTTTGGCTTACAAAATTTTCCAAAATTTTTAATTTTCAGCTTTCAAAATGTTCAATTGCCCTAATGCATTTGTGAACTCAGCCAAGGGGCTGCTTTTGGGGAATTTTTATATAATCCAGATAAGAATCCTCAGATATTCTCTACCCTAATAGGCTCTATATCTTTCATCCCTTATTTCTTCAATATTTGTTTGTTGGAAATTAGAACCCATTTTACTGTGAATTACTAAGAATTTAATTCCATGCAATCAATCTGACCCTTCATGTTATTAATTCTTAGGGTGTTTTAAGTATGAAGAAGAATAAAATGACGAAAACACGATTTTTTTATCTTTAATGGTGTCACAACAGTAACCGACTCAACATGGCTAAGATATGCATGTCATGCAACAACCTTTTTTTTTGGCACCCAGCTTACGTGAAGGAAGAAGACCTCGGATGAGGTAGCGCAGCCCTCGGCTAAGGAAATGTGCCTACCCAAGTTTGAATTCTGGACAGGCATATAGGAACTCACATCTCTTACCACTAGGGTAAGAGGTGGTTCTTAAGTCATGCAATAACTTAAAATGTAGAACTGTTCTTTATTTCTTTGTCTTCTTTTTTTTTTTTTTTTTTTTTTTTTTGTGTGTAGAAAGCACTATTTTTTGTCTTAAAACCCTGTTTTGTATAAAAACTTTGCCACCTTTTACTTTGGGAAAAGAAGACTCCAATTTGCTTTTAATCCAAATCCTTATATGGATGCACCCATTAAGTGGCACCCATCCTAATTTGACACCAGTGACTACCATCATCAACAGTTATATTGAGTCATAATATGAAACACATTTGTATAACAGTTAGAACTTTGTAGCTCTGCAATCAAGGGTTAGGATGAATTGATTAGAATGATGCACATCATATCCTTCACATCCTCTTCTCTCTATGATGGACATGAATTTACTGGAGCCTTATAGAAAGTGGAATACGCTTTTAAGAAATAAACCCGGGCTTTTTTTTTTCTTCCATGTACCCCTCATTATTGGGCTAAAAAATATATTTGTCTGTAAGAACAAAGAAAAATGAAATCATAGAATTTCATTCACAAGGCATTTGGAATTTATAAATGTACGGAGAGCTTCAATCAACATCATTTTCACTTTTCATTAAAGGGGGGCTATCTTTGATCATTTACAACTCTTCACACACCCTATGCGATAGTATTGGTTATATTTTGACATTGATCAAATAATTGACCGCAATTTGACTAAATCACAAAAAATTTTGATTATACATCTCCATTAATTAAATTTGATTTTAAAATTAAGAGTTAGGATCATTTGAACCGATTGATGTTTATTCTATCATTGACCTACATCAAGACCTACCTATCCGGCCCTTATAATTGGTGTTTTTCTAAGGGCACGTTTGTTAAGCATATATAGGAGAATCCTATGTTTAGAGGATTCTATCCATCTCCAAAGAACCAACACCTCCTCAGGTAGGATTCCCAATGAGAGTTTCAGATTTGGATGGAGGGAGGATCCTACAATTTGTAAAATGTATGATCCAATGGTTATAAACGTTTTTTTTATTATAAAATCTCTCATAATCCATGAAAAATCAAGACCTCAACATTCACCTCAAAGTTTTCCGTGGTCATCTAGAGACTTTAAACGGTTCCGATTGTGCAAAGGGGGCCCACATAAAAATAATAATATTTTAGTGTATGGATGTTATTACAAATATCTCAAGATATATAGTGAGGATCAACGGCTGAAATTTGGTCATCTTGCCGTGTTTGAACTTTCCAAACTAATTAGTGATTTTGATCATGACTGTGGACCCCACCTAAATAAAAAAATTTGAAAAAAATAGACTATTTTTAGTGTTGCCAAACGTGCCCCAAAAGAAACACAGAAAAAATAATTGTTTAGTATGGAAAAGCTGTAATAAGCCCATGAATGGAAAAGCACATATACGTACGTCATTCAGCACTTGGTGTTGTTCACTCGAAGGAGCCCATGTATCCTATTTTATGTCCAATAATTCATAACTTTCAAATCACCACGTCATCAGAATGCACCTTCACCAATTGGAAGATTGAACTACTGATGCAAAACACCCAAAACCAATGTAAAAATAGTGTAAAAACATGAAGGAGAGCAAGAAAAGTTCAAAGTAAATGAACTTAATTCACAATTGGAACCTTAAACTACTGATACAAAACACTCAAAACCAATATAAAATAAGTGTAAAAACATAAAAGAGAGCAAGAAAAGTTCAAAGTAAATGAACTGAATTCAAAATTGGAACTTGGGCAAGAGAGTATTATATTATTAAATGGTTTACGGGAAAAATGTCAAGAGAGGGTCATTGTTCCCACCACAAATATGGTACAGGTCATGGGTGATGATGAGCCACTATCCAAGGTCAAAAGACCTGAATGATTATCACCACCATGTTTATTTACCTGAATTAAAATAATGATAGAGTGAAGTAAAATCTAATGATTGTATTTTTTTATTAAAAAATATATTTGCTATTCTTAACTGTCACTTGCATTCTCCACAAATACATTTTTTGAATAAACAAATGCAACCATTGAATGTTATCTCACTCTATCTTTATTCTACTCAATGACAAACAAACAACATAAAATACATGGGAATTTATGAGATAAGAATGAAGATTAAGGTGAATATGAAAGATCTAGATGCAAAAGATCTTGGCACATAGCCAAAGATTTATGAGCGTTTTGGCAATTGGGAGCCTTCTCGCACATCTCTTTACATATCTTACATAGGAGCTCCCAAAGAGTCACATTTCTTAAAGACTTCTTCGCCAGAAACCCACATCCTCTGATTCAAGCATGAGTCTTAAGTGGGTACAGATCAAGTCCTAATCTATTGGTTTTTGCCGTGCATGCAGGCCACACAATTTCCTATATAATAATAAAAAAAAAACCCGTCAAATGACATCCTCTTTCATGAAAATTGAATCAAGTAAAGATGAAAAATGAATACCCAATTATCACCATAGTAATTCAAATCCTAGGAAAGTCAAAGTCCCACTTACATCTTTACCGTATTTCTTTCACCCCTCACCTCTTATCATTCACAATTCATCCCTTTTATAATCCTTTGATGGAACTCATTTGACTATGAACTTCTATGCATTCAATTCCTATGCATCTTCATGTAAACAAAGAGGCCTTTACTCTATTGACTATTGGTTTTAAGTATCGGCTGTTAAGAACGTGTTTGTTGTCAAGGCGGGGACCTAGTAATGATTCGGGGGAGGGGGCGGGGGTTTGGATAGGGGCTTTTTTTTAGAATTGCGGGGGGAGGGGGAAAATTTAAAATAATTATAAAATCACCTAAAACACTACGGGGTTTTCAAGAATTTTTTCCTTCGTTGTGGGTGTGGGGGTGCATGGGGGGCATGGCCTTTGTAAGCCCCCTTGGTTCTGCTGATGTTTGTTGTATTTGAATACATAAGAATTTATGGTAAAATTGGGTCCACCAAAGGATTATGAAAGAGGTGCATGAGAGCGAAGTATATGAGCAGAGGGGCAAAGAATAAGTAGAGATGTAGATGAGACCTATATTTTCTTGGATTTTTTTTCTTTGAATTTTAGTTACAAGGTCCCTTCATTCAGTGTCTATTAAAGAAGAGGTTATTTGATGGTTATTTTTGGATATTAACATTTGATTCACATCTTTAATTACTTCATAAGTAAAATTTTAGGAATTCAATTACATTAAACCAATTGGCTTGGGCTGAAACACCTTCATTTTTTTTTTTTTTTAACTCGGCCCATTTGTATAAGCATTACAGGTTGATATATATAGGTTGAGACAGCTGATTATTATTATTTTTTTCAAAATAAAATCAAAGAGTGCCACACATGTTTCCAAGAACCCTGAATTTTAAAATACAACAAGCATGTTTAAGTACATTATCATTTGCTCGACAAGAATAAAATACTATCATCTTAATATAAGTTCTCTACAATACGTATCATCTTCGATGCAGCTTACTGATTTCTTTACAGAGAGTCTCACTGTGCACCTCAGTTTACCAAATTCTCAATAGTTCCTTCTTCCAAACATCTCAAGTTTGAGGGGAACTGTGTGATTATATCTTGGGCGTGCATCTTGCATATATTGTATATTTTCCTTCTTTATTGTATATATACACCATGGATATATCTTGATTATATATATATAGGGGGATCTTCAAGTGCATCCAAAGTACACCTTTTGTACTTGAAACCTCTCCAAAAGGGGTGGTGAGGGATAGATGCACTTGAATATTATCCATATATATATATATATATATATTTATATGAGCAAGGCTCTCTTAAGCTCAAGCTTAGGATAAAATTTCATGAGCTCATGCTTGTGGAGCCCACCTTTGGTCCAAATGGACCAAACACATGACCTCCCTAAATTGCACATATTCACCAACTTTGGGTCAGATCCGAATTTACTGGACCTTTGGATCAACTATGTATCGATCCAAATAGACCATTGACCATAAAACTTTTGGGCCCATATGGAGATGATATAAATCACGTTTGTGGCTGATTTTTTGTAGAGAGGAAGATCCGAGGGAGACCTTGAATGCCCCCCTCCCCATCCCCATGTGGGTCCCCAGGTGGGCCCCACTACACACTTGAATTTACCTTATCTTAAGCTTGAGCTTAGGAGAGCGGGCCCACATATATATATTAATTACACGTCTGTACTTTCTATGGATATTCGCATCTTTCAATCAACGCATGCAGCTTTTCTCTGATTCTCTCAACATTGACCATTAACTTTGAGAGATCAAGGGCTTTTCTCTGATCCTTTCTTAGAAGACCATGCAATTGCACTAGTGAGAGAATACGAGTTCCATATGCATGGTAGGGTTAAGTTCTATTTATTTGCACTAGAATACATAGGAATTGAATATAGCATAGTTAAAAAATGAGAATTAAATGTGAACATCAGATAATTATATTTTCTTTTAAGGAAATAGAATCAAAAGAGTATACTATTTGATGATCTTTTTGAAAATTCACATCTTCATTTTTAACCATCCAATGTGTTCAATTGTTACGTATTTTAATGCAAATTAACAAAAATAATAAGCAGCGCCAAATAATTTTATTAGCTTTGATATTTTGAGAATACATTTTTTATGATCATAGTATTGCATTTTGTTAGACATGCAGTCAATTTTTTTTTTTAGAATTTAATTTATTATTAATTGGGGTAATCTATATGCTTGTCATTTTCCAATGAGAGAGAAAGAGTGCACTCTCATACAACAGTGTTAGAAAGATGTGAACTAACAAGCCTTTACACAAAGGCATTAAGACAATCCAAAATCAATGGGATGAAGTTAAAATGATAATAATAGCGAGCAATCTTCTTCCAAGCTTGTCCATTACAAGCTAAAAGCCTTAAGACTTTTCTTTTCCTCAGTCCAAAAGACATGATAGGCTGTCAAACACAACTTAAAGGCCCCATGGGTCGGCTGGCCAATTTAACATGACAAATAAACTAAGAAATATACATTCAAAAGCATATCATGACATGACTTCACATGCAACTTGAAAATGAATTTGTAATATGACAAAGATTATCAGCTAAAAATCACACGTAGTTGAAGAAAGTAAATATATATGGGTTCTAAATTCATAATCTACGTGCCCCCATGTTTTTCGAATACAGTTTGCAACACTCTCATCCAAAGATGAAACTCTTATGTATATGCTGGTATATCAGTATCAAATAAATATTTTGAACTAAAGGGCCTTTTTGTTTGCATAAGATATATATGTATTCATGGTAAAAGGAGCTCCACATAAGGAGTACTGTTAAAGATGTGACGGCTAGAGGATGTGGGGTCTTAGAATATATTGAATCACTAGGGTGATGGCTCCCTCAGTGTCCATTTCCCATCTTCTCTTTATTCAATTTCCAGTAATGAAGAGGTTATTTGATGCTCATTTATGGATAATCACATGAGTATTGTAGGATCTTAGGCTCTGATACTACTTATAGGATCTTACACTCCATTGAGCTACTACTTACCCTAAAACCAATTGGTGATAGGAAACGGTGCAACAATAGTTTTATGGTGAGGGCGATGGCTTGACTATATTATGACCGTTCAGGAGCGAGGGTGGACGTTGACCTCAACAATTATAGTACTACTTATATTCTAACCTGGGGTGGGGTTGGTGGGGTGGTTGAGAGAATATCAAGTGGTCCGAATGGACCAAGAACACAACAAAACATGGAACTTCATAGTAGAAAATCTGTACGTCTGCTGTGCTAAACCTGTAGGCGATATGATTTTTGTTTGGACCGAATTTTAAAAGTGATGTGCACTAAAATGGTAGACGTATCTGGCAGTATTTTAAACAAAGAAGTAAACATGCATGATTTCAAGCGACAAAAGACAGATCTTGTTTATAAGGAAAACAGAAGAAAAGAAATCTAGTTAGGACCCAAAAACATTAAGGTAAAGAAACCTAACGTGTTACACTCTGATTGAAGCCTCTCTTGATAACATAATAAACAACTTTGTTGATTCGAGATCTCTTGAAACCATAAACAGAAAAGGTTATCCAGATTAATTTAAATAGTAAAAGAGAGAGAGAGAGAGAGAGAGAGAGAGAGAGAGAGAGCTACTGTGTGTCATTAAATAAGAAAGGAATATGACTATGAACCATCCTCCATAAACTTATAAGATGGAGAATATAGTCTGTGAGGGTGAGGCCACCATATGTCATGTTGGTTAGTGGGTCAGGTGGTTGTAAGGTGCCTTTTTTAGATTATAAAGGGTGAGTCATGGCGGTGACTATTTGTTTAAGGCTCAAACTTTTAATAATAAAACTTTTGGGGCCACTAACAGAAGGTCATGGTCATTGCATCATGCCCATCGGAGACTTGCATTTTGTAGCTCTTGTGAGTTGCTTGTTTATATATTTCAGGTATGGGGTACTCATGGCCTGGGCCGGGTTGAGCAGTACTTGATTCTGGTCTACATGGAACTGTGCTTTTAGGCCTGTGAGCTGGACCTGCATCTTGTTGTTGGCACAATAACTAAGTGGGCTGTGTTTGGACCTTAAAGGACATGCATTTTGTAAATGGGCTGTGCCTGGGCCTAGCATTCAGTTCAGATGGCTGGATTGAGGCAGAAAATGCCTTACTATAACTAAGCAGACTAGGCTTGACTTTGGTAAACTTGACCCTTCCAGATGCGGCCGTGAACGGCATTGCAGGACACTGGACTCTTTTGATATGTATGGGCCTCAGAGTAATGCTTCAAAAGCCCCAAATTAAGTTTCTTTCCTCTGCATCATCTTCCCACTTCTTCGTAGGGCCATTAATGGGCTGGACTCAGAAGCAGAAACAAAAGGACCAGGAGCTCATACCAAACCTCTTTATTATGTAAACCAACCAGTAAAGCAAAAGACAAAAGCAGATAAAACATACTCCAAACCCAAAAATAAATAAAGCAAAAACATAAATAGACATGACACAAGAAGGCCAACAATCAGTCCTCAATACCTAAAAACAACAGCGACCCTTCCTGGTCCAGATCCTTATTACTACTTGAATGACAATGCTTGGGTAACAAATGAGCAGGTGAGTCCTTTTTTAAGCCCTTAATATCTGGATGGGGCTAAGGACAGGCCATTAGCCCATTTAGAGGCCTAATCTACCTAATATCATTTAGAAACTTAGGGTGTCCAATTTAGTGGGTTTGGTATATACATAGTAAATATGCATATATATATATATATAGGATAATATTCATGTGCATCCATCCCTCACCATAGGGTGAGGGACATTTCCATAAATGAGAATTTTCAAGTACAAAAGTGAATTTTCAAGTACATAGGGTAAGGTACACTTCCTTGTCTTCATGTGCAAAAAGGGAAAGTGCCCTCATGACAATTTTTGGTGAGGGATAGATGCATATGAATATTTCCATATATATATATATATATGAAATTTACTATCTATGATATATATAGGGCCGGAAATGTTAGGGTCAGATGGTGATATGAGTGAGATGACTTTGTGTGGCCCACCTAGATGAGTTCCTGTTTAAAAGGGCTATTATCAGCAGATATGTGATACATTATTGCATTTTTTTAGCTCTGGTATCACATATGTGATTGATTCTTCAAAGGTGATTGGGGTGGTCTTAGGGCACGTTTGTGTACACACCATTTCCGCGGAAAGAAGAAATTGCCACGTCAGCAAATTCCATAGAAATAAAACCCTAGGAAAATGATTTCCATAGAATTTAGATTTTTATGTTTGGTGCAAAAAGAGTTTCCTCAATGAATTGGTGCTAATGTTGTTTGCTGCGGTTATGGATTCCTTATAGAAAATCAAAATTTCTTATTTGGTGATATAATTTTTTGAAGAAAAATAACATAACATGTATATTATTTATTTAACATTAAATAATAATTTATATAAAGAAATAAAAATGAAAGAGTTGTAGGGTTTTTGGGTTGAAATGGACAAGAGTGAGGAAAAGATGGAGAAGTTTTCCGAGGAAATCCATTTCCTATACCCCCCATAGGAAATCCATTTCCACCATTATCAAGGAAAATGTTGACGAGACAGGAAAGCATTTCCGTGGAATTATTCCACACCAAACATCGGAAAAAATGGGTTTTCCATGGAAAACTGTCCCTTTTTCGGCTGAAAAGTGTTACACAAACATGCCCTTAATCTTTTAGCATTATTAAGTGGGAAATATTCATGTGCATCCATCCTTAGGGTTGACTTTACAAAACATCTGAATCATCCATTAAGTTATGACTACCGTACTCACTTAGCTCGCGGCATTTTTATAAACAGTCACATAACCTATTGGCTGATACAGCCAGGAATCCACACAAATCACGGTAGGGCTCTGTTCCAGGGGCTTGTCTCATAGCCCCAGCAAATGGGTTTGCAGATTACTTGCCAAGTTCTGACGTGGATCGAGTGTGACCTACCTCGATTACTTTGGGTTAGTGGGACCTGCGGACAGGGACAGACCCACGTGCACCCATGTGAGTGTGGACGCACCCGTCAGACCTCGGTCCGCTTCTAAAACCATAGTAAGATTTTTAGCTCTGCTTAAAAATTTTACATAAAATCTTGCATCCGCCCCCAAAACCTACATTAAAATTTTGGGTTTGTTATAAAAATTCAATTGCTTGTTTGGGCCCGCACCCCTCAAACAAAAATCCTGGATCAGCCACTGCTCGCGGAAAATAAGCATGTTGGTGAACCGTTTCATGGTTTGTAGATTTCTGATGTCTTGTTTGTTTCCATGGAATTGGATTTTCTATAAATGCTTGGTGAATGGGTTTTTAGCAATGAATTATTAGGGTTTATTTAGTTGTAAGTATGGAATTCATGTTAGGAGGATGTAAAAGAATTTGGAATGCTAGATTTTTCGAATGCTATGGAATTTTATTATTTTATAAACTCGTTACTTATTCATGCAGGAGTTTCTATTTGAAAGGTTTACATTATCCTAAATTTAATAAATTTCCTATTCATACTTACTAGAATCCATGACTGGAATTATATTATGTACATGCAGATGCAGGTCCAAATATATAAATATTACAATGCATGAAATTTTTTATTAATAGTTATTAAAGTGGTCATCAATGTAAAGATATTATAATGTACATATACATAGATCTGACGTAATAACTAAATGCAACACTTCAACATGGAGCCCATCTTTAGGAATCAATAAAAACTTTATTTGTGGAATTTATAGCAACATGTCAAAAGAATATAAATTAAGATTTTGTAGATTCTAAGATATTGAATCTACTCTCATCCAATATGATAACATCAATACGCGGTTCCTAAAAGTAGCTGTAAAACGCAACAGTTTCATGTGGGTACTTGTCTAGAAATTTCAAATGCTTGTTGAAATTTGGAAATGATTTTGGACACTTGGAGAAGCTAA
The DNA here is from genome assembly GCA_028538565.1 of Umbellularia californica. Classification (NCBI taxonomy): domain Eukaryota; kingdom Viridiplantae; phylum Streptophyta; class Magnoliopsida; order Laurales; family Lauraceae; genus Umbellularia; species Umbellularia californica. The sequence goes on along the minus strand of JAPQWN010000012.1, from coordinate 19,393,163 downwards.
GTTTTATAAGTTTCTAAAATTCGTAATTAAGAAAATATAAATTTCTTAGGGCCTATTTGTTTGCGTTAGAATATATAGGAATTGAATAAATATGGTGGTTAAAAATGAAGAAACAAAAGGTTAATTCCCAAAAATGAACATCAAATAGCATCTTCTTTTGATTCTATTTTCAAAAAAAAAAACAAAATATGTTATTGGACTCTCATCTTTGAAAATCCACCTTAAAACTTCATTTTTAACTATCTTATGTCTTAAATTCCTATGTAATCTAGTGCAAACAAACAAGTCCAAGAAAATAGAATAAAAAGAAGATGCTATTTGATGCTCATTTTTGGAGACTCACCTTCGATCTTCATTTTTAATATGTAATATCTTAATGCAAACAAAGATAGAGTTAAGGAATTTTAGAAATACAAATAAAAAAAATTCTAGTATAGATACTAATAAAAAATTCTAGTATAGAGACTAACTTTTTTAAGATTTGATTTAGTAAGGAGATGTCTCAGTATTTACTGCCCATCTCCCATTCGGTCATTTATACTAAAAGGTATAGAATTTCAATAATAAAAACATTCCTATACATTTCACCGTAAGTTTTATTAAATGAAAAGATCTATATTTATAAGCAAAAAATCGGTTGACGCTAAAAGAAATGCATGTCACCAAAAAATTCCGCCGGCAGGTTCCAACCGAGAGGGAGTGTTGAGAAGTGGGCTCTATCCAAAGGGGAGTATTGAAAAATATTTATGCCGCCTCTACTAATGTCTCGAAGTTTTGGTAGGAATGATTAGCTAAAGAAACTTCGGATGGTATAAGAGCCAACTGGTCTTAAGTTTGAACCCAAGGAGGGAATGACTTGGCACGAAAAGAAAATATGCGTGTCGCCAAAAGTGCGCCGACTAGTTCCACCTGAGGGGGAATGTTTAAGAGATGGCTCCACTTGAGGGGGAGTATTGAAAGGTATTTATACAGCCTCTATTAACGCCTTGAGGTTTTGGTAGGAATGGTTAGCTAATGAAACTTAAGATGAAATTAGAGCTAACCGGTTGCAAGTTTGAATCCTAAGAGGAATGACTTGGCGTTGAAAAAAAAATACATGCCACCAAAAGTGCACTGATTGGTGGTGAGTATTGAGGAGTGGGCTCCACCAGGGAGTATTGAAAAGTATTTATACTACCTCGAGGTTTTTGGTACACTTTTGGAGACACGCATTTCTTTTTATTACTGATCCTGAGGATCAAACTTGCAGTCGGTTGACTCTAGTACCATATTAAGTTTATCAAACCCTCGAGGCATTAGTGAAGGAAGCGTTAATACTTCCCAACACTTCCTCTTAGTTGGAGCCCTTTTCTTCAACAATCATAAGGAAGATGGGATCTTTTCTTTTTTTCCCAATCTTATTGTTCAAATAGTTTAATTCTTTAGCTCAGATTCTTTCAAGCATGAACTCGAGAATTTCCTAGACCATTGTGTTTAGTAGTAACACAAACACATTTGTCGACTTTATTGTGTTTAGTAAGGCTGCTTTATATGCAACAGGTAATCTAAAGCATTTTCAAGACCATTTCTAGATATTCTCAGAATTGGCTGTGAATTGGGCAAAAAGTTCCATCTTCTTTGCTAATTGCGAGATGTGCACAAATTGGCCATTTCTTGTATTTTTAGTGTCAAAGAAGCCACACTTCTGATTCATTATTTGGCTTTTCCTCTTTCAACTAAGAAGCTCACATTTAAAGATTGTCAACCTCTTATTACAAAAATTCAGAAGCGACTATGATCTTGATGGAAATCAAAGATTCTATCTTGTGCAAACCAAGTTGATTTGATCAGATCAACTCTCTCTTCCCCTCTACATATTTTGGGCCACGGTCTTTATGCTCCCAAAATCATTCATTCATATAGTCCTTTGGCACAGCAAAGATTTTTTCAGGAACTCTTGTACTACAAGTAGATATATTCATCCTATTGTGTGGGATTCTTTTTGTCAGCCTAATTTCCCTTGGAGGTATTGGGATCAAATCCATTGTTGAACATAAAATAAGGCAGCCCTTCTGCAACAGGTATGGAATATTATTATTAATAAGAAAACCTGTTGCAATATTTGGATTTCTGCAAAGTAATTGCGTGGTAAGTCATTTTGGTATGTGCCTATTCCACATACTACTTCATGGGGATGGAAAGACATTCTAGCTATGTGTGACATAGTTATGCCACACATTATACATGTCATTGGCAATGGCTGGCTCACTCGATCTTGGAGTGATCCATGGATAAATGGAGGTCAATTATTGAAGTAAACTTATGGGGGCATGCAATATATGATCTTTGATTTGGTGAAGATTGCCCAGTTAGCAGATTTATTGTAAACAATGTTTGTTAGTTTCCAATCCAACATCTAATGTTCTTACGGACATATTTACTCTCATTCTAGAAGAGGTGCAACCTCATCCTCAATTTGAAGATGATAATTTGAGAACTGGCAGAAAATGGCCAATTTTCTCTCAAATCAGCCAAAAATTTTTTTTTTTTAGTAGTAGGTTCCCTGACCAAGGTCCAAATTGGGCTGATCAAATATGGTTTAACGGTTGCATTAAAAAACAGTCCTTATGTGGATGGATTCTTTTTAGTGGTTGGTTAAAAACAAAGGATTTCCTTTAACAGCGGAATATGGATTGTGATACCTTTTGTGTGTTATTTATGTGATTGTACGTGGGAAGCCTCTTCCCATTTGGTCCTTCATTGTTCCTTCTTGAGAGGTATTTGGGTGGCTTTATTGAATAAGATGAACTGTAACTCATGTTACTTACGATTCTCCCTGGACAATGGTTGAATTTATTATTCTTAGGGTGGATCCAAATTACGAAGAAAAAGCATGTTTGTCTCTTTATAGTCGACTTGTGTTTTTAGGTTTGAAAATGCCTACTAATCCAATTTCTATTCCTTTGAATTTTCCATCTTCTTCATCTCCGGGGGCGGACCCTGCCATCCCCTCCCCTCCCCCCCATGCCTACTAATCCAATTTCTATTCCTTTGAATTTTCCATCTTCATCTCGGGGGGCGGGGTGTCCCCAATTTCTATTCCTTTGAATTTTCCATCTTCATCTCGGGGAGGGAGACCCTGCCATCACCACCTCCCTCCCCCGATGCCTACTAATCCAATTTCTATTCCTTTGAATTTTCCATCTTCATCTCCAGGGGCAGACCCCCCCAACCACCCCCTGAATTTTCCATCTTCATCTCGAGGAGGGAGACCCTGCCATCACCACCTCCCTCCCCCGATGCCTACTAATCCAATTTCTATTCCTTTGAATTTTCCATCTTCATCTCCAGGGGCGGACCCCCCCAACCACCCCCCACCCGATGCCTACTAATCCAATTTCTATTCCTTTGAATTTTCCATCTTCATCTCCAGGGGCGGACCCCCCCCACAATCGGAGTTTTATCCATTGTGAATAAAAAAATATAATTGCATTTCTTTGTTTGATTATTATTATTTATGCTAGGAAAGTATGACCAAAGAAATTTATTTTAAGGAGATAACAACTACTGCATTGTTTTTCATTTATCTTATAGTAATTATTTGAATTTGACTTATTTTTCATTCATTGTAGTTAATAATAATCTTATAATTTTTAATATTTTTTAATTTTTAATTTTTTATAGTGGTGAAAATCATGGTTAAAACATCAACCATTGATTCCTTTTTTAAGAGAAAAATAAAAACAAGATAAATTTCTTACGGATTATTTAATTTTATATATATATATATATATTAGAAAAACTATAGAAAAATTCAGTACTGAAAAATATAATTGATGATCTTAACTCAATGAAAGAACGTCGAGCACAACTTCAAAATTTTGATTATTACGTGTTTTATTATTAGATTTTACAATATTGTTTAAATTTTTTTTCTTTGGCCCCCTTTAAATAAATTTCTTGGTTCCGCCATTGTTCTTTTCTACATGTTCGGCTGCCTATTTCGGTGGTTAATATTATTAATTCCGGTTTTCTATTTGCTCAATTCAGCAAGTGATAGTTGGTGTCATTTGGGAGATGTGCAATTATCAATTGTGGGGGCATTGGAAACTTTTCTGCAATATTATGCGGCTATTTATGATCTTCAATTCATTGCATTGCATTGGATATTCAAGGACTCAACACTTGAAATGGATTCGAGAATAACTGGTCTTATCAATAATCCTTGTTAGGCTCCATGGTTGTATTAGTTTTGACATTAAAAAATGGTCTTGTTTTTACAGCAGTTTAAAAATGTGCATTTGGTTCAATTGCATCCACAATGAGGGCGTTTTAGTAGAACAAATTACGTGTGATAGGCATTCTCTTGCATGGTGAATCTTTATAGAGATGGAGATGATTTTACGAGTTATGATTATCTCTTTGTTTTTCTTGATGCCTCAAATGTGGGTTGATTAACTATGATTCTTGATTGTTAAGCATTTCTCTTTGTTCGAATGGTATATGCCCCATTGGAGTTTTCTTTCTGACTTGGAAGGATTATTCATTCCCCTTTCTATAATATATGTTCAATAGAAATAAAAAGAAATACTTACCTAGCAAAAAAAGAAAAAAGAAAAAACTGAAACTTTAAATTCTCTAGGAAAGATGAGGGTTGTATAATTCTCCACAAAAATTATCCATTAAGATTTTTATTAGATGTCTCTTAAAAAAAGATTAGTAATGTCTTTTAGAAAAAGATTAGTGTATAATGACATGTGTTACAATTCTTCTTAGGCTTATAAAAGGGGTTTATTTATTTATTTAGTAGCATCAAATAACATCTTTTGATTCTATTCCCCTAGAAAAATGTTATTTGATAATCATTTTTTAAAATTCACCTCTAATCTTTATTTTTTACCACCCTATCTATTCAATTCCTATCTATTTTATTTCTTTACTAGAATTCCGAGAATTAATGTTTAGAGGAATTTCAAATTCTCCAAAAACTTACTCCCAAGGTGGAATTCTAAATCCAACCTTTTGGTGGAGCATTTGAAATTCCAACAAAATGCATAGAGAATGAAATTCTAAGAATTCCAAAAGGTCATTTGAGACCCTTTTTGGTGACTAAAATTTAGAATTCCCACGAAAGAAGTATTGCAATTCAAATGCTAGGGAACAAAATGTCATATCATATCCAAGAAACCCTAACATAGCAAATCGTTCAAAGGAATTTTGGTAGAGAAACAAGCATCATATCAAACCTTTTCATATGATTTTCACCAAATTCACACTCCAGCTCAACTCCAAACTTCAAGAAAAAACCCCAGCAGATCAGTCACCAAAAAAGAAAAAAGAAAAAAAAAGCAAAAGCAAACTCTGAAATTGCTCGCGAGGGTAGACTACTACCGTTCGACTTTTAAACTAACACAAACCAAGAAATCATCGTAATGGCTTAGAGATTCCAAGATCTTTGAAATCTAAGAAAAAGAAGCAGGGATCTAATTTATAGAGGGAATGAAAAGAGTGGGTGTGGAGAGAGTCTAAAAAGAGAAAGTCAGCCATTTTCTTTGCTAGAATTCAAGGAATTCAACTATGAGGAATTTCTGAATTCCCAAGACAGTGAAATTCCTGGATGCTTCCTTGTACTTGAGTATCTAGAAATTCCACTAAAAGATAAAGAAGCTGAAATTCCTAAATTCTCAAAGGTCATTAGAGACTGAAATTTTGAAATGCTTGTGCATAAACATGGCATTTGCAAATGCCAAAAGACAGGATGTCACACCATATCCCAAAAAACCCTAGCATGGTAAATTTCCATAAGAAATTCTTATAAAGAAACAGGAGTTAGGGATGAAGAGCTGCTTCTTATATTGGCTTCCGAGTTATCGGTCTTTTGGGTGGGGAAAAAAATACCTGACAAAACATATTGTAATGGAATCAAAGAGGGATGATCTAATGCTGCTGGACAATAAGGTGAAAATGACAACTAATACCTGATTTAACCTATTTGGGGCAATCTTCGTTTTATCCAGCTTGGCTCATATCATGCATCCACTTATATTTAGTCAATGACCCAAATTTAGTTCCAACTAGAGTGACGCACCTTTGGATTGATCATGTGTATTATGTATTGTAAAGGTTCCTAAAATGACCAATCCAACAGTTTGAATCACTCCCATGAAAGTAAAATATGGGCTGCCTTCCATACAAAGGGGCCATGATATATGACAGCACGGTCAAGCAAAGGTCAGCTCTGCATGGATAAACCAGGTTCTTAGCCGCCATCAACACCATAATGATTTTTACCAAAAAAAACAAAAAGCTGCACCACCCCACACCACCCCCCCACCAATAATGACATCAACAAAAGATCATTTATTGGAATCCAAAAGCACCATCATTCTTGCTGTCCTGCCTTCTGACTCCCATTTCTACTTTCTGCATACCTTTTTATTCTTCTGTGAAAAATTCCAACCCGCTGATACAAAATGCTTTTCTGTGTAATCACAAAAAAATCTCATTTTTGAGGTTTTCTGGAAAAGATGTCTTTTCTGCATAAACATGCACTTACAGTTTCATGGCTGCTCTTTAACACAAACTCGAGGACGGACACCTAATAATAACATGAAATGAAAGAAAAAGAGCTGCTGCTTGGATGCACTGAAATCCAAAGAAAGAGAAACAAATCCACAATGCACATCCTGCATAAACTCAACACCCTTTCACATTTCTTCATCAAATATATGTCCATTCCATGAACCATGGGTCTGAAGTTCACAATCACAGTGTCACACCATTTTTTACATGTTTATTACTTGCATCAACATCAGCATCAGACAATTTATGTAATAAATGTATACATACTTTGTTTTTATTTCCTGAAAAGGTAAACAGAAGTTTAAGATGACAAACCTCAATTACACAACTGCTCTAAAGAAGATGGACAGATTGCACAAGACCTGTGAGCCAACAAAATATAAAAAATAAAAACCCACAACAAGGTGATATAACACTCAAGGTGGGTGTAATATTTATTGCTTGAAATGTCATCTCACACATCCATAGAGATATATCGGACATTCCAATATTTTCCAAATGTACCAGTCTCCCTTCAAAAAACCACATCTGGCACTGATATGCATGCGTTCTACTGTATTTCTAATCTGATAAATACACTTTAGATATCCTAAAACATTAAAGTAAAGAAAAAGTTTCAACTAGATCCCAAGACATGGGCACCCCAGTCCTAGATACTGGTATACTGATGCAACCAGTTTATCATATAAATCTAATATATCAGCTGCATCGGGCCTCAGTCCCCTACTGGAGTCCCACGCGATTAGGTGCTGGAGTTTTTAGGTCCCCGCCTTTAATTCAGGGGGTTCCTACTATGTGGGATTGTATGAAAATCCTGCAATGCCCTTGTACGGGACTCCAGCAGGAGACTCTTGCGCCAGCTGCTTTAATATGGGTATTAGTAAATAGTAATTAATATTTTGAACAATGGCAATATTTGAGGCCACAGAAATAACAGATCAGGGATCCCAGTATTTCAATCCCAAAGTTCGAATCAGCCCAATCAATAAACTCAGTCAAGATGATGATCTACTGAGATGAGTTACTTCAGCGATGCAAAATTTGCGACTACATACTCTAAGTCCAGTAAGAGCAAACTCAATCATATTCTTAGTCAATTGCCAAGTTTAAAAGGTACACGGGGAGAAGCTATGCTAGGCTTTTTCACACAAGTGAGAAAATGAGAATGTTAACCACAACCATGTAGGCCTATAAAACTGGCAAAAGCCTTTAAAAAATGCTTGCAATATTTTTCTTTGAAATATTATCACATTTACCTTGTATCTATAATGATATCTAGCATGCAAAGATTCATATATGTGACAAGTGCAACACTAACTCCCGTCAATCTTCTCTTCTGATTGCCACACAATGTCTTTCAGGCAAGTAGAGAGGCTTTTGTAAAACTGAGGATATAAAAGAACCATACATTTAGATTAGTTAACGCACAATGATTTTTAACTGTGACGACCAGGAAGATAACTGCAATAATTGATGTGTACCTTTCACAAAAATTAGATAAATATCTCCTACACTTGGAAGTTATTAATCTTTAGAATGGAGTTCCTAATATCATACCTTGTGAAACTCCAGTGTGTCACCTCCTGCCTTGCTAACTTCAACCATGTACACGGAAGGGGCTATCTCAAAAATCTGTAACAAAAAGAAATTAGAAAACAAGATCATGGCCACTGATCAGATTAAAAGCATTGGTATTTCAAAACCATTTATTCCTAGAAACTGAACTGTAATTAATTTCAGTCAGACCATGCAGGAAATGACTAAAGTAGAAAAATACCTCTGTTGCAATTAATAAGTGGCCCTTCCTTCCAGGATTTGACCCTCGGAGCTTCATCTATAAAATCAAATTAAATAGAAAAACACGAGATGTAAATTTTAAAGTTCACCCTCATATCAAGAACACAACATGTGAGAAATTTTGGAAGAAAAGAAAGCCATTATAAACACATGGAGAACGAGTATCATTTGCATAGGATTTATGCAACTATAATTTGTTTCATTTTAACTGGATATGTTTCTGTAAGAACATATCTTTCAATATTAATAGGTTACTTTCTACAAAAAAAATTATTAAAAGGAAACTGCAGAGAAGATGATCAGGTTGTTACTATAGAGATGTAAAAAATGTCTAAAATTATGTGATTGTCACAAGAAAGTACTTGCACCTTGTAATTCTTTTTCTTTAAGTCAAATCCCAAAGGCACGACTGCTTCTTCAATCTTTGCAATGATCTCACTAGCAGGGCATTTTGACGTAAATCTTGTTTGACGTTTGACAAGACCCTGATCATGCAAAAAGAAAAAAGGAAGCATTTTCTACATTAAGCATCATGTAGAGAAAAAATCAGCTAAGTTGATGATCTAAAGAAAGACAACATTTTACAGTAATAAGCGGAATCCACAATCCACTTACTTGTTTTACAGAAGTAATTAGCATGTTCTAAGAACCAATCTTGAGATTTTTCTCAAAATTAGATAAATCTTGCAGTTAACTTTATTTTTAAGAACATCATGTTGTTCCCTATGAAAAATAACCAGGCCTATTTAATGTAGTCTGATTGCATCATCGACATCAAAATTCTACATCAGGGGTTTAACTTTAAACTCAAACTTGGGGGGTGACTTGATCACTAGGGGACAGGGTGCTCATGGGCCAGGCCAGCCTGAGCCTGACCTGGGCCCAGCCCGCTTTGGGCTGGATTTGGGTCTCAATGTTAATGTTTGGGCCGGGCCTGGATCTAAAATTTTGGCCGTTTAATATATTGGATGGGCTTGGATTTAGTGATCCAATACCCGGCCCGGCCTGAACCTCTACTTTCATCAAGATGTAGGTTTTACCATCATTTATGGAGTTGAAGAATCCCTCTCAAGAATACAACATGATGAGCAGAGATTTTAGGTCAAAGAAAGAGATTAAAACAACTTGAAAGAATTGAGAGATGGAGATATCAAACCTTAGAAGAAATAAGAAAGGAGGTGAAGCGGAAGGGTCACAATCTAGTCCCTCCACTTCCTTGGTCAGAGAGAGAGAGAGAGAGAGAGAGGCATTGGAGATTAGGTGAGAGCTGTTCCAACAGAGAAAAGGGCATTGAGGGAGGCCCAGTCTGGTCCGATTGAGTGCAGGCCAGGCTCGGGCCCCACATGTTTGATGCAGGCCGGGCTTGGGCCAGGCTCTAGCAACCCATATTGGGCTTGGGCTCGGTATGGGCCCATGTTTTAGGTGTTGGTCTGGGCCTGGATAATCCTCAGCCAGGCCTAGCCCGAACCATGGACACTCCTATGGGTCACCCTTGAGTCTACTCGCCAGATCGCATAATACTTAGGCAAGTTGAACTGTCTCTCCCTTGGAGCCCAACATCCTTTATAAAAAGAAAAATAAAAACATCATCATCATCATCAAAGCCTTGTCCTAACTATATTGGGTCAGCTACATGAATTTTGTTTCTCCATTCCGATCAATCCTGAGCCAAATCCTCAAATCAGTTGCACTTCTTGAGATCAATTTTTACAACCTCCATCCACGACCTCTTCGGCCTACCCCTTTCCCTTGGTGGGCCATCAACCTGTGTGGGCCCCACCCCTTGTGGACCCTCACTTTTATTGGAATTGCTCTAATTATAGTATATGCTACCTAATTATACTAATAAATAGGGGTTAGCGAGGATAGTTTAGTATTTTCCCAGGATTTTAGCCTCCATTTTGTGATTTATAGAACTTATAGGGTGTTAGATGAACTTTAATAGGTTTGTTAGTTAGTTAGAGGCCCTTGCTAGTAATTAGAATCAATAGGAGGGGTTTCTACATGAGGATTTGCAAACTACACCTAAAATACCCAAATAGCCCATGTACTAATCCTAAACTTGAATTAAACTAAAAGGGCAACTTTGAAATTTCGTTTCAACACAAAATCTATAAATAAATCCCCATCCCCCATGTCAAATGATCTCTCTCTTATCTCCCTCTCTTTTCTCTCATTTTTCCCTCCAATTCTCTCATTTCCCTCCAAGTTTAAAGAAGGAGCTACTACAAGATACTGTTGTTATCTCTCTTAAGGATCTCTCTCATCTCCTAGATCTCTTTTCTCTCTACAAAACAAGGTAACTTTCCTTCCCTTAGTTCAATTTCCATGGAATTCTCTCTCTAGAACTTCCCTTGTGCAATTCTCTTGTGGATCTGGGTTTAGGAGCTGTAGATCTTCTTAGATCTGAGTTTTGGAGTTGTTTTGAGAGATTGGAAGCCATAGGAGATTGGATTTCATATTTGGAGCTTAGATTTCTATATTTCTAGCCTAATACCTTGCAATTTGGATTTGAGGCAAGTACAATATACCTATTTAGCATAGAATGCATGTTTTCCTTGTTTAATTTTACAATTTCAATTCAAATGAGTGTTTGATTGTTAGATCTATCTCTTTAAGTCTTGTCTTCTTGGATTTTGGCCTTTGATGGATGAGTTTTCCCATTTGGAAGATCAATGGCCCAATTGATGATGGGTTTGTGATGGTTGGAGTAGTTTTGGTGATTGTGGATGGTTTTATGATGATTGGAGACGATTTAAGTTGGTTATGATGGAAATTGGATTGAAATGGAAAAGTTGCAAAAATATGAATATTTGAATTTCGTATGTACTCGGTCGACCCGCCCCTGGAGGATGTCGACCGGATACACAGGAAAATAACTGGGAGCTGAAATGTCTCTCAGTCACTGAAATCAGTGTACCCGGTCGACCGCCCTGGCCAGGATGTTGATCGGACACACTGCAGAAATCCAAAATTTTATTCCGCCTACTAAGTTTATATCCAAAATTCCATGTGTACCCGGTCGACCTAGTACCCATGATGTTGACCAGATACACTAGGATGTCGACTTGCGAGTTAGAATCGTGACTCTCCAATGTACCCAGTCGAGCTCCCTTAAAGGATGTCGACTGAATACACTGCAGACAGTGATTTTCCAGATTTGTAGATTTTGATGTTTTGCTCTGTTGTGGGTCCCATTGACCATCCAAGTGGACTTCCATTGATGTGTCAAGCATGAGTCAAGGGTTGGACTTGACCTTGACTCATGGGGGCCACCAAAGTAGGGTTTAGCGCATGGATCAAAATAGCGGCCGCTATGCTATATCGGGCGTAGCGGTCTAAATGGCATTTATCGTCGTTCACATCCGTAGTGGCCGCTACGCGCACTACAAGACCACTACGGAGTGAGACAAATTCCTACCTTCCAATTTTTTTTTAAATGCATAATAAGACTTATTTCCTTTCTTCTTCTCTCTAAATAACATTTCTACGCAACTCTTCCACCCTTTTATGTTGAAAACAACACCAAAAGCACATGGTCTCGCTAAATTACATTCGATACAAAGAGTTCTTCTCAAGGATTCTTCTAAGTACATCCTATTAGACACCCCCTTTGGTAGATGTATTATTTTCTCTAGGTACTCTTAAGTCTTAAGTCTTGACTTCATGATATATATATATATATATATTTTTTTTTTTTTACGTGCCTTTCATTAGTTTCTAAGGGCTTGTTTGGAAGGTCTAGCCTATTTTTTAAAGACCATCGCAATAAACCGATACAAAAAAGCGCTATAGAAAAAAGAGGCTAAAATAAAAGGAGGTGTTTGGTAATGCAATGGTCTGTGCTAAATAGAATTTTTAAATCATTGGTTGAGAGTTTTTTTACATATTTCTTGAGATCCACAAGGTATTAGGCCATGAAAATTGACCACATGAACGTGCTCGGCCTTCCAAAGAGATCTCAAGGTTTGGATCTTGTATTTGGGGCCCACATAGTCAACCAAATTATACCGAATAGCTCACGTTTTTTGCACATATCTAGAGACTGGTGACGATTCAAAACAGGTGAAATTTGGTCTCATGGTCATGTTTGTTAGTGTTAACATTACTAACGGTTTAGATCTTATTTTACACGCCTCTAAATAACAAAAATAATTGAAACAATTTACTGCTCATGGACAAATGTAATATTGAGCATAATACATCAACTAGCCCAATAACCCGTGCTCAGCACAGTATCTCCCTACATTGCAAAATAAATAATCACATATTAAAAAAAATTACCTCTTTCCATAGGACAAGTTGGATAAAATACAAATAGAGAACTTAGAGCAAAAAGGATATAGTTACACAGGAGCAACTGAAACATGAGTGGTTTGATGGAAAAATGAGTGGGCAGTTGCATGGGTAGTTACATAACCATCGGTCAAAATTATAACCGATGGTCAAAATTGAAGCCTAAACCTCCTAGCTTAATATATTATAATGGTTATTTTTGTTTTGCACACATCTTAAGATTCACAAGATATTATGCGATCAAAACCACATAGCCATTTTTGGCCTCCCAAACATATCCAACGGTTTTGATCTTGTGTTTGGGGCCCATAGATTATAACAAATAATATCCAATGGTTTATGGTTTTTGGCACATATCTCGAGATTGGTGATGATTTAATAGCTCAAATTTGGATGCATGGCCGTGTTTGACCTTGTGAACATTTTCAACGGTTTGGATCTTGATTGAGTCTCTCAGATTTGGAGAAAAATTGAAAAAACCGGACTGGGTGTGATTATGCATAAAACACTGTAGCTCCGCCTCTTCTTTTTTCCCTCTATTTCTCAACTATCTCGTCAAGGGGGCTGTGGAAAGTAGAGCCATTGCCTCTATTTCTCTAAAATGGAACACACAATTTTTTCAAACCTCTATCCATTTTAGAGAAATAAAGGGAAAAAATAGACCTACCAAACATGCACTAAGTTAGCCTAACTAAGTAACATGAATACATGTGAAAAAAAAATGATCATTATTGTTATTTTCTATGTATACCGCGATACAGGACCTCATACAATGAGGGGACCGCTACGCCCCTTTATCTTAGTTACTTTTGCAAAATAAATACATTTTCTCTCATTTTCTAGTATTTTAGATTTTACGATTTTTCCAAATAGCACTGCTACGCCACTGCGTAGCGTTTTGGCGGCGGGCCGCTATGCCTGCAGCTACCGCTATTTTCATCCGTGGCCTAGCGTATTAATTGGATTTCGATTTAATCCTTAAATGTCGCCGAAGATGCCCGTAACTTCAAGAGCACCAAATACACATTCCTTGGCATCTGAAACTTCATTTAGGAATTGAATTGGTTGACATGGACCTGGACTTGAAAAGGGGGCCATGACCTGGAATGGGACCTATTTTATTCTTCCATTTGATTGCATGGATTGAGGGTATGTTAGGTTCTACTTATTTTTGTTCACTCTTGTGTCTATCTATTGTTTATACCTGTCAATTAAATGGAAATTGGAAGACCAAAACCTAGGATTTCCTAGTGGTGACCCGGATTTATGGATGGAGATCATTTAACTCGTGTTTGTAGCTAGGCGGGCCATCATATGGCCTAACGATGGATGGATATGATTACCATAGAGAAGAGGACTGTTATTATGATTTGTAAACTCATTTATGAATAGGAAATGAAATGTACGATGTTGGACTTGGATATTGATGATGTACTTGGATTGTATTAGACTAAGACCATGACATGGTGGATCATGGCTCCGTATTCAATTATAGACTTGGACTATGGATTGTATGTATGGATTGGACATGTATATCGGACCTTGTATGGATATGATATGACCTTGCTTGCACAAGGATAGCCTAGACAGACACAGACCTTTACTTGGTTCATTGAGTCGGCATTAAAAATTCACTTGGTTGTTATAAGCTTAGCCTTGGACCGATCATCCCTGGTGGGAGCTATTGTTTGTGGATGCGGCCATCATGATGAGTTATGATTAGACGGCCGGCAGACTCCGGCAAATATATGTTTCATTTGCAACCAACAAACTCCGATAACGGCATATACATGTATATATGGTACGTTCGCGGTCGGCGGACTCCGGTAATGGCATATATACTTTTTAGGCTTTTTATATTGTTATTTGGCGGGCCTTGTTATCCCTTGCATTGCGCTTTATTTCCCTCCAGCAACTAGTTGAAAGTATGGGAGGGCCGCGGCATGAAATCCCGCGGTAGCCAGCAATTGGTAGATGGTGATTTAGATGTTTTACTTCCTTTTTGGTTTTATTTGCTATACTTTGCATAATTGCCTAGTGTTGTACCTTTGTTGCTCATATGATATTATCATCGTCTCTATTCTCTTTTGATGCATACATCTTATGTTACTTAAATATTGTGCCTTGCTAGATCCTTCGATTTGACCCATCGTTTGGTGCTTGGGTATTATCCTTGAGCCCGAGGGTGATGCGCTCATCGAGGTGCCCGTAGCCGATGAGTACGGGTGGGGATCGGCAAACCGGGAGTATGAGCCGGAGACTAGAGTGCCTGTACCAGGGGCTAAGTGATACTTTGTTTGGGATTTTGAGTGTCATTTGTGTGAGCAGGATGGGATTTATTCATATGGTCTGTGCACATGTTATTCATATTTTGAGATAGCTTAGATTGTTGCCATGCTACATTTACCTTATGTTTGGAGTTGATACCATTACAGCTTCATTTATTGTTATTACTTCCGCTATTTTCTATATGCTTCCGTACTTAACTATTGATTCAAATGTTGTAAAAGTTTTAAATTGGACCTCACTGCGGACCTACGATCTTGGAAGTTCTCAGGTAATTTGAGAAGTAGCACTCCAATTTCGGGTACCTTGGCAGTAAACTCGACATTCATAATTGGATTACAACCTATATTGCCAACCTTTTCCTTAACGGCACTAATGGCAGCCTACGTTGGACATGCCCAAACCATCTGTAACGCCCCAATTCCGATTACCGAATTTACCACCAAGGTACCCGGAATTGGCACCCAACTCCCAGGAAAATCTGAGAACTTCCAAGATCATAGTCCGCAATGAGGTCCAATTTAAAACTTTTCAACAATATACTGATTAACAGTTAAGTGCGGAAGCATATAGATTAGCAGAAACAAAATCACATAATAGTAGAAGCAAGTATCAATGATAGCAGAAGCAATAAAAGGCATCACCAGTCATATAGCAAATGTAGCAGAGCTGAAGTCCAGCCTAAATCTCAAAGTATGAGTATAAAGTACATACTAGATTATCTCCCTGCTCACAACAAATCACACTCAAACCTCAAAAATAAGTGCACGCAATCCCCAAGTGCAGGCACTCTGGTCTCTAGATGGACCTCTTGGTCGGCCGGTCCCCATCCATACTCATCCACTAGGGGCGCCTCGACGATTGCATCGCCCTCTGGGTCGGTGATAATACCTAAGCACCAAATGATGGGTCAAATCTAAGGATTTGGCAAGGCACGGTATACAAGTAATATAGGATGTAAGCATAAAAAAAAAATAGAGACGATAATATCATAAGAATATCAAAGGTACAAATGCTAGGCAATTGAGCAAGATACATCAAATAGAATCAGTATAAAAATAAAGCATCTAGTCTAACCAACATCAACGTGGCACATTCACACGAGGTGGACACCGCAGGATATTATGCCGCGGCCCTCCATACTGTAAACTAGTCGCGGTGGGAAAAGTAAAGTAACGTGCAAGGGATAACGAGCCTCGCCAATAATAAAAAAAAACAATATCAACACTCTTACACTCAATAGACCGAAACCAGAATCGCACCGGCCGTCTAACTATAGCTCATCGTGATAGCTCCAATCCATAACCAATATAGCTCTCACCAATGATGGTCAGTCCAATGGCTAAGCTTAGAACAACTGAGTGAATGTTAGTGTCAACTCAAGGAATAAGTAAAGGCATGTGTCTGTCTAAGCTTGCCTTGTGCGAGCAAGGTCCTATCATGTCCATAAGAGGTCTAAGGTACGTGTCCAATTCATTAAAACAATCCAAGTCCATGTCCGCCATCAATTCCACTGCTATGACCCACCAATGTCATGGACTTAGTTCAAACAGTCCAAGTACAACATCAACGTTCAGTCCAATAGTATTCGGACCATTCCCATTCATAACTGGGTCACAAAACCACAATAACAGTCCTCTTCATTCTAAGGTATCACACCCATCCATTCTTAGGCCATATGATGGCCCGCCTAGCCACAAAAACGGTTCAATGATCACCAATCCATAACACCGGGTCATCACTAGGTAATCCTAGGTTCGGGTCATCCAATTTCCATTTAATTAACAGGTTTTAATAATAGAAAGGATGCAAGAGTGACAGCAATGAATTAAACATAATAATCTTTGAAACCAAGCCAATAAATGGGACATAGCAAAGGTCCATCCTAATCAGATGTAGATCCATGTCAGTAAATTCCATTCCTAAAAGATGTTTCAGATGCCAAGGATATTGTATTTTGGTGCTCCAAAAGTTACAGGCATCTTCGACAACATTTAAGGATCGAATCGAAATTCATTTAATACATTAGACCCTACTTTGGTGGTCCCCATGAGTCAAGGTTAAGCCAAACCATTGACTCATGATTGGTACATCAATAAGAGTCCATTTGGATGGTTAATGGGCCCCACAACAGATTAGAATATCAAAAGCTGCAAAACTAGAAACTTACAGTCTGCAATGTATCCGATTGACATCCTCCAAGGGGGGTCGACCGGGTACACTGGGAAAGTTAGGATTTTGACTCCCAGGTTGACCTCAAGTGCAGTGTATCCGGTCGACATCGTGGCCAGGATGACGACCGGGTACTCATGAAATCCTAGACAATCACTTGGTAGGCAGTGCCCTGGTTTATGAAATTCCGCAGTGTGTCCGGTCGACCTCCTGGCCTGGATGTCGATTGGGTACACTGGATTTCTGAGTCATTCCAGTCCCCAGTTATACCTCTAGAATTCCTTTCTATGCAGTCGACCGGGTACGTAGGAATTTCTGGACTGAGGGGAATCCAGCTCCCAGTTATTTCCCTGGATCTCTTTTGTATCCAGTCGACATCCTCAGGGGCCGGTTGACCGGGTACACACGAGAACCTAAATTCCAAGTTTCTGCAACTTCTCCAATTCCATCCAATTTCCATAAAAGACCAACCAAACCTCGTCCATTCATCATGGAACCATACACAAACATCAAAAGCACTTCAATCACCATCACCAATTGGGCCATTGATCTTCCAAACGAGAAATCTCATCCATCAATGACCAAAATCCATGAAAACAAGCTCAAAAGGGCAGATCTATGCAATCAAATATCCAATTGAATTGAAATTACAGAATCAAATGACAAGAGACATCCATTCCATGTTAAGTAAGTATATTGTACTTGTCTCTAATCCAAATGCAATGAAATTGACTAGGAGTAGAGAAAAATAAAGAAAACAAGCTCCTAAGGTCTCCAATCACTCAATCAACCCAAAAACTCAGATCTAACCAGATCTATAACACTTAATCCCAAATCCACAAGAGAATTGCAATAAGGAAAAAAATCTAGAGAGAGAGAGAGAATTCTAGGGAAATTGAGCTAGAGAGTTACCTTGAATTGTAGAAACAGGAGAGATCTATAAGATGAGAGAATTCCTTGAGAGATAAGATCAATAGCTTGTAGAGATCCTCTTATTCTTGCTAGGAGCTTAGTCTAGAGTTTCTAGACAGAGAAAGGGAGGGAATTCTTGGAGGGAAATGAGAGAATTGGAGGGAAAATTAGAGAGAAAAGAGAGGGAAATGAGAGATGAGAGGTGAAGGCTCGTTGGATGACGGAGAGTTGCATATATTGGTTGTGTTGGAAAGGAAAGTTCTAAAGTGCCCTTCATTAGTTAGTTGAAAATTGAGATAAGTACATAGGCTTTTGGGTCATTTTAGGTGAAGTTAGGATATTCTCATGTGGAAACCCCTCTTAATACATCTAATTACTAGCAATGGCCTCTAACTAACTAACAAACTCTAATAAGTCTAATAAACACCCTATAGAACTTACAAAATACAGAAAGGGACTAAATCCTAAAGAATAGGCTAAAAGCCTAGGAAAATACTATACTACCCTTACTAATCCCTACTAATTAGCACATTAGATATAGGATACTATAATTAACACCATTAAAATAAAAGTGGGGGTCCACAAGGGTTGGGGCCTCATACCATCTTAAATGGATTTCCTTAATTTTATCCCCTATTGATGCAATCTCTAAATGAACTCAAAATTACTCATTTCGAATTTTATCCATCGTAATTTTACCACACATCCACCTCAACATTCTCATTTTTGATACATCCATTTTGTGCATATGTCACTTCTTGATTGGCCAGCATTCTGCTCCATAGGTCATAACTAGTCGAATCACTATCCTAAAAAATTTTCCCTCAAATCTTATTGGCATTCATCAGTCATAAAGCACTCCAGAATAAAGTCTCCACTTCAACCAACCCGTTTTTATCCTATGTTCGACATTTGCATCAATCTCCCCATCCTTACTAATTATCGAGCCAAACATAAAGGATTTTATATGGCATCTCCTAGCTTTCAATTCTCACAGTAGTTTCAGCTCTTTGTATATGCCCACTGAAGTTACACTCTATATAATTTGTCTTTATACAACTTATTTTAAAGCCTTTGGATTTTAAAGCCTCTCGTTATCTCTCAAGTTTTGCATTCACAACATCGATTGATTCATCCACCAACACTATATTATCTGCAAACAACATATACCAATGTACTAACTCTTGAATATAAGCAATCAATTCATCCATAATCAGTGAAAAGAGGTAAGGACTTAGCACCTACCCCTGGTGCAAACCTATGGTCACTTGGAACTCACACGTCTCTCCATAGAAAATTCTCAAACTTGTTACCCCTCCTTCATACATATCTTTAATAATTTCAACAGAACCTTTTGGGACATTCCCTTTATTTAAAACCCACCAAATTAAATCTCTAGGTGCCCTATTATACGCTTTTTCTAGATCGATGAAGACCATATGCAAATTTTTCCTTTTCACTCGATATTTTTTCATTAATTGCCTAAGGGGGAAGAAAGATAGCTTCCATAGCTGACGTCCCTGGTATAAAACAAATATAATAATATATAAGACCATGCTCTATGAATGGAGAAACATATAATTCATGTGGCCAACCCCAACATAGTTGGACAAGGCTTTGATGATGATGGTGATGATGATGCGACAATGCTCATTGAATTTAGAATTATAATAATTTTTATTTTCGTATTAATAATGCACCCATGTTTATGTTTTACTCAGTCATGCGAATAGTACCTACTTTTGAATACTTAGATCTTTTGAGAAATGGGATTTCTACCAAAATCAATGCAAAATGCTCCAAGGTTTGTTTGTTTGCACCCATTTACATATGTAAATGATGCACATGCATAACATTTACGCATGGTCATGTTTGTTTGCTCTCATTTTCGCATAACCTTGCGTAAATGACGTGTGAAAGTGGTGTAGATGAGACCATTTTCATAAAAAATTTATGCAACCTCTCTAGCTAGAAGAGTGCCGGTACAACTGATGCATCTAGTAGGTCATGATTTTAAAAATCAACATCGTCCTTTATATTTTGTAATTCATGTGGGCCCCAAAGTTTTAATTTGAATAATTCAAATTTTTATTGACCCATTAAACCCTTAAATGTTTAGTTTCATGTCTTAAATATTCAGACTTTAAGATAATGAATTTTTTTTCTATATAATCCAAACTGTTCAATGTTTTCTTGTGAAAGTGGTGGTTCCTAGCAAACACGGTAATGTATTTCACATGTGTAAATTTTACATATCTAAAATTCACATATGCAAATTTTACATATGTAAATCCCATTTTCATATCCCATATGCGTAAAAGACAAATGACACCTAAGAACCTCCCAAAGCTTATTCCAACAAAAAAAAATTGGAAAGAAATGAGTTGGGGCCTAAAAACCACAAGAATTGGATTCATGATGACTCCAGGGTGTCCCAACTAGATCCCCACTTAATTCGTGTCCGTTCAGCCATTTTTAAAACCATGGTCTACAAAAGGAGGCCCGAGAATAAGCCCACAGTCAAGCCAACTATTAGGCCTAACCCACAGTGGGCCAGCCATTGAACCAAGCCCAAAACTGACTGGCTCATTGGACCTAGCTCAAGGTCTGCCTGCCCTTTGATCACATCACAACTATATCCATTTTCTTAGTCCAAAAAAAACCCAAGATTTCTGAGATTTGCAATCTAAGTTTAGCAAATTTCTATACATTCCCAAGAAGATTTATAAGATTTGCATTCTAAGTTTAGCAAATATCTAAGAACATCGTCATCATTATCATCATCAAAGCTTTGTTCCAACTATATGTCAGGGTCGGGAACATGAATTTTGTCTCTCCATTTTGGACCTATCCGCAAATTTCTAAGAATACTTCCTAGACATTCTTAGTTTAGAAAATGCATTGAAGATGTCCTTGGTCTAGCAAGATAGTTGATTGACATTTAATCAATGAAGGGGAAAAAAAGAAAAATCCTATCTATAAAAAAAGAGACCGGCATGTAATCATATCATGGGGAGGAAAGGAAACCCTATACATAATCCCAAATAGGAAGAATTCCGATCCCCTAAAGAAATTCCTTGTATCCTTTCATTTATAAATTCAAACAAAATTTACTCTTTTCCTCACACTGTTGTAATTGCATTAAGTGTTTCCTATCGTGTAACAATTGTGATGACTCCAACAGCAGGCATTCACGGTGGACGTGTCAAGACTCATATCATCGTTGTGTCCCAACCACTACAAGACACGACTAGCAACTGTGCATTTAAAATATAGTGTTTCCAGTACATGAATTGATAAATATTTAATTTATTTCTCCAAAGAAAAGAAAACATGAAGGTAGTCAATTGGTGAAAGAAAATGCTATCAATTTGAACAGATATTACATAACATGAAGTACAGTTAGATCGAACCAGTATTTTTATTTTATTTTTGAGAAGAAAAAATGAGAGAAAAAGGGCCTTCATTGGAGCTGTTCAATCACGCCCAAAATGAGAAACAGAAAGGAATTAATCAATAGGGAAGGAGCTGACAGTGAGTGACCCTCCATGACTCCCTCTATTTTGAGAATACCATCAAAGACATGCCAACATATCAAGTTTTCCAGGGTCAACTGTTATTATGCAGGTGATTCCATCTCTTAAAGCCAAAAACATGTTTCCATGTCCAAATACATAGAATATATAGCATGAACTTCACAACATACCGTTTGCTTTTCAAATAGAGTACCAAGATTGAGACCCTGAGATGTGGAAATAAGCTCAAATGCATTCATCATAACTGGTCGTTCTTCTCTTCTCTCAACAACGAGATTTCCTGGTTCCTGAAGCAATGTTACAAGATACTTATTTATTTCCATCATAAGGTTTTTACTTACCACAAAGCATTAAAAATAATATTACCACTGAATCGTCAAAAATGGCATTCACATCATCAAGATTTGTTGCTTCTGAGATATCAAAAGTGGGAGGCTGATATCCTTTTTTAAACCATGCATTTTCAATGATTTCATGAACAGTAATGCGCTGCACAACCCCAAGCAAAAGGTATTTCAGCAAAAGTTAGACACATGAAACCACTGTTTAAAAAGGGACTTAGGAAACAAATGTTACAACAATGTGTCCTTCCAATCATTGAGAAACCAAGAATAATCAGAGCACACCGGTAGGGTGATCAAAAGGAACAAGTTTTTACTAGAGATCCGGCGACATTTCAGCTTTTCTTTATAGCAAACTGAAGAAATGAGCCTTAGAAAGCAAGATATACGAAAATGGCATACAGTTGAGGGGTTGGGGTCCAGAATCCTTTTGATTAGTTTCTTCGCACCGGTAGAGAACCACAACGGACAAGTAAAATCAGCCTCAATGATCTACACCCATTGCACACAAGTCAGACAAAGAACAATGTATATGTTGAAGCAATAACCAGACCAACACCCACCTTTTTGTATAATGACATTAGGTTGGATTCTTCAAAAGGCAGGCAGCCTGCCATAAGAACATAGAGGATTACCCCACATGACCATAGATCTGCCTTTGCCCCATCATAGCCTTTGTTGTTGATCACCTGAAGAATAGAAAAACATAACGTGGAAAGCAGTTAGCTGGTAGAGATGAAAACTACAAAGCGTTGCAGTCTTAGTAGCTCTGATGAGATGAAAACACCTCTGGAGCAACATAATTTGGAGTACCACATGTCGTGTAAAGCATCCCATTTCCCTGTAATGAAAGGTTTATGATGTAAATATCTTTGTCAGAGAACAAGAATTGATAGTGAATCAAAAATGAAAATAAAAAATAAATTGATTTCGTCCTGTAAATTTTTAAATACATAGGAGGCTAACATTTAAAAAAGAAAGGGAGGCTAACATTTAAAAAAGAAAGACAGACCTGCAAATGAATTGATGCAATTCTAATCCAGATGATGGATAACTTAGCAGCAGAAAGAAGGGATCAGTAATGATGATGGCGGTGAAAAGATCTAATCGAATTCACATCTTCAGCAAGGCAATCAATTGAATTCTGATACTAAATAATGAATCAACCTTCCTCTGTACCTTGAGTTCCAGTGTTTTGTTATTTCCTTCCCTTGCATTAAAAAAGGCAAAAGGAAATTACTATGTTCTTGTGGTGTCGGGGGTGGATGCAGGTTCGGCAGGTGGTTAAGTTTGGGTTGGGGGGTTTTGGGTGTTTTGATTTTGCAGAGACAACCCTGATCCAATGATCAAAAAATGAGCGGACGGAAAAGGAATGATATCTTTAAGAAGTAAAAGATAATTTTAATCATTATAGAATAATAACAATATATCCTTAAAACATTGGGAACTAGATGAGAATTCTTAGAATTGTCCAATCCATGCAACAGAAGTATCACACTTACCCGAACTTGCTCAGGCAATGCACTTAGTCCAAAGTCTGAGACTTTCAGAACCCCACTTGTATCCAGCAGTAGATTTTCTGGCTGCAACAAAAACAAGCACATCAAGTTCGTAGCTCCAATCTGAAGAAGGAACATGATTGAAGACTGAAGTGTATAGAAGTTCTCCTTTACCTTCAGGTCCCTATGGAAAACACCTCTGCTATGGCAGTAATCCACAGCATTGATGAGCTGCTGAAAATACTTCCTTGCCTCATCTTCCTTCAACCTTCCCTGAGTAGCCTGGCACAAGAATTAAGCACAGAAATAGATGAGAACATCTAAACAGAAGAGAACATCTGGCAAAATTTCAGAAGTGCAATTAGAACAAAGAAAATCAACATCTTACAATTCTGTCATATAGTTCACCACCAGCCACAAATTCCATAACTATGTATATCTTTGTCTTGCTAGCCATTACCTACACACAAAAACAGCAACATTGATGCAAGTCCTTATTCATCAATGGTTGACAGCATAAGCAAGCAATCATGAACAATATGGAAAGTCATTGCCCTGGCACAGCAATCAAAGGCAACAGCATCAATGGAACCATAAGCAATCATTCATTAACAGTATGTTGAACCATTGCCTTAACAACATAATTATATGACACATGAGAGTGAGTACAAATTTACAAAGAAAAGTATAATAGTGTCTAAACGCAGTACATAATGTGTCTTTTTAAATGAAATTTTTAACTTCATAAGATGTTGATGTAGGGGGATTTTCTTGGAAAAGCAGTTAATGAATTTCAATTATTTTATTAGTAATATGACTCGAACCCACAACGTCATGGTTGCAACAATAAGCACCAACTGTGCTGTGGGCTTGTCATTTCCAGTTAGAACTTTTAAGACTATCATTCAAAGACTGACATAAATGGCTAAGAAAACATATAATATTCCTAGGAGCCATCAGCAATAGTGGAAGCAACACACTTATTCACCCAAAAAAAAAAAAGGTGGAAGTGATGCTATCCACATTACCTAGAGGTAATATGGGGGGGGGAGCTGCTGCTGCCATACCTCATGCATCTGGATAACATTTGGGTGTTTGATCAGTTTCATAGTTGAGATTTCACGTTTAATCTGCAAAAAATGAGGATTATGTTATCACATGAAGATATATCTTATCTGCCGCAAATATTATAAGTTCCCTTAATGAACTTGTGAGTATACTCGATGCCGAACACGTGAAACAATAACTCTGTAATAAGCGAAAAGCCATGTTAAATAAGAATATATTATGGAATTATAATTAAAACAGGAATGGTGTTTTCAAAAAGAGCCTGTTTGTACATATGAAAGGAAGAATAACAACTCAAAAGGGAAAATACAATGAGTGTATAGATGTAGTGGTATCTAGAGAAGTTCAAATTTACAATAACATCCGAATTATTAAAATAGATACAGATAAAGAGTACGTCCAGATATCTCCCAGCCTAGTGAAGATCCAGATTCACCAAAACATGGATGCAAAGGAAAATTGAGGCTGCAACTGAAGTAGATGGGATATACAGCCTCCGTCGGTGGATAGGAGAAGTTGCCTTTAAGAGTTTGGAGAGTATGGTGGTAAACCAAGTGTCCTTGGCTAGGCAGACCATTGGAATCACAACCAAAGAGTGAGATGAGTCTCTTTGAACTGATCACTAAAAGGGAAGGAGCATAGAGTAATAAATGAAGAGAGCAGAGGAGCCCCAAAGATGAGGCAGATAAATAGAATAAGACTCCACTGAATAAGCGACAAAGGGAAATTTAGAAAAGAATTTTTAGTGTACATAATAGGTTGCCTGGAACATCCCAATGACATGGATAGAAGAGAAGACCAAGAGTGAAAATAGCTTGCCACTTTGTTTTGTTTTTTCTTTTCCTTCTTTCCTTTTTGAATGGTAAAGAAGATTGTCTTAGAGGAAGACAAACAACAAGAAGATGGACACATAGAACCTATCACTTATTCCTTTTCTTTTCTGTTTTTACCATGTCAATGGAAGACACCAAGAGCAAACACCGATACGACACTCATTATGGTACATGAAGCTACATCAAGACTTCTTAGCAAAAAGTTTAGCATATCTTACTATTTTGAGCCCGTTATTTTATATAGTTCTATTAGTTTTTCTCACTTTTCAAAAGTGTTCAAAAGAAATGTAAACAATGATAATTTCATTAAAAGGGTTCATTCGTTTCTTATGAAAAATGATTCACATGCGTAACTATTACACATGTGATTTATTTATATATGCAAATGAGTCACTTGTGAAACAAATTCCATTGTTTGTAATTTTCACATCTCCACATGAATCCAAGCGCATCCAACAGTTCTCACTTGAACAAAACCGTTTTTTTTTTTTTTGGAAATATTCAGGTGAGAACTAGATCTCACCATGTTTCCCTGAGAACTATTGGTGGGGCCCAGCTAACAACCCATCCAAACTATGCACAGACAAGGACACCCTAATAGTCACTGATCCTGAGGTTTGGCACCCGTCCAAATGGACTGGACCGTTGGATGGAGGATTGAATTTTTTTATTTTATTTTTAATATGAAGCCATTAAACTTGTGGGCCATGGATGAAGGGGTTAGAGGCATGGGATTGGGGTCAAACTTGATATGTGGGATGGTCCCACATAGATATTTCCATCCCCATGGTCCCATCCCCAAATGGAGCTCACAATTGGGCCCCACAGAAAGTTCTCACGGTGACACTGTGATAACAGTTCTCACCTGAACAAAGATGTTTTCTTTTTTATTTCATTGCATGGATCTGCTATTTAGTACATGGCTAAGGGGTTATTGGAACAGTGCCAACAAAATATAGTTTTTTTTGTTTTTTGGAAACTTATTTAAGAAGTGAGTTGGTGATGAACTTTGCATAGTAAACACAAAGCAATACCAGACTGATTATTGATCCTCTTTGGGTTAGGAAGGTTGGGGAAGAGAGTAAGATGAAGATAAGTATAGAGAATGTCACTTTCCTAACATTTAATTTACTAGGGTGGTGAGTGATTATTTCAAATCAAATGGGAGATTATTTAATGGTCCCATGTGGGTTTTCAGTTTTGAAATTTTAATCCTTCATAGCCAATTTGATAGAAAAGCTTTGCCTTTAAATCCTAGAAATTCATTACTGGTTAAACAAACAACCCATTAAGATAATTTATTTTTGCTTTGTAAAGTGAATGAACTTTGAACAAAATTAATGGAAGACATAAGACCAAAATCACATACAACAAGCATATTCTAAAATCCAGACATCATATTAATATTTTGGCGATGATGGTAATGATGATAGCAATAAATAATAATAATGATAATAATAATTGAAGTAAACCTGGAAATATTAAAGAAAAATAAAAATTCAATTAAATTTCAGATGAGGATGACAAACTCCCCAGAATCCCAAAATTGAGAAAAAAAATTTCATAAGATTGAAAATAAAAGTAATTAACATAAAATTGAAAGCCCATATGAGATTCTAAACATAAGTAAGGTCATCACACAAACCAAGCAAAATCAATTAGCCAAAGCAGAATAACACCAAATGCAACCATTCAAATGAAATAGTCAGAAACAATGAAAAATGAAAACACAAATAAATATGAGAATTCATATCACAACCAAAGACTACTTGCTTTTGGAAATCCAGATGGAATTTTTTTCCTACTAACCCATTAAGAAATCCCAAAACGAACCCTAATCAATATGAAAATCAATATCACAATCAAAGATATGTTTCCTGTTTTCAGAAATCTACTACCCTGTTAATCACTGACACTGCAAACACAAATAATATTAAAACTTATATCACAAACAAAGACTTCTTTTCTGTTCTTGCTACTAACCCATTAATCACTGCCACCACAAACACATATAAATATGAAAATTCAAGCTACAATCAAAGACTTCCTCCTTGTTTTTAGGAATTTAGAGGTTTTATCCTATTAACCCATCAATCACTGCCACTATACAATCCAAACCAAACCAAAACAGGGAATCCACAATATTCCAACAGAGAACCCAAAAAAAATACAGATTAGAAAGGAAAGTAAACTAGACTCAAAATGATCATTACCTGCTCAATCATCTTATGCTTAAGAAGCTTCTCCTTGTCAATAATCTTAATTGCGACATTCTCCCCCGTCTCAGAATTCCTCGCAAACTTCACCTTCGCAAAGGTCCCCTCCCCAAGCGTCCTCCCAAGCTCATACTTCCCCACCTTCACTCTCGCCAACCTTCCTCCTCCTCCACTGCTCATCCCCTCAAAATCTCTTCTTTTTAACAAAATCCCCACCCTTCTTCTTCTTCTTCTTCTTCAATTCGACCAAATCCCCCCTCTAATCAAAACCCATCATTAATATCTCCAAAAATTACAGGGTTTGCAACTGAATCTGCAACACTCAGACCATTTCCTTCTCCCCCCAAAAAAAAAAAAAAATTTAACTGTTAAGATCTCTTCTTGTTGCAAGGTTGCCACACCTGAGACTTTTTCACATTCATCTTTCCCTCCGCTTGCCGAAAACACGAAACAAAAAGCCCTAACCCTAGCAATCCATGGAAGCTTGCAGATCTAGCGAGGTGAGAAGTGGGAGAGATGCGATGGTTTCCATTGCAGGGGTTGTAAAGGGAGAAACGGGTATCGGCCGATACGACAGGCAAAGTTACGTTACGAAGAGGACCGAAAAGGTTCAGATTCTCATTACCAGATTCTTCTTCTTCTTCTTCGTTCTTCTTCTTCTTCTTCTTCTTCTTCTTCTTCTTCGTTCTTCTTCTTCTTCTTCTTCGTTCTTCTTCTTCTTCTTCTCTCTCTCTGTAAAAGGTAGAAATGGGGAGGGAAGGAAATGGTGTGTAATTTTATTCGAAATCGATTGAGTAACTTGACAAGTTACGGTCGGATTAGTGTGACTTGCTACGAATACCCTGATGATGGAACCCTTGGACTAACATTATCTAGAAATTGAGGGGGGGAAGTTTTCAGCTTTTTTCCCATTATATATACTAGTACTAGGGTCGTAAAAGAGTGTTTCTGGTGGGGTATACTGTGGAATCGGAACCGTTACGGCGTGTTTGGCACTTAATTAGTTAAAATAAAGTAAAGTGAATTCAGATAAGAAATGATAAGGGGTCATATCAAAATTATACATAATTTCAAAATGATAAGGGCGTGTTTACCTCACCTCACCTCACGTAACCACACATCTAAACACTCCCTTAAGGAAAAGGTGAATTTGAATTCGAATTTAGATGAACTCGTTTTGTGGCTCTACAACTAGAATAATATATAGGACGGGTTTGGATCCGGATTCGGATTTAGGTATAGAATATTATAAAAAGAAAAATTGATTTTTAGGAGAGAATTTCGTAAAAATGAGGAATATGTTGGGTGTTGGGTTCATAGGTTCAAACCAAGGTGGAACCGGATTTGGACTCATTCACTTATCGGGATCTAAATAAGGACCTAAACTCGATTTTTAATGAGTCGGAACCTTCGGATAATCGGAGAATTTAAAACCCATTTGTAGCTCTAACTACTACCGGTTGTTTGGACAGCCAATTTCTAGACTTCAATTTACATGCACAAATGAAACTTGGGAAATGTCCTTTGTGCAGGCCAGGCCCACATCAGGTTAGAAATCAAATAACTATTGATTGCTTAGATTAACCATTTTATGAGATATAATTATTTGTGGTTGATGAGACTTTTGTTTGCAATGAAATCTTGTTGGAAGTTCCTATTTTCCTACGTCATGATAGGATGGTAGGCCCTGCATTGCATAATTCATAACGATGATGGAATCTTTTCTTGCTCCCACTTTTGTCTTGATTTAATAGCTAACAATATTAGTGATGATTAATCATTCTTTGAGGCCGTATTCTCCCCAAAATAGATTCGAGATATTGAGGAGGGTTGTTGGTATACTTACCTTCTTATTAATAAATAAAAGGATTCCTAGTTTGTAGCTAAGCGGGTTATATAGTTACATGAGTAGCGTGGGTGAGTTCGAATCTCCAATGCAGATAGAATAAAAGTATTAAAAAAGAATTTTAATATTATATTTAACTCATGTTACAATGTAATTTGGTGTTTGGCATGCATACAAGATGCTCGTCATTTGATATTAACAGGTTGCTCAGTTGGTTGGCAAAGTTATATGAATCGATCCTTGAATCATATAATATATTATGCTCTTCACTTTGTGAACTTCCTCCAAGATAGGCTTCTTCTTCCAAAGTAGGGTCTCTTCTCTCTGGTCAAGCTCATTTTTATCAGCTGAGCAAGTTTTTTCTGGTGGTGGAGTAAAGAAAAAGTTAGTAATTGAAAAAAAAAAAAAAACTGCTGGTTGTGGTATTACAACTTGAGATAAAAGAAAAAAAAAAAAAAAAAACCTACCCCGAATCTTTTATGACACGACAAGTAATATATTATTGTGGGAACCGGATCTCCAGATAGGTCCAAACCGGATTTCATGTCTAGACCAATAGGAGGCGCCACGCGCAGGGGCAAGGAAAGAGAAACAAATATTTCCTCCGCCCTTGCATCGCGCGGGGCCAACACGTGGCGTCCCCTGATTGGTCCAAACAAAAACAATCAGGGGATCCCTTTCCATTATTGCGAGACTTAATAAAGCATGTTTTAGACTTTTAGTGGCGTGTCTTTTAATTACGTACGTCATTTTAATAATTAACAGTTTGCACGAGGGCCCAATGTAAAGATAGCAGGGCAGGCAATGTAAAGATGATTAATTACGACTTACGAGCCGCTGCTTCGGAGTAGTGGCTAGTGTCATTTATTTCGATTCAATCAATGACAGTCTGGTGCAAAATGCACCTACACTGCATGACACATATTCAGGGCAGGCTGATGATATCTAAAGTGTGGGCCCCGGACTAAAACATGGATTCAGGAGTTATCCTATTCCTAACCTTTCAACATCCTATGCCTATTCCTACCAATGAAATCTCGGCGACTTTTGGATTGTCTAACACGTAAGTCTATGTACTATTATTATATACGAAAGGGGCTGAATCCAATTGAGAAATCAGCATAAGTTGATTTTGACCTTCACTAATTTATTTTTACTCGTAGCCCACATCAGCACATTGAGTTCTTTAATTTTTATTTCACCTCAACTTGTTCCGACTAATTATTTTGAGTGGAAAGATTGATCTATATTTTCTAACTTCTAATTTGATATTAGAGATTCAAAAGTATAAGATGATTTATTGTACTTTCTAACTTCTAGAAACTAATTAATCTTTTTATCTTCACATTTGTGTAATACAAAAAAAAAAAAAAAAAAAATGTTCAATTTTAATATTATATATGATGCAAATGTCATCAACTAATTGACCATACAAATGTCATCGAAGCAAGGGCATATTTTGCTAGTATACTTTTAAATTTTAATACCTTTGAATCTTTATTTCAATCGTGGAATTAATTTTAGAGTGCCGCTGCCTGCAAATTGTATATCATTTTGCACACATGCATATATATTCCTAAACTACTCTTTTCTCTCTTGCGGCCGGCCGCCCCCCACTACTGCGACCGACCCCTCTCCTTGTTCATAGCCGGCCTCTCTCTCTCTCTCTCTCTCTCTCTCTCTCTCCTTCTCCCTGCTTGTCACTACCCGCCCACCCTCTCCCTCTCACCTTCCTCTCCTCCCTCTCTCTCTCTCTCTCCCTCTCCCTCTTCCTCTCATTCTCCCTCTCACTGCTCATCCCCGGCCGCCACCCAAGCCACCATCTCCCTCTCCCTTCCTCCTGGTTGAGGGAGGGAGAGGGAGAGAGGGCGGCACCGGGGACGAATAAGGAGAGGGAAATATTAGAGAGGGAGAAGGAGAGGAAGAGGGAGTGGGCGGGCGGGCAGGTGGGCGGAGATGAGTAGGGAGAGGGAAAGAGACAGGGAGGAGGAGAGGGAGAGGTAGAGAGAAAGGGACGATGAGAGGAAGAGGGGGAGGATGGCGCGACTGGTAGCCGGCGACAAGCATGGAGAGGGGTCGGTCGCATGCAGCGAGGTCGGGCTGAGGGGGCGGCCAGCCTACAGGGTGAGGGAGGGATAGTTTAGAAAGTTCAAAAAAACTTTTATGAACTAATGTTATTTTTAAATTAACATTGATTTGACTATTAACTGTTGTTGGGTTCTAGTCACAAAAATAAATGTACTTAAAAATAAATTAAAATTTATAATTATTTAGTTAAAAGAATATTTACGTAATCTCATATACTTGAAGGTCATGCACATGTAAACAACCTTTATGGATTGGTTGACATCCAAGTTACTCCATAGAGGAAAACATATATCCTTATTAACACGAGTACACCCCCCTTTGGACCAACAAGCATATATAAAAATAATATAAAAAACTTAAATAAGAAGCAATAAACTAGAAGAAAGGGAACGAAAGCAGCCATTCAACCACTTGTTACTGATGCATGCATTAAGTATAACACATAACTAAAATAATTAAATAGAGATGAAATAAACCAAGTATATGTGTGTATGGCTTTTAAGGGCATTTATAATGGGTATGGGGGGGGGGGGGGGGGCTTTAACAAATAATGGTAGCTAGAGATACCATTGCTGAGCCCGGCTGTGCCGGCACAACAATACACGGCAATGCAATTGTGCTGTGCAGGAGGCCAGGGGTCGGCCCAGCACGGCACAAGCCGTGCCTGAGTCGTGTTGGGCCGTGCCGTGCCTATCGTGTCTTGCCGTGCCATCTCGTTTGGTCTTAAACTAAATAAATAAATAAAAAAGGCTCTCAAGTTGTTCATTTGGTCTTACATTAAAACATACACACTGAGAAGAGTATGACACACTGATTTAAGTGGTTTTGGTCAAACTCGACCTACTCTACTTATAAGAGAACCATTTGGATCTTTTCTACTTGAAGGTTTCTCAATAGAATTACCTTCAAAACCTTTACAATCTTTTTTGGAGAATAAAAAAATAAATAAAAGACTATAATATTTACAAACTACAATGAAGAAAAAGAAAAAAAAATAGAATTGTAGTTCGCTAATGTATTCTGCTGGATCATAATCTTCAATTTTTGTGATAATTAATATAAGAAAGGGGAGAAGATGAGAGTTAATATAATATATTATAGATTATATATGAATATGAAATCTCAAATTTAAATGATATAAATACTTCAAAATTTTTTAAGGCCCCTTTAATCTTGTCTCTTGATGACTTGATCTTTGGCTCCCTAAAAACTTCTTAAAGAGGGTGGGAGAGTTGAATGCTTTGGAAGAGTTAAAGAGGCTTGAGAGAGTGGGAAAGCTGGATGATTTTGGTGAGAAATGAGAATGGGAGGGTTGAGACTATTTATAGACTTTGGAAAATTCAGAAATACCAAAAAGACCCCTAATATGACGGTTTTATGTCTGTTGGGAGGGGATAAAATGAACTTTTTGCTCATATAGTCATTCTATAGCCATTAGGGCCTTCGTATGCCAGACATGCCGTGTCGTGCTGGAGTGGCAGTAATGGGCTGTGTTGTGTTGGGAAGGGCCGCTCACGGGCTGTGCTTGGTACCTCAGCCAGCACAGCCCGTGCCACGGCACGTTGAATGTCGTGCTGGGCCATCTCGTGCCATACATGCTGGCCCGGCCCATTTGATATCTCTAACGGTAGTTATGTCCTAATGTCTCATGTCTTAATACTTATAATCTTTCACAAAACCAAGAGCTCTAAGAGTTTCCAAATCTCCAACAGCTTTCTCAAAGTGTCACTTGACTTAAACAACCCACCCCCTTCCAATGGTTACAATCACCATTTGATTTCCAAAAATTGGACACAAATCTCATTTCGGAACACCCAACGACACATTCATCTCTCTCGTGCATGCATCTGGTTGGGTTTTGCTATTGGGTCCTTAATGGGCCAATAAGTTCAGGGTTGATCTTTGGTCTAGCAAATGCAATCAACATTAGCTTTAGTTGAGCTTCATTGTATCTTGGAGGTGGCCACCTGTTAACCCATTGCTGACTCGGTTCTACCAAGTGAGTGGCGAAAAGCATACGAAGGAAAGCGATTATGCGCCTTGAAACATTTCTCTCCTTTCTTTTCACAAACTCAATTCCACCATCTCCAACAGAAGATCCTATGGTTCTAGTTTCTTTTGTGGAGTTGAGTGTGGCTCTAAACTCCAAGTATCTTTTTTTTATTTTTTTTTTTGGGGGGGGGTGTAAAATAACCCCATCTAGTTGGGTTACTTTCTTTTGTTCTCCCTTTTTCCTCTATTGCTTCTCTTTTTCCCTATAACTCCTCTTAAAATGTAGCTTTTATGTTTTCTCTAACATAAATTTGACCCATCAAGAAGTAGAGGCTTTATTATTATTTTTTTGTTGTATTATAGCTAAGGGGATGGGTCCTTGAGAGACTTGCACATGTGAGAAGCAGTAACTCGCACATACAAGGGCCGGACAATTCACACATGTGAGGTAATAGAAACTCACACATTCAAGGAGGACAACTCGCATATGTGAGATAATAGGGACTTGCACATGCAGGGAAGAGGGTGGCTAGGTTTGAAACCTAGTAGTCCTGGTGATATATGCCGCATCTTACCACTGGGACGCCATTTTCAAGAAGTACAGGCATGTTGATAGCCCTTGGCCGTAGAAATTTAAAATGGGGTTCTAAAGAAGTTCCATTACTATTTTAGCCATTAGATTAGGAGTTCAAGAAAAGGATCATTAAAAGACTTTTGACTAATGTTAAGAGGGTGGTGGAAACCACTATCACGCTGGGATTTGCTCTGCCATTTGCATGGCGTGTGATGCAGACTCATCTAGTTAAACATTTCTAGATCCAACTTTAGGCTCATCTAACTTACATGCAAGGAGAATTACACTTATCAAAGCTTGCCTATCCAATCTCTCGGTTTACTATATGTCTCTTTTCAAGATGCCTAAGGCGGTGATTGAGAGCATAGATCGTATTAGAAGAGACTTCTTGTGGGAGGGCTATGGGGATAAGAAGAAATTACATTTGATGAAGTGGAGTGAGGTGATTAAACCTAAATTCGCTGGAGGTATTGGTCTAGGCAGTTTGGAAAATAAGAATTGGGTGTTGTTTGCTAAATGGTGGTGGAGGTTTGGGGAAGAAAAAGAGGCTTTTTGGTGGAGGTTGATTGCCATCAAATATGATGAGGACATATGGGGGTGGTGGCCTAAGATGGGACCTAGCTATTGTAGATCGAGTGCATGGAGGGCTATTACTTCAGTTGGAGATGAATCCAATATGGGGGGGAACCTTACACAAAGGGGTGGGTTTTGTGGTGGGGGATGGTAGAGAAGTCAGGTTCTGGTTAGATGATTGGTTGGTGGTGGGACCTTTGTATAGTTTGTTTCCTAGGCTGTTTAGATTAGCAATTAAAAAGGATTCTTCTGTCAGTGACTGTTTTGAGGAGAGGAGTGGTTGTATTATATGGGAGGTCACTTTTAAGAGGAGTCTACGGCAGTTGGAGGGGAGCCAATATGAGGAGTTATTGAGCGTTCTTACTAACACATTTTTTTGTAGGGGCTCTAAGGACTCTCGGATTTGGAAACATTCCATCTCCGGGGAGTTCTCATCTAAATCTTTCTACTTAGCCTTGGAGGGAACTCCTTCTCATAGAGCCCCTTCTTCACTAGTGTGGTTGGCGCTGGTTCCTCCTAGAGTCGAGACTTTTTGTTGGTTAGCAGTTGCAGGGAAAATTGCCACAGTGGATAATCCAAGGAGGAGAGGGATGTCCTCTATCAATTTTTTAGATTTTTGCGTGATGTGTAGAGAGGAAGAGGAATCGAGCAATCATCTTTTTCTTCACTGTGAGGTGGCGTCCTATGTGTGGAGCAACTTTTTCGGGAGATGTGGCATTGCTTGGTGTTGCCCGAAGAATATTTCTGGGATGGTCCAATCATGGTTGGGAGGGTGCTTTGTGGGGTGCAGTAGGGTGTTGTGGAGGATTATTCCATTTGCCATCTTATTGTCTATTTGGAAGGAAAGTAACGAAAGGATATCTAGGAGCTCTTCTTCCTCATTAGAAGTTTTGATATCTAACATTGCTTTCAGAATTGCAAAATGGGCTTTGATTAGAAAGGAGTTTTTTGAGTTTTCTTTTGATGATATTCTTTCTAATTGGGGAGCTTGCACGGGATGTTGCACGCGTAAGGAGAGGAGATCTATTTCTTGGAGTCCCCCTCCTTATGGACTTTTAAAGTTTAATGTGGATGGTGCTTCAAGGGGTAAACCGGGTCTAGCTGGAATTGGAGGAGTGCTTCGCAATAGCAAGGGTGATGCAGTTCTTATGTTCTCCAAGCATGTTGGTGTGTGCAACTCTAATGAAGCGGAGAGGTGCTAGCAATTTTGGAAGGTCTTAGATTGTTCTCAACAAAATATAGTGGTGCCCTTGTGTTAGAAAGTAATTCTTCAAATGCGATTGCATGGGTATTTAACCGAAAGTCTAACCCATGGAAATTTCAATTCATTTTCTATGAAATTAGGGAGATTTCAGCTCGCATTAATGTCTCCTTCCGTCATGAGATTAGATCCGCTAACTCAATGGCGGATGTGCTAGCAAAGCAAATGGTGGATAGGTTAACTCCTTGGGTGGGTGTCATCTTGTAATTGGAGTTGTGGCTGGGGCTTCTCTCTTGCACCTTCCAACTCCTCTTTCTTCAAGTTATGATGTATTCTTTTCTTCCTTCTTTTAATGAAATCTTTGTTACCGTTTTAAAAAAAAACTTACATGCAAGGACTTGCAAAGAAACAAAGGCATTTTCATAAATCCACTATGAAATTAATTCAACGAATGATCTCAATTTATACAATGTAAGTAACACCCTCCCGCAATTGCATGTCCTTTGTTTTTTTTTTTTTTTTTTCAAGGATCAGTAAGTTAACATAAATTATAAGCCCTCTGATCTTTAAAAGGTCAAATGGTAAATATCTTGTAGAATCAATCATCATGTCTTCTTTATGATCATTGTCCTAACCTGCTCCTTTTTTAGTTTGTCGGTGACAATGGCCCACTATATTAGATTTGTCTCAATCTTTTTCAGGAGCTTTTAATCGTGCAATTTGACGAAGAAAGTGAGATCATAAAGCTTGGATAATTGGATGGATGAAAGAGGATACTTGATTTTATTGAAAAAGGAAAAAGTGACGGTGATGAGTGTGGAAACATAACAAAGGACATGATCATGGGCAGATTGATGGTAAGATCACCATTGGATCTCAATTTATACAACCTAATAATAATTTAATTTTAAACTAATCTTCATCCCATTATAAGGAATCCTTATCTTTAACCAATTTTAATCTTTAACAAATCCTAACTTATCCTATATCTCTATAGTGACATGCGCACATGAGAATAGGGGTTGCTTTGTTGGTAAGCAACTCATGTTATGAGCTTAATGTGGATGGTGCATGGCAATGTGATTATGGCCATGAGCAAGGTAGAAAATAGGGTGGATGAAGCTGATGGCATTGAGGACTTAGCAGCATTAAGAGCTCTCCAATTGATATGTTACAATGGGGTGAACAATATTATTCTAGAAAGTGATTTCATGTGGATGGTGGATGCGCAGAAGTCTTTCGCCCCAAACATGTCAAGACAATGACCCCTGTTTGGAGAGATCAAAGATCTATTGAGCCGTTTTAATAATTTTGAAGTGCAGCATGTGAATAGAGAGGGGAATGTAGTAGCTCACAATTTGGCTAGACGTGCTCAGTATGTTCACGATATGACTGTGGTGGCATTCTACCTCAGACCTAATAAAGAAATATGTATTTGTTGATGCTATGGTCTTCTTAATAATATTCAAGTGAATTTTTTCTATAAAAAAAAAAACCCTCACGTTACAAGCTTAAAAGTAAAATAATTCTTGTCTTTTAAAATTATGTTGTGCTAGTTTTTTCCGTCGCAGGCTGTGCCGTGCCTGGCATGCTTGGCGTGTCTCTTTAATTTTTTTTCCTGATTAATTTTTTTTTTTTTTTTGCCTTTTCGGTATTACACGGGCATACATTACATTGCAAAAGTATACAAAAAAAGATCAACAACTGACCTACCTTCCTTATATTGGGCCCACCCATCAGAAGTGGAGCCCATGGTTTCTTTTTTTGTTTTTTCCCCCTTAGTTTCAAGATTTAATGAGCAAATAGAAGGAAAAAAAAACTAACGCGATATATCTCTTGTTGAATTTTCCAAAGCCAATAATTATGTAGTTGTGTTTTTTTTTTTAGGTTATCAATGTTGATTTGGAGTAAGAAGTTCTGCTAAATTGCTTTTTACAGGGGCTTCAATCATTTCTAACAAAAAAGGCAAAAATGGGAGAAGGAAAAATAGTTTCCTTAAGTTGATATTTTTGTTCATATTACTAAAATTATAATGAAAAAGTTTGATCCGTGTCACGTTTTTTTAGTACTTATTTTTTCTGTGATGGGCCTGGCGGGCCGTGTCTGGCGGGTCGACGGTTATGGATGGGTCGGCCAGTAGCATGCTGTGCCGAAACGGGCTGGCCGTTCCAGTTCCCTTAGCCCAGCACTGCCCATGGCACGGGCCGGGCCTTGCCAAAACAGCCTGGTGTGGCCCATTTGACATCTCTACATGGAAGGTATTTAAATGAAAAGGCAGGAGTCTATTTACAAATACTAAAACCATATGGGCTATTTATAAACCTTAAAACCCTCATGGTGGTATATACAAATGACCCTGAACATTTTTTAGATTTGATATCAATTTCTTGGCACATATTACACAAAAGTAAATAGTAACCTTGCAATGGTAACAGTAGAGATTACTGCAAAACTCATTGGCCGTAAAGCCTGTTACTCTAAAAGGGATGGTCTCCTTGAGAACGAAAGGTAGACAAAAAGAGGTTAAAATTAAGGGGCATTTGGGCGGAGGTCCCTCAACTGTGATTTTTATTGCAAGCGGTCCACAATACTTTATCATACTGACAACAGTCCTCTTGTAACTGAAAAGGACAAAAACGCCCTTGTACATGTCAGCAAAAGCAAAACTCAAACAAATTTATCTGAGTTTTCAAAACTCAGATAAAACTCAGATAAATTTATCAGTCTTCTAAGGCAGTCTTTTCACTGTTTAAACCATGGTTATGATCAGATATGTAGCCTGTGGACTGTGGTCCTGGACCATCATTTCACACGTTAAAACCACTTACAAATTGACTGACTTGGGCTTTCTTGAAATCAGGACACAGGATACCTTGTGAATACAACAACCAGAACATGTTTGGTTTCTCCCATAGTTCCCTGCTCCTACTCCTTCTCCTTCTGTCTGTTGGTAGAGAAAGAAAACGCGAATCATAAATCACAACCACTGCAATAAGAAAGGAAAGATGGATGTGGGTCGTCGGATGGCACCACTTCACATAACTATTTGTTTGAAACTCAGAAAAGTTCTTCAAAACTCAGATAAATTTGTCTGAGTTCTGCCAGAAACTCAGATAAATTTATCTGAGTTGTGCCAGAAACTCAGATAAATTTGCCAAAACTCAGATAAATTTGACAAATTTATCTGAGTTTCTGGCAGAACTTCGACAAAATTTATCTGAGTTTCTGTCCAGTTTATCAGAGATTCTAGGGAAATTTATCTGAGCTCGGCGACACCAAAAGTTAGAATACGGAAAATCAGATTCTAATAAAAATCAAAATCCACAAAAAAAAAAAAAACACTTGATGACCACAATCCAATCGAGAAAAGAGAGGGAAGAAACAAGAAAAAATGCAAAATGCTCTCTTTCAAATCAGTTGTAGAGAGAAAGAGAGATTTGGAAGAGACTTCAAATGAAAGAGCAAGATAAAGTAAAACTGTGTCTATCTTTGAAGAAATGAAAGAGAGAGAATCGGAAGTCATGGTGGCGACGGAAGGTGCTCTGCAACGATATTCTGCAACTATAGAAAGGAATGGAAAATGGAAAATGAGAGAAGAAGAAGGAAGGAGTTTTCTGGCACAGTTGAATGGGGCAAAGTAGTCATGAAAATACATGACGTGGCATATTAGGGACCTCTCACTAAAGTATCTCCAGCTGTCTGGACTATAGACATTAGAGAAAAAGTAGTTGTCCTTAATGCCTTAGAAGACCGTGCTCAAGGACTTTTGGCTAATTTACCCTAAAATTAAAACACTATCTAAAATGACTCCTAAAACCAACTTGACTAAACTACTGGTAGAATCATCCACTTTGTAGGGCCCATTGCAGCCACCTACAAAGTGTGGATATTTGGATATGGATGATACCATGTTGATTACACATAGCGTAAGATTTAATTTAATTTGTTGGCACATTCAATCAATTAGCGATGCAAGAATGTTGACAGGGGGATAAGGTGAGACGTGTTTTCATAAAGTGATTTCATTTATAAGAAAGCTCATGTTTTAAATCACTTATATTTATCTGTGAGATTGTAGCACTTTGGACATTGATACACGATGATATCAGATGGATAAGATGACCCTGATCAGATAGTTTTAGGACATTCAAGGCGTATGGCCCACTGTCCACCCCATATGCATAATAATTCAAGTCCATGATGACTGGTGAGTCTTTCTTTAGTTTCATGCTCATCTTAGTTTGATCAAACCCACACATATTGTACAAACATCCTCTGAATAGAAATCAGCCCTAATTTCACATCAATCGGAATAATATGAACTGCTGGATTGAATATGTGTGAAACATACTGTTTTATTCATGTAATTCATCCAATAATAATAATAATAATAACCATAAGGGGTTGGCCGAGCGGTCACCACGGTTCCTCCCTCTTCTGGAGTTAGAAGTTTTGAAGGTATCGACCCTTGGTTCCCCCCTCTTCAGGAACTAAAGGTGAGTCCGCTTGTGCTACCACTTGGGGGCCACAGGGGTTTTACCCGGCTTCTCTCTGGGCCCGAAGGGATTAGTCCGGCTCAAAGGATTGGGAACCCTCTGTTGGCAAAAAAGAACATAAAATTCATCCAATAAATGGTCCCCTCCCTTGAATGCCCTTAGCTGGAATAAAAAAAAGTTTTGGCCTAAGGGGGAATAAAGCCCCTTAGTCAATCATAATAACAACAGGGCCTTCACTTACAAAAAAAAAAAAACGCAACGTATCCACAAAATGTCATTGAAAAAAAGGATTGAAGAAAAAAGAGATACGTATTTAGTTGGTGATTCCTCGTTATTTAAATTCTCCTAAATTATAAACTGAAAAGGATTTGCTGAATGGCAAGGGAAGGCTTGTCTATTTGGATAATATGATTAACTGTGACCATTTGGAGCTTGTTTGTTTGCATAGAACTAAAAGAAAGTCATGGTAAAATGAGTTTCAACGAAAGACTATTAAAAAGATGTGGCGGTGATGGATGTACCTTGTATGCTTGAGATGTAGGTGGGACCTTACTTTTATTAAATATTACTAAGGTGATAACTAGGTATTTAGTTTCAGTCTTTCGGTCTTCCATTGAAAGAAACTTTTGCATGGCATCTATGGATCTTTACTATTTCTTTTTATCTTCAAATTCAATATATTTTTTCAGAATTTAGAAATTCAATTGCACACAAATTAACAAATGAGCCCGGATGAACTCTTTCCTTCTTTTTGCTATGACACTTGTACAAGTATTTTGGATAAAAATGACACAGGTGGGGTCTACATTGTAATTATAAAAGGCGGGCCCCAATAACCACAGTTACCTCATGAAATAAAAGCTTGTTCTTATAATTTTAACAAACAAACAAATTGTAAATTAGAATTTAAAAATCAGAGTTTTTATTTTAGGCCTTACCCTAATTAGTTCTTATGAACTATAATAGAGTTTGCAAATGACACCTTAGAGGAAGATAGTTTGTTCAGATGTTTTAAGGTGCGTGAGTTAGATCAAAATATAACTAATCTCATTTTTCACTTACTAGTCTATTTAAGCAGTGGATGTTACTCTGATTAAAATGAAATCATGGACCTGCCTATTTATTTGGACGTCTGTGACATGGATGGTTTAGATAAAGGAAAAGTGAGGTCACATGAGCCAGCTGCAAATTATTGTCGACAGAAGATGGGTCCTCTTTTATCGAACATGCCCATCATGAAGTCAGGGTTTTGTTTGAATTTACTAAAAATAAATTGAGGTGCTTTCTAATTGTCTCCAGCTAAAACTTGTTTTTTTTTTAGATAAACTTCATTAAAACCAACAAAAGAGCAAACATCAACATCACACAAAGAAAAAAACACAATAGTACAATAGAAATTAGGGTCTTGCACACCTAACCCCAAAATATGAAGAGAACGTTTATGTATCGGTGGTTTCCGTGGAAAGAGGAAATTGCCACATCAGCAAAATCCATGGAAGATAAATGCCAAGGAAAAAAATTTATGCGGGAGTACAAAGACAATGTTTGGTGGGAAAAAATTCCAACGATGAAAAGACTATAGATCAATTTTGAAAACCAATGATCACCCAGAATGCTTAGTAGTGCTAATGAGGCTTAGATGTTGTGTGTCCAAGTGAAGTGTAAGAATGGGATGAGGAATTGCTACAGTGACAATAACTAGCATTGATGATTAGTGACCACTCATAACCATCCATAACTACCCGTAACTGTCCCCCCAAGCGCGCCAGTTCTAGTGCTCTTTGGCCAAGAAGCAATTCGACTCAATCCAACTAGAAATTGGGTCAATCAGGCCATGTCCAATAAGATGCAAAATAAAGGCTTCTCATTGTGGCTTCAAGCCCAATCCAAAGCCCTCACACACATGAGATGATGTGTGCTGCAGTCCATTGCACCGCCCAACCAATAGTCAAGGGTCTATATATGTAAGCTAACTTTAAAAAATAAAAGTTAGTAAAAAAAATACTTACAGAGGGCATTTTCTTTTCAATGATATCAAATTTGAAGATAAACCCAAATAAACGAATCATGCGTTGAGATTGCAGTGTACCTTGGAGAGGCAATTTCACAGTAATGGCCCACCTTGGATTGTGCACAAAATCCAATCCAACAACGTGAAGGATCAATTGCAAAGAATGGCCTACCTTGGATGAAAAACCTTAGCATCTCACATCGTCCATTGGCAAAGCCCAAATCCAAACCCTATTATCTCATTGTCCTTGAACCGTAGCAACAAGTGCAGACTTGCAACATGGAAGGTGCAGAGCATTTTGTAAGTTGAAGAGGTGAGTTGAATTCAAAACCCTAATCCACGAGTCGCAGAGAGAGAGAGAGAGAGAAGATGATGGTGAAAAGTGCTTTACACGGTGAACTTCTTAGTTTTTTTTTTTTTTTCGTCGCTAGAGCCTTTTTT
The DNA here is from genome assembly GCA_028538565.1 of Umbellularia californica. Taxonomy (NCBI): domain Eukaryota; kingdom Viridiplantae; phylum Streptophyta; class Magnoliopsida; order Laurales; family Lauraceae; genus Umbellularia; species Umbellularia californica. Next base: position 19,350,424 of record JAPQWN010000012.1, on the reverse strand, counting down.
TTTTTCCATATATTTCAAAGAGGATGCGAGGAAACACACTTTAAATATGGGGATCAGATTTCTTGTGGAATTGAAGTTCGATAAACCCAAACCCTCTCCATCGGCCTTTAAATTCCAAATTTTTTGAGAAAAAGATGGGCCCCACAAATTTTAGACTATCGGAAAAATTCTTAGACCAAACAACAGAAAATTCACTTTTTTTTTTGGAAAAATCATCAATTTTTCTGTGAAAATAGGTTGCAAAAACGTGCTTGAAGAGTAAGATCATTTCACGAAATTGAGAGCCAGAGAGTTTGGCTTCCCAGGAATACAAGAAAAATCTCGCAAAATAGGATCAACAGACCAATCATAGGGTCCATTAATAGCATGCACAATCTCCAGTGCATCTAACAAAAGGTGAACTTTAATTGAACCACGAGCTCCAGCTTCAATCAATGCAGAAAGAACCGCCCTTACTTTCCCCACCTGCTTTAAAAGGAAGAGACCTTTAACCCATCAATGAAACTTGCATCCACTAATATGCCAAGGCAAAGCTAGACCAGGCCCATCATTACTATCTGTTGCTCTAAACGCCGCATCTGAAAAAGAAGGGATGTTATCATGTGGGTTCCTCATGGTAAAGTCATGGGATGGATATTCAACTTCAAATGAAACCCCCTTTTAAGATTCTTCGGCCCTTTAAACAAAGAGCCATGCTACTTGTCCCGACATCAGTCCCGATGTCCAGATCGATCTCATGTAAAAAAATTTTTACCCATTTTACCCTCCTCCACGTAAATCGGTCCCGACATCAGGACTGATGTCGGGATATGGAGACTTTTCATTAAACAAATAGGACAACTATTATTATAAAAAAAAATAGTTCTAATATGTAAAAATTCACGAACGTTAACTGCATTTGTTTAGATATTTCCAACCAAAGAAAAGTACTTTCTAAGGAAGGAGTCTGTCTAAAAAAAGTGTCTTTTGTCATGGTCTTCACTGCTGGTTCATTCAAGTTCTTTCTTTTCCTTATCTAATTATTTTACTTTATAATTAATTTATTAACAATTTTCGCAATTTGTTCCCAACACTTTCCAAAATATAGTCTTAGAATTCTTAGGAATTCAATTACATGACTCGACTAGGCCTCTCTTAGATGAATTGTATGAACCCATATGAATCATGTGGCTCTATTTATGAATTGTTCTAACTGTTAGAACTTGCTGACTTTGTTTATAAGAACTCTATTTATGAATTGCTTTAAAAAAGCTTGAAGATGATCCGTGAAATTTTGAAAAAACGTTGAATGGCCGGTTTGTTTCCTCCATATTTTAATTCCTAGGATTATAGGACTTGCTTTTTAGTTCAGTGGTTGGAAAGGTTTCTGGGTGTTCCAGGAATCCCTAGACCATGAAATTAATTTTATGTCTGCATGGTATAACCCATCGGTATCAGTAAAAGTGGCTTTACTGAATGACGTTGTATGCATCTGTGGATTTCGAAGACTTGTGGGACTAAAATTTGTGGGCGTCCACTGGATTTCAGTTTCGAAGGACATACTTCAGAATGGGATCCACTTCAGAAATTCAGCCACACTTGTCCACTCTTTGGAAGTCGCTTTCAGTCACATCCAAGTCGTAATAGGGCATCTCTTTCATCAGGTGGACCTAGGGGTGAAAGGCCCCGCAAATAATCGTGCCTGGATTGCTAAACCCACTTCCCATCCCCAAACTGACAATTTTTCCTTTCCCTTAAAGAAATATTATATTAGCTTAAAAGGGACATGATACAAAACGGACCGTGTTTGGGACTCGTGATGCCACGGTCTTTTACTATTTGAAGACCATCGACAGTAGTGTTGCATCTATGAAGTTGAGCTAAAATCAAGACGGAGAGATGAGGAGTTTTGTTCATTCTGCATACTGTTTTAAAAGGTGTTGCTCCGACATGCTTCCATGCTATTTGCTTCCGGACCCCCTTCACACAATTATCAAATGAGTATGAAAGTGATTTCTACCTTAACATAAGCAGATGTTTCGCTTACTAAATCTCAATTGGATATCAAACTAATGTGATTAAACTAGTAATTAACCATAATTCCAATTTAACAAAACAATCAACCCACAAATAGAGAAAGACACGAGAATTATAAGTGGAAAACCCTGAAAGGAAGAAAAACTACGGGCCTTATCGTCTAAGCCAACAGACAACCAAGTACTATGTAAATATGAAGAATACAAGACACTTACAAATATTTTCCCAGTTGTTGACTCAACTTAAGGACTGCATCAGATCTTGCTGACATCACGTCACAAATCTTCACCGTACTTCAACAGAACTGCCTTCAAGAAAGGGATGAAAGTTTGACCCAAAACTCTGAATCTTCAACACAGCAGCAGCTTGAAGTCTTAGGGGGATATAGGATGGATCTCTCAAACTCTCTATCTCAGGGATTTAATCTTAATCAGTGTCTCCAATATGTTGAGAGAGGAAGCCTTTAAATGGTCTCCAATTCGTGTATGAAAGGCTCAAGGAATATGGAGTTGCATCTTGATTGAATTATAAATAGCAGTTCAATTAGAATGGAAAGACCATGGTTCGCTCGAGCGAACTGCTCACTCGAGCGATCATTTATCTGTCTTTAAATGTTCAAGATAGAACTACAATGGGTCAAGCGAAGATACTTCTGTGATGGGCTTGCTCGAGCGACCTTTAGAATCCTTCAGATCCTGAAAACTCTCCCTCTTTTGGAAAATGATCTTTAGCAGTCCGACCTCTAAAAGAAATACAATTTAAGGAAACCAACTTTTGTCCAGACTCTATGAATTAGCCAACTAAAATCCTAATAGAGTAGATCTGCCATATGTGAAAAGGTAGAGATGAGTTGAACAGTAATCCCAAAGGTGGGCCGGCCAGGCTGTCAGCGATACTATTTGCCAATCTACGAATGAGTTCCGCCTGCCATCTTGGGAGGTTTGACAAGGTGTTAAGAATTCTTCGCCATAGTGGCATTAAGGACCAGGGGACTCCTTCGCTACCGTACAATGAAATCCAGATTAGGAAGGAGTTACTCTTTATAATCACATATGCAATGTTCAATTCTACACATAACTGGATCCCTCTCAGAATCGCCTGTAGTTCTGTTTCTAGAGCTGAGTTTGCCATAGTGGCACAAGCAAAAGCTTGGATGAGATTACCGTGATCATCCCCAAATATCCCACCTAGGGGAGGACCCAAAAAATGGAACTAGGGGGGGCCAAATAAAAATTATTAAAATTCTTTTTTAACAATTTAGGGGTCAAAATAAAAAATTACAAAAAAAATTTAGTGGTAAAGTGAATTCTATAAAGAACTTCACAACTGCAATCATCAGGGGGCACTGGCCATCTTCTTAGATACGTGAAATTATGTATACCCAAACATATTGGAGGAGACGACAATTCGGGGATAGGGGCTGTGACCGGGACGACCTAAACCCAACTTTCTTAAAGTTCTTCAACTGGTGGTTTAGGAGTTTTTAATTATAACCCTGTTAATGCTAGATACCAACTTATAAAATTCATTATAATTAATCAATTTACCATATATTCTTGTTGAAAATCGATTATTTGAAGAGTTTTCAAAGTAATCGTTTGCCCCTAAATGGGAAGGGATTTCTAAAATCACTGTAAAAAGTGATGCAATAAAAAAATTTCTCAAAGAAAAAGAGAATTTAAAAGCCACTTTTCAAAACATACTTGGAAAAGTGGCATTAACTTTAGATTCATGTACACCTCCCAACAAAATGTAGTGTACATTTTAGTCACATAACATTATATTGATAATGACTGGATTATGTAGAAGAGAATGATTCCATTCTCTTTACTTGAGGTCCCACACATTGGTGTTAGGATATAGTCCACTATCCTTGAAAAAAACTAGAAGTATAATATTGATAATAAAGTAATTTTTATAACTCTAGATAATGCAAGCTCCAACAATATTGCATTAGAGATACTAAAGTCTGCGCTTCAACTTAATTTAAATGGAGCTACCTTTCACAATAGATGTGCATGTCACATCTAAAATCTTATTGTACAAGAAGGCTTGAAACTTATTAAGCCTACCTTAGAAGCTGTTAAATACATTATAGGTTTTATTTTTTCATCTCCCACAGGAAAACAATAATGAGCGGAGATATGTGAAAGTCTGAATAGAAGGCAAAACAAAAAAAAAAAAAAAAACCCAGATGTAAAGCGTAGTTGAGGCTTTACTTATAGAATATTAAAAGAAGCCTGCGGTTATAAAAATGCAGTCAATCAGTTTTGTGTTTAATATTTAACACATCAAAATATTAGAATACCTGAAGAAAATTGACAACTTCTTGAAATAATAAAAGATCTTTTAGAAGTCTTTCATGATGCAATCTTTTTTTTTATGGGGTATATTATCCCACTTCAGCTCAAGCTTTGACACATTTTTATGAAATGAATCTTGTTTTTACAAGATATAGAGATGTATCAGTTTTTCAGTTTATGTGTGAAAAAACGGAGGTGAAGTTTTCACGATATCATAAAAATGCTCTTTTAACATTTTGTTTAGCTGCTGCATTAGACCCTCGATTAAGATTAGTAGTTGTAGAAACTTTACTTATTTCAATAAATAACAGTATGAATGAAACTAATGTGAATGATATTTATACAATTAAAACTTATTTAGAACAACTTTATTTAGAACATGCTACCCAAATGGGTAGATCCAAATTATCCTCTACCCCCCTATGGGCCCTCCCCAAACACATAAGGGAAAAAGAAGGTTGTTTGGGGTTTTATGAGGAGCACTCTACGAAGTGGCTCCTCTTCTTCTGGGGGATCCAGTCTCATGGTTAATGAATTAACATGTACTTACAAATGGGTCGGATTGAAGTCTCAGATCATGACAATGATTTTGACCTTTTGACATGATGGAAAGCATGTGAATGTAAATTTCCTGTGCTTTCCGCCATTGCCTATGATTTACTATTAGTCTAGTGTCTACAATTGCATCAGCGCAAGCTTTTAGTGCAGGTGAGCGCCTTATCGACAACAGGCGGATGATGCTAGCGGAAGAAATGATGGAAATTTGCATGTGCCTGCAAGACTGGTTCCAAGTAGAGAATAGAACACAATACTTGATGGAGGAAGATGAAATAAAAGATGAGCTTTCGGCATTACAGATATCAGAGTGTTCAAAATTTAATAACTTATACTTTTTGTGAAGTTTATCATAGTTTGTCATGTTGTAACCTGTTTTTAGAATGTTTTTTTTTCTTTTCTCATTTCTCATGAAGTTGTAATTCTTACAACATGGTTTTTTTTTTTTTCCAGAATGTATCATAGTGTTCAAAGTTGTAATTCTTATTTTTTTCATTTCTCAATGAAGTTTGAATTTCATCAAACTTGTATTTTCTTTATTGTAACTTCATTTCAAAGAAATACAAACTATTTGATTTTTTTTAAATGAATGTCTGTGCATTTATTTCAATTGAATTGTCTTGAATTATTTATAATAAGAGTATAATTCTTATTTTTAAAATTTTAGTTTAAAAAATTCAACGCGGGGGGGGGTGGGGGGGGGGGGGGGTGTTGTGGGCAGCACGGCATGGAAAAAATTGTGCCTTGTGCCCGAGCCTCGGCTGACTTGGGCATGGCACAACACGGCCCAATCTTCACCCCTAGGTGGACCACGCATGCATGCCGAATGTGGATTTTTGGATAGTTTCTCAATAATTTTTCTTTTAGATGTGTGACAATCCTGATTATTAGAACCAGAAAAAAAATCGTGATTATTGGACAATTGAACTATATGGCATGTTTCTTTTCTGGAACTCAAGAAATTCCAATTTGGGGAATCCCTGAAGTCCCAGACATATATAGTGGAATTCATGGGTGCTCTCTTGGACTTGAGCATCTAGAAATTCCACCAAAACGCAAAAATGGTGGAATTCCTAAATTCCCAAAGGTCGTTTGGGACCTTTCACGTGGCTGAAATTTGGAAATGCTAGTTAAGAAAAATGGCATTTGGAAATCATAGGGGACAAGATGTCACATCATGAATATGAATTCTCAACATGGTGAATTACTGGCAGAAATTCTACAAAAGAAATAGGCCCTTAGGGCCATGACACATGCCAGGGAGAATTTGGATATGAAACATATGGCTGCACCAACCAGGCACAAGAGGAACATGTAGAGATTGCAATCCAATTGACAATTGCTGCTTGATGAAGAATTTAGGTATGTAATTGAAGCGGCAACAGAAAAAGAAAAATGAAAAGCTAAAAAGAAATCATAAAATGAAAGAGAATGTAGAAAGCATGAGAAAAGGGTAGTTTTGAAGGAAATAAAGACCTGTTATTTTTTTCCTTTTTTTTATAGAAATGAAATGGATGAAGGTTATTAAAGGGTCGTAAGAGGTGAATATGTATAAATTTCCAAATTTTGTAAGTTGTACTTTTGAGTTAAAGCCAATATATAGATTTCAATTTTAGATCTTAAGCCATTGACGTTTCTTGTATGGATGTGAATGCTTGAATTTGATCTGCGTGAAACAAATATGTTTCAAATGACCTTATTTGAAATAGATGCTTTTGAAATAGTCATGTTTGGCAACACACAAAAACTGCTTGATATAGACTTTTCTAAATCAATGGTTTAAAGTTTTTTGCAAACCTCTCAAGATCTACGAGGAATTGAGTTTTGAAATTTGACCCAATAGCCATATTTAACCTTCCAAATAGCTTTTAAGTAGCTTTAAGATCCAAATCAGGAAGGTTAAACATAGCTTTTGGATCAAATTTTAATGGTTTGGATATTTTTACAAAGAAAAAGAAAAACGGTTTGGATATTATTGTGAGGCACATAAAATTCAGAAAATAATGTCTAATTATTTTTATATACATTTTTTTTGTAAATATCTCGAGATGATAGAACAGCCACTCAAATTTGAGCCCATGGTCATCTTTGGATTTGTAAATATTTCCAACGGTACGGATCCTTGTTCACTGCGCCCGGAACTCAAGAAAAAAAATGAAAAAGTAGGACAGATACAAATTACATGTCACATGCATTCTTCTGACATTCTTCTGAACCGAGTTATTTGGAGGCTATCATTTTTTCATCATTATCGTGAGATCTGGAGAAAACTATAGGTTGGAATTCTGAGCCATAACTGTTTTGCAGTCTTCCAATGACGATTAACGGCTTGGATAATGATTATTGGTTTTTGGAGTTGTGCAGAATAGGCGTTGGAAGTGTATTTGAGGTTTAAAATGGAGGTGGTTGCATGTGGTTACCTAACACACTTACTCTGCGTTTGGAAAGCGATGAGGGGAGGAAAAATTTGAGGGGAATAAAAATGAAAGGGAAGAGCTCCTCTTGTTTGTTTACAGTAAAAAGGTTTGAGGGAAAAGGAAAGGGGATTTTGGCCATAGGTCCCGCATCATATAATTTTAAAGCCTAAGGTCCTACAAATCTTTTCGAAACGGCAGTAGCCCTCTCGTGATAATGACACGCTAAAAAAGACCAGAATGCCCCTGTACACGTCATCAAAAAAGCTTCCGCCTAAAATCGCTTGAAACCATTTCAGAACTGCAAAACTCACATTCGTCTGAATCTCAGAGGCAAAAGGCGAAAGCGAATCAAACTACAAACCCTAGAAGAAAACTCAATCGATCGACTACAACCATCATCTAAAGGTTAGAAAAACTACTTATTCCATTCCTAAAAAGAAGATTGTACATTATAATTTCTTCTGAAAAAAACTAAAAACCCAATTTCATTTCGTTCTTATCTGATTTTATCTGTTTTTTATGTTCAAATCTATGTAGAAAATGGTTAGAACAAGGTCCTCGCTCTCCTCAAACAAAGGGAAAAAGTTAGCGAAAGAGCAACCAAAGGAAGAGCAAGGTCGATCAAGAAACAGATAGGTTTTCTCAGTTTTAAACCATTTTATCTCACTTTCGAATCTTTCAAATCAAAAGGACTTCAAATCATTTTATTTCTTCCCAAACTTTGTCTAGACTCAGATGAATTTGTTCGTGACTCAGAGAAGTTCTTCAAAACTCAGATAAATTTATCTGAGTTTCTGAGCTTGCTGTTAATTTATCTGCTCAGATAAATTTGCTTTGGTCCAGACTCAAATAAATTTGTTCGCAACAAAGAGAAGTTGTTCAAAACTCAGATAAAGTTATCTGAGTTTTCTGAGAGGTTAAGATAGGTATCAGAAAACTCGATAAATTTTGATATTTCTCTGAGTTTGTTGTTGTTTTATCTTCTCAGACAAATTTGTGTTGGTCTAGACTCAGATAAATTTGTTTGCAACTCAAAGAAGTTATTCAAAACTCAGATAAATTTGTCTGAGTTTTGAGAAAGGTTAAGATATGTATCAGAAAACTTAGATAAATTTGATATTTCTCTGAGTTTGCTGTTAATTTATCTGCCCGGGTAAATTTGCTTTGGTCCAGACTCAGATAAATTTATCTGAGTTTTCTGAGAGGTTAACATAGGTATCATAAAACTCAGAAAGATTTGATTTTTCTCTGAGTTTGCTGTTATTTTATCTGAGTTTTTGTATATTTTATCTCATTTTGGCATAAAGTTATCTGACTTTAAAATAAAGTTATCTCTGTATTCATATGAATTTATCTATCTTTTGGGTTAATTAATCTCTGTTTGCTGTCAACTATTCTCATTGTGACTTCAATTTATCTGAATTTGAAAGCAATTTATCTAAGCTTGCTGTGCATTTATATAAATTTTATCTGCATTTTGTTTTAACTTTGATGTGAGTTCTTATGAATTTATCTGTGTTAGAAATCATAACGAGTTCAGAAAAAAGTTATGTACCATCTATTTGAATTTTTTCTCCAGTTTGATGTAAAATTATTTGACTACATTAGGTTTCGTTTGAATACATTTGGTTTGATTGATATGAATCTGATATGAAATTATCTGTGTATGGTGTGAATTTATCTCACTTTGTTATGGTTTAATCTAACTTTACTTTTGGACTGTGATGAGTTGTATATAATTTTATCTGAGTTCTATATGTACCCCTGATAGCTGAAAGCAAACAAATTAAAAGGAAGGACACAAAAAAAAGGAGTCAGGCAAAGCGACACTATCAATTTAGATCAAATTTCGTATCAGTAGTCAAACCGTTTGACAGCATCAAAGGAAGGATAACTACTGCACATAAAGTTGAGCTGAAGAAGACACCTTTCTGTTTTCTTATAAATTCCATATTGAACCAAAAAGTTACAGAGAATAAATGCAGAAAAAATGATAAAGACATCATGCAAATTCTAGACACATACAACAGAGCGGAAGGAAAATTCAAGATTGGAAGCCACTATGTGTCGTTCACATCAGAAGACATCTCTCTAATATTTGGAATACCCCATGGATCAGCAACCTTGGATTTGAAATATGCAAAGAAGAAACAGTCAGAATTTATAACAAGAAGATTCTCAAACATTATAAAAGTGTCAGCTCCCAAAATAAAGGAACAATTGGATTTTGCACTCAATGGAGCAACTGAAGCTGATGTGGCCGATGTGTGCGGGCTAATATGCCTTTACATCCTTGTGACATTGTTTTTTTCAACACATGGCAACTCAATAGGATGGCTATATGTCAGTTATGTTGAGAATTATGATGAAATAAAAGATTATGCTTGGACACAAGAGATAATAAAGTTTCTCATGCAATCAGTTCACGCAAGAAATGAAGGTTCAGATAACGTAATTGGTTGTCTAATTGCACTACCGGTGAGATAACCAAACAACCATTTTACTTCTGTAATTTTACAACTTACCAATAAATTTGTAACTTAAACTTGACCATGCTTTTGTGTCTCAATTTGAACAGTATTGGTTATGTGAACACACATCGTTATTGGAGCCGATCAAACCTAATGAATTCCCTAGATTGATGAAATGAGATCTTAAGGGATTAAAAAACACACTGCAGAAAAAATCGCTGGATATAGTACATAGTAAACAGGTAATATTATCTGAAATGAACTTTTTTATGTTAATTAATATATTGGTAAGTTGTCTGAATTTTTCTCAACAGGTAATACTATATAACAGATAGCATAGATACATTTATCTGAATTTGTTATGCCTTGTTGTTATTAATAAACAGTGTCTCACACTTCAGGTAATTGTTGGTAAATTGGAGAGGACACTGCATAAAGAAAAATGCTTCCTGATGTATATGAATAGGAGAAGTTCTGATGATAATCAAACAAATAATAAGGAAGCTGAAACAATCAACAAAGAAATTATTGAAGGAGTAGACGAAGGAAACATGCAGTATGATGTTGACCTTAATGATGATTTTGAGAATAATGAAGCCATTGAACAATCAAAATCAGAGGAACGTGACCCCAGCCAATTTCAACTGGCCCAAACAACAGAAACGTTGATAATATCTGAATTAGAAGAGCAAAAAGAGAATGAAGGGCAAGAAGAAACGGCTGGGACTGAACAAAGAATTGAATTTCTTACATTTCCTTCAGAGTTGGAACAATATGAACAAACAAAGCAACAAACAGATACAGTTGTAGAGCATGTCATAAGTGATGTAATTGGAAGCACAAGTGGTGAATCATTGATTGGAATACCACCAACAGAGCTAGCTGAAGTTGAAGGAAACAACAATAAGAAATTGTCTGAGTAAAGTCAACCATCTCCAACAATGGAAAACACAGAACTCAGAGAAGTCATTCAAGAAAAAGAAAGGGCAATTTCACTTGTTCATCAGCTAAATAGAGAGAAACAAGACTCCCAAGCTCATCTTGACAAAATCATGTTTGAATTGGAAATATCAAAAGAAGAAAATTGTAATCTACAAAATGAAAGCATGGAATTGGGAAGAAGGGTAAGCATCTTGACCAAAGAAAGAGATGATGTGGTTTCCTTAAACGAGAAGGTCACGAGTGAAAATGCTCAACTAGAAAAAGAGAACAATGACCTGAAAGGCAAGATTGAAAGTTCATCTCTTGTGGTCAACTCCCTTAATGAACAGCTAAAGCAACTGCAGCAGCTATCAGAGCGAAATTCTTCAAGAGCTGCACACGCAGAAGAGGAATTAAAAGCCCTGAGATATAAACTTGCAATGACTGAGGCATCAAATTTTGAGTTAGAAAACAAGTTAAAAGAAGCTACACTTCTTCATGCAGGCACAGAGATAAATTTGGTTGAAAAGAGTTTGGAAAAATTTATCATCCAACAACAGAACAAATGATGGGGGAGCAGCCTCCTCAACCAACAAACAAAAGTAAAATTGAAAAGGTATTTCTGACTTCTCAAATGAATTTATCTGAGTCTTAAATGATCTTATATAGCTCTGATAAGATTTTTTTCTTTTTAATTTTGATATGAATTTATCTGATATTGATATGAATTTGTGGCTTATATTTAAATTTATCTGAGTTTGGTAATGAATTTATCTGAATTTTCTATGAACTTTTGGATTTGTTTGATAAAAATTTATCTGACTATTGTATGATTGCACTTCAATTTTATATTTAAATGGAGCATTACATATTAATAGATAGATAATACAGCTTAAAAAGGTGTCAGAACAATCGTCAATGGTGAAAAGAGTAAAGAAGAGACGAGAAGCAGCATCAATGAATATTCCAGAGCCAGAACAGAAAAAGGCTAGGAAGTAAAATAATGTACAAAAAGATAAAATGGTTGCTGCTCAGTCAGATGACTTTGTCGACGTAAATGAGCAAATGGAGCCCAAAGATACCGGTAAATCAGAGACGAAGAAACCATTTAAGCTCCCAAAAAACTCAATCTCCAAACTGTTGAATGAAGCTGACAAGAAGAAGTTAAAGCTCATATATGACACAGAAGGATATAAGTAAGTTGACATCATGTATTACTCTGGAAAGTCGTCAATTACATTATAAACAAGCTAATAACATTTCACATGTACAATTGTAGCACACCGGTTTGGGGGGGAGAATGTGAAAATAATGTGTTGTATGAGGACATAATTTCAATCCTATCTGGCACTGATATATCGAGCAGTGTAAGTAACCTACTACAACAATATCATATATTTATTGAATGCTTAGATAACATCTGTTTTAAAACGTGCTTATCATTATCTATCTGCAATCCATCAGGTTATTGATAGTTATACACAGATGTCATACAACGAGCAAACAGAGCTTGAAAATGATCTCAAGAAATTGGGAAAGGAGGGCCTGGAGGAGGATGAAAAATCACATGTATTACTCTGGAAAGTCGTCAATTACATTATAAACAAGCTAATAACATTTCACATGTACAATTGTAGCGCACCGGTTTGGGGGGGAGAATGTGAAAATAATGTGTTGTATGAGGACATAATTTCAATCCTATCTGGCACTGATATATCGAGCAGTGTAAGTAACCTACTACAACAATATCATATATTTATTGAATGCTTAGATAACATCTGTTTTAAAACGTGCTTATCATTATCTATCTGCAATCCATCAGGTTATTGATAGTTATACACAGATGTCATACAACGAGCAAACAGAGCTTGAAAATGATCTCAAGAAATTGGGAAAGGAGGGCCTGGAGGAGGATGAAAAATCATATTTCATCAGTAGCCTTTGTTAGGTAACACAAATAACTATTTTAGCATGTCTGCAATGGATTTCATTAAATGAAATTTATACTCTTTAATTCTATATTTGTATAGACAATGCTCACTGCTGAAAACAAGCATATGAGAGATATCATTCTCAACCATCAGATCTCACCATACAAGATGCAGAATCATAGATACGTCCACTTTCCAATGAACTCGAATGGAAAGAACAAAGATGCAACACCTTTCCATTGGACTCTGTTACTGCTCGATCGAAAACAAGGCCAGTGGATGCACTACAACTCCATGAGGCCAAGGGAGAAAAATGCAACTGATCACTACTTCAAAGATGCTGAATTGCTGGTACATGTCATTCACTTTAACTTCATTAAAATCATGGTTGACACAAGTTAACATATATGAGGCTAATGAAAATGATGTGATCACATAAACAGTATGTAGAAAATTACAACTTTGTCAACATTGAGGAAACACAGCCATATAATGAGCCATTGATCAGCATTGAAGGAGCACCACAGCAGAAACAGGGGTCGTAAGTATTGAAACAGATTATACAAATAAAACCATAGACAACCAAACAATATGAATTAACTAACAACACTATCTCACATTGCAGGCTTGATTGTGGCATCATCGTCTGTTACCTCATGACTCAAATCTCCCGCGGCAAACCAGTGCACAACCACTTGACACAAAGCATCATAGACAATTTTAGAGCAGAATTAGCAGTCAAGTTCTTGGATGACAAGCCCCAAAGTTGGACAAAAGCAGACTTTGAAGCAAAAAAGTTCGCATCCTAAAGGAAGACTGTGATTTTTTTGTGTTTTCGTTTTTTGGTTCACATTGAAAACTGTGAGATGTTGGAAGCGGCATTAAAGGAACACTGACAAACATCAATGGGTTTTCTTTGTTTTTTTGTTTTTTTGGTTCATATGATAAATTGTAAGATGTTGGAAGCAGCTTTGAAGGAAGACTAACAAACAAACGGCAGGGAATCTTTTTTGTTTTTTTGATACAAATGTAAGATGTTTGAAAGACGTTTGAAAATGCAAATATGCTTATCAATTGCAGAATTCAATTCATTTTCTTACATGGTGTCATTTCTTTATGTTTGTTATGGATTCAGATTATATACATGTAACTGCAAATTTCATACAGATAAATTATCTGTCTTCTCAAAGGAACTCAGATAAATTTATCTGAGTTCAAATAAAAATCAGCGACATTTATTTGAGTTTTTAATGAAAGTTTGGTAAATTTATCTGTTATTATATTGGAAGTAGACTGAAATCCATGTAAAATTCATTACGAAAAGGAAAGATAACATCAATATTTCAAAGCAACAATGATACTTTGCAATTTTATTCAATAGAAAAAATCCAAATTGATCTCTATACATTTGACAGTCACATTATCATCACCAAATTACAAAAGATGACAAATTCAACCTAATGTCAATGGCAACTCAATAGGCTCCTTGTAGGACTTTTTATTATGACTCCCAATCCGCCCACATTGTCCGCATTTTATCTGCCTCGTCATCTCACCTCTTGACAAGATCCTTTTTTTTTTTGGCCTTCCGGGTTGACGTCTCATCACAGGGGGCTGAATCATAGCTTCTGCAATCGTTGTCTCTGGTTTTCCTACAGTTGGGATGGGAGTTATAGATTCAGAGTATGCATGACTGTATGTCTCTATGTGAAAATACTGATCCACATAAAGGTTTAGAGCCTTTCAACTCTTTTGAATAGCAGCACATGCGTGGGCAAAAGGGAAGCCATTAAGCTGCCACTGATAACAGGAACATATGTGATTGCAAATATCAACAGTGACTGATGGGTAGGAATGAACATAAGAAACAGTGTTACTTGACAGCCAAATACTCCACGGCCTACCAAGCTTGATAGAAGCCTCCAACCTCTTATCCATGCCAGGACAAATGACTCCCTTCCATAACCTAGACTTTTCCTTCATATTGGCCATCTGCTCCATTATCTGAACCCTTATCATATCAACCAACTTTGTAATTGGTAGGTGTCGTGCTTCTCTAATCCAAGAGTTGAAAGACTCTGAAGCATTCGAACACATCTCACCATATCGATGGCCTTTGAAATAAACATTGCTCCACCTACTATGACAGAGTCCAGAGAGAAATTTGTCCACATTCGAACCACCTTCATGTCTAAATGCTTACAGCTTCGCATGGAATAAAGGTACAGTAGGGGCATAGGCACATTCACGTAGCAACAAAACCATCATTTCTCTAAATTCATTTGTGAACCCTCCTGAGAACTTATCTCTCAAATTTGCTTTCAAATGTTGTAGGTAGAAAGCATGATGAGCAAATGGAAAAACATGTGCAACACCATCCACAAGACCAGGATTTCTATTTGAAACAAAAGTGATAGAGCGGTCATATACAACTACTTTCCTCAAATTTTGCAAGAACCATTTCCAATTATCCTCAGTCTCTGAGTCAACCACGGCAAAAGTAAGAGGAAACAGACCTACCACATTCATGAAATCATTTATTATTAATTAAGCAGCAAGGTTAAGTAAACACTAAAATACAAATAGATAGTATCAACATTATTAAAAAATAAATAAAAATCTGCAATTTCACACTTTACCTTGATTACCATCCTTCTCTGTTGCTGCCAACAAATTTCCCTTGTACCTTCCTTTCAAAAATGTCCCGTCTAGAAACAACAGAGGACGAACATAATTAAATCCACGAATCATCGCATTGAATGAAACAAACAAACGCTTGAAGCACATGGTTTTTTCGTCGTAATCTAATACAAACAGACTGCCTGGATTTGTCTCCATAGCAACATTAATGTACCAACGAAGATTGTCAAACGAAAGTGATGCATCACCATACAACTTATTCCTGGCCCTTTCAACCCCCCACCATGCATGATGGTATGTAATGGTCAGCCCATAATTTGCATGGAAATAATACACAACATTAATGGGTCTTCTCATTGGCTTCTCTCGAATATGATCGACCATTAAATCAGCAACAATTTCAGAGCTAATCCGGCTACTATTAGATGTACGAACTGCTGCTCTACAACTATGCTCATTATCAAATGACTTTACACAAAAAAAAACCACTAGACTTCTCAAGCGATGCATGAACACGCCACATGCAATCTTGGTTTTTACGACGAGAGCGTACAGCTGTGATCCTTAGTTTGTCATTCTTGACATACACAAACTCAAACCCAACCTCAATCGAATATTTGCACAGCACATTCCTAAATTCAGAAGCCCCACCCTCAAACCTCTGTCCATCATGACTGATATCATTCACCCAATCTGAAGAAAGAAGAAACTTCTCCCTGTGTGAACAGAACTGTGAAAGCAAATCTGTCTCTACATCTGTAGCCTCATACTCCACTACTGCCATTCTGTCTTCACAAAATTCATCCAAATTATCCTCATTGTCCTCATTACCATATTCAGATAATTTTGATACAAAGACATCAACTCGATCCAATCCTAATGAAACTGCCAACATAGACAAGCTCAATAAGTCTCTGTCATTGTCAAGCATACACTTTGGGTGCCCAGGTAATGTATATGTGAAGTAGACATTGTTGGGCAACAAAGTCTTCCATTTGCAACAAATTTGATTAATCAAATCATCCATTCTCATACTATCAGTGAAAATAACAACATTGGTAAACATACCAAAATTGCAAAGAAGCATAATCGGTTTTGCCATTTTAGCAACTGCATACAAAAAATAAAGATAAAATCAAAACACATCAACATCTGTAGCTGAAATACTCTCTTACTTTCAAATGACTCTGTGTCACTTCCGCATCAATTTATCTGTGTCTGCTATGAAGTTATCTGATATAAATTTATCTAACATATATGAATTTATCTAATTTTGACAAGATTTTATCTGTCCATGGAATCAATTAAACTGCATTTGAAGTGAGTCTATCTCACTTCCGCATCAATTTATCTGTGTCTGATATGAAGTTATCTGATATAAATTTATCTAACACATGAATTTATCTAATTTTGACAATATCTTATCTGTCCATAGAATCGATTAAACTGCATTTGAAGTGAGTTTATCTCACTTCCGCATCAATTTATCTGTGTTTGATATGAAGTTATCTGATATAAATTTGTCTAACACATATGAATTTATCTAATTTTGACAAGGTTTTATCTGTCCATGGAATCGATTAAACTGCATTTGAAGTGAGTTTATCTCACTTCCGCATCAATTTATCTGTGTCTGATATGAAGTTATCTGATACAAATTTATGTAACACATGAGTTTAGCTAAATTTGACAAGATTTTATCTGTTTATGGAATCGATTAAACCGCATTTGAAGTGAATTTATCTCACTTCCGCATCAATTTATCTGTGTTTGATTCCAATCACCTCTACAACGAACTACTGATATCATAAGAAGAAATCATTCCAGAAAACAAGATTTAAAAAAATTCTTAAACTAAAATAGATCAAAACATTCATCCTTACCTCGAAAAATTGACTGAAGTAATAAAATCAGACTTGGCTTCGATTCAGATCTGAACAGAAATACTGAGAACAAAAGAAGAAATACTTTCAGATAGCAATATTAGAAGAAGAATTTAAACAAAAATTCGGATAAAAAACATTAATCCTTACCTCAAAAATTTCATTGAAATGATGAATTCTGAGTTTGCTGTGAATCAGATCTATAAACTCATATCAAGAAGAAATGTGCTTTGTAGCAACGTCAGAAGAAGAAGAAGAAGAAGAAGAAGAAGAAGAAGAAGAAACTGGATCCTCACGCAGTACAAACGACCTGCTCTAGAAACCGATAAATTCCTCAATCGTCAATCTCTCCTATTCAAGATGTCAAATTTGATCCAAAACTCATCTTACGAAATTTAAATTCGTCAGTAGTCAGGGAAAGACGATGAGCTCGAGCTATAAACAAGGACAAGATCGCATGACAACTATACAAACGGTTAGAAGGGCAAATCCGTCATAAAAAAAGTATGACGTGTCACGCAAGGGACCACCGCCCGAATAAATCCCTTGCGCAAGGGACCTTAGCCATTAAACAGTGATTATCTGTACTGGAGACTTTACAGCCCAATAATCAGGGATGTATCGCTAATTTCCCCAAAAGGAAATTCCCCTCTTTACCTCCCTTTTCCCCTAGGTTTTTTCCAAATTTTCCTCCCCCACTTTCCGTCCCCTCTTTCCAAACACCATCTATTTTAACTTTCCATCCATTTTTTCCTCTTTTTTTTTCCTTCCCCCTAATTTTACATCCTTCCCAAATATAGTGTTAATGCATTCCTCTTTAACATAATAAGAGCCTCCAAATATACTTTGCCAAAGTGGGCATAAGATTACTAGCGGCAGATACTATAAAAAAAAAAGGTAACTTTTAGTGGTGCACCTTGGAATTTCATACTACACCCATAGAAAATCTGTACGTCCAGATGTATTAAACATGCATGATTTGGTTTCGGCTGAGTTTTAAAACCTTAATGTGCACTAATGGTAGACGTGTCTGGCAGCATTTTAAACAAAAAATAAACTTGCATTATTTCAAGGACAAGGGAGAATGCAGAAGAAAGTGCCTAATGATAAGGAAAACAAAAGGAAAGTAACCTGGAGAAGACCTAAAAACAATGTAGAGATAACCTACTGTGTGTCATTAAATAAAAGATGATGAACATTTGACTACCAAGCATCCTCAACTTTAAAAGTTAGTTATTACAGTTTGTGGGTCACTATATTTCATGTTAGTGGGTCAGGAGGGTTTGACATTCTACTATTCTAGATTAAAGGGTGAACCGTACATGGGCACGATCTGATGGTGTTGACCATTTGTTTAAGACACAAATTGTTTAATGACATAACTTTTTGGGCCATAAACAGATGGTCATTGTCATTGCATCATGCTTATAGTTCAGGTAAGGGATGGACCGGTTTGAGCAGGACCTCAGTCTGGTCTACATTGAGCTGGGCTTTTAGGCTGCAAGCTGAACCTGGATCTTATTCTTGGCAATATAATTGCGTGAGCTGGTGTGGACCTTTGCATGCTTGAAGGCCTAATCAGACCCAACATAATAGCACGAAGTACAGGCATTTTGTAAATGGGATTGATCTGAGCCTCACATTCAGGTCAGTTGGCTGAACTGGCAAATTAGGTCTTATTACCAAACAGGATGGGCTTAGGTAAGCTTAACCCTGGCCGATCCTCCTGTGAATACCCCTAATTGCAGGACACTGACTAGACTCATTACGAATGTGCATGGGCCGCAGAGCATTGCCTAAAAAGCCCCAGTTTAAGTTTCTTATCTTTGCATAACCCTCCCACTCCTTCCTAGGGCCATCAATGGGCTTTACTAAGGCTGGACGTGCATGGACAGTAGTCCGATAGAGGAGTGAGGAACAAAAAGGTCTGGCAGAAACTAAGAACCAGTTGATGGGCCGTTGACCAGACTCATCTATACGAGCACATGCCTAAAATCTTCTTATTATGCAAGGCTCAGACCAAGGCCCAATGCCAAAAGGGCTTTTTAAGTCCTAGTCTGAGCCAGCTTTTACAGGAAAAACAAAACCCCAATCACAGTTCTCTGGATGGTTCTTGGGCCTAGAGATTAGCCCATTTACAGGCTTGCTCTCAACTTGTATCATTTAAGCGCATTCAATTGGTGGGTCTGGTATATACATAATAAATATGCACAAATGCATATGGGAAAGGCTCTCCTCAGGATGTCTTGTTGGAAGTAGGTGGGCCTCGTGGATAGATATTCAAAACTTTTGACCAACTTGACTCAAGGATCAAGTATCCATAAGGCCAAAAACCCAATCCAGGATGCATAACCCTCAATCTCATGATCACATACAGTAGGTAAAACTATCTAAAAAAATAGAACAGAAACGAACAAGCATCCATTAAAATCCACAACATATAAATAAGCAGATTATACCTTAGGAGCTCGGTCTCTAATGGAGAAGTTGATAACTTTCGTTAATGTAGAACTTTTCTACAAACTGAGATCAGAATCTCCACCACCTCTTAGCCTTCCACGATATGACCCGAATTAGATATCTCTTCTCAAGAAGATTGGTGGAATCTTCAAGAAAAAACCCAACTCGAAACCCTAAGGAACTAGAAGAGGAAGAGAGAAGAGAGCAGTGCAATTATTGCACAAAGAGGAGGGACGTTTTTCATTCTCTATTGTTATATCACGTCCAAGAGGGGTGCATTCCCTTTTATAATCTCCCAAAGCTCCTCTTCTCTTAATTGAAATAGAAGTCTTACTTCCACAACAATTAGTAAGTATACTATTACCACTATTAGAAGTTCTACTTCAAATAGAAATAGTAACTTCCTAATTCCTTCCTTTTAGAGTTCGAATAGGATTAGTATCTTTCTAATATCTTGGGCTAGCGTGGGGGACCACTAGGGATTCCATAGAAAGCTGGCTCCAACTGTGACACGCGACCCTACATCTCATGTGCAATCCGGGCTCACAGTTAATTGCAAATAACACCACTATATAAATGCAATTGCACTCCAGTCTTATGAATAAATTACAATGAAGACCCTAAACTTCCCAATTACCACAAGTAGGCCCCTCTATCAATATCCATGGATCAATTGGAATAAATCTGTCTCTTCTAATCTTAGTTCCACATCTTATTATCCTTGAGTCCCAATTAATCACTACGATCATCAGTACCATCCAATTAACTCTTAATCGAGATGGGTGCGCACTTACTAATGACAAAACCCATTAATTGGCACAAGGAGATAATAGAGATAGATTCCATCTTGATCATTCAATGTTCCCACAGTCCTACTACCACATATCCAAGACACCGAGGTGTTGACCTACAGTTGACCTCACTCATTAGTGACTCAAAGCAAACGAATAGATAGAAACTTGAGTTCATCAATGTCTCACGATTGAGAGCCTATTGCTAGGGAATTATGAGAGCATATCTTATTATTGAGACGGAATTCCATAAGGTGCTTCTCATGGTTCTTCAATACATCCAATGTACTAGCACATTTATCCAGAATCTTCCATTTTGATGATTGAGACAAATCATACTATCTCATAGTGATCAAAGTGCTGCAACCTTATCAGATGAGATGCCCAGTCTCATCACTGGTTGCGAAGATATTTTAAGTATAAGATTTATGACATATTTCTCCCGTATGTGGATTTCATCCATATACATATATCACATCTAATATACTAATGGGACCCGGTTCAACTCATGAACCATTATGTCATATGTATTGGTCATGTGCATAAAGTAATAAAATAACATTCATCTCATGAAAGTAAAGCATGGTTTTATTGATTAATCAATTTATTACATCAACTGATGGATTGAGTCCATACAATCTAACATGTCTCTCATGAGAGATATTTTGCGGATTCCCTCTTTGTAGGCACATGGGACTCCCTCGTGAATAAACCCCCCAAACCCGACCCCCACCCCCACCCCCACCCCCACCCCCACTGAATTGGCACCGACCTAAATTCGACACACATCCAACAGTAACATACATAATGGGGCGAACAAGCGTACTATGTAAGTCCAGCCTGTTTTTCAAACGGGTTCCTTTTTTAGAAGCCCATGCCTGGCTCATCTAACACATATACGTGCCATTGTAATTGGGCCAGCCCAGGCAAGATCTAGGCCCATTCCCACACCTACTCAGATCACTATACCAAATGGAATTGTGAAAGTCAATCAATGCTGAGCAGTAAAAGACCTTGTTAGTGGAAAACTCTGATCCTGTTAGAATTTTATTTGCAGCCTCTTGGATGTTTATTATTGGTAACCAATATGGGCCCCTTGTTAGATGTTGATTTATAAATTCCATATTATAAGATTACCAAACACCATAGCTTGTGGAAACTTAATTTCTTAAGTCTGCTCTGCGAATAGGTTTTAAGAAACCTTAATGCAACCTTAGGAAAGGACCATGAATTGTTCATGTCATCTTCAGCAGCACCACACTACACAATCAGGAAAAAAATAAAAAAGTTGGAGAAGTTATTTTTGGTGATTGTGGTTTGAAGTTACCATCACCCAGAGTAATAATTACTAGTGAGAAGGCCACCTGAAGTTCTGATCACCAGTGATAGATCCATTCCAAAGAAACTCAGAGACAAACAGATGTTCTACCATGAACAATTTGATAAATGAAAGTTGAAAAGAACGGTTTGGGTAAGTATCAAAGGGAAGGAGAGACCCTAGAGCAACAAGCTATAATCTCGAGGGAACATGGCATGGAAAAGCCTTAATTATGAAGAAGAAAAGGTTTGTTAGTAGCTTAAAGACCAATGAAAAGGTAGATGGGACCATTAAAAAGGTTAACTCCTTTTCATTCCTTATCTTCTTTGATTTTGATTTCGATCTTGACCTCTCATTCTGCAAAGGACAATAATACAAAGACCTTCCTTGCTTCTAGAATCACCTGTTGTCTAGTGCCTACCTGTACCCAGAAATCTGGTAAAAAGAAAGACCCAAATAATAAAAGAATCCAAGAACACTTAATGGTGTGGGACTGAGCAGTGTGTTGTTTGCTGCTTCTTTTCTTGGTGATTTCATCAAAATTTGTTTGAAGTGATCATTTGAGTCGAATTGGTCCGCATTGGTTGAGACTTCATACTGTTTAAAAGGGCAATTATCAGCAGATACATGATATGTCATTGCATTTTTCTACTGTCACAATATGTGATTGATTCTTCAAAGGTGATTGAGGTGGTCTTAATTATTTTGCATTATCAAGTTATGGCTACTGTACTAACCTAGGGACACTTTAATAAACAGATCACATATACTCCATACTTAGTATAGTCCCACATATCTTCTCATCCCCCTCCCATCCCCATTTGGGCCCTACAAAAAGTTCTCACTAAAAGTTCTCACATGAATAAATCCCTATATATTTGAACTCTGTAGTATAAGTGTTTTCATCAAACCTTGTTGTCAAGGTTATTTGACACCAAATTGCAACGGACAAACTTTAAAGCTTGGAAACTACCACAACTACCAACAAGAGTGACATGTGAGAAACAAAGTTAGAACAACCTACATTCAAGGCAGGCAAATGTCGCCCCATGTAAGGCACCATCCTGTCCCAAGTTCGGCAAATGTCACCTTCATTATCAGATCGGATCTTCCATGACGCAGTAATCAAACTCATTAAAAGTGGATATGGTACCTATTTAACCATAGTCGTTTTTGATAGAAAAAAAAAAGGGGCAATATGGTACTCCTTCTTGGTACGAGTACCTACTCCATAAACGTTTAAAAGTTGACACCTGCCCGGTAATTTCAGTGTCTAAGGACACCTATAACATGTAAAATAAAGTTCCTATTTTTAAAATTTGATGTGTCAGATCAATAATTGAGTAATAAGAATATGAATGAAAATAGTAAGGATAGAACTAAAGAAGCCTAACCTATTCAAAGATTGGTTAGGTAGGCCAATGAAATAAGTCTAGAGGATTTTAGTAGAAAATCCAATGTAGGTGGCTGTTGCATGAAAGAGAATATTACTTCCCGCAACACAAATGGGGTACGTCATACCCATTTGAGGTTTTTTTTTTTTTTTTTGAAATGTATGAGTAGCAACGCTAGCATCGCTTAATGAAAAATCAAGCGTCGCTCTTCGTAAAATTAATGTTTAAAACCCTAGTTCTGCTCATTTCGCCCACTTTTCTTTTTCCTCCTTCATTCTTCTCTCACACTGTGTCGACGTCACTGCCCCCTTGTGCTTGTTGGAAGTAGGTGGGTCTCGTGGATAGATTTTCAAAAACTTTTGACCCACTTGACTCAGGGATCAAGTATCCATAAGGCCAGAAACCCAATCCAGGATGCAAACCCTCAATCTCACATATCAAGATCAGTAAAACATCTATCTAGAAGATAGAATCAGCAACATAAAAGTTTCAAATAAATCTACAACATGCAAGGAAGTAGATTATACATTCGGAGCTCGGTTGTACTCTAATGGAGAAGTTGTTACTTTCTTTGATGTCAAACTCTTTCGCAAATCAAATCAAGATCTCCAAGACTCAATTGTCTTCCACACTATGTCCCTTATCAGATTTCTTTTCTCAAGGAGATAGGTGGGATCTCCTAAAGAAAACTACTAGAGAACAACTAGGGAAGGAACTAGAAGAGATGTGCAACAACTTGCACAAGAGAGGAGAAGAGAGAGAGAGAGATTGCCTTGCACAACTTTTGCACAAATATGCAGTGGACGTCCAAAGGGGGGTGCTTCCCTTTTTATAGCCTCTTGCAACTCCTCTCTTTCTAATTGAAATAGAAGTCATACTTCCATTAATTAGTAACCTTCTTTTTCTAATTAAAATAGAAGTCCTACTTCCATTAATTAGTAACATTCTCTTTCTAATTGAAATAGAAGTCCTATTTCCATTAATAATTAGTAGCTTACTATTACCACTATTAGAAGTCTCACTTCAAATAGAAATAGTAATTCTCTAATTCCTTTCCATCTAGAGTTCTACTAGAATTAGTATCTATCCAATACTTGGGCCAGTGTGGAGACCACTAGGGATTCCTTAGAAAGCTAGCTCCAACTGGGACAAGCGACCCCACATCTCATGTGCAATCCGAGCTCACAGTTAATTGCAAATAACTCCACTATATAAATGCAATTGAACTCCAGTCTTAGGAATAAATTACATAGAAGACCCTAAACTTCCCTATGACCACAAGTAGGCCCCTCCATCTATATCCATGGATCAATTGGATCTGTCCACCAAATTAGATCCATATCTTATTATCCTTGAGCCCCAATTAATTATAATGATCGATTGGTACCTATCCAATTAACTCTTAATCGGAATGGGTGCGCACTTACCAATGATAAATCCATTAATTGGCACAAGGGGATAATCAGGATAGATTCCATCTTGACCATTAAATGTTCTCACAGCTCTACTACCACTCACCCAAATCACCGAGGTGTTGACCTACAATTGGCCTCACTCATTGGTGACTCAAAGCAAATGAATAGGTAGAAACTTGAGTTCATTAATGTCTCAGGATTGAGAGCCTATTGCTAGGGAATTATGAGAGCAGACCTTAAAGTAAAGACAGTATTCTTAAGGTGCTTCTCATGGTCCTTCAATACATCCAATGTACCAGCACATTGATCCAGAATTTTTCATTCTGATGATCGAGACAAATCACACTATCTCATAGTGATCAAAGTATTGCAACCTTATCAGATGAGATGCCCAGTCTCATCACTGGTTGTGAAGAACTTTTAAGTATAAGATTTGTGACATATATCTCCCGTGCGTGGATACACATATATCACATCTAATATACTAATGGGACCTGGTTCAACTCATGAACCATTATGTCATTCGTATTAGTTATGAACAAACAAGTAATAAATCACCATTCATCTCATGAAAGGAAAGCAAGAATATAATGATAAATAAAGAAAGAAATTAATCAATATATTCATCATCTAATGGATTGAGACCATAAAACTAACAGTGCTCTCCCTTCTCCATCCACGACCACCCTTGTTCCGATATCTCTCACTGACTCGAAGAAGTTATGATCGAATGTGCCCTCTGTTTCGGATTCCATACAACGTTTTTTTTTTTCCTCACGATTGAAATGGGTCTGTTTCCTTTCTCATCTTGATGTCTTGCTCATTTGAAGATTTATTAGTTTCATTCACTTCGGTTATTGATAACTAATACTGAGCACTTGGTATTAATCTCTATGAAAATGGAGAAAAAAACTTGGTGAATGGGTTTCTCTATCTCTATTATGTTTGTTGATTTTTCAGTAAATGGGTTTCTCTATCTCTATGCTTTTGTTGCTTTTTCAGTAAATGAGTCTCTTTATCCGTATGTTTTTGTTACTTTTTCAGTAGATGGGTCTCTGTCTATGGCCCCAAGCTTATTGTTAACTGGTTTTCTATTTCTTTGACTTCTCTGATGCTTTACCAATATTATTGGGCTTTCTTTTATATATATGTTTATTAGAGAATGAGTCTCTTGCATATAATGTTGTTTGATATCTCTTAGACTATCTTTTGATTTTATTCTTAATTGTTGGAAGTGTTGTTATTGTTGAAATTCTTGAAAGGTGCATACAGTGGCGGATCCAGGATTCAAACTCACTGGGGGCACGATTAAGTAGTGGGGGTCCGGGGGCAACAGCCCCGGATTTTTTTTTTTTGGTTATTTATATGGGACGAATATAATGTAATAGTTTCAAGCAATAAAACAAAGAAATCTTTATTTATCACAATTGTTCCCTACGAGTTTTCATATTTTGAAAAAGTTTTATTACAATATCATGAGTAATAGTTCCAAGCAACTATTTTTCTATAAAACATATAAGACAATCATTCATAAATTGATTTGGAGAGGGCGGTATACTCTGCAGTCTTTACCTCTGATGCCCTAATAGTTGAAGAATGGGCCTAATAATATGTATAAAGAATGGGCCTAATATTTTTTACTGGGGGCCTGGTTACATGTCATTGGGGGCCTCACTACAACAAAAATCATTTTTCGCGGCAAATATTTCGCGACATTTTGAAATTTTGTCACTAAATATTGTTTTTCGCGACGAAAATTTCATTTCGTCGCCTAAAACGAAAACAAAAATTATTTAACGACGATAATTTTCAAATGACGCTAAATGTTGTCGCGAAAAGTTTGGCGCCAAAAAATGGAGTTGGCGCCATGTAGAGGTAAAATTTTGCCGACGAAATTATTTATTTGGCGACAATCTGTTTTCGTCGGTAAATAATTTATACCATATTTTATTAAAGAATTTTCGCGACAAAAATATATCGTCGCAGAATGCCTTAAAAATATTCCACTACGTAAATATTTCGTCGCGGAATGCATAAAATATGGGACGCGCGGGCTAGCTTGGCGCTTCATTTTTTATAACCATTGGGCGACGAAATGAAATCACATAAAACGGAAGGAACACCTCGTCCATTTCTCTCACATCGGAACGAAGGCGCGGCACCTCTCCCTCCCACGCAGACCTCGTCCATTTCTCTCACACCGGAACGAAGGCGCAGCACCATCACCTCCTCTCCCTCTCGATCTCGGCCCTCTCTCTCTATCTCGCAACCCCCTGTGCAGACCCATCTCAGAGGCATCCCCCCTTTTCCAGTCTCTCTGCTCTTCATCTCTCTCACACCTGCAGACCGTCGTCCCTTCTTCCTCCACGCGCAGACCACACCACCACCAGCAGCGCAGAGCCCCATCATCTCTCCCTCTTCTCCCTGCACGTGCAGAACTCATCCCATTCACAGGTAAGAGCCTCTGTTTTTTTTTTTTTTTTTTTTTTTTTTTTTTTGCGGGAGGGGGATGAGAGATTGGATTTGGGGGGATGTTTCATGTTGTAAGATTGATCTTGGATCTCAATGATTCGAAGGTCGTCGGTTCTTTCACATTGGTTGGTGCTAATGATCTTTCATACATGAGACGTTTGCAGATCATGGTGCTAATGATATTTCATACATGAGACGTTGTCAGAGACGTCGGTCCTTTGCATATTTTATTTGATTTTTATCTTTTCATTTAATATTCACAACCGTGCAATTTGTATATGTAGACGTTTGCAGATCATAGGCTTCCTCATTTTGGATTCATTTGGGATATTGGGTTGTGGGGTTTGGGTTTTTGTTATTATCTTCTAATGGGTGGGGTTTAAGGTGGCAATTGTTAATTTGATCAAATCGATTGGGTTTTATTTTACTTGAACTGAAATGTCATTTGTAATCTGGTTTTACAATTTGAGGTGTGATTAATGGTTATCTTGGACGAATTTGATCTCAAGTTGGTGAAAATATTAGCTTTCTCTTATAAGAAAAGGGCCAATGGATTTCATTTTTTTTGTTGTGACTGAATTAATCTTCTGAGTTGCTCATGAAGAAGTAAACACCACCTTCAAGAACCCAGATTCAGTTCAGAACTTTAGCCACTTGGTACTATGATGCAGCTTTGTGGTAGCTTCACAGAACAGATCCATGTTTCTGAAATTTGGTTAATGTGCTGGAGGTCTGGGTTGAGAAAGCAATAAGCCATGCTAAAACTGCACAACCTCCTATTCACACTGGCTAGTAACGTGGAGCATTTGATATTACTTTTGGGGCTGTTTTAACGTTCACCTTTTAGGTGGATTGGATGGGACGAGAATATGTGCTTACTGTTGCAACCATAAAAGTTGCAAGTTTGTGTCATGTTTACCAATATAAGAAGGGGGAACTGTTCCACCAAGTTCATTTTCTGGGACATGAAGGCTGACAAAAAAAGGTTATGAGAGCATTTTGCCCTCCAAATACCCATTACACCATTACAGAGCTACAAGAACAAAAAAGGGGTTATGAAAGCATTTTACCCTCCAAATACCCATTACACAATCAGGGCCACCCAAGGAGTTGCTTTATCAACCTGTTGTTTAGCTAGACCATCTGCCAAGGACAAGGAGTTGGCAGACCTAATCACATGACAACATCTAAAGTGTCCCTTTTGTGTTCACTATTTTAGGGAAACTGGTTTTGAGCTCCCCAAGGAAAGGCCAAACTCGGTTTAAGAGTATTGTCGGAATGATTCACTGTGATGCGAATCAATATACAAATCCACAAGATCATATTTAATCCATCGGATCCTATATGGCCTTTTCAATTTGTGTTATGATTCCCACCCATTTATGTTGTATGAATATGGATACATTAATCAAAATCTAGTGCAAATGTAAGGTGTTTGATGCAACATAATTTTAGCTTAATTTAAATAATTGTATAACTTAAATTAAAAAATTATACTATAAAAAATAGATTAAAAAATTATCACCATCATCATTTCAAACTTAAAAGCCTTATCCCATCCATTTTTTGTCAACTTTTTTTTTAAGTTCGACTTCTCCACTTATCCCTTCAAAGGAAAAAGTTATCCGGCACCCCACAACCAAACGTGTCACTTCTAATTCCTTCCTAGTAAGTCCTTGTCGGTTTCCCTTTCATCCTATGACTTGACATTTCAACACTCACTGCCTTCATGTTAGGGTTATTCCAATTTTAGCTCATACCATACTTAATTTTCTTATGTTGTAGATAGTAGATTTTCTCTTATATACTCATGGTCCTAATTCTAAACTACTTGTTAACACAACCAATTTAGCATCTACATCTCAGCCAAATATTTTGTCTTTTTTTCTTTTTTCCTTGTCCTTTGTTGTCCAGCACTCAACTTGATTCAACAATGTATTTCTAATTATTATTTTATAAAAATGTTTGTTTAATTGAAGTGACACTCACTAATCACTCAATCCACCATGAGTTTGCTCCACTTTGGCTGCCATTCACTAGTCTGAATTCTGAACTACATTATCTTCACCAAACCCTTCAATTTCTTATTGTTTTTTTCCAGAATTGTAGAGTTATATCAAGTAAAAATAATAGGTAATTGGGATCATCCCTATAGTAATTGGATGAGCCGGATTGTAGACATGAAAAAGTAAGAACTCAATAGGACCTTACCCCTCTTTGTCTGATTCGGGGGGTAAGGTCCTATTGAGTTCTTACTCTTCGGGTAAGGCTTTGTTTGATCTATTCCATAACATAAAAAAAGTTGGAAATTCATCCAGTCAACATAATCATAATATTAGATTCATAGAAATGATAAAAGGATGCTTTGTTTATGATGATGTTTTTGAAAAATGGAATCCCTTGATTGATTCATAGTATCTGTTCCGCCATAGTATGAGGGCCCCTTCCGAAACAAGAAGAAAGAAGGAATCAATTGATTTTTTGGATGACACAGGATTTCTACTGATGAGACATCCTGCAAACCATTTCTATACTAATTTAATTGAACCTTACTCTACTCTATTCTATAAAAATTCTATAAAAATAAAATTTCATCAAGTAAAAAAAGACTCTTAATGTTCCGGTTGAAAGGGGAAAAACTTGGATTTTCCTCAAACAATGGTACTGAAACAATGGAGCAATCAACATATTCAATAATTTAATTTTGATTTCAAGATAACATAGCCACCTACCATCCATTAATGGCCCTTTGTGATTCTTGTTTTGTCACATATGAGTTATATTTGTGTTTTTTTTTTTTTTTTACCGATGTTGTGCTGTCCATCACTTTTCTTTGAGATTTTTTCTTGATAGATGAAATGTTGCTCTCCTCAAATGGTTTCCTTGGGAGGGGAGATTGATGAAATTGATTTAATTGCAAGCCCTCACTCTTGGAGAGAGCTTGAAATTATATTGACGAACAGAATAGAAAACACCTCCGTAAGTAACTGAAGAATGTAGTTTGTGAATGATGCGAAGGAGTTTGGTTTCACCATTCATTCTCTCTATGATAATATGTTAGTTTCCTTTTGTCATTATTTCACTTTAATCTCATTTTGTATCTTAAGTTTATATGCACTGAATTTATTATTGCAAGGACATGCTAATGTTCACACTTATTTGCTCAAAAACATTTCATGTTAGATTTCATGTAAATCTATTGGGTTTCCTCCTATCCAAACAAAATAATCTCATCGTGTATCCAAAAAATGGTGCAGGATTTTTTTACTTATGTATGTAACCTAGCACTAATGCACATAAACTCATATATCAATTTTAAATGTTGCTTATTCAGTTAAGTTTCATATCTGAACCATTCAGATATTGGTTTCCAGATTAGAAGTTAAGACAGCATTAGTTAAGATGGAGAAAAATAGAATAGACTTTTATTGTATTTTGTGATCTTAAGGGCATTGTGTTATTAGCTTAGATGTTCCTGCAAACAGTTATTTATGCTGTGCATACTCCATATAAATGCGCTTTTATGTTCCACTTATTCTGAAAACTGGACATTTTTGTTTCTTTGTCACCAATGATGTGTGATATTTAAGATGAGAATAGAATGAAACTATATTTAACTGTGATGTTGTAGGCCACCAAATATGGACAAGACTTGGATGGATTGCAGGAATAAACTTCGACCGGAGTATAGAAATGGGGTGAAGTCGTTTATTAAATTTGCCATTGAACATATGGGTGAGCATAGTAAGATTTGGTGTCCGTGTTTGAGATGCATGAATGTAGAATTGCATACTTATCCCACCGTCCAAGAACATTTGTTGTTTAACGGAATCATGACTTCTTACACAGCATGGATACTCCACGGGGAGCCAATGCCTATGAATGTCGAGGGTGTACATCATGATGATTCCGACGATGAGGGGGGAAGTGTTCATGGTGGAATCTCTGACACGGAAGACAACCCTCATGATGAGTTGCCCGAACTTCTGGAAGACATATACAGGGGGGGTTTTATGGACAATGAGTTTGGGGATCTTGGATCTGACCATGGTTTTGATAGTGCTGGGCGACAGAATGTCCAGAACTTTGAAAAATTGTTGAAAGATGCCCAGCGTGCCTTATATCCAGGTTGCACAAAGTTTACATTGTTGTCATTTGTCATTAAGATGCTGCATGTAAAGGTGTTGAATAACTTGAGCAATAAGGCATTCAACATGGTGATGATGATAATGAAGGATGTTATACCAGAGAGTGAGATGGTTCCGGGTTCCCTTTATGAAGCAAAGAAATTCTTACGTGAACTGGGTTTGGGATATAAATCCATTCATGCTTGTAAGAATGATTGCGTGCTTTTCAGGAAAGAAAATGAGAATCTTGAAAATTGTCCAGAATGTGGGGAGTTTCGATATAAGCGCAATGATGGCAAGGGTAAAAAAATTCCAGTCAAGGTGTTGCGACACCTCCCACTGATCCCAAGGTTGCAGAGATTATTTATGTCAAGGAAGACAGCTACAGATATGCGGTGGCACAAGGAGAAGCTTGTGGATGATGGGGAATTCTCGACGCACCCCGCCGACCGTATAGAGTGGAAGGATTTTGATATGCAGTATCCTGCATTTGCCCAGGAGTCCCGCAATGTTAGGTTAGGGCTGGCTACTGATGGGTTCAACCCCTTCGGTAATATGAGCAACTCCTATAGTATGTGGCCTGTGATGCTCATGCCTTATAACCTGCCACCTTGGAAGTGTATGAAAGAACCATTTTGTATGATGTCTTTGCTTATTCCTGGACCACAAGCACCGGGAAAAGAGATCGACGTGTACATGCAGCCATTAATAGATGAGTTAAAAGAGCTTTGGAATGACGGTGTATTAACTTATGATGCATCCAAAGGAGAGACTTTCCGAATGCATGCGGCTCTTATGTGGACCATAAACGACTTTCCAGCATATGGTAACTTGTCAGGATGGAGTACTAAAGGTTATATGGCGTGCCCCACTTGTAACAAGGATCCATCATCACAAAGGTTGAAAGATAAGATAGGGTACACGGGCGCTCGCCGTTACTTACCTGAGAACCACACATGGCGAAGGAGTAAGCTCTTTAACGGTAAGTCAGAGAACCGAATGATTCCAGTGGAATTGTCGGGGGAACAGATATTAGAGCAATTGGATTGCTTGACGAATGTCAAGTTTGGGAAGCATCCACTGAACATGAAAAGAAAGCGCTTGCCGGAGGAACTGAACTGGACAAAGAAAAGCATTTTATTTGAGCTACCTTACTGGAAGAAACTGAAACTTCGACACAACCTTGATGTCATGCATGTGGAGAAGAATATATGTGACAACACTCTTGGAACAGTGATGGGCATAGATGGGAAAAATAAGGACACGGAAAAAGCTCGTGTGGATTTGGAGGGTATGAAAATTAGGAAAGAATTACACCTACGCAAGCGTGCTGATGGGTCCTTTGAAAAGCCCCCTGCGATCTACACATTGTCCCTAAAGGAAAGACATGCTTTCTGTGATTTCTTGAAATCGGTCAAGTTTCCTGATGGTTATGCAGCAAACATTTCAAGGTGTATAAACACCAAGGATGGTAAGGTATCAGGACTAAAAAGTCATGACTGCCATGTAATTTTACAAAGACTTTTGCCGATAGGAGTACGTGGGCATCTTCCTAAGGATATTTGTACCACATTGTTTGAGCTAGGCAATTTCTTCGAGCAGCTGTGCTCGAAGAGATTAAAATTGAAGGACTTGGAGTCATTACAGGACCAAGTAGTTTTAATACTATGCAAGATGGAAAAGATTTTTCCACCAGCATTCTTCGATGTTATGGTCCATCTAGCCATTCACTTGCCTCGTGAGGCCATGCTTGCCGGGCCAGTGCAATATCGATGGATGTACCCTATTGAAAGGTATAAATGCCTAACTTTCATTTAAATTAAAAGTTCATCTCTGCTGCATTTTCATGCTAACAAAAAATAAAATTCTCATTTTTTGAAGGCAACTAGGAACTTTAAAATGGTTTGTTCGCAATCGAGCTCGACCTGAAGGTTCAATTGTTGAGGCTTACATTGTCAAGGAATGCCTTACTTTCTGTTCAATGTATCTACAAGGAGTAGAAACTGTATTCAATCGGGATGAACGAAATGATGATGGTGGTGAAGGTGGGCCAGGGCTAGGGGTATTCTCACAAAATGTTCGTCCTTTCGGTCAAATAAGAAATGCACCTGAGGTGTCGCAAAAGGAACGTGATATGGCTCAGTGGTTTATATTGCATAATAGCCCGGAGGTGGCACCTTATCTAGAGTATGTGATCATATATTACGCATGAGCATTACTTGTAATAGTGTGTGTTGATGCTTATAATTTATTAATTACCAATGACATGTTTTCTAATTAGGGAGCACAAGAACCTATTAATGATGCAAAATAGTTATGATATCAACCAACGACAACAACGAGAGTTTCCGAAGTGGTTTCAAAAACGGGTAAGATATATATAGTTACCTCATGTATAATCAGTTTAAATTGTAGTCATTCATTATGTTATGATTCACTCTATATATATTGGTGATGCAGATGAATGAGTTGCGAAGTCAACAATTAGCAGAAGCTACAGATGAACTTTGGTCATTGGGAAATGGTCCAAATCTGTTAATGAAGTTTTACTCAGGTTGTATGTGTAATGGGGTTCGATTTCACACTAAAGACCGTGACAACCGACGTAAAAGTCAGAACAGTGGGCTGGTGGTAAACGGGGATTATGAAGGGAAAGCTATTGACTTCTATGGCTACTTGTGTAACGTATGGGAAATGACTTACATTTTTGGGTATCGGGTTGTCTTGTTCCGTTGCGAGTGGTTTAACCTTGGTAGTGGGCGAACTGTACAAACCGATGCTCATTTTACATCAATCGATGTAAGAGGTCGATGGTATCAGAACGACCCCTTTGTCCTACCTAGTCAAGTGCAACAAGTCTTTTATGTGAATGACCCCAAATTAGGCCCACATTGGCAAATCGTCCAGCGGATTCAACATCGAGGAATATGGGATATACCAGAGTTGGATGATGTAGAATCCAATGATGATGGACCATCTATTCAAGATGATGCGTTCCAACAGGAAAAAACAACTGATGTGGTCCCCATCGTCGTTGAAGATCTAGATAGGATGGATCAACCACGGTATGATAGGTCTGATATTGATCCAGAGATTGTTACAAGTGGAATACTCTCAGAGGAAAATAGTCGAGAAGATATGGTGGTTGATGATGACTTTATCAGCGATGACGAAGATGAGACATTGGAGGAGTATTGTGATGAAGTGGAAAATGATTTACATAGTATAGATGACTCTGATGCAGAATCTGATTTGTAGTTAATGTTTATTTGTATAAGAACCACTACTCTATAATCATAGCTAAGATCATTCTTATTTTGTTCGACCTTCTTTTCTATTTACATGGATATTGGTAATATTACATAACAATGCACTGTATAATGAATTGTTCTTAGATAATGGTAAGGTAAATAAATTATGTTTTTTAGATACTTTTTTTTAAGCAGGTCACATACATGGCACCTTCTTCTCGACTTCGCTCTCGATCTGCACCGGCATCCGCACAACTGTCTACTGACACCGCTCTCCCACCAACTGATGTGATTTCATCACCATGCATACCAACTCCCAATTCTCATACGGACTGCAATAGTGTTGGTGAGATTGCAAATCTAATCATGTAAGCTTCATGTTTTAGTGCATTTATTGTTTGTACTAACTAGGTTTTATGTGAAATTTGTAGGTTCTACAACCCGACGGGGGCGGGGGCCAACTAAAGGGTTTCGCTCAGAGCGTGCAAGGGCCAAGACCGGGGGCAAACTAATGGTTCAATTCAAGAATAATGTGCCAGTTGGGATAAATGCCTCAGATTTTGTAAGTGAGATTGGGTTGCAAGTTAGGCACGTCGCCCCAGTTAGGGTTGTGAGGAGATGGAAAGAGATTCCAGCTGATGTTAGACAAGTCATCAAGGCTCGCGTATTTGTAAGTCTAAACTTGACAACTTTTTGATGTATAAAGGGTCCTTAAATAATCGATTAATTTGAATTTCAGACAAAGTATGAGGTCGTGGATTATGACACTAGTGATGATGTGCGGGTAGCTGTTGATCGTAAGTTTCAAGCTAGGTACAGGGATTGGCGGAGCTTGATGCACAATCATTACAAGAATTGCTTGAAGGAGGAGATTGATCCCAAGACCGTACCCTTTGGAGGTGTTGACAAGGATGATTGGGTGTGGGTGATCGAAAATGTGTATGAGGATGAGAAATTCCATGTACCAGGCTATGTTTTACAACTTTGTTTTCAATTCTTACTTCTGATATGTTGTGTTTCTATTTAGTCAACACGTACAGTAACTAAAACTTTATAGCTCACTTGTTATTCCTTGTGTACAGGAACGCTCTATGAAGAATATTGAAAGTCGGAAGAGATTACCTTACAATCATTGCATGGGTTCCAAGTCTTTCCAAGCTGCAATGCATGCCTTGGTGAAGTGTTTTAACTTATAGCTTATTAAATTTGTGGTTGTGTAATTCTGAATTTGTTATCACCTATCATGAAATCTTAATTATGTACTAACATCGAAATTTATGCAAGTAGGCGGACCCCGAGACAGGGGAGGAGCCCCACATCGTTGATTTTTATAAGGAATCTCACTACAATAAGAAGAAAGCCAAGTGGATGGACCAAAAATGTCAGGAAATACATGTAAGTACAATGATAAGTCCTTAAAATTCCTTAAACTTGGTCCACATGTGCTTCTTATTGTTGATCCTTGGAAAACTCCAAGAAAATAATGACAAGGATAATAAGCATCCTAATTCAATTGGAAATGATCATGTCTTCTCTGGTCATTTGAATGGTAAAGGCTAAGTTTACATAAGACAGGGGGGGCTGGTATCAGTTGTTTTAACTCTCCAACAAGAAAACAAGGGGAAAAAAAAAAAAAAACAGAGTAGCAGTTGTTCCCCTCTCCATCAAAATTCTCTGCGATATCTCTGTTAAAACTCTCTAAACCATGCTATCATTGCAAATAAATTATATTCAACTCATGGCAATTTTCAGTTTGTGATAATCTGCATCTCTCTTTTAAGATAGGGGAGATTCAAAGGTTTTATCTTATGGTAATTTAGTTTTACTTCCAGGACCTAGAAAGGTAATAATGTGTTCATAAGTGATTTTATTCTTCCTGTTAAGCAAATTGAAATCTTAATAAATCAAAGCGAATGATTATTTGAGGTGATTCCCACTGATGAATTTAGCTTGGATTCATCTACATTTCTTATAAGAATATGTGCATGTGAATGAAGTATTCTTTCAGTTCAGGCTTTATCCTTTTTTATGAACCTATGTTCAATGGAGCTATGTTCTGTTCTGTCTGCTGGTGTCTTCTGCTGGGTGCTTCTTCTGTTATGCTGAGCTTCTGGTAGGTGCTGTGGTTGTGGCTGCAGAGTTTTTGGTTTTTTTGTTCTGCTGTTCTTTGGTCTACATTTTCTACTGTAGTGGCCTGCTGTTTTTCACTTGCAGTGTGCTGTTCTGCTGCTAGTTGCCTTCAGCTCCTGCTTCTTCTTTGTGTTTTTGGTTTCTGGCTGAGTGCTTTGTTGTTGTCCTGCTGCTGTGGCCTGTTGTGTGCTGCCCTGCTGCTTGCTGCCTTCAGCTATGGCTCCTGGTTTTGTTGTGTGCTGTGTTGCTAGTCCTGCTGTTGTGGTC
The DNA here is from genome assembly GCA_028538565.1 of Umbellularia californica. Classification (NCBI taxonomy): domain Eukaryota; kingdom Viridiplantae; phylum Streptophyta; class Magnoliopsida; order Laurales; family Lauraceae; genus Umbellularia; species Umbellularia californica. The sequence continues at coordinate 19,313,662 of JAPQWN010000012.1, read as the reverse complement.
TAGTGGCCTGGTAGTTGCTGTGTGCTGCTTTGCTGCTGGCTGGTTTCAGCCTTTGTTTCAGGGCTGTGCTTTGGTACTCCTTTTTGTTGTGTGCTGTCCTCAGTCTTCTTTGCTGCTTTCAGTTCCCTGTTCAGGGTGTGCTTTGCTCTCCTCTTTGCTGAGAGTTGTTCCCTGTTTTCCTTGAGTTTCTTTTTGTGGGTGCTGTTTTTCGCTCCTGTGTGGTGGTTTCTTTGGTTGTATTTTTTCTTTCTTTCTCCCCCTTCTCTGTCTTTTGTATTTTTTGGTTTGTCTTTGCTGCTGGGTTGGTTGTTCTGCCTCCTTTGTGGCTTCTCTCTGTTTTTGGGGGCCTTTGGCCTTTCCCTTCTTCTTAATTCAATTTGCCATTTAGCAAAAAAAATGTTTTGTTCTGTCGATGAAGTTTTAGGTCTTACCTAGAAAGTACCGACTCTTCATTGATTTATCTGTAATTTGTGTTTTATATATATATATAGGGATTTAAACCCATGCACTTGCACTTGCACATCATGTTTCTTACCAACAATGAGCTACAGCTAGGGAAAATTGTTTTTTTCATTTTTCATGTCTTATCTCTTCCAGCTGGTGCTTCTTTGCTGTATACTTTTGGGGCTTGCAAAAGTATAAATTGGTATGAGAGCCACCTGCTTTCATATCTTATTAAGTATCCAGAACAGTTGACTGCAAAACAGTATAAATTGCTAATTCCACGTCTAGTCCTCCTTGACTGCAGACGCCTAGAATATCTGCCAAACGACAACTATGCTTTCTTCAATCCTTGACTGAAGACAAACCAGCCCCTGGCTGGAGTCTTATCTCTTAATTTAACTTGCAATTCAACAACCAGAAGATAAGGAGAGAGAGGGAGAGAGAGAGAGAGAGAGAGAGAGAGAGAGAGAGAGAGAGAGAGAGAGAGAGAATTGCAAATATTTTTACCAATAAATTTCTGACTCTTTCTATACCAAGTGAGAATTGATTATGTTGCTGAAAAACCACCAAACAGCATGAATTTAGCTCCTAAAAACTGTCATTATGGGAGTTTTTGGATAAAACTATAGGAAAACCTCCATCTTCTATGTTTATCTTTCTAACTACAATGTAGAATGTAGATTTTGTTATGTTCAACTTAATTTTTCAACTGCAATATAATTTAACTTATTTCAAATGGCAGGAAAAACTTGTAGCAGAACGGGAGAAGTGTACGCAGGAGGGTGCGATCCAATTGACTCAGGAGCAAATATCAATCAATGTCCTTGGTGGTCGGTCTGGATACCTGAGAGGGTTTGGAAACGGTCCGAAGCCCACGTCTACAACTAAGAGTACTAGAACGGACTCAGAGGATGGTGAACGTGGGGTATTGCGGGCTACCGTGGAGAGATTGCAAAATGAATTGGGAGCTCGAACTCAAGAAATAGAGCAGATGAAGAATAATCAAGTAGCCATGCAGCGACAGATGGAGGAGATGATGCGGTTGGTGGTGAGAGTGACGGGATCAGACATGATGACACGGGGAGGAGTGCTTACTTCTTGGTCAGTATTCCTAGTTTCTTCTCTGATTGAATTAAAGTGCATCCACTAAGTTTAAACCATTCCTAGTTTCTTCTCTAATTGAAATAGAGTTTGCATTAGATTTTGTTTCCTACTTTACTCTATGAATTGATGTTTGTGTTAATGAAAATGTATACGTACCAAAGAAATTACGAGTGGCGATTCCCGACTTCAATGCATTCCTCATGCAACATAAACATGTAATTTAATCTCTTGTATTTTAATATTTAAAATATAAAAATCTTTGAAATCAAACTCAAAGACTTTCTACTCTCATCATAAGACAGGTTTGATGTCACAAAATATAAACCCATCACCGAGCCATATATATACAAGACTTGGTTGGTGTGACTTAGGTTGTTCATGTTTAGCCCTGCCCAAGCTATCCCCTTAGGGCACATTTGTTTGATGTATTTGTAATGCAAATTCTCTATGTAAGGAATTCTTAACAATAATGACAGCGGTTCTTTTTGATTTACATTGTAGGTGAACTTTCTATGAGATGACTTTAAAAATAAGGTGTAGAGTCCTTAGGCTAAACAAGTGTACACTTTTGTGAGGAACCCCAAGCCCTAGATTAAAGCCCTAGATTGTGAGGAACCCCAAGCCATAGATTACAGTCCTTAGGCTAAACAAGGTGTAGAGTCCTTTGGCTAAACAAGTGTACACTTCTATGAGATGACTTTAAAAATAAGGTGTAGTAATATGGCAAGCAGGCACTAAGGATTTTATGAGAACCAGAAGAAAATTCAAAATCTACTTATGAACTAATGGATTTTTAGAAAAAAAATTCAATGGCCAAAATATTTTTTGGCAGGGTAAAAATTGTTACCACAATATGAGTAAACGCATTTATCACACCAATGATGTGAACTGGAACTATAGAAATGAAGTTTTCAGTCTTAATTTTAGGCAGAAATGAAATCACTCTGCAGATATAATGCAAATGAGAACTCCTGCGTAGTAATGTCCTTAGGTACTAAGGATTTTATGAGAACCAGAAGAAAATTCAGAATCTACACTGAGTTCATGTATTTGAGTTTAGAAAACGAAAACTACAGGTTTGTTGGTTACTTATGTTTTCTTTACTCTCTCTCTTGTTATTTTTTGGTTGTCTCCTTTAATTTACATATTGGACATTGGATATCTCTATTGGAATGATTGTTTGATCCGAGGATACAAAAATGGTCTATAAAATTTCTAAGTAATAGAGAGAAATCTTAAGAGCAGAACATTAAAAAAAGCAGGGTACTTGTTTCCAATCATGTTTTAGATGTCCACACACCTCGACCATTCTTCGCTAACCCAAAATCAGAAATTTTTGCCTCATAGTTCTGCAGGAAAAAAAAAAAAAGAAGAAAAGAAATCACATTAAGAAATTGATCTTAAAAGGGGTTCATTCTCCCTTAGACAAATACAGCTCAGACTAGCCAAGTCTCTTTACCTGTGCACAATGAGAAACTGACCGCATGTAGGTAAAAATAGTTGTAAGTTTGATGACAATAAAGTTATAAAAAAAATCTGCATTGTATAGGTACATTGATGGCTCAGAACTAACACATGATCTGCAATTGGCCTGACTATCACTAAGATTAGAGGATTGAGGCCTTAATCTTTGACTTGAGTTCACTAGGGGAAGAAAATTCATTGCTCCGATGGCATGCGTTTTTGCATTTGTGTGCACAGGTCAGTAGGTTATATTCGTATTTTGGAGGAACATATGAATGTGAATCTATACAGTAGGTTCATGAGCTGATGTCAGTGTTGGGAGATGCTTGTTTGGAAAAATCTCCTTAAAGTTAGTTGTTGTTGATGTCATGAGTTCATGAGCTGATGTCACTGTAAAAGTTAAGTAGTTTAATTGACTGATCAGTTAGTTGTTGGCTGTTGTTTGGCTTGAATTTCTGCTGAGTTTGAGTAATTAATTTCCACAGTTAAGTAGTTAAGTAGTTTAATTGACTGATCAGTTTAATTGACTGATCAATAGTTAAGTAGTTTTTTTCTGATGCAAAAGTTTCACATTTGCTGAAAAAAAAAAAACTAAAATGATTCACATGTTCATAAGAATCTTTGGAGAGAACTTACACTTCATTGAATTGCATATTCACGAGTCCCTGTACAATAGTAGCTATTTATACATGTTCAACTGAATAAGATCATAAGCTTTAAATTGTTGATCCTTCTCTCCTTTTTTTTTTTTTTTTGCTAATTGGTAAATTTGTATTGAAAGAAAGAAAAGGGAGAAGAAAGAATACATCCAATGATAGCAAACTGAAAGGCCAACCCTATATACAGGGGGGGCTAAAATCTCTTTTCTACTGAGCCTACTAATCTCCTTGAAGCTCTACCTTTCTCATAGGATAAAGCTTCCCTGCAGGGCAGGGAAGAGAAGCTGAATTGTGAGATAACAAAATCGGCTAATAGAGAAACAATGCCATCTCTGAGGGCCTAAGAACAGAGTCCAGGAAAACTGCACCCTGGGCCTTCTCTCCTTAAATCTTAACACTCCAACTAAAAACTTCCCTAAATCTTAACACTACAGCTAAACAACTTCCCTAAATCTGAACACTACAGCTAAAAACTTACCTAGATTAAATCCCTGAAATCTCTTCAGTCACGAAATATCTCTGCAGCAGGATCACCTTAGTTTTAGTGCAGTCATCCATGCCTATAGCCTACAGCCATTAAACCGACTCATCCCCATACCACTGGAGATCGTATGAGATGTGAATATCTCAACCAAACCTACAAAGTGGTAGGGTTCAAACGGGTTTGGATAGAGAGGATGGAGATGCAAGGTGAATTTTGTAGGTGAAGGGTTCCTTTTATCTGATTACTAAAATAACCATAAAAAATAAAGAGGGTGTGAGGACTGTTGTCACTGCAGTAACAGAAGAGATTCTTGTCATGTGGGGGTTCACATGAACGTGGGATTGATTAATTTGATAATATGATAGTTTTGGATGAAGTGGTGGATCTGTCACGATTTAAGATAATATATGTGTCTTTGTGTTTTGTGTACATACTAATTGCTAATTACGATCAGAGAGAGATACACATGGAGAGAAGAAGGTACAGTTAAATCTATGGAATCATTTATGTCTTTGTCTTTGTGTTTATGAGTTTTGGCCCCCTTGATCATTGCTTTATTTTTTTCCCCAAATGTGTTTGGTTGGAAACCAATTTTGGGATGCATTATTGTCCTGTAGAGAACAGCCTTTTTTTTTTTTTCGTTAGGCTATGCACACATAAAAAACAAGCCCATAACACACTTTTACATCGAAGCACAAACTACACGATTATCTGACCGCAAACTGCAGAACTAAAATGAATTCATTCCTTTTTTTCTTTTGAAATATTTTTTTCGTAGTTTCTGCTGAAATATTTTTTTTGTAGTTCTTACACATGGTTATGTATTTCATTTCTAGTTCTCATTTGTTTTCATTGTATATTGAATGTCTTTGTTTTGTCTGTTTTCGTTTAGCATATTACACGTTTTCAATGCATCACCCCCCTGTGGGGTACCAAAAATTCAAGTAGCATTCCCCTCCCAATCAGTGGTTCTGCTTCAACTTATCTTCATCCAGCCAACATTCTTATCAATATGTGTACTACATATTGATAAGATATGACTATTAAAATATGATAGAGACATAAGATATATGACATTTCATGGTCTCAATTAAAATATGGCAGTTTTAATATAAGTGATTGATCTTAACGAAAAGATCAAAACTCTGAAGAAAGGCACATGCAAATAAGGCGAATGATGGCCTTTATTAGTGGAGATTGGGCCCCCTGTTTAGAAACATAAGGCTTAAGTTCTTTTACAGAAGATTTTTTTTTTTTTTGGAGGTGAAAATTGTATTAGAAAAGAAACAGAGAAGAGGAAACATGGAAATGCATTCTTACCTTCTTAACTTGAATGCACTCCTCAAAACCTTCCTAATATGGAAACATTTATATCTTCGAACTCATCAATACCCTTTCCTTTTTTCTTGTTGTCCTCTTACTTCTTCATTTCTTCTGTCTTTGAAATTTCTCCTTGCCATTGTTCAGATTTCATTTACTACTTGGGTCTCACTCATATGTGTGAATACTATCTACAGATCGTAGCTTTCTTCTCTTGAAGCATGAAGGAATCGATGAGTCTGTTTCTTCTCTTTTTGTGGGTGCCCTTAGTTACTGCTGTTACTGAAGGTGGATTTTTTGCTGTTCATGAGCCTCATTTTCTTAGTAGATTTGGTTTTTTGGATTCTAAGGATAGTGATTCAGGTTTGTGATTTTGAATCAACTTGTTTTGCTTCAAGTGAACTTTTATTTTTTAATTTCTTCTGTCTTTGAAATTTCTCCTTGCCATTGTTCAGATTTCATTTACTACTTGGGTCTCATTCATGTGTGTGAATACTATCTACAGATCACAGCTTTCTTCTCTTGAAGCATGAAGGAATCGATGAGTCTGTTTCTTCTCTTTTTGTGGGTGTCCTTAGTTACTGTTGTTACTAAAGGTAGATTTTTTTGCCGTTCATGAGCCTCATTTTCTTAGTGGATTTGGTTTTTTGGATTCTAAGGATAGTGATTTAGGTTTGTGATCTTGAATCAACTTGTTTTGCTTCAAGTGAACTTTTATTTTTTAATTTTCTCAGACTTTTATTTTGTCTCACTTACTTTGCTTTTTATTCCCATGTTTAATTCCTAACATTTTTTTTTAACACAGGTTGAGATCAATGTAATAGAGGCCAATTGCTTGAACATCTTTTTGTTTTCATAAGAATATTGTACTTACACTATTTTGGATGCTATATTTTTACTTCAATTAGTAATGACGACGTGGCTAAACTTGTGGGTTAGATTTAATAGTTATATGTTTCCTAATGTGTTAAAGGAGCATGTTTTGTACATTTTTGATTAGTTAAATGAGCAGACTTTATTGTACATTTTATTTGAGATGAATGAGCAGGTTTTATTGTACATTTTGTTTGATTTGAATGATCATGTTTTATAGTACATTTTATTTTTGTCGAATGGGAATGTTTTATTATACATTTTATTTTAGTTGAATGAGAACTTGTTTTGCTTCAAGTGAACTTTTATTTTTTAATTTTCTCAGACTTTTATTTTGTCTCACTTACTTTGCTTTTTATTCCCATGTTTAATTCCTAACATTTTTTTTTAACACAGGTTGAGATCAATGTAATAGAGGCCAATTGCTTGAACATCTTTTTGTTTTCATAAGAATATTGTACTTACACTATTTTGGATGCTATATTTTTACTTCAATTAGTAATGACGACGTGGCTAAACTTGTGGGTTAGATTTAATAGTTATATGTTTCCTAATGTGTTAAAGGAGCATGTTTTGTACATTTTTGATTAGTTAAATGAGCAGACTTTATTGTACATTTTATTTGAGATGAATGAGCAGGTTTTATTGTACATTTTGTTTGATTTGAATGATCATGTTTTATAGTACATTTTATTTTTGTCGAATGGGAATGTTTTTATCCATTTTCTTGCAATGAATTATGGATATTTGGCGACAAAAAATATCATTTTTGCTGACATAACGTGTTGTCGTAGAAAATTGATATTTGGCGACGATAATGTGTTGTCGTAGAAAATTGATATTTAGCGACGAAAATGTGATGTCGCAGAAAATCATTTTTGCCGACATAATGTGTCGCCGTAGAAAATTGATATTTAGCGACGAATAATTCTGATCGTCGGCAAAACAATTCACCGACGCATAATAGGCGACGAACTGGCGACAAAAATGATTTCGTCGCAGAATATATTCTGCGACGATTTTTTGATTTTTTGCGACAAATATTTGCGTCGCGAAAAATGATTTTTGTTGTAGTGCCTGGTTAGATTGAGTCTAACTTATTATATATAAATTTTTTTTCCCAAAAGTTCACTGGGGGCCCACCCCCCCAGTGAATGTGTCTGCATCCGCCTCTAGGTGCATGTACGTCAAGACTTCTCAAAGATTTTGTGTATGCTCAAATTCATGAATATGGGACCCCACCCCCTTTTATTCAGTCATGATAAACTATGGAACTCAATTTCCAAACATAATAGCTAATGATCTTGTTTATGTGTTACTGAATGAATTAATATCATATCATTCTTGTTACTAGATATATGCTCTATGTGATTGTTGCTACGTCTTCTAAATCTACACATATGGCTAAAGGATACAAAATGGATGATGGTTGAGAATTGTTATATGAGCAAGACTAGCATGTGTTTAAAGCTATAATGAATGGGGTCGAAACAGACATATATTGATGTATAAATACGAATCCTGAAAAGAAGATATGTGTTTTAACAGATAAGCAGAAGGACATTGTGAGGGAGGTTGGTCTATCTCACTTTTGAGAGATAGACTACATGAGAATTGACCACGCCCTCAATACTGGGTTGGTTGAGTGGTGGAGGTCGGAATTCAACACATTCCATTTGCTTATCGGCAAAGCAATAGTGTAACGACCCGGGCCTGCTCTCCACATGATATTGTCCGCTTTGACTCATGGGATTCCAACCCAATCTTGCATCATGGGTTTAAAAGCCCTCACGTGAAGTTAAAGCTAGGTCGTACTTATATGCTTAGGGTCAGAATGCGAGTATTTTCAATGTGTGACTTGGACAAGCCTCACGGTGTTAACCGAAGCATTCCACTCTTACCCCTGCGGATTCCTCTTTCTTGGCTTGCATGAGTACTTGGCTTGGTCTTGTCTTAATGGATTACCTAGGTAGATTGGGGTCTCACACTCTCCCCACTGGAAATAGAGTCGTCATCGGCTTTGATACCATATGTAATGACTCGGCCCACTGTCCACATGATATTGTCCGCTTTGGCTTATGGGATTCCAACCTAATCTTGTCGCATGGTTTTAAAAGGCCTTATACGGAGTTAAGACCAGGTCTCACACATATATCCAATATTAGGACTATGGTGTTTTTGATGTGGGACTTATGCACCACTGCATACCCAGTCCTTGTCAGATCCAATGCTCTTTTATAGGAGAGCCACATGGGACATCTATATCCAATGCCAATAGCCTAAATGCAATGGGTCCCCAACATATATATACACATGTACATATATATACATATACATGGGAAATGCTCTTATGAGAGCATCTTTCACCTTACTATGAGAGATAAGGTGGGGGCCCTCACATCCATATCAAATGCCAACAACTTCAATGTGAGGGCCTCCACCTTATCTCTCATAGTAAGGTGAAAGATGCTCTCATAGGAGCATCTCCCTATATATATATATAATGCACACCTATTGGGGCCCACGTAATGATCCATTCGACTAGACCATACACACATATCCCCACTGAATTTCACTTGTCCCCTGGGTTTGGCACCCATGTGAATGGACTAGACTATTGGATCAATTGTACACACATCTAAATGGATTGAACATTTGGGCCTCGAATGATATATTTATGGGGCTGATTTTTTTGTAGAGAGGAGAGCCTCACATTGATCTTCAAAAACCCCTCGTTCCGAACCTTGGGTGGGGCTACAAGTGGGCCCCACAGCTGGGTATGCACGGTCAATCAGTGCACCTGGCGCACACCTTATATATATACAATGGTTTTAAATCTCGGCCGAACACCAATATATCCTCAAAATATCGGTTTACCTGATATATCGATTGATATTTTCAAAATATTGACCGAGGGCATAAACCTATTTCTTTTTTAATTTCCCCTCATTCCCTCATCCTCTTCCTTTCCCCTCATCTCCTTAGTAGCCCCTCCTTGGCTCATTCTCTTCCATATTTTCACCACTTTTAACTCTTGATCATTCAAAAAATCATTTTATGGGGCATATCTTTTAACCCTTACCGAAGAAATGATGATGATGATATCGAGTCTGAGCGACACTCCACTGGGAATTAGGTTGTCATACTCATCAATCTTTCTATTTAGTCCCCCTTAATTCTAGGTAAACCATAAACCTTTTGATGTCCAAGTGCTTTATGATTTGTATATCTCACAATCATGTTTTGAATTTTAATATGTTATCTTCATGGTCTTGAATTTTACAACTTATTTGATGATTGAATGATTGATAAATGATAATTGATATGTAATCTTTATTTTCTTATATTTTACACTAATAAAATGATCATGAGCCAAAATAATGGTTGCATTATATGAAGTACTAGAGAAGACAACAAATCAGTGACACAGACATGACTCATGAATTAATGTGACCGATATTAAAAAAGAAAATTCACGTTGCGATAACCGTGACAGACCGATAACCATGTACTACCAATATCGATACCCTGTCGGTTGTTTGTCCCAACCGGCCGACCGATAGTGCGACTTTGAACCGTGACATATCTTGTGTTCATTTCAACTCAAATGAAATCCAACAATAATATCAAGATGACCTTTTGTATTATATTTTAATAAGAACTAGGCAAAGTAATCATAGATGACTCATGGCAATGCAACCAAAACAACTGACTTAGGTCAGAATATATAAACTTATACTCATCTTGCACTCAACAAAATTACTATAAAAAAAAAAAAAAAAACTATCAAACCCACCCTTAATAGGTGTAGGTTTGGATTGGGCACCTGTTTGACCCGACCAATTGCCATCTCTAAATGTCCAAACTACTCGCTATTTAATCCGCACCATACACCCATTAATTGCCATGCATACACATGTAGCCCTGTATAGACTTTTCGGTGTCAATTGCAGCTCCCATGGGACTCTAAGGTTTTAACATGGTTTAGGGTCTGACCACAGGAAATGTAGAACGCGGTTCAGTCCAACATAATTTAGCTGTTTCGTTTGACCCAATTAATTTGTGATGTAAGAAATAATAAAAAATATAAAATAAATAATGGTTTATTAAAATAAGTAATGTTGCCCCACCCAGTTCAACAAGTAGCTTGGATAATTTTCTTAATAATATTGAAGACACAAATCTCACTTAAACCTGACTGACTTGCTAATCAGTTCTATTCTTTTCTTTTTTTTTTCCTAATTTGGATCCGTTAAACTACAAAACGCTTAAATTGACAATTAAAATTACCAAATCATAAATATTTTGCATGTGCCACTAATTCATCTTTTAGGAGCTCCTTTACAAATATTCATTAGGTAGGCCTAAGAAAGGGCCGAATTTTCTCCCGTAGGAGTTCGCATGGAGAACCATGTGTGAGACACAATCTTTGCTGTTGATGCAAAGGTGCCTACCCTGCATTAACATGGCCCATTGAATTTTAAACGTAGCTAGGCTTACGGCCGCCCACAGGAGACAATCTCTTATCAAGTCATACTTGGGAACCTCATTGGTAAATTATTTCAAAGTATGTATTTTTTTTGAAAGATTTTTTTTGAAAAAATGAATCTTTCAGAGTATGTATTAGTAACACTATATCACAAAAAAATGAAAAAATGTCTCCTTATCGCCCAAAAAAAAAAAAAAAAAAACCTAAATCAAGCGCAGCTTAAGACTAGGGCTGGTGGAATCCAAGGATAATATGCGGAGAATAGATTGGATTAGTGTAGGAAGAAAGTATGAGATTTTAGAGAAGGCTGTAGAAGTTTTTCTATTCATATTGATGAGTAACAAGTGGCATAATCATATATGCAATCGGGTCTCATAAGGTGTTGCTGTGGATAGCAACACCAGTTTCCACAGCCCCAGGGATCGATCCCGGAGGGGCAGGTTTTCCTCCCTGTTCCCAACCAGTGGGCCAACTCAGTTAAAAAAAAACCCCATATATGCATTCATTAAATAGGATATAACTATAAATAAGAGTCTTTATTTTCATTTGTTTGTAATCAAGCAATAGAATGAATCAAATAGTTTGTTTATGTGCGTGGTGTGGTAGTGACATGTTGGAAAATAAATGAACAAAAGTTGGATCTATCTAGACTTACATAATCAACACATATTATGCATTAGAACATAAATCGTACTTGTCGCCATGGAGATGTGCGAGATGGATGATCTGGATTTCCAATCGGGTGCTCGGATGGCCAGATGATCTTTAGGAATTTTCCCCTCTATGCCTCCCTTGTAAACCTCTCGATGGTGCTAGGTTTGGTTGATGATGGTGGCAAGAGGAGGGACCGAGGCTCTCTTTAATTAGTACTTTATGGGAATCTAACCATCATAGTAAATCCTAATCTTATGCCTTACCTTATTACAGGAAACTATATACAGAAATAAATCCTTTGACCTTATTAATAGGAATCCTTATTGGGTCTAGATACAATTAACCAAGGATTTTGTAATCAAAATAAAACAAACAAGTTGTTGCAGGGCCACCTCGCGAGATCTCACGAGATTTGTTAACATGACCGACATAGGAAAGCATATTTCATGGGCGAAATTGAGTGTTGTGCCAGTTTTGAATTACTTAATTATACTGAAAAGGTAAAGATTACAATAAAAAAGGTTAAAATCACTATCAATTAATATATATTAAAGATGTAGGAATCGATTTCGAAATTGAAGTCTGATTTCGCAATGGAATGCAGAATTGGACTCTAATCTCAAATCAATTTCAAGTCAATCAATTTGAGAAATTAGATCTCAAATCAATTTCAAGAGTTAAGCTCTATCAATCAAATCAATTCAAGTGACTTATCCAACTCAAACCCAAACTCTCAAGTTTATCCAATTGGCAAATTGGATCTCAATTTCGCAATTGATTGGAAAATTGTAACTCCAATTGGGATTTTGATTTTGATTCAATTTTAATTTAGAGAATCTACTCACATTTCCTTAAATTTGGAATCTTTATTTATTAAGAGTTGGATACTGAACTCCAAAGACCTCCCCAATAAAAGGTCACCACAATGGGACTCTCTTCTAAATAATCTGAGAAGATTTCTCACACTTGCCCTAAATTATCTTCATCTATTTTTAAACATTTTTTAACCAACCAAAACTTAGGAAACATCTTGCTGGCAACTTCTTGGAGGAGTCTGACTCTTTTGAGTTACCACGTCCTCTCTCTTCTAACAAAAAGAAATTCTAAAACCATCTTGAGAATTTAGGAGACATCAGTTTATGTGGGCACATCCAAGGGACTGAGTGAATTTTATGTTCCTCAATTGCTTTTCGTGTGATCTAGACTCTTGAATTCCTTAATCTGGTGAAGGAATCCTCTAAGGCTATTGATAACATGGCCCATCTAAGTAATGATCAAACTCTTTCCTCTTATTTTTAAGTCTTTCGTTCATTCAAGGAAGTCTTTCGGTAATTTAAATCTATAAATCCTTATAGTATCCTAAAGTATGGCTACCTTTTGGTAATTAAAACACCCTACGTCCCTTAGATCTCTCTCAAATCTCTCACCATAATCTCTTTCAAAAGTCGGTAGGACTCTCTAAATCTTTTTCTTCCTTGGAGGTGTTTTGATAGAATAGACTTATCGCCAACAAAGCCATGATTTGCGTATCTTATATTATATTAGCCTTACCTAATTAAGAAAATTATGTTTGTGACATAACGTAAGAAAGTAGAAGATTGTAGGCAACTGATCCTAGAATCATGAAAGAACATAACCTATTAAGGTGGCGGTGATAAGGTCTTCTTTGAACTGTGAGAGCTAAGATCGATCATGGGCATCTTCCTCTTCCCATATCCCCTAAACTTGAAGAGAAGAAGAAAGGTACCATCATTGTCATCAAATGCCCATATTGCAATTGATCACCTGTAGCTTAGAGTATTCTACATCCTTATGCCAAGTAAATTTTTATACAATTCGTAAAATTTAAATGAGTAATGAAAGTGGGTTTGGTTGAGGAAGTAGATAGATGGGGTTCTGAAGTAGATAGATGGTTATTATCATTAAGATCATAGAAATTTTATAAATATTTCTTTCTTTATACTTTTAAAAATTATATTCCTATTAGATCTAATGAATTTTGGAATGACAATAGATTTTCAAAAAAATAGTATTAAATACGAGATTAGTCTTGCAGGAGCTGTAAGTGTGAATTGATGGCAAAGATATTCATGATATACAAATCTGCGTGCATAATTTAAAATAAAGGTGAGTTTATTTTTTCATTTATTTCATTTTCTTTTACAACAAGAACTTTTATTTCTTTTGGTCTTTTTATTCGATGGTGGTAGTAGATTTGCAAAAAATATTGTAACCCTTAGTTGAGTCTTCCGTGAATCATAAGTGTAAATTAAAGGCAAAGATATTCGAGGTATATATGCTAATTTGCATGTCTTAAAATTAATGCAGGTAAGTTTTTCTTTTTCTTTTTTTTTTTTTTTTTTTTTTTAATTTCTTTGGTAGCAAGAATTTTGTTTCTTTTAGTCTTTTTATTTGATGCATTTAATCCCATATAAGATGTTGTTTTATGTATATTAGTTTTGATTTCTAATTGCAGGAATAAGCATAAACTTTGCTATGAATTTTTAGATTGCCTCTAATAAATCTTGTTATTCTTATTTTCGGGCCTAGGCTTTGCATGGGCCTCTTTCTCTCCCTCCCGCCCTTTCGCAACTTTTAAGATCTAGAAATTCTTTTTAAGATCTTTTTTCCCCTATCTTCCTTGAAATATGTAAAAGCAAATTTTCATCCTCATTTAAAATATATACTTTTATTGAGAGGCTATATATCAAAGATGATAACTGAAAATGAAAATGAGTCTACAAGTAAGATATTTAGTTTTTCAATTATAAGATATGCATGTGATTAAGATGGAAACCATCGATTGAAAGTATTTTTATTCAATTTAAATAAAACTTCCATAATGATTTGTTTAAAGGTGTTGATCCTAAGAATAGAAAGATAGCTCTTTAGATTTAAGGATTTTTTTCATCACCGATTTTTTCATAATCTATGAAAAATAAATAGAATATAGAAAGTAGAAGCATAAACATGAGTTTCCAAAATGGATAAAGATATAAGTAAAAAAAGAGACAGGAATGAAGAGAATGAATATTAAAAAACTATGTTGTTATCCAAAACAAAAAGAAAAGTAAAAAACCATGGATCATGCACTGAACTTTATTGTAGGACCCGCTTTTTGAGATTAAGATTTTGCAACATTCCATGAAATAAAATGCCCACCGCTTTCAGTAGCTTAGTTATTCCATGGTTGGAAAACTCCCCGAGTTAACTATTAACTCTCCTGATTCACCTCATTTTGACGGATGACCAAGTCAAATATAGGGGAGACGCGGCCGAGTCGCCTCAATTTAGTAATATTTGATCAGTTAATATTTATTTTTAATTAAGTATTCACGAGTCAACAATTTAAAAAATGATGATTGGAATGTAATTCGAAACTTATATTTGATGTTTGACGTTCGATATTTGGACTAACAAAGTATGTAATATGCAATATTTTCATTTATTTTCTCATTATAATATTTTCCTTGTATATATAAATTTATTAATTTGAATTTATCATCATGAATGCATGTAAATAAACGTAGATTTATATTTATAAGCATTTGATCCATTTTAAAAGTAATTTTAAAAAAGACATGACTCTCTTGTGTCATCGGAGTTAACTCTATCCGAGTCAAAAATTTTGCATTAGGCTTTTTTATTATATTGAATTATAGCACGCGCATGTTTTGCTAGTTACTTAATTATGCGTGCCAATTATGCATGTTACTTGTAAATCTTAATTCTTAATCTCATATTCAACTGAAATCCGGTCCATATATACAGATATATAGAAATGTGTTCGATTTAAATCTCAAATGTGGGACCAACGTCCATATGTGTTTCTATTGTAGTGTTGGCTACCAAAACTTAATTCGGATCACCAGTGACGTTTTTTTTCCCTTGATAAGATGGGTGAATACGTGACAATCCTAACTGGAATGAGTGGAAATCCACAGCGGGGGCTCACTTTAAAGAGAATTTGAGCAGTTCAAAATGAACGGCCTTACTATGTATGGGATGTTAAAAAAAAAAATTTACTCCAATAAAAGTTGATCCCACCATAAGATTTAGTATTTCATTATGAATGTGATTAATGTGTGTGATCAATAATGCATAAACTGCACAAAAAGTCTAAATGGACAAACTTTTTGGCATGAATTTGGGACAAACTCCCATGTGGCACAATCCTAGAGGTGCAACTTTTGAGAGAGGGGAAAAAAGCACCTCTAGGATTGTGCCACATGGAAGTTTGTCCCAAATTCATGCCAAAAAGTTTGTCCAAGTAGAAGGGTTGCAAACTGCAAGTCTATAAGGAGACTATAATGGGCCTCATCCATGATCAATGTTTGTAACGTCCCCAGCGAAGTGTGCTTGGTTGTGTGAGTTTGAGTCTCCAGTAAAGTGATGGGAATAGAATAATGATTCTAACGGCGTGGCCCATTAAGGAACTGCATCCAACCTTGGTCTAGGTTCAGGTTCATGGGTTTCACACTCCAGAACCCTAATATCAAGTGTGCAGATTCTGATTTATATATTATATCTATAGTGGGTATATATATTAAATATCTATATTAAATATTTACCTGGCCCAATTTGGTAGACTAGACTTCAATCTGGGCTCAAGTATGTGTTCCTCTTGGGAAATTGAGTTTGGGTCCAGTAAATCTATGGACCCAAACTGAACCACAACATCCAAGTTGGCTTTGTTTGCATGGTTTTGGCTCTTTCTTCATGCAACTGTCACCGGTAACAAAAGTAAGATCAAAGGACAAGCATCGAAGCCAGATGTCTGTTAGAAAAACAACAATTTGGTAGACCCAATTTCGATCTGGGTTCAAGTATGTGTTCCTCTTAGGAAATTGAGTTTGGGCCCAGTTAATCTATGGACCCAAACTGAACCACAGCATCCAAGTTGGTTTTATTTTCTAGGTTTTGGCTCTTTCTTCATGCAAGAGTCACTAGTGACAAAGGTAGATCAAAGGACAAGCATAGAAACCAGATGTTAGTTAGAAAAACAACAGAGGACTAGCTAAATGAATGATGCAGGATAGGTTATAAATGTTGTTAAATTCTTTGGTAGAAGAGAATTCTCACTTAGAGGGCAAGAGACAATGGACATGGGACACTGTGCCTTTTGTGGGTCTTGGATGGTTGTGAGATATAGATATGGGGACAGCTTTCTGAAGAACAGAATGCCCCCACTCTGGGAAATCCGTAGGAGTGTTTGCTGGGGGATGATGTGAACTGTCCTTTGACATTTTCTATTAGATGCATACAAAGAAAGATGAGAGAAGTAATCTCCCCAAATGAAGATGGACAAGTCAGCCAAAGCTAGCTTCATATCATTGTCATGCAATTAAAAAAAGTTCAAAAGAAAAAGAAGGAAAGCCCCTAAATTTCTTACTGGAAATGATCAGTTACACTGTTACCCTGTGTGTTACTGTGCATCTAGTTGTAATTGGGTGTGGATTTTGGAAAAAAGGACATTGCATTTTTACCAATTTGAACCGTTCCAACTGCATCAGTTGGAGGATCCTGTCTGCAGATTTCCTCTCACAGTAATTATTTTTCTTGTATTCTGTTCCTCACATTTGTTTCATTTTCTAAATAAATACTACAATTAAATCTTGTGATACAAACTCTAGAGCAGTAGCCACTTCACTGATAGCTGAGTGGTTAGGCATTGTCTCTACACAAACAATAAGTGATCAATCCTGGGTTGTGTCTTGATACTAGTGTATGTGAGAGTGGTTAGCTACTTCACTGATAGCTCAGTGGTTAGGCATCTGTCTCCACACAAACAACAAGTGATTAATCCCGGGTTGTGACTTTGTAGGGTCTTACACCCTATTGAACTACCACTTATCCTAAAACCAATTGATGATAGGAAAAGGCACAACAATGGTTTTATGGTGAGGGTGAGGGCTCGACCACAATTATGACCGCTCAGGAGCGAGGGTGGACGTTGACCTCAACAATCCCTTCCTCAACGGCACACCCACCGCGACTCCTGCTGCGCAACTCGCAAAACGCGTATCCCGTGACTCGAAACACCCGACTTACCAGGCTCTGATACCACTTGTAAGATCTTACACCTCATTGAACTGCCACTTATCTTAAAACCAATTGGTGATAGGAAACGGTACAACAATGATTTTATGGTGAGGGCGAGGGCTCGACCACAATTATGACCGCTCAGGAGCGAGGGTGGACGTTGACCTCAATAGACTTGATAGTAGTGTATGTGAGTGTGGTTGCCTGCATGTTTACTAGAGCAACAAAAAATCTGGAGCAGTTCAATATTTGCTTTTGTGATTATTATCACAACTTTTTCTTCCTTTTGTAAATATGGCCCTGTATAGTCCCAGGTTTGTTGGTCAGCTGGTGAAACTCAATTTTTTTTAACGATTTTGGAAAAATTCGAAGGCTTCCATTCCCAATATTGCATATTTTGCCATTCTTAGGAAATGAAATTAAACTCGTAATTACCAAATTGCATTTATGTCAAGGTGACACCTCTGGTCTGGAATTGTCACCCCCAGTACATAGGAGATTGTCCCACCAGGATCAGCATAGGCAACCTAAAGGACTGGGCTGGTGAACTGTGGACCTTGTGAATGCAGCAGGTAGGCGGCATTGTAACCCACATGCATCGACAGGGACCTTTTCATTTTCTTCAAAGCTGGTGCTCAAATAGAGACTTGGACAATCTTAATCAAATAGGCCTACACCCACAGCCTTTCCGTCCCTCTGAAGCTATATCAAACAAGAGAAGACCTGGCAACTTACAATGTTCATGTCAGCCATGTCTGGCCCACGCTAGGGACTATTTCGTTGAAAAGGCAGCTACATGGAAAAGACGACGTGAGAAATCCAGACAACAAAACTTAACTGGTTACAGCACTGGGCATGTGTCTGTTACAGCATTTACACTTGAAATTGTAGTGTCCAAACCAGGTTACACCAACCATTTTCACGGCTCTAAGGATGACAAATGGTCAATATCTTGTCCCCCCTGCTTTGTTGGGTATTTGTTCCTATTGATAAGTGTGAAATTTTCTTGTCCATGCTGGATTTGTATTGTGATTGTTCACTGTGCCAATCAGAACAGATTTGAAAAATATAGGTGTTTGGTTAAGTTCTTTACTTCATGATATTAGATCTTTCTTGTGTTTTAGATGCAATAAGAACAATTGCAAATGAAAGCTTATTAATTCAGAAACAGAGAGACCCTCAAAACGGCATTGCCATGGTTGTCTTTCTAATGTTACAAGGATATGAATCAGTTTGCAATCGTCATCATCACTATTATGATTCACGACAGTGGATTGTTATCACTTGGGCTACTGGAAAAACATGCCCGTGCTGATACTAAAATTTATATTAAAAAAAACTTTATGATAAGTTTTTTTAAAATTAAATGTAAAAGGTTTTAGTGTGAGAGAGAGGAAAGAATAATTAAGAAGTCCATAAGAATTCAATACCTAATACCATATAATTAAAAAAAAAAAAAAAAAAAAACACACAAGCCCATGAATATTGAAGATTAATGATCAAGAAAACTAAAAAACAAAATTAAAACAAACAAACAATATAAACTATGAATAAAATCCAATGAAATTTTACATAAAAATAAAACATAGAAATGAAAATCCATAATCAACTCAATAACATAAGCAATTTAAAATAATCAAACACTCATGAGAAAAAAAAAGCCTAAAAAATGGAGCACAAAAGGGTAAAGACAAAAGAACCCACAAATTCATGAAAAACCATCATAAAAAAAAACTAAAAACTCATCACAAAATAAAACGAAATAAATTTTATTAAAAAGGCTATAAAAATATATATAAATAAAGAACCATAGACAATACAATGATAAAAGAAATTTAGAAGAACCAAACCAACTTATAATAATCTAATACTTAAAAATGAAAATCTGAAGCCACAAAAGAAATAAGAAACATCTATAAAAAGATTTCATGAAGAAAACTTAAAGAACCCAATGGAAGTAAGATAAATAATTAACTCATAATGATAAGCATTAAAAAATTAAAAAAATACAACATAAAAATGAGAATTCACTGAAAATTCTATGATAAAAAATGATTTAAAAGAAAAAAAACCAAGGAGAACCCAATACCCAAAAGTTGAAACAAAAAAGGGGGAAAAAAGGAAACCCACAATCTATGAAAACCATACAAATACAAACCATAAAAACATTGCAAATCTATAGAAATTTTAAAATGATGATTCTTTTGTATAAATCATATTAAAATGACATAATTAAAATTGCTCAAATAAAATGTAATGAGCTCAAAAGTAGATTAATTAAAAAAGGTTAACCTCTCAAATTGAAATGTTTAATAATTGCACCAATTGTCTCAAGGTGCTCACATTTTAAAATGGGTTGAACACTTATCTAAACTAAGCATGCAAATGAGACCTGAAACGGTACTAAAAAGAGACACAAAGAAACAAAAGAATTATTGGAGTTGCTCTAATAAAATATAATAAACTTAAAAGTAAATGAATGGAAAAAATGAAAGTGCTCTTATTGACATAGAGAAATAGAATTATATTGGAGAAAGCAGAAAATGATGATAACAAGAATCAGCTTAATTTTTTATTTAGATGGACCAATATTATTGGAGATTCTTTTCACCATTAGTTCTGCATTCTTAACAAAAAGTGTACAATCAAAATCAATAGATAAAAAAGAAACCAGACAACTTAGAACTGAGAGTGGATTAAATAAAAAAGACTATGGATTAAATAATCCAGACAACCCAGGAATCAGCATTTCACATTCTTAAAAAAAATGAAAGAAAAAAATAATATAATTAGAACAAACAAAAATACTTGAAATAGGATGATATTGGGGTTTCTTAATAGACAAAATGCATGATGGAGAGTCCAAATCACAGAAAAAACTTTATTTGGAAAACTCCAGTATTTTATATTTTTTATTAGAAAATCAATTTGACCGCGGAAATAACCCAGAATGAGGTGAAAATTTGAGGTATCCCATAAATAGCAAGGATGTTTGTCTTAATGATTGTGATTTTTAATAGATGTGGGGTTTATCATAGTGTTCAACTCCATTTACATCACGATTTATAAAAGTTAAAGCCACACACAAAAAAGAAAAAGAAAAAAAATCAAACTCCACCTTTTCTCTCTCGGCAAGTATGCATTGTAGCATATCAGTTACATTGAAAGTTTTCCGCTTTCTCTTTAGCTCCACGCTGTTGTTGCGAATTTTTCTTTTTTCAATAATATTGTCATTTTCTTATTAATTATGAAACTTACTATTTTTGTTGATCAGTTCCATATATTATATATTCATTTGAGCTTAGTTTTATTGTAAAATGGTTGTTATAGAAAATTAATGAATATATATGAAATCATATAAAATAGTTATTTCAAAAGTTTGATCACCCATGCTTAAAGTACAATGCATAAGTATGAAAATAATAACCACAGTATTTATAGGGGTTAATATTCTAAAAACATAGTTATTTTTATAAATAACTTGTAGATAAATTCCAACTCCCACTCAATATTCCAAAGTGGGGCTGGGTCCCTTCCTCATTAACTAATTTTAAGTTTTTGTTGATAACTATTAACAAAAAAGATGCTCTGTGGTGTAGTGGTAGGGTTGCCCCTTTGAAATCCATATTGTCTTAAGTTTAAGTCTTGGCACATCCCATGATTAATTTTTATCACGTTATTAAAAATACACGGGTCAGGTTGGGTTCAAAAAGTGTGCTTTATATCTGGCTTGATCTAATTTACCTCGACCCGTACCATGATTATTTTTTACCACGTCATTAAAAATACACGGGCCAGGTTGGGGCCAAAAAGTGTGCTTTGTATCTGGCCCGACCTAATTTACCCCGACCCGACCCGTTTGCTAGGGTCAAACTAAATTAAATTGGATGAGTCAAAATCAATTGGAGTGAATTGGAACAGATTTCAATTTGAAACCACTTCGCTTCATATATATATATATATATATTTAGTAGGGCACTCCTAAGCTGCAGCTTAGCTTATCCTAAGCTGGAATAGTGCAGGTCCCACAAATCAAAATTGATTATATCTGTTTTTTATATGATAAAACTGAAAAATCTAGTTCTGATTGGATTAATCTTGATTTTGGAGATGATCATCATGCAAAAAAAAAAAAAGCATAATCGACTTTGATTTATGGGACCAAACATGTTTCAGCTTACGAAAAGCTAAACTGCAGCTTAAGAGTGTGTGTATATATATATATATTTATAGAGGGACATTCATGTGCATTTATCTCTCACAATAGGGTGAGACACACTTACATGGCTTTCTCTCTTCGCACATAAACATTCTTTTTATGTATATAACCATATATGGCTTTTCCTCTTTTGCACATGAGTCTTTCCAATTATGTAAGTGTCTCTCACCCTATGGTGAGGGATGGATGCACATGAATGTCCCCCATATATGAGGGATGGATGCACATGAATGGGGACATTCATGTGCATCCATCCCTCACCATAGGGTTATGGTGAGGGCACTGTCGCTTTTTTGCACATGAATCCCCCTTTTGTACTTTACCCTATGTACTTGAAATCCCCCTTTTGTACTTGAAAATCTCCATTTATGGAAGCATCCCTTACTCTATGGTGATGGATAGATGCACTTGAATATTTCTTCATATATATATATATATATATATATATATGGAGATGCTCCTATAAGAGATATCTTTCACCTTAAATGTAAGGGCTTCCATCTATATCTCTCATAAAAGGTAAGGGATATCTCTTATAGGAGCATCTCCCATATATATATAATTGAAGACTGGTGAATGCAATGGGAAAGCACATTGCAGGGATATACTTTCTTCAATTATTTCTTTTTTCATCACAAATCAACATGGGCTATTGAAATTTTACAATTTTAAATGCATTACCTAACTGTGTAGCCATCCATTCTGATTAAATATTCCAACACCCAGCAATAGGTATGAAGTGCATTTGTAGGCAGTTTTAAAACCCAACTTGCCAAAACAAAACAACTCCGTAATTCAAGGTATGGGTTGAAATTTATTATTGTAGTCTGGGATCAGGTTGGGAATTTCAATCCAATTTATTAATGAATTAGATTTGGGTTGAGCCCTTGTTCAAGTCATGGACCAAATGATAGCTGAATTAAGCCCAGTCATTGTACTTTGACTCGTCAACTTAGTATGAAACTAACTTAAAAATTCAAGTTCAATTTGACTCTTTTAACTTATAAGGATTCACCTATTTTCAGCCGGGTGTTAAATAAGTTAGGTTTATGTCGGACATACACACCTATCTACAGTGATCAACCTGTCCCGAACATGACCTGTGGGACCTACTGCCTCCCATGACTTGTTTTCAACATCAATGAATGCTAGAAGGACATGGGAGCGCCTAATATGCACATTGCATGTGGTAGAGCCGTAGAGGGGCCTAGGGATTAGGCTAAAAGAATGGCTGGCAGCAACTAGGTCATGGGTGCCATCAACCAGGACCCACAGAACAAGAAGGAAGGGATTGTTACTGGAGTAGCAGCTTTCTCTGATTCACGTGGGTGAAATACGAGTAGTTGTAATAGGGCCTGTGTGTGCGTGAGAGAGAGAGAGAGAGAGAGAGAGAGAGGGGGCTTGTAACTCAAGTTCACTTTTACCAAATAGAAAAATTCAAGTTCATATATATATATACTTTCTAGTTAGAAGGTCACTGTGATAGGGGTTGATGGGGAGACTTATGATTTGTCCTGTATAGAGAGATGTGTTGTCTACTTCATTGACAGGCCATGGGAAACAAACCAAGACAAGGAGGAAGCAAACAGCAACATATCAAGGGGGATGTGTAGCAGCCTTGGTCTGCTCCCACCACAGCAATCCCCATCAAAATTTCCCAGAAAAAAGATAGCCGTTTCCAAGATGTCTAAAAATTCACTCGTGCTTTTGAGAACTACAAAATCACACACTCAATGTATTTTTTATTTTGGGAAAATCTAAATAAAGTATAAAACTTATGGTTCATTTAAAAAAAAAAAAGTATATGAAGGTTGGAATACTTTAAAAAAGTGTAAAAACTTTCTACAATTCTTTCAATTAAGTCTTCTTCATAAAATTTTTTTTTTTTGAAAAATGATAAAAATACCTTTTCCTTGTAACAGGTGGCCCATTTTGATTTTGATGATCATAACCATTTAATGAAGTTAGTTTTTTAGTCATTTGGATTTTTTTTTTTTTACCTTCCACACATAAAGGTACTTGAGGTGGGCCCCACTAGGTCATTTGTGTTGGACTTAATCATTTCTCTTAAATGATTTATTAAAGAAAAAAAAAAATTAAAAGAGACGTAAGGATATTTTTGTCATTTCTCAAGATCTTTTTAATATCCAAATTTTATGTACTTCTTCGAAATTCCTTCTTTTTTTTTTTTTTTTGATAATGATCCCAAAGTTTTATACATTTATGAAATTTTCCCTATTGCTCTTCTTCTTTTTTCATCATCTCGTTGTCCCTCTTGTAGAATTAACTCCTCACCTATCCTCAGTATAAGGTTGTTCATGGTCTGTTAGAAGGATGCGTTCCGTTCAAAACATCCTTTCTCTATCCCTGGTTCTACACGTGGGCCTCATGTTTTGGATTGATCCAAAGGGTTGATGTAATGGGTCCCAACTGTCTAAAGACCCCATGAAAGATCATAGTCACCCCATTTTTATTCCTTTCTCTTTTGCTTTACTTCAGTTTTTTCTGGGTTCTTGTTGCATTCCTCTCTAAACCATCATTTGAATGTTTCCAATCAAAAAGCTAATTCAACAAAAAGGAATACTAGGCGTTCTCTTGCATGCACCAAACAAAGGGATAGAATCATTCTATGTTTGGGAGTTTCATATGGAGGAATTACAATGATACGACCATAGAAAATGTACCTTCATCAATTACCACAAGCATGAGGCTCATTTAGGCCGCGTTTGTGCAACGTATTTTTCTGTGGAAACCGTGCGAGACATGTTGTTAGAATTGTTCGTGTTTGGTGCAACGGAGATTTAACAAAGAATACCTCCTTTTTGCCTTTTGTTCTATCCTTTGAGGGGATTCCAATTTCCTACCATTCCAAGCCGGACATTGGTGCCGCCGAAGAGGATGACTCGTGCACAAATGGCTCCTAAATGAGTGATGGAAAGGAATGATTGTTGGAATGGAAATAATCTCCGGATTATTGAAGCATGGGCCGGCAGGAGTTTCAACATTATGCTTGCTGCTAATAGGCAGTTTTACAAGTACTGTCACAACTATTTTGTGCTAAAAAAAAATACAAGTACTGTTACAACTGTACACTCGTACAGAACTGTTACTACTAACTGGGATGTGTTAAGTTGTTGCATCAGAAAATCAATCTTTTTTTTTTTGTTGGTCCTTTTGGGGAAGAGGACAGGCTATTCATTATTCTAATTCAGTGGAGAATGATACAACATGATGCATCAACTTATTAGAGGATTTTACGGGTGAAAGGCCCACAGGACCCATACCACTGATGAGGTCCCAGAATCACAATATCGATGGGAGGGGTCTTTTTGGTGCATTTTTATCTTTTTTTTTTGTCATTTAGCGATATAGTCGATATCGATCATTCTGTAGTGGTTGTTCTCGATTTGCAGAACCCAAATAGAAACTGGGTTTTTCTCTCTTGGTTGCTGGTGCTGCTTCAGAGCGGTGGATGCGGCCAGGATTGTGAGAAAGAGCATGAGATGGAAGGAGTGAGGTGCATAGTCGAAGATGTTGAGGAAGTGAGTGATGCCTCAGAGGACGATGAAGGCGCCAAATTGGAGGAAGATCCATCGAAAGGAAAAGATGGAGGAGCTAGAGACGAAATAGAAGAGCTTG
The DNA here is from genome assembly GCA_028538565.1 of Umbellularia californica. NCBI lineage: Eukaryota > Viridiplantae > Streptophyta > Magnoliopsida > Laurales > Lauraceae > Umbellularia > Umbellularia californica. Next base: position 19,288,271 of record JAPQWN010000012.1, on the reverse strand, counting down.
AGAGAGATGGAGAAGTAGGCGAGGGAGATGAGGAAGTCGCTTGATTTCTGGAACTGGAGGATGTTGTTGAAGGTCCAGAGGGTTTATGGATCTTCGTTTGTGCAGACGCACCGAGGGAAGGAAAAAGTCAAAGACATGTTTGATGAAATATCATTGAGAGAAAGGGAGGGAGGAGAGAGAGAGAGAGATATTCAATGAATCCAAACAGGTAAAGGGAGAAAATGGAAAACTATGAATTTGATTTGTCTAACACGACCTAAGAAGAGTGAGAGGAGGGAGTGAGAGGAGGCGAGGGCGAAGGATCTGCAAGTGGACCTACATATTCCGTTTTATTTTATTTTATTTTGTTTTATTTTGTTTCGCGATATGGTTGATATCGACCATTCTGTTGTGTTCAACAAATAAAACAGTTCATGTTGAAGAAAATTTGACTGATAGAATGGTCGATATCGACTATATATCTAAATGATAAAAAAAAAAGAAAAGAGACAAAAACACACCAAGAGGACCCCTCCCACCTATACAGTGATTCTGGGACCTTATCAGTGGTATGAGGTCCTATGGGGCTTTTACCCGTAAAATTCTCATCTTATTATAAACAATTGGAAGTTGTTAACTTAATTAACTAGAAGTGATTACTTCATCAGTGCACCATCTGACGATCTTCATCTGTATGATTTCCATCAACAGTTACAGTATGCAATTTACTTATCTTTAGATCTGGGTGCAAAATCTTCTCTTACTGTTTTACGGTTATTTGTTTTGGATCTTAATCAAGTAAAAGTAGAACCACGTAAGTTGAAAATAAAAAAACTCTCAAGTTCAACCTATTCAAATTTCTGAGTTAGAAATATTAATTGCATGAAATAAATATTATATCTATTCCAGGGAAATAACGTGGTGTGATCTCTTGTTGATGTACCTTTTCAATTACAACTGAAATCTCTTTTAGCATGGACCCTTACATAGAAGTTCCTTTCCTTAAATTTTTTTTTTTGATTCTTCCTTTCCAAACACCCCATGAAAATGATGAAATTGTGTAAGAGCTGTAAGAGGCAACATTTTGATAAAATTTATCCGTTTTTAAAGTGGCCTAAACTCATCCCTTTCACGAGAGATAAAGATATGTTTGTGCACCGAAAGGATATGGTGATATAGGGGAAAATTGATATTATTTTTCATGCAGCCCGCTCGTTTGACTGTTTGGTCATCGGTGTAACACTTCTCTCTTACGGAGAAGGAAGAAAAAGAGTTGATTTTCCTCAATAGAGAGAGTTTCGATTTCCTATGAGAGTAGAAATGAAGGAATATTCCTCTCTTTTCCGAAAATGGAAATCCATGGAACTGAAAGCCTCTTGATGCACACAACCACCTAGGGAGCGTTTGGATATCATCCTCGTAGACAATGGTAGGAGCGAGGAAAGCCTACTTTACCAAAACGCCTCAAGGATTCCACGCTTCCCAACCTCCCCAGTAGAACTAGCCTTTCTACACTCCCTAATTAGAAATGCATAGCTACAATGAAACAGGCCAATTTTAAAGGACCATCTTTTTTAAACTTCTGGCTTTTATAAGACCCTCAATAGAGATCCAAACTGTTCAACATGTTTAGAAGGCCCAAAGTGGTTAGTTGCCAAATATTAGCTGTTAATTCCTCACAAATTTTGAAATATTTATAAAAAAATTACAAACCAATAAATAACAATTTTTAGACTTCTATGGGCCCTACTTGTGCAATCCTAACCGCTCATCCTCTCCAGAAGGCTAGAAATGGATAGGGAGTCAAATCTGGTATCTTTATTTATCATGGGTTATGAGAAAATTGATAAAGAAAACTCCAGACCATTGATATGTCATAGTGAAAAAAGGGATATTTTGGCAGTCATTTTTTTCATTATTTTATTCCTATGGGACCCTAAATAACGATTAAAACCTTGCATCATCTCTAACGGAGAAAAACAATCAGGGGGATCAAATTTTAGCCTTAGACTCATCATAGATTCTAAGATATTTGCGAAAATTCCATACCTTAAAAACTAATCTTTTATTCTTGGGGGCCCCATTTGTACAATCTAAACCGTTCATCTTTGGAAGCCTAAAAACGGGTAGAGGATGAGCATTTAAGTCTTGATATATCATGGATTGTGAGAATTTTGTGAAAAATATAGAACCAGTGGATATCATATAGTATAGATGGTAGGATTCATTGGAGTTCACCAAATGTGGAATGCAATGATTTCTCCCCTGAGAAATGCTCATTGAGGATAGCATGATTCTCTCCTTATGGTATTCTTTTTCTGCCATGGCCAACAACACTAAGTAAAGGATCAGGATGTGAAAGACTCCGACATGTACTCTGAGAACAGTGGGAAGTTTTCCCGGATCTCCTGCGTTTGGATCTCAGTGCAATGCAGAATGTGGTACGTGACTCAGGGCTCCCAACTCCCATGCATAACTGATCACGAGGAGTTACGCTTACTAAAGATTTCTCCGCCAAGAAACCCACGTCCCCAAATTCTGATGGGATTTAACTACATGGGGATAAGATCCAATCTGCTAATCTATCCAATTACCGCGGATTTCTATCTTATCTACAACGTATCAAGGCTTTTGCTTATAGTGAGACTCTTATCTCTATTGGCAACTATCACATGCTTGATTTGATGTGGCAGTGGGACTGGTTGCATGCGGGCCACACGATCTCCAACACTAAGGGAACGTTTGTGTAGTCGGTTTTTTGCGGAAAAAGTGAGGATTATTGAAATGGTTTTTTTCGCTATAGCGAAATTCATGTTCAGTGTGGTAGCATTTCCTCATAGAAAAACACAAAAATTGGCTATATTTTTTATGATTTCGTAGAAAATAAATCCCTATTGGAGAGATTGAAAAATTCTCGTGGAACCAGTTTTCCATAGCTTGATAAAAAACATGCCCTAATATCCATGACCAAGAGGATTATACAACTAAATGGAACCACCTCGTTGATACCAGATTAGACCCAACATATAGGTTCTTAGGATCCACATCCATCTTGTTAAAAATGGATTCAGCATCATGGATACTACTTGGATCCAACCCATTTACATACCTATATGTCACCTGTTTTTTTTTATTTTTTTTTTTATTCCAGTTTCCTACTAACACATCCTAATGGACCTTGGTGTCTCCCCATCCATTATATCTATCCTTGGATCAAACACTACATTGCATTGCATGACATGAGATTTATAATTCAACAGTTGAAAGTTGATCAATTATCTAGCTTGTATAAAATCACCTGTAACATAAATCTATCTTCGATATAGATAGATTGTTCTAATTAAAGACATTGTGCATTTATTTTTATTAGGATCCCAGCCAAGAAGGTTGGGACCCAGAAGAGTGCACACATAAGAAGGGAGTCCATGCACACACAGGAAGAGGATAGTATACCTAGCAAACCCTACACTGCTGGGTCCCATCAACCCCTAGTTCTCCGCTAAGTGCGTTAATGGTCTCGGCCCCAATAACCTAAGAATTTTATAGTGGATTAAATCTAGAAACCCTTTGATCTATGTCCCGCAAATCCTAATTGCGTCTTCTTTCTCTAAAATGCCTAAAGAATAATGGGTCATATAAGTCCACCTCATATGAGAATCTGGTTATGGAGATTTGACGTCGAGATTTGACCAACTGCCTTTAGATTCCTACAACTTCTAGAAAATTAAAATAATATGTAGTCAATCCACATATAGAAAGACCATTTTATATATGCATTATTAGTCATGAAAGAAATAATATTATAATTATTATTACATAGTAATGTTTAACAAGTTAAGAGAAAGAAAGAAAGAAGACAAAAAAGAGTAGGTGAAAATGTAAGTAGAGGAATATACACCAATGATAGTCCCAGACAAGGGTGTGTAGGATTTTTAATTGTTGTCTTCTACAAAGCAGATCCTTCTTACTTAAAAGGTGGGGACAAAAAATCCTGCATGGTACATGATATGGCTAATTCCAAAGAAGGGCATTGTAACTTCTCTATGAAAAGATTTTCTGGAAGAGGAGAAACTAACAAGTTGAAATTCCACTTTATGTGGAGCAAGGGGAAAGAACTATTTGGGAGGCGTTGACAATTTATTCCAGGGACATTTAGCCAAAGTTTTGATTATGAAAAGTGATTCTTCCAATGAAATATCTCCAGTCTCGCAAAACGGTAAGGCTCTGTGGAGCTTATTAATCCTTGATGCGGGTGATTTTCAACCAATGACATGCATTGTGAGTTCCTTAGCTAAGTAAGGTGTGGATAGAGCTGGTCCTTTTGTTGATATTTGATATTTTGTACTGTTGCTTTACTTTTCCTTTTGTGAGATGGGTTTGATATAACCTTTCATCTTTGTTGATTTACTTATTTCCATTGTAGCTCTCTTTTGATATTATTTTTATAGTATGGTACAACCAAAATAAAAACAGGAAAGAAAATTAATAGATGAAACAAGCATGTTGCACGAAGATGAACTGAAGGTCAATAGCGGAATTTTCATTGTAGGAGTCTTGCATAAGGTTAGTGCATGATTTTCAATCTGTTGAGGTCAACGTCCACCCTCGCTCTTGAGCTATCATAGTTGTGGTCAAGCTCGAGCCCGAGCCCGAGCCCTCACCATAAAACTATTGTTGTGCCATTTTTTATCATCAATTGGTTTTGGGATAAGTGGTAGCTCAATGGGGTGTAAGATTCTATAAGGTAGGTCGGGTGTTCAAGTTATGAGACACACGTAATCTCAACTGTCCACAATATAGATCCCCTCTAAGCTTTTTCGCTAAATTGAAAGAAGAACATTGTGAGTGTTTGGAGGATGAGAAACTAAAAAATTGAAATGAGTGAAATACCACAACTTCCTCTAAGATTCTAATAATTTCCTTGTAAAATGCCTTGTTGCCAACCATGCATGAAATTTGACAACTAGCGATGTCAACTTGTTGTTTCAACTTTTCTCCAATTTTCTATCAATATAGTAATTTTTTTTAATTACGACGTGGGTATCTTTGAGGTCTTTGACCCAACAAGACTATCCCTATAGGTGGTGCCCGCCAAACCCACACAAACATACTGGGCAAATCTAGGCGGGTTTTGAACACAAGGCGTGGGGAGCAAACCCACACCTTATGCCACTCCACTAACTCCCATGTGGGTATTTAGTAAGTTCTTGGTGCTGGGTATTTAGTAAGTTGGTTCTCATCATTATGATGAAATCTACTAATGAAAAAAACCTATACAGTTGAGCCTAAATTTTTGTAGGGCTTGATTGGATCTCTAGTTTATATCTTGAGATCTTTTGAGTTTCTAAAATTTATGGATCTATTGACACAAAATCACTTGACAATTTTTGAAATTCTGATGATAAAATACTTTTTTCTGATATTGTTAGATTTCCATTTTTTCTAACTCTTTGATTCCGGTTATTATAATTATATCTACATAGATTCGTGCCTAATTATTTCTTCACGTGTCTCACTCACTTGAAAATATTAACATAATATTAGACTTCATATAAATGTAAATTAGTGTCAAATTCAATAGGCCTAATTACAAGACATGATAAGAACCCACATGTAGCCCCCTTCCCCATTGGTGGAGTCATTGTTGGCCACCCACCCATTCATTTACAAGATGGCTCCGCCAGCCCAACAATGGAATCACAGCAGGGACCCACCCACCCAAATGATATAATAACAATATGCTTCAATTCGTTTTAACAAAAGATAGAATCGCAATGAGAATCATGGTGAACACTGATCAGTGACTACCTAATGCGTGCTCACTCAAACTTCATACTGACTAGTGGTAAGTCATTATAGAAACCAACATGTTTGCCTTACACCATAAATATTCCAAAGCAACAACCCCAAATTTGTTTTTTTACCCCCAAATCTACAGTTACATATAATGTACTTATAAGCCCAATATGGCCCACCTTTGATGACATTCTCCTCTCGAAAAATGCCGTTAGACCCAATTTTACACTCATTCCCTAGGCTTGAGTTTATAACAATAAATATAAATAAGTACAGCGCATTAGCGGATTTGACTCCGGATAGAGTAGAATGAAGAAACATAATTCAAATAGCCAACCCAACGTATAGTTAGGACGTGCTAGGATTTGATGATGATGACCACAACAACTTAGACTTGAGGTCTAATTTTGAACCTTTGGTTTAAAAGATTGGAGCACATGACCTCCTTCATCTTATCTTCAAGATTATGGGTGGGCCCTACTGAACTTTCATCTCATATTCTCCATCTTCATAACTAGTCACGTGAAAGCCGCGCCCAAGCTGAGATTTAGAAAAACCACGTGCTACAATATGAGGAGTAAAAAGAATATTTATTTTTAGGTTTTTTCCGTATCCTATCTAAGGGCTGGACCTATGAGACTCGCACGTGATACAACTCATGCATGTAAGATAATAGGAACTCAAATATACAAGGAGATTCAAGGAGAGGGGAGGCCCGGATCGAAAGCCTCAACCTCTCAATGAGAACCGCGGCTCCTTAGGATTTTACATCCCATTGAGCTACCACTTATCCCAAAATTAATTGGTGATAAGAAACGGTACAACTATAGTTTTATGGTAATGGAGAGGGTTCGACTACAACTATGACCGCTCAGGAGCGAGGGTGGACGTTGACCTTAACATGTTCATTCTCCATGCTGACTTATAATAAGAGGTGGAGACATGGACTCCACACACAGAGGGTTTACTACATGGGAAAAGGTTATAACCAGACCTGACCGGTCGGACCGCCCCATCTAATGTACTTTTGAAAACACTGGCCGTCCTCAATTCTCTTCACCCACTTCACGGGCCTCCTCCCTCTCTATTTATTATTCTCCTCACAATATAACAATATAACAGTGAAAGATCATTCCCATTTCCCACCCAACACTACCCATTTGCCACAACTTATTAGCCATGCCCAATCAATCCAGACCCTCCATCTGTGGGTCACCATGGTCACATTAATTGGTCTAATCTAATGGTTCAATTGGTTGGTGGGTAACAAATGGCTGGTGCCCATGATATTGCTAGTCTTAATTTCTCTAGTGATAATGATGTTGTGACTGTCACTACTTGGAAAGTTAGTGTCCAATTGGTGGCCAAAATGGCTATGATTTTTTTTATGTGGCCCATCTGTACTGGGCCTGACTATTTGGAAATGGCACGTTTGTAGCACCTACTTGCCCATTGAGATACAAACAGGTTTGTCAATCAGCCATTAACCAAATCAGTTTCGAAAGGCTTTTGTAGCTAGGTGATTTAACATAAAATGATTTTTCCAATATAAATGTCTACGAAATTTGGATGTTGACTAATCTACAGAGCCCTTTGTAGTGGACCTCCTACAAATGTAGATCCACGCCAATAAAATTGAAAGTTTTTTATTTGTTTTTCTTCCAATTTTTTTTTTTTTTTTTTGTTGGAGATCGTTTTGTGTTTGGATCTGTTTTCCATCAGGAGATATTAACTATGGAAACAAATATGGATCGATGCAACCTGGTTAACTCAAAGTTGACCCGTTTACATCTCTATTCACAAACTTGCTACTAACCCCAAGGGGTTGGCCGAGTGGTCAGGACTACGGTTCTTTCTTCTTCCAGAGCTAGAGGTCTTGGTATCGATCCCCGGTTCCTTAGGCCTTCTTCGTGAATTGAAAGTTGAGTCCACTAGTGCTACTACCTTGTGGCTATATGGGTATTTATCCTATTTCCTTTTGGGCTCGGAGGGATTAATCCAGTCCAAAGAGTTAGGAATCCTCCGATGGCAAAAGAAAATTCACAACTTGCTACTTTTTCAATTTTCGAATTTGATGGTAGCAGACACACATAGTAAGAAGTGTTTACTCATGCTCTCCATTTTTCCTTGTTTTTGTCCTTTTCCTGAGAAATTCTCCAAGCCTTTAATATAAGAAAGCCATGACATGAGCGTTTCACATGAGGTTTTCCATGTAAACCTTTCAACTATTGCGAGAGAGAGAGAAACAGAGAATGGAAAGGAAGGCATGGCTAAGGGGTGTGTGGGAGATGGTGAAGGAAGCCTTTTGCCAAAAGATCATGACTTGGCATCTCCCTTCTTCTCCTCTACTTCTTCCCAACCAATTGTCAGGTCTTTCAGTCATAGTCACAGGTGCTACTAGTGGGATAGGATTGCACACTGCAAGGTCTCTCTCTCTCTCTCTCTCTCTCTTCTTTGTATGTGTTAACAGCATTGACAGATATTAATCCATATATATGTTTTGAGAATTTCTTAAGAACAATGAAAACAAAACTTTGTTTTAATTCCAGTTCTTTATTATGATTACTAGTGCCTTTTTTGCTCAATATCTACATCCCTTGTGAATGGCAAGTTACTTAGATGAGTCAAGTGGAAGTGAAAGAAGACTTCCTAAAATCAGTACATGAAAACCCATCATTTTCTTTTGGATGCCCTATCCAATTTAGCAAAAGGACTTTAATTGGCTTGCCATTTCTCTTGTTGTATTCTAAGCTCTCTAATATCAAAACACTATATTTGACAAATTCATTATGAATACAGCATGTGAGAGAAAACAAGCAAGTGATTCCAATTTCCTTATAATTGATAAGAAATCCCAATGATACAGGAAAAACCAAAAGGCACATAAACATTTATATTATATTATTTTAACTAATCTGACATGTAATGTGAGATTAAAAAAAATAAACCCACTTTTAGCATGCATTTTCAGATTCATTTAGAAGGAGAAAGGGAAATTTTTCTTTTTTTTTAAAATTTAGAAGATTTCCGATCTATTCCCGATTTCATTATTAATCGCAGCGATTTTTTGAAATGTCCGTACGACAGGGAGCTGGCCATGGCTGGGGCCCACGTCACCATGGCCTGCAGGAACACCAAGTCTGCCTGCGAGATCGCGCGCATGTGGCAGCAGGAGGCGCAGGATAGCAGAGAACTCCTCGTCGAGGTATCGTGCGCACTTTTAACACGCTTCTCTACTTACATTGCGAGCGTGCGGTGACACGTGCGAATCCGTGCAGGTGATGGGCCTAGATCTGCTCTCCCTGTCTTCGGTCCGCTGCTTTGCCCAAGAGTGGAATCGATGCGGGCAACCTTTGCACGTGCTGATCAACAACGCGGGCGTGTTCCTCATGGGAGGTAGGTCTCGCACGTGCAAATGTAATAAACCTCGATTACTGTAAGCAGGCCCCTATTAATGATGACCTTCTTCTGTGTATCGGTGCCGTTCATAATGTGGGACTCGGTGAAATTCAGGGTCCTGCCTTTGATGACGGTCCTTATGCACTCCCTTAAAGTGTGTGCAAGAGAATTTTCTCCAATCAATGGGCCTTGCTTAGCATCACTGTCCACAATATTTTCAGTGGCAGCAATACCAGCAAAAAATGCATTGCCTGATTTGGGTGGCTTGGTCTCACCAGACTTGTCAAATTAGGAGGCATGTACTAGTCATTTAAGTAACTAATTTTTTTTTTTTTAACCCCAAGGGGTTAGCCGAGTGGTCAGGACCACGGTTCCTCCCTCTTCGGGAACTAGAGGTTTTGGTATTGACCCCCGGTTCCCCCCTCTTCAGGAACCGAAGGTTGAGTCCACTTGTGCTATCACCTAGGGGCCACAGGGGATTTACCCGGCTTCTCTCTGGGCCCGGAGGGAATAGTCCAGCCCAAAGGGTTGGGAACCCCCCGTTAGCAAAAAAAAAAAAAAAAAAAGTAACTAATTTTTTTGTTGAGTAGTAGTTGGTCTAAACTGATGATCATGAGCCATTTATTGGTCATTATTTATCAGTCTTCCAACTTTTGAGACTGGGTTGCTGGCGATGTATGTTGGGTCAGGACTTATCAGATGGCCCACCAGCACCCCCCATGGTGTAACAAGCACTAAAGTGTGACTTGCCAAATGCCATGGCAGACTGACTTCTCTTGAATATTGATTTGTGTTAGAAAGTAGAAAGGAATGGTTATACTCACTATGACCCTTTTTTTTTTCGTTTTTGGTCACCATCTATAACAGGCCCAAAGATGAATTGTTCTGATCTTATGTTTTTACCTATGAAGATTACTTATGCAAAGCTTATAATAAGGTCTTTCTGATCTGAAGCAGAACCACAAAGATTCTCAGAAGATGGAATAGAGCAACATTTGCAAGTGAACCATGTAGCTCCAGCGCTTCTAACTCTGCTTCTCCTTCCCTCCCTGCTAAGCGCTTCCTCTTCTCGGATTATTAATGTTAATTCTGTGGTAATTGTGTTTTTCACATCATCCTCCTCCCTCTGCTACAAATTTTTTGGGGCAATTCGGTTGATTTAGCACCCCTAAGGTAAACAATGCTAGAACACAACATGTGAAATGTAGTGGAAGAATAAATATATTCACTTGTATACACTAAGAATTTAATTATAAGGCCACATGTATGCTTGACACTAATAATACAACTATAGAGGTCATGATGAGGATGGTGATTTGGGTTGACTTTGTAAATCGATTATTGTGATAATGATGATAATTGTGTTTGGTCAAATCACTCATGTCACAGAATATTTCCTTGGTGTTAAGGTATTCTCATTAGTGCTATAAAATAAGATTTTAACTGTCTTTTGTCTATTATAATATCATTGTCAATGTTACTATCTTTATTGAGGAATGATGATCATATCTTAACACTTGGATCACCCTATTTTTTGATGGTTATCATGTAGTCTACCTTTGTTTTGCTTATGCCATACATCCTAATCCTTTTAATGGCTTCAATTTGGGTTCAATGGATTGATTTACTTCAATGGATTAATCGTGTTTGAAATAGAAAGTTAAATTCTTAAATCGTAATCATATGAACAATGATGTGAACGGTGGGACCTGTGATGTAAATGTATTAGATCAATCAAACCTGCTCGACGGGATGGTCATGACATGAATATATGATCTTCTCCCTATCATCATCATCATCATCATCATTATTTCTGTTAAATCTTGAGCTAATTGATTCCCATTAACTATAAATGTAGGCTCATCATTGTGCAATAGTGGACCCCAAATGCTGGAACAGTAAGATAGAGGAAAAGAGATTTAGCAGTATCAGAGCCTATGGAGCAAGCAAGCTAGCACATGTATGAGTATAGCCTTTTACACCACTTGCCTTTATGTGAAAAAAAAAGATACGTTTGAGCTTTCCATTGTCATCACTTGGGTAAATAATCAATTTTAAGCGTTTGTGAAAAGATCCTGATATCATTGCTTTTTAAATTCGACTTCACTCAAAGGCTGAGTCAACTTGACTTGAGAGGCTGCTGAGTCAAAACTAGTCAGGCGAGTTTGACATAAAACTTATTAAGAGTAAACCGAATTGCCTAACTCAACAGGGCTTTAAGTTGAGTAAAAGTTTAAGGTTTTGAAACACTGCCTGATAGCTTGGCACTCCAACTCGGTGGATTACATTTAGGGCCGATTCACGAACGTGAGATCATTATCCAATAACGATCTAACGGCACTGATTACTCATTAAAACCATAATTTTGTTCAAGTGTTTGCATTAGGTTCTTCCTCTATTGTATTATTCACAGTTTGTATTCGGCATTTAAAGTTGCGTACTGTTCTATTTTCCAGCTTATGTTTCTCAAGATTCTAGCAAGCAAGCTCTTAGATCAAAGCGAGAACTCTATCAAGTGCATTGCAGTTCATCCAGGGATTGTCACCACAAACTTGGTTAGCTAACAACCAACTACATTTCAAATTTCCTGAACTACTACTTGGACCACATTCTCATGTTCCAAAAATCTCAATTAGGTGCATAAAGTTCCGAGCTTTCGGAAAAAATCTTTTTGGCGGTTTGATCCAGCCCAAGGTAAGACAGACTAGTAATGTCATGATTTTTGTACATCTCAATGTTGGTTTCGATTTTTTTTCCTATTTTGTTATTGATCATATTGGCGATAACTTATTTCATAATAGTTGTTACCACTATCAATTGTTTGTCTGATGCTAATTCTCCTTACTTTTAAACCTTTGCATCTCTTTAATTATGAAGTCAGTTTTAAAGAATCCTTGAACTGCAGGGGCGAGGAGTGTGTTATTTTGCGCCACAAGCGAGGACATGGCAGACAATCTAGTGAAGGGTTTTGCCTACTATTCTTGTAATTGCAAGCCTGCAAGAGTGTCACCGCAAGCGACTGATTTGGAGGTGTGTTTGGAGGTCTGGAAAAAGACACTAGAAATTCTGGGTCTAAGCATTGATTATCTGAAGCAAGTGACAGCTAATACTAATGGTTTAAGAAAGAATTATTGAGTTTCTCAACACTCTTTAAGATATATCATGTAGAGACGTTCAATTATGAGATTAAATCCATTCATCTGTGATGTTAATGAGCAGGACTGTTTTATATGTTTTGTTATATGTTCCAAATCTAAATCCTTCTTTTTTCTTGGATGCTACATGTATTTTGTAACAGAAATCTCTCCTTTTCGAAAAGAACGTAAGAGATGAAGGTTATATGATTCATCTTGATTTGGTTATGATTGATAGTGCGTTTGGGTGTGCATCGAAACAAACAAAACTTGTATTTTAATGAATCTGTTCCTTCTAAAGTGACTTTTCCAAGGGTACTACAGTGGAATAAAGAAACAAGGAAACGGAATATAAGACTCTTTGTTCTGTGCTAGTGCTATTTTGTTTGTGTCAAGACAAGGGTCAATCCAATGGGCCAGATCAACCCGACAGGTCTGGATAAAAGGAGCATCTATTTAGTCAAACTCCTTGTTCTAAGGAGGACATCGGGGTATTTTTCACGTTGGAGAGTGCGACATGGGTTTTTGCGGGATTTTTAGTCTCCGCCTTTAATATTTGATCCTTCAGCTTGGACGACATCGAAGGGTGAAATTCAATGTTAATTTTGTACCGGCCATATCCTCTACCTTTTGGGTGATTAGTGGGACACATGATCGACCTTGTGCGTAACACCTGTGGATCGAAAAACTTTGTCTCATTTTTTGGCATTCACAAAAACTGAAAAATAAATCTTTCTAAGCACAAATTAAAGTCACAAAACATTCTATTCTCTATTCACAAATGAAAGGGCGGGTATTATTGTAGTCTTAAGCCAAACCAGAGCAAACAAGCTACATCTCCACATAGAGAGTATTACATTTCTAGTAGCAATTTTGTTTGAGAACCTTCGCATGGGCTCAATTGTAAAAACTTATTATTTAACATACTGTGATCAAATCTCCCTGGGCTATTGATGTTGCACTTCTAATGCGTTGGACTTTTGCCAACTGCTCTTGGATATCAATGTGCCATTAGAATTATTATAGTAGCACCACCCCACTCTTCAGAACTTACTTTACTAACAATTTGATGTTGAAGGCTCACGCCTATTAAAGAGGGTCCAACATGTCCATATCATGTGCAGGTAGAGATTGACCCACCATCACAATACGTAGCCCTACAGCATATATTCATGCATACAAAGTCCACTACACTAAAATTATGAATTCAATCTCCTCAATGATAGATAATGATCAGGCAACTAGTTTTTATCTAATTTCACAAAAAAAAAAAAAAAAAAAAATTCTGCCATAGGCTTTCCACTTCATTTGGTAGATTTATTATATCCCTATTTTAATTCATTCAATGCATAATTAGATCACTCACTTCATTAAAAAAAATTAATGGTTTTCTTATTCAACCAATTCTAAGTGATCTCATTAAGCTTTGTATATCAAATTAATTGCCAACAAGATCACTTATATGGCCCGTTTGAAGGTATTAGTTATTCTGAAGTTTCATTGGAGAAACAGTACTGTATACTATAGATTGGTAAAAAAAGTAGAGTTGGTAAAGTTTAAAAAGAAACTAAACGTGGTCCAACTAGCTCGAAAGGTAGACCAAATCAATATGCAGACTGTTGATTGGACCAAATTCCAAATTAGTCAAATGAATTTAATTTTCATTGACTTTATCTTTACTGGGTAATCATTCCTTTTGCACACTGAAAAGTGGATAAATTAAAAATCACTCACCCATTCACATCAAACAACTGGTGAGAGATTTCACAACAGGAAACACATTTGAATTTGCTGCACCATCTCTTTCCACAACACCAAAGAGAAAAGTGGAGGAAAAAGTTGCCAAGGGATCTTTGAACGTGTTATTTTTGTACTGATTGAAAGGTTCTCTCGAACTCCAAAAATACAAGAAAACAAAGATTCTATCTTTCTAAAAAGGCATGTAGGATTAGCTTTTCATTGTTTCAAAAGACAATTTATCCCATTCAAATCACACACCCAACAACATCATTACATCTTTCAAACACCAAAATCACTCTCTATGACCCTATTGATGCCTATGTATCTATATATATTCCTTCTTTTCACTTTCATAATTCAACTATCATAGTCTTTAATATATTCCTTCTTAACAAACCGTAATTGCATTACATTAAGAGTATAAGAATATTACTAAATACTTATTAACATCATGATGATACCTTTGTGGATCGAGTTCGTTTAGCGGGGCCCGCAACATTCATTTAGTGGGGGTCACACCATCGTTGCCGGCCAGCATCCGATACTTGTCCCTTCGTGTGAAAGCTGTGCACTCGTACCCAAGCGCACGTGCGATCAACCGTTGGACATGGTTTGCGATATCATAGATTGATTGATCATTGCGGGCCATGGCGGCCGGAAAGCTTTCTAGGAATTCCAAGTTGTAGAGAGGTGTTGGGTTCATGAGGAAGCAGAAGGGGTCCAGCCATTTGTGACCCCTGACTGTGGTCCCATGGAACATGGTCGCATTTGTGGAGATGGCGATAGGAACGACATCATCGGCGACCTCGGCGAACAGCGGGCTGAACCGGAGGAGGTATGGTTCCCGGCAGGTTGTGCCCTCAGGGCACACCACTAGGTCCCCCTGGCTCAGCAGGGTGCGCATTGTCTCACCATCCTTTGACCGGTCACGGCTCAATCGGATGGTCGTGATCGGAGAGAGGATCTCCGAGAGCTTGCTGATGCTGAAGGTGACCGCCGACACATGCCGTTGCAATGCCGATGAGATGATTACCGGATCGATCAGTGTCCGGTGTGAGCAGACGTAGAGGGTGCCCAGGGTGGTCCCATTGCATGCATTTGAATTAGAAGCACGTGCGAATGAGGGTGATTTGCACATGTGGGATTGGGAGCCGTGTGGTTTGCACGTGGTAGGAAAAGTGGCTCTGATTCTCAGGCCGGTGGCTGCTGCTCCTAATAACTTCAACTTGTAGGGGAAGAACGCCACCAGAATCCTAGAAACTGCCAATAGAAAGCCCAAGGGTAGCCAAAGGAAGATGGCTGCAAAATCTAATGGTGCAGGTCTCATCACCAATCGACCATCATGGAAGATCAACGGTTTAGGATAGTCCGTTTTACACAAGGGTGATGGCTTTTCTCCTCTTGGAATAAAGTAGTTTTCCTGTCAAGTTGGAGTCAGAATATAAATATGAAAGAAACATGACTGTGATCAGGTATGTAACAGGCAATTTTAATTAGTTTTTAACAGAAGTTTTATTCATGTGAGAAAAGCTATAATAAGTAGAGATGGTATGGTTTGGCTTGCGGACCCCACTTCAGCCACTCACATTGATGGTTGGATAAGGACATTGCATAGATTAATTTTATGACAAGGATCCTACCAGGGGCCTCCAGATCATGAATGACCACCAGAACAAGTTGGTCCAACCATGCACTTAAAACGGGTACAGGCCCTGTCCTGTGCTGACTTTCCCATCCTTAATCCTGCAGTGCCAATTGTTTAGTTCACATGTTTAACCTCTAAGCGATCCAAGAGTTTTTAGGGGCATGTTTGGTAGTACGTGAGGAATCGATGATGAATGCACTGTTTGAGGATTCCTTGCTGCCCCTGGAGTAGGGATTCCTTAGTGAGGATTTGTATAGTTAAGGATTTCATATTGAAATCGGTGCATATTGACACTTTTATTTGAGAAAAAACTTTCATCAATACATAAATCGGTAAATATCATGAGAATTTCTAAATCCTCCTTGGAGCATGTCAGACCTGAAAAATCCTAAATTATGAGGGATTTTGACGGTTCTAAATCTTCATCAGAGATTTTGACGGTGCTAATCAGGCCAATATAATCCTTTAATAAAAAAAAAAAAAAACACTTCAACATGCCCTGTGATATAAAAGTAGTACAGCTTCCTTGTGCACAAGGTAACAATCTTATGTGCTAACAATATACTTTCTGCTGATAATACATGCATATATGTAACACATATTGACATAGTTATTAAAGGATCAGACTCACACGGCCCAAACTCAATCTCAGAATTATCTCATCTCACGGTCCAAAAGTTCAAGTCCAACATCAAGCGACCCGGACTTGGAACCAACCTTGGCACGGTAAAGTTTATCGGAGGCCCAACTATTCTTGACAAAAGAACAAGCCAAATAAGGGACAAGTAGTAAATGCGTAAGCCCAAAAAACACCTGATAATGCCAAGTCAAACAAGTCACAAACATCGAATCCAGGTCAGGCTGAATAAGAAATCAATTTGACCCGGGCTCTAGCTTGCTTGTGGTTTCCCCTAGACCGGGAACCGGGTGTAATCGGGTTTTGGCTCAAGCATATCCTGCCCTCAACTACACTCTGGTTGAAAGACCAAGCACACATTAATTCTTATTTTTGTGGATGTGCTATTATTAAATGTATATGGCTGTTGAAGGACTAGATTCACATGGCCCAAATTCGATTTCAATAAGTGTCTCATCCATGGCCCAAATTGGAACCAAATCCTGGGGCCTGGAGCCGACCTAGCCTGTTAAAGGTTACAGGAGGCCCTAGCATATTTGACAAAAGAAGGAGCCTAATAAGGGTCAAGTACTAAAAGCTTGAGCCCAAGAAGGCTGCCTTGATAATGCTGAGACTAATAAGAGTAAACATAGATATCCAGATCTGGCCCAGTAAATCATAAATTTGAGCCTGGGTCTAGCTCGCCTATAGTTTCACTGGTCAGAAAGCCCAGTATTACGGGCCGGGTTTGGGCTCAAGTATATGCAGGCCACACCTAGACCCTGGTTGAAAGCCCAAGCACAACATTAATTTCGTATTTGTGTGGATGCACTACTAACAGATGTAACAGGTGAATGAGAAAGTGAATATATACCCGGCACAGCTGCTGGAATGAATGATCTTTGAGACCATCTGATAATCCTACATCAATCTTGTTGTTGCCTCCAAGGGTCGTTCGAAGGGCGTCCAGACTCCCGGCTCCGGCCATGACCCCAGGTGCCGCAGTTAGGCCTAGACAGTACTCCCCAAGAGTCCTAAGCTCTGTTGCTATGACACAGTTCACATCCATGTACTCCCTTAAAAATGTGTCCACCATGATTCTGGGGCTAGAAGTGATCACATGTTTCTTCCCTCCGCAGGTGGACCACACCCGAAACACATCCTCTCTTACATCCTCTAAGTAGAATCTGGGGAGGACCGCCTTCGCGATGGCCTTTATGCTTTTCATCTTGAGGCCTGCCATCGAGATGAAGATCATGATTCGAAGAGCGGCAGCATCCAAGCCAGAGATCTCTAGTACCCAGATGAGAGGGTAGATCAGGAGCAATAGGAGAGACCTGATGGGTCCACCAGCTTCAAAGGCTACAAGCATGAAATATGGAAATTGGCTCTTTGAAATGAGGAGAGTGTCCTCCAATTCATTGGCAATAATACTATGGTTCTTTCTCCCTTCATAGCAGAATTTGGAGATTGAAGAAAACATGGTGTAGATCACACCACAAGTGCAATGCAAATTAAATGGGAGTCAAAAGACAATGAACGAGGTGGGAAAACATGCAAAAAAGGAGTGGTTTGAGTGATGGTGCTGAGGGAAGGAAGTGGGGGTACTTAAATAGGCTAGCAGTTACATGGCTAGATGGGTTTTGGCTTTATAGTTGAGCCCCACTGTATCATGTATAATGTATTTCCCACTCACATCTATGATATGTGTAGAGAAATTTCCAACAGGAAGACTTTTTTCAAGGGCTACCCTTCTGTAGGTGAGAGAGAACCTTTGGAATATTTTGTGGCCAATCTTTGCTGCATCAAACTCATATTTTTAATGAGAAATGATACACATAACTGTCACCAGGACAATTCTGATAGCAGTAAATGCTTTTTAAACTATATGAGACACACTTTTGCTTTGTCTCACATGTCTTGTTTTACTCCTTTGATAAAAGGGCAAGGAGGGACACTCTTGATGTGGGGACTACAATTGCACCTGCATGGATTAGATATATCATCATTTCCCCTAAAATTGGGTTTTATCATTCTATTGTATAACTAGTGCATATTCACTTCAACTGGAGAGAAATATATAATTATGTTGCCTAAATATGATCAATTCAATGCTCGGTAAGGATGTATAAGGGAGAGAGAATGAGCCTAGACTTTCCTAGGATTAGATTTACTACCAACTGAGATAATGGTTGGGCATTTATTTACAACCAAAAAAAAAAAAAAAAAAAAACTCATTTGATCTCAATTTGTTGTTCATCACATTGTTTCTTGATTTTTTTTTTTTTTAGTACCCAGACAAGGGCGTCGGAGCTCATGAGAGAACCTAGCCATGGAGAGAGAAACTTGCTTCCACAGTGCTGGGAGAAAACGCCTGCTCATGCAAGGAGAGAACCTAGGTACCGAACCTACACAAATAGGTGAGAAATAGGATATCCAACCAAGTGGTTTGTTGACCCCTATGTTCTATGTTCTCTTTATTTGTTCTAGTCTAGTCACTTTGATGGGAATAGGTTTCCTGGAATATATAGAAACTCAATTCCTTACAATCAAACTGTCCTCATCGAACATAATTTTTGTGATACAATTCAAACATGGACAGTTTACCAAAAATAAAAAAGAAAAAAAATTCAAACGTCAATATATATTAATTCAAACTACAAAGGGTGTATGAAGTATATGATTTATTGAGAAACACAAAATTTCCATTTTTGTTTAAACCTTATGAAAATGTCGTACGCGTCCCCCTTTGCATTTCAATCTATGGAGCTGTCTGAGTCCATCTACTGTTGTACAAGCTTTTACATTTCAATCTATGGAGCTGTCTGAGTCCATCTACTGTTGTACTAGCTTTTAGAACAATATATATACGAACATACATGTAAGAGTTTTATCTAGGGTTAGATTCGCATATTGAAACCCTAGAGGCCCGCGCCCCGAGTATCATGTTCTCAGCATTTCATGGCCACACAATTTCATCAATAATTTTAAGATGTACAGATTTCTCCGGTGATGAGTCACAGTCAACAACAACTTATATAAATGATAATATTGATATCTAACTGTACGATTTTACATCATCATCTACCTGTTTCTTTCTAGTTCCATGAATTTGCTTCAATTTGGAGAGATCATCGACCTGTTTCTTTTCGGTCCCAATAGTTGTTACACCCCGACCCAAATTAATTGCGATTAAGACTAAATGAGATTAATGCTAGTTAAGCATGAATATTTGGGTTAATGAAGGTTAATGACCAAAGAGAGATAAATTAGTCTCGAAAGATGCATTAAGCATAATGGAATGAGTTTGAATGAAATTGAGTTGGCTAAGATGAGTTTAGATGCAAACAAGGTAGGCTAAGGACTTTTTCGTAAATACGGATTTTCACGTATTTCGTCAAATACGGAAATTCTTGATACCAACGTGTGTATCTCGAATAGTACGTTAACTTTCATAATAGACGCAATTCCGTTTGACCTCAAACAAACTAAATGATGCTTCATTTGACTCAAAATGTAATAAGACTTAATAAGAGGGGGTTTTGGTGTGAGAGAGCCATATATTAGAATGCGATGAGTGAATTGACTCATTTTCACCTCAAGCAACCCTAGTCACCCCTTTTCTTCTTCTTCTTCTATTTTCTCTCCATCTAATGTGAAGATTGGAAGCTTTGCCAAGTGATTGGAGTGAGGTTGGACTACTTCATTCATCTTCATCTTCTTCCTCAAGTCATTTCCCCCATTGTTGAGGTGTAGAGCTTGAGAAAGATCTCAAAATCCTTTCCTTTGAACCACAAGTAAGTAGTTAAGTGCTTTTATAGAACTTTCAAGTTCCATTGGTTGGTTAGTGAAGGTTTCTAACATAAATGGCTCATAGTAGTTCATTTGAATATTTTTATGGATTTAGGGTTTGAAATTTGGGGATTTTCATCTCAAAAGCAAGCTCATAAAGAGGGCTTTGAGTTCATTGACTTCAAGAGGCAAGTATAAGCATTTACTTATGATTAGTGTTAATAATGGTAGAAGTTCATAGAATTTCCATGGATTTTGTGCTATTTACATTGAGTTTTGAGATTGTTTATGGATTGATTGAGATGGTTAATGGATGGTTAGAAGTATTGATTAGCGAATGGATGATGTTTGAGGAGGGAACATGAGGTTCCAATGTTTAATGCATGTTGTAGAAATGTGAGGAAGAAAGAAGAGTAGAAGAAGAGAGAGAGCATCAGAATTTCGGATTGGAATTCCGATGGGTTCGCTCGAGCGAACATCGTTCTGTTTGGGTTCGCTAAAGCGAACAATAAGTCTGTTCGAGCAAACCACTTTCTGTTTGGTCCGCTCGAGCAAACTTGAAATCCGCTTGAGCGGACCTGATATTGGCTAACGCATTAATTGTGAGTGAAAATTTGGCCAATCGATCGGACCGTATGGATTTTGGATTTTTGCATGGACTTGGAGTACTCCTTGTGAGTATAAATGATCCCCAAATTAGTTTTAAGACTAATCATGGGGTAAAGTGAGACTGTTAAAAATTATGGATAATGAAGGAAGAATCTCATAGCTAATTAATTGCGGGCTAAACTTCCATGGATGTTAATTACGGGGACTATAATGCACGCATTAAATATATAAATGTGATGCTCATCGAGAATAACACGTGCATTTGGTGACCATTGGTTACACCTAAATGGTTGTTTAGATTTGGGATAGAATTGAGTAGAACCATAAGTGATTAGTAATTCCCTCATTGTGTTATTATGTTCCAATCCAGTGAGATTAGTATTGTTGTTATTCATTTCCTTGTTATGAAGGGAATTATTAAATTGAATCAAATCCAGAAATGAGTTGCTTACTGAAAAGTATTGACTCTTGAGTCCGGCACTACCTAGCTATTGTATTAGAACTCTAAATGAGTTCAATGAATTAATAAATAAAATAAATGACTATTCCTACTACAGTAGATGGATTTGGGAGCGTTCCGGAGTTCCGTGGCGATGCTAGTGGTCCCTGGCCCGGACACTGGTAAGTCCCACAATTCCGATTATATCTATGGGTACTGATTGATGCCTTCCATTTGGAAGATGAATCCTTCCTTTGAGGGAAGATGGTAAATGAAATGAAATGAAATTATTGCTATGGTAGTGACCATCTTGTACATGTCCATTAATTGACTTTTGATGTTTACCTATTGTCATTGTAGAAATCATCTAGACTTCTCTAGAATTGAAATTGTTACTAAATAGATTGAATGAACTCAGTATACATATTAACATGTGTTATTACAAGATTTGTTTATACATTGTTGAACGGTTGTGTTCATTAGTATTATTGATGGCATTACAGGCCCGATTGCCCTTATCAGTCTAGCAGCGACCCTAGCAGCAGTGGAGGAGACTGCTCCGATTCCTCCAGGAGGACTAAACGAATGGAATGGACGGGATGCCATTTGATTTGGGTATCCGAGTGCGAGAAAGAATTATAACATTTTGAGAAACGTTTTGAAAAGTTATTTTATACATTCATTTTGAAATGTAATTAATTGTCATCTGCATTGTGTTTTGGACATGCAGTGTTTGATAAGCAAATGATGGTAATGATACATGTATTAAGAACTTTATTTTGTATACATGTAAATCATACATTGATATTGTCAATTATAATTTTTCCGCAAATCCATGTATTAATCAGAAAATTGAGAATGTCATCCCTTGTAGATTCCGTTTTAACTTCGGTTAATTTGTAGTTTACGGGAGTAACTATGGGCCCACGGCATGGGATTATCGGACCTCGGGCCCGGGTCGTGACAATAGTTCCATGATTTGCTTCAAATTAGGAGAGAGAAGATGGAATTGAACTCCCGCGAACTGGACAACACATACACAATGCATACACCTATATTAGGGTCGCAATCTTATTTTTAGGGTATGGTCCGGTGCTTAGTACCTAGAATCTCCCCTTAGCCTTCTTGATCTCGCTACGAAAATGCGGATTCGTGCTTTCGGAGTGGAACGGTTGTATTGGGTTTGCCGCTTTTACACAAATGAATCCTAATTAAGTGTGTTTTGACAGTTACACAAATTAGGATTCCCACCTTTCTATAAAAAAACAATCCCAAGGTGTCACGTATAAGATAGAAAACTACTCCACCAAAACTCAAATGGGAAGATAAGCGACACAGGTCCATGTCATCCACAGATCTCTACCTTGTTGTCTTAATGGTTTAAACCGTTGCTTTACAACATTAGGTCATGGGTTCAAGATATGGCACCGGCAAAGAGAGTCGATGTCATCCAAAACTCACTATCAAAGTTTGATTTAAATTCAGATTCTCTTGGACTGATGGATTAAGACTTTAAGCGGGAGGTGATATAATAATTTCAACTAGATTAACAGATGCGTTAGGTGAGAATTGAGTCCTTACATGCTACTTGATAAGTCCTTAAAAATACATAGTTTCATCACCAATTTAGAATTAATTAAGGACTTAATCATCAAATCATGGACCATTTTAATTAAAAAATCATGATTCTATGTTTGTGAGCATCAAAGTCTGAATTCAAGTCAAAATTTATCCAAAAATTGCATTTTCACATAAAATCATGAATTTCTCTATTTTTAGCATTGGAGGTAATAAATTTCCCATAACTTTTATTCACAAATAAAATGATGAATTTTAGTTACACCATTGATTTAATTGAAGATTTAATAAAATGGTGACATTTTATGCATCTATTAAGTGTGAATTGGGCCCGCATCTTGCATAATTCCTTCCCTATGTGAATATATTATTCTTTAACATTTGTTTTTATTGTAGGGAATTTCAGAAATTGGGGCTCGCGGAAGAGAATTGATGAAGCAAATGCACCATGAGACCCATCTACATTTGGCATAAATTCCAAGGAGAGAAAGTGGGTCCATCTAACAATGTTTTTCCAGCCATGAAGAGTTCAAAAATAACTTGGAAGATCTTGATTAGCAATCCAAGTTGGAAACTAAGATTTGAAATCAAGGAATCCAAGCTTTTAGCATCAAGTTGTTAAATATATTTCCAAAAAGATAGGCCTCAAAGATTTGAAATTTGCAACCAAGATTTTACCAAAGAAAGTGTTGCACGTCCAACTACTCCATCCCAAGATTTTTGCTCGTCCAACACCTCTATCCAAAGCCATCACATGTCCAAAAATAAGGGAGCTCCCCATATGGTTTCAAATTTTGAATTAAATCTAAAGTGGGACCAAGAAAGGAAGTTGTATGAGATATAAAGAATCCTACCTTTAGTAGGATGGTGTGCCAAGAAATCCAAGAAGTTGGAAAATCCCTTGAAACTCTCCCAAAAACCATCCTAATCCTAATCCAACTTGGACCCCACACTACTAATCCTTACCCAAACCAAAATCTTGCGACCAAAGTTATCAAGAAATTATAAAAAGATCAAAAAAGATGTTGCACGTGAATTCCATCCCCCATCCCACCTTGGACGACCAGCAACAACCCATCTCCCTATTTCCATTGATTTTTCTTCATCCCTCTCTACTTCCATCACTACTTCATCCAAGGCCTTCCCTAAGATACACCACCACTTGGATTTTTATGCCGCCGCGCCACTGCCGTTACTCTATCGCTCCATCATCAACCAGCCATCTACTTCTCCCTTGGTGAGGGATTGAAGACTTAAAGATGGGATTATGCGCAAGTCCTATTTTCTTGATGTGTTCGATCTAGGGTAAGGAAAGATTTTTTTTTTTCAGTTTTGATTAATGTTAGGAAATTACTAGTTTATTGGTTTAATTTAATCTAAAAGACGCAATTAGTGAGGTCAAGGTGTCCTACCTTGGGTCGGCATCGCGTGTTTGTGGGTAGTAACAGTATGCACTTGGTGCGGTGTTTCTGCAGTCTTTTATTTTATTTTAATGCATGATTTATTTACTTTTATGCAATTGGTGGTTTGATGTCTTTTATGTTTTTGCAATCTTTAGATTAGGATTTTTAGATTAGGAATTTTTATTTGGGATTGTAATTTTTAATTTGGATTTGTAATAAAATTTCAATTTCAGTTTTGTAGAGATTTATTTATATAGATTTTTGATAGGCTAGATTAGTTTTTTTATTAGGACAGGTTTTATGCGATTAATTACTCCCTGTGGATCGACCTCGGACTTCACCGAGTTATTACTACAATCACGGCCTTGTACTTGGGGCTGACAATCACCACTCAACAGGTCAACCTTAGCCTGATTTGATCAAACTTATTTCAATTCAATCAACTAATCTAACCTAATAATTCGTGCTTTAAATTGACAGTTCTAGCATGAAGTAGGGGTTAGCTTCGAGCTGAGTGGGTACAAATACCCCAACCCCACACATTGCCAAACCTAATTTCCTCAACCAAAGTTTGGATAGGCTAGGTCAGCTTTTTGGGAGTTGAAGAATTCAAACCCAAGACTAACCCAAAGTCCAACTGATATCCCCCTAGATTTGGATCCATCATATTATGGCTGGGGCAAGCCCAATTTGCCCTCTAGCTGTAACGACCACCAAATGCATGCATGGTCCTGCAAGCCCAACGTGATATGTTCAGAATCTCGGCCAAGCCAAAGCTAGCCCAGCTAATTGACAGCCTAGTCATAAGCCAAGCCGAGCCTTAGCCAGAGATCTTGTGGGAAGTCACACTGTCCATGTGATAGAAACATGCCATTTTTGTTATCCTGTCACAGCATGAGAATTCAACTAGTCTGTGTTTCTTAAGATGACAACCCCCTTTATGTCCCCTTTTAGCTCAAGCCCAAATCTCGAACATCCTAGCCATTGATATGATGAACCCCACCACAGATGGGATGGGTGCACAAGAGCATTCAGATGAAGTATCAGAAAATATACTTTGATACTGTATTCTTATTGTAATACTTGGGTCTAAAATAGTAATTGGCCTTTGTTGTGTCGTTGGGTTCTAGACCCGAACTTGATCCATTTGCCTAGACATGGACCTAATTAAATATATCCAAATTGTCTCCAATTAGTCGCTCTTCACTTCTATTCCAATCATTTCCATCCATGTATGATGCATGTCTTATTGGCCCATTTCTTTTCTTTGACGGGCCATCAACTGACATAAAGAACTTTTTCTCGCCTATATTGTTGTTAGTGTGTGTCGTATATGTTCGAACTATCTAAAATTAGATCATGAATAAATTGTGGAGTACAATCTCTCCAAATATGATACGTCGGTTGGAGTAGAGCTTCATTCGCCAATCTATGTGCCATTGTATTTGCATCTCTCTTGACATATTCAATTTGCTATGACTGAAAGGAGTTTAAAAGTAATGTAGCTGGTCAGTCAATTGTCCAAAGTGGCTGGAATTCCTTTCTTCGCATCTAAGTTCTTTGACAACTTCCAATGAATCACTTTCTAACATCAATTGTTGAATTTGCAAAGACCCACAGAAATCTACAGTTACGACATATGTAAGATTTTGCAACACTCTTACATGTCATAATTGCACCCTTGTGGTCACGAACAACCATACCAACTCTCATTAAGTTTCTTGATATATTTATAGACACATCTCAGTTTGCCTTCAACAATCCTATTGGATCGAGGCGCTTTCTATTTTACGATTGAATTATCAAGATATGAACTAGTCGCATCCGTGCGTTCAAGGGAGTCTTGCTAAAACACTAAATGTTTGGCCTCGTGATCACAATAACCGCAGGTGCATTCCCACAGGTAAGAGCTGTAATCAATACCACGTGCTTGGGACCAAGTTCAATGACTGTTGAACAGATCACACCCAAGTCTCAAGTACAAAGAACTTGTCACCCTCAATAGTAGGTCCCGTCTTATTCGGCAATTCTACTATTAGAGTGAAGCAGGGTAAAACCTTATTTCTCAAAAAAAAAAAAAAAAATCCCACCAAAAGCACTTTAATTCAAATTTCTCACCATATTTTTTCAAAAAAAAAGTCAAAAAGTAACCTGATTTCTCCACTAAAAGACAAAAAAAAAAAAAACTCCACTTTTCAATAAAAAAAAAGTCACAAAGATCCCATCACAAACAACTAAAAACAAAATACCATCATAATCCACTTATATTTTATTATTTCTTCAAAATAACATTTACTTGAATCAACTCTATTAGTAAAGCCCCCAAATAGGCCTAGCTAACAAGACTGGGACCAATTTATCTGCAGTTGGGCTGTGCTTTATGCCCATGGGCTGGAAAGTGACCCAACTCCTGCCTAACAGTTAAATAGGCGGGGCCCAATGATTCTATGTATGCTTGAAATCTTGTATGGAATGATTCTATATATGCTTGAAATCTTGTATGGAATGAATTAAGGAGAGTTAGAATAAAACGACCTGTTGTAACTGCTTTTGGTAGGATTAAATGATTAATATTGAATTTTACTAAATGTGTCATAAGGATCTCAATTTCTTAAAAAAGCATTCATATTGCGATATTCATGGATATAATAAAGAACACAGTCTTTCATATAAAAATTTATAAAACATGAGTTGCAGCTTGCAAGTTTTACGATATCTCCACTTGCAAGTTTATGGTCTGCCATGCCATATATTATAGTGGATTCACTATGGTTTACCAATAATGAATCCAATTATGCCTCCAAAGATTAGGCATGTTATGCCTCCAAAGATTAGGTATGTCGCAATGGCGGATCCAGGATTTTTATTTGGGTGGAATTCCCATGCGGGCCATCGGTTCCCCCACCCCCCCCAAAGGCTCATTTCCTAAAGGAACCATTATCGAGAGCTCTAATCAACTTCTGAAAAGAAAACTGGTTTTAAAACCCCAGCACATCAATCTTGATTTGCTCCAGTTTCTTCTCTCTCCCTTTCTCCCTGTCTCTAGGCTCTACTCTCTGATTGATTCAGAAAGTGGCAATGTTTGAGACTATGGCTTGGCTCAGGTGATGGTGGCTGCAGCAGAAGGCTGTGACAATGGTGATGATGGTGGAGTGAAGAAGGTGATGGTGATGATCACCTCTCAAGATCAGTGATTAATTCGGGCCCTTTTCAGATGATGATGGATTTGACGATGGGTTGCGCAGTGGTCATCTATGTCGATGATGATGGCCATGATTGATGAGAAAGAGGAGGAGATAATGGATTTGATGATGGGTTGTGTAAGAGCATCTATGATGTCCATAATATATGAGGAGGAGACGATGAGTTTGAGGATGGATACTGTAGTGGGACACAAGATCATGGTTGTGCAAATTATCTGGTCAATCGAAACTAAGGAATCCACATCCGGAGCAAATATAATCAGGACTGATTCACTGTGGAGAAGGAAAACTGCACCAAACATGAACTTTTTAACTTCCGTTGAAACCCTTTTCCCGTGGTATCCTTTTATCAAAGAATTAGCTGATGTAGCAATTTCCTCATTCAACAAAGAAGCCTTGTATAGAACCCTAACCTAAAATAAAAATCCCATGTTTATTTTATGCAATTGAGATCCTCTTATAATCCATTTAAATCCTCTAACTTACTTCAGACTCATAATCAACACTCATCTCAATTTGATCATGATCCTACAATTGTCTACCGTTGGATTGAAACATGACAAAAAAAATGCACCTACAATTATACTCTGTTGTCTATAATCAAGTATTAGGGTGAACAGATTAAAGTTAAATGTAACCAACACCTAATACACATCGCACCCTTTTAACTCCCTACCTTGTGATTGGATTCATACAAGTAGGCCCAACACAGAGGGCCCATGAAAGTTACTAGTTACAAGAATCGGTGCTAGTCTAACAAATCGATGCAGATGTAAACAAATAAATAAGATAAAACTAGCAATCTAATCAATTTACCAATCAATCACTACAAGAAGGCAGACACGATCAGAAAAACCAATCACTATTAAACGGTTACAAGATATACTTACAGCCCATTTATCCTAATTAGTACGTCAACCTAAGGACTGTAGTTGTTCTTTCACAACTTCCCTTGTCGACATGACTTCCCCACCATGCACCACTCCCTGTGTTTGATCCTCCTTCAATCAACTTGAGAACCAAGATGAACAAACTTTCTACAAAGAAGTAGAAGCACTTAAACTTCTAGAGCAAAAGGCATCAGCCCAATTTCTCAATTGATTGCTCTAGAGAAAAATTCTCTTTCTCTATCTCTCTAAAGTCTCTCATGCTCAGAATAATGACAGAGGTGGTGCATTTGATTGGGTTGAGAGACACCTGATTTATAGCCTCAAATCCGTGCATATGACTTCTAGTGTCAATACAAGAATAACAATCATTCTCAAACTCTATAAGGTCAAAAAACATGTCAGAGCATGTTTTCCAAAGGAGGCCTCGCTACAGCGAACGTGGACGGGAAACCCAGTCCGATTCGGACTCTAGGAAGGAGTTTGATGATGAGTGATGTTCTGATTGGAGTTTAATTAGAAAACTCATACACGGATCTGGGGCTATATATTGGGTGATTCTTTCAATCCAAATACACCATACAAGAAGTTAAGTCTCTATCTTGATTTGAGGTTAGAATACCCTAAGAGAGATTTCATTATTTCTCTAGAGCTATTAAGAGATTGTTATGAAGAGCTACTCTAGAAGGTTTTGCTGCTTCTACCATCTTGTAGAAGATTGATCATCTTGGTTGGCAAGGTGCGAGGAGATCAAGTAAGGAGAACGGTGCACAATGGAAATCGTGTTAGTGGATTTTGTGCAATAACAACTACGGTCCTTAGGTTAAGGTACAGACTGAGGTAAAGGAGCCTGTGAGCATATCTTGTAACTGTTTTTGACATCTTGATTTCTAGATCGTTGTATTTCTCCCTAAAAAGGGTTTCTACATTATATTTGTGTCTGCCTTCTTGTGGTGATTGCTTGGTAGATTTATTTGCTAGTTCTATATTATGTGATTGGTTATATCCACTGCATTTATTTAATTAATTAGACTAGCATCCATTCTAGTGGGTCCTACAAAACCTTCAAACTCCAACATAGAGTATGGACGAAACTGGGCTTATCCGCCTTGCTCGCTATAGCGAGAGTCCTTTCGGGGTTTCGGCTCAACAATCTCCCCCTTTTGAGAATTCTTGGATAAAACTCCTTAGAACAATACAATATGATATACCCAAAAGAAAAACCCCAAAATACATTGAATTTGAAAAAAAAAATCAGCACTGGAGATCTTGTATTGCCTTTACTTGAACTTCTAGATCTTGAATTGCCATAGCTTGTAAAACTCCCCTTAGCTCCAATCCTTTCTCCATGTATTTGTCCATAATTGACAAACAAATATTATTATGCAACTTTTGTCAATCTGGATCCAGCAGCTACCCCTTAATATGATCTTCATATCAGCACTGGGGTAGGGGCTTGATCTTGCAGATCATGGGTGATGAGGCTTAGGCACATTCATTTACAAATTTAAACATTTCAGCAAAGTGTGTATCAAAACAAATGGAAGGTCTTCTTTCTTGACCCATACAGCTTTGTTTTTTTATTGGTGACTCTCCCTTTCTATATTTTTCATTGCTTTTGATTTTGTAAACTTCGCAGCTTATTGCAATGGGGTCGAATGTGTCATTTAATTCCATAATGATGTTAAGTACGAGTACGTTCAGGACGTGACACATTCTTCTTCTTTGGAGTTCTGTGTGCATCACTAACAACATGATTAATAACAACTGAATTTTTAACAAAATAGTTTGTATCTTTGGCAATGGATGTGAATGCTCCATCAGTGTAGCCAATATCATACTTGTCAGTGTATGCCTTTTGACTGCACATGATGTCATCTAATTTTCTTGATCAAGTGTTCATCCTATTCAATGAAGTTTTAGTAGTATCTAAATCAGATAGAACCATCTTGAGTCTTCCATTCAAATCAGTATTCTCTGCTTTCAAAGACTTTATATCAGAATCAAGTAAGTCACACTTCTGTGATTTTGCAGTCAACTTGTTAGCCATTCTGTTATTTTCATCTTCCAATTGTTGTACTTTTGAAAGTGCTTTTACAAGTTCAGCTTTCAAGGAGGAATTCTGCTCTTCGGACGCTTTCCATTTGATAGCAACTTTTTCATTCATCTTAACCATCTTCATGATTTTCTTGAAAAGTGACTCATATTCTGTTTTTCAATCTAGTTCTTCTTCCGACTCATTATCATTATGATCCGTCTCATAATCAGAAGAAACATATGGCGTAGCAGAACCAGAAGTTGCCATGAAGTTATGAATTTCTCTTTGCTAATGTCAGGCTTCGCAGACTCAGATTTCTTCTCCCTATCATTCCAAGTCAAATAAAAAGCCATTTTCTTTGATTTCTTATTAGCACAATCACTAGCAATGTGTGCATAAGGCCTTGACACTCATAGCACTAACTCCCTTTAGAAGATTTATTCTTCCCAACAGATTTAGTGATTTTCACATTATGGTAGATTTCCATTCCAACAATAGTTGGATCAACACAGTAAAATAGTGGAACCCGCTCTGATATCAATTGAAAGTTGCATGTTACCACTCGAGTGGGTGCTAGTTTAACAAACCAATGCAGCGGATGTAAATAAATAAATAAGATAGAACTAGCAATCTAATCTATCTACCAATCAATCACCACATTAAGGCATAACAATTTTTACATAGAAACCTTTTTTGGGGGAAAAAACACAATCAGAAAAACCAATCACTATTGAACGATTATAAGATATACTCACAGCTCCTTTATCCCAGTCAGTACGTCGACCTAAGGACTATAATTGTTCTTAGACAACTTATCCTGTCGCCACGGCTTTCCTACCGTGCACCGCTCCCTGTGCTTGATCCTCCTTCAAACCGTAACATCAAGAGAATTATCATTTAATGCGTCCCACCAATAGATGGGTCCTAGAGCATTTACCACTTAGACGGGTTCTTCTGGTTACCAAAATCAGATAGGTCCTGTAATGATCGGAGCATTAAATTGGTCCCTGTGTAATGTTGATAGAAATGAATGTTACATATCTAAGTGATCATCATAACCCAATTAGATTTTAATCCCACCATAATGATACGATATTAGATCTTAATACCAAAAGGAAAATAAATGATACAACAATGACATATATAAGATGGGTCCTAGCATAATTACATTATTAGATGGGGTGGTTGCCAGCACTAAATTGATCCTACCATAATCTCAAAAGTTAAATGAATGATACAACAATGACATATATGGATGGGTCCCACCACTTTGATTACCAACAATTGATGGATCCCATTATTTTCAACATTAGATGAGTCCCATTTTAATACCACCATTAAATGGAATGATTACTAATTAATAAGTCCTACAAGGATCAATTATTTCTAATTATCACCCCATTTTTCGTTTTAGACGTAACATTTGATAAGATCCTTATAAATTTCCAAAAACTTTTGTTTAAGGGTTTTGTTAAAATTAGTCAATCTATGCCAAACATCACATGTGTTACTACTAGGGCTGCTAATGGGCCGGGTCTGGATATATAATTTGGGCCCATTAGGCTGGGATTGGATTAAGTGATAGGAGCGCAAAGTCCGGTCTGGCCCACTATGATTTAGTGATGATTTACCTAAACAATTGGTAGAAAGCCCATACACCTCATCAAAAGCCCAGATCGACCTTGCCCGATTGACTAAATGGGCAGGCTTCGGCCTGACATTTACAGCCTACGTTGGGCTTGGGCTGGATATGGTCTTGGCTTGGATATGCTTTAGTTTTTTCTAAAAATTTTGTGGATATTTGTGGCACTGTTTAGCACAAGGGATATAATATATTTTGCATATGCGTTGCCCCTGGCCCTGAAGTTTAGATCTGTGGGCTGGATCTAGACTTAGAAAAGACCAAGATGGGCCGGCTGTGGTCCACCTGACCCGTCAACCCATGACAACTCTTATTAATCTGTACATATTACAAATCAGAGTGGGGATGAACCATAGTTCTAAGTTGTTATGGTATAAAATACTAGAAAATCATGGGCTTGTAAGTGGATAAAATGGACAATAGACAATAGATAGTAAATGGGACACTGATACATCGTTGCAGTGCATCATATGGGAACTATATATAGTAAGCCCAAAGGGTTGGCCGAGTGGTCAGGACCACGGCTCCTCTCTCTTTCGGAGTTAGAGGTCTTGGTATCAACCACAGTTCCCCCTTCTTCAAGAATCTAAGGTTGAGTCCACTAGTGCTACCACCTAGGGACCATAGGGGTATTTACCCGGCCTTCCTCTGGGCCCGGAGGGATTAGTCCAGCCGAAAGGGTTGGGAACCCTTCGATAGCAAAAAAAAAATAAAATAATAATACTAATAATAAATAAAATAAATATTGGAACTATAGTCTTTGAGATCGCAATACTATGAGAGAGGGTTTCTAATGGCTACTGAAACGTGGAGCTCTGCTCCTTTTAGCCTGTCTCAAGCTAATCTCGATCGAACACGACCCAACCCAACTCATAAGACTATGACCCACCAACCTGCTAATGAAGGATTCGGGTCTACTACTTTAGTTTCTGAGATGCATCTGGATTGACATGTCAACCCAATAGGTCCAGTTTGGGCTGACCCTATACATGCTACCCACGGCATGTTGCTCAACCGATCGCACACATATCTGATATGACCCATTGCAACCCTAGTCAGGTTGAATATTGGTCGAACCTAGGCCCAGCCGAAATTGTATATGGGTAAACTTTAACCCAGGTCCACCCTGTATCTAAACCCGCGTGCAATTCGGTTGACCCAGGTTAACTCAGGTGGGCAACCCAAATTTTTGTATTTAATCTCTCTTCTAGTGGTATAAGATTTAATAAAATGCACATGAATCGTGTGTACTATGTATTATATAATTCACACGCGTGCGCACACACGTGTGTGTGTGTTTGTATATGAGGTGGTAGAGAAGTAAATGGGTATCCGATTATCCGGAGTTTCCAACCTATTAAAAACTAGGTTTAAAACCTATTTTAGGTTCCAATTGATAAATCAGGTCCAGCTTATGAGTATTTAATATTGTAAATTACAGCACAAAAATCAACCTTAATTGGTTGTTTTTATGTTTAATCTTGGAGTTTGTAGAGTTAATGCATTGTTATAAGCTGAATGATATCCTTATTTTAGCTAAAAGAAATTACTAAAAGATTGAAAAGAAGTTAAAACAAATCTTGGAGGCTGATCCTACTTCCAAGTTGGAACCTGTTCCGAAATCAGATCCAGGTCCCCACAATGAAACTTGATCTGGGACCAACAAAACAGCTTTTAAGTTGAAACCGGATTGTGTACCAGAATCGATATTTAGAAATGGTTCCGAATCCAGTCCAGTATGGTTTCAATCCGAACCGACCCATTTACATTCCTATGACACATGTTTGAGTTGAATTCGAGTGGCTGCTTCCCAGACTTCAAAATCTAGCTCGAGGCTGGTCGATCGGAACAAGCTCATTAGCTTAGCCCAAATTTCACTTTTTGTTAGCTTTGGCCGTGCATGTTTAGATTTGAAGCAGCACAAATTTGAAGCCTACCTACTTGGGGCAGTAGGGTCTCTTGTGACACCATATGGGACCCCCTCTTACAAATCCAGCCCACTCACACCGAATAATCTGTGTGAATTAGCACTGACCTTGATCCTTAATTTGATACTAATCAAAACTATATTCATCGTTGTATTAAATCTTCACAAAACATGTTACTTAAGAAACTAATAAAGTTCAAGGCTCCTAAATCGATGGTTGTGATGATTTGAATGAGATGATCTTTCACCAAAATCATATCCAAATCAGAACTTTTCATCATGTAATTACCTTCCCATATTAACATGCATCCTAGTGGTTCCCATAGGAATTTAAAATCTAATCTCTCATGAAATCTGTGAAGAGAACCTCTTAGCATAATATGACCCAAAATTAATATCCCCAAAAGTCAGCACTGGTCGAAATCTCACTTCAATCGCATTAGGCCTATTTTTAAATTTGGGGCCTTTTAGTATGTGTAGCACATGACAAGATCAGAGAGCAAAACATTTCGCCCCTTACTAATAGAAGAACAAAAATTTTGACTGGTTTGGGTTTTAACAGTGAGCCATAGACAAATTTACAGGCCAGGAGTTTCGATCCAATAAAGGATTCAGGTTTAATAATTAATGCACACCTCTTGCTAGTCATCTCTCTCTCTCTCTCTCTCTCTCTCTCTCTGGCTCTCCCTCTCCCTCTCACTCTCACACACACACACTCTCAGACACAGACATAGACATACACACATCCAAATGAATCGCACTATTGGATCAATGGGTTAAGAGTCAAACTTGAGGGCCCTTGATCAAGGGGCTCAAATGATCACTTGAGCCCCGCTACCATACGTAGTAGATCTCACTCAGATGAATCAATTGCCCCTAGTCCCATCCCCATGTGTGCCCCCACTGCGAGGTATGCAATAGACCCCCTTTGCAATAGAGAAATGCTCTTGTAGTAGTTTTATTTACGGTCTTATGGTAATGACTGCCTCACAAAGCCACCTATTGGTCCATCCCAATGGACCATCTAAACCCACCCCTCTAATATACATGGGTCCCACCAAATTTTGATAGATCCAAATGAAGTAAACCGTTAGATGGAGTGTCAATTTTATCATTTTGGAATAGGTGGCTGGTATATAAGTTAGTTGAATTCAGGTGCAGCTTCCCACACCCGAATACCCTGCAAATGTTATCCAAGTTTCAAAATCTAGCTGAAGCTTGACCTGAACATTATATCATTAGCTCACCCCAAATTACACTTGTCAGATTTGGTGATGCAAATTTCCTGTTTGGATTCACCCCTAATAAAAAATTCTTCCACATGTTAATAAACATATGTATTTGTTGGATTCTTCACATCCAAGATTCAACGAAGTTCCCATTTTAAAATTCCATACCAAGACAGAGATCTTCCGCAGCGTTGAATTGATGATGCCATGCCTAACCACAAGCTTCACTTGTGTCTTAATTGGAAGACGGACCGTTCGCCTACCAATTTCAGTACGTCCACTAGCTTCTAGAATCTCTTGACCAATTTCAGTACGTCCACTAGCTTCTTGAATCACTTGTCTGGATCAAACCCAAAACCCACCCCACGGAGAGGGTTTTCTAGTCGGGACGGACCCAAGTGTTGTTACACGGCCTTGCATGTGCTGTTTTGGATTAGTTCTTACTCGGGACGGACCGAGTGTTGTTTTAGATTAGTTCTTAGTCAGGACAGACCCAAGTGTTGTTACACGGGTTTGCATTTGCTGTTTTCAGGGTTTAAAATCACGGTTTGCGGTCATTGCGTCGCGGCTCGCGGTTCACGGTCATCGTATCGCGGTTCGCGGTCATCGCGGTCCATTGCGGAGCGAATTTTTATTTGACCCCAAAAAAATCCGAAAAAATATCCAAAAGATCCAGAATATTATAAAATGATAGAAAAAATGCATTTTTTTCTATTAGTGCACACTTTAAAGCAAAATAACGGTCCCTTCAAGTTATAATATCCTGTATCATTGCTGTATCGATTTATATGCTAAAATAAGCTGAAATATCATAAAATTGACTTAATGCAACCATAATTTTGGGCAAACTAATAGTGTTAAACATTTAAAGTCTACAAGCAAGCAATAAATACTAATAGAGTTAGTGCATGTGCCTAATGGCAGAACGAGTGGCGGCCTGGCTCGATATTATCACCTTAAAACACTAGATCTAGGGAAAAACTAGTGAGTAACATCATATCTAACTCAATATAAAGCCTTTGGTAGTTTGGTTCATGTATTAGTGTATTACACAATCTTTAAAAAAAAAAAAAAAAAACCTATAATAATTCGGATTTAAATAATGAAAAAACAAAAAATACTACAAAAAGTGCTAATACTCGCACTTTTTTGTTCCAAAAGTGTAGATCTATTTTAAACTAACACATTATTACTGCATTTGAACACTAATTTGAAAAAACGTAAATGATATCAAGAAAAGCCCCAAATTTTTGAAATAAAAAAAATCTAGATCTACACCTTAAAACACTAGATCTAGGTAAAAATTAGTAACATCATATCTAACTCAATATAAAGCCTTTGGTCCATGTATTAGTGTATTACACAATCTTTTTAAAAAAAAAAAAACCTAAAATAATTCGGATTAAAATAATAAAAAAATAATAAATATTACAAAAAGTGTTAAAACTTGAATTTTTTTGCTCTAAAAGTATAGATCTAACACATTTCAACCATCTCTAAGTTATTGGATGTTGAATCTTGAAAAGAACTCAAAAAAACAAAAAAAAAAAAAAAAGCTTACCAAAGAGGTCCCTTGAGTTTGATTAGCTTTCCCCACATACAAATCCACCCAAAAGTAGATAAGATTTAAGCTTTTCCATCCATTAGAAGTTGTAAAAGCCCTCAAGTATGCTTAGGAAGCTCTCATGAAGAAGAAGAATGAAAAGGGAAAAAGAAGAAGGAAACCACACTCAGCACAGTAAAGAAAAAACACAGCAGAACGTGTTTTTTAAAAAAAAAAACAGCGTCAGCAATATAACTACTGTTATATTGAATATAATGGCCGTTATAACGGTACGGCCGTTATATTCAATATAACGGCCGTTACAGGCCGATATTTTGGCGATATTTTCCCTGATATCGTATCGGGACCATTATATACCAAATATCAGCGCGTTAACGGCGTTACCGTTACATAACAACCATTATGTAACGGTAACGGCCGTTATTTTAAACCATGGCTGTTTTGGATTAGTTCTCACTCGGGACGGACCCGAGTCTTATTACACGGGTGCTGTCAAACCTGTGTGATTCAAGAAACCCCTTAGACAGTGATGAGCAGGGATTTTCTCTTAAGGGGTAAAAAGTTTTTATTGACAACTTTAAATTTTAAACTAAATCATACCTCAAAATTGTGAATACAATATAATGGGTACAAAAAAGTTGTGGACTAGTTATTACATTACACCCCAAAAATATTTTAAAAAATTTGAATTTAGATTGCTCTTTATATCCAAGAATGATAAAAATGGTACTTGCATATTTTAGCATTTTTACTCATTAGCACATGATTTTGTTTAAAAGTTATATTAATTAATTTTCAAGATCGTAAAAAGTCTTGATTTTCGGCCCATTGTTTAGAGTCAGAATCCTTTCTAAACTTTAGTAAAACCACTAACCTTGATGAGACATTTGACATGTAATTAGTATAAAAAAATCTTTTAAGTACCTTTACCTATAGTAACTTGAAATTTCTTACTTGGGAGTTAAATTAGATTTATTTAATCCAGATTTTGAAGTAAAATGCTAAAACTTTAATATGGGGTTGACGTTTATATAAAGACTTGATCTTTGCCCCATTGTTTAGAGCCCAAATCCTTTCTAAAATTTTATTAAAACCACCAACCTTGATGGAACATTTGACATGTAATTAGTATAAAAAGCCTTTTAAATACCTTTATTTGTAGTAACCTGTAATTTCTTAAGTTGTACTCATTTAATCCATATTTTGAAGTAAAATGCTAAAAACTCAAAATTTGATAATACACTAAATGAGCTATGGTGATTATGAATTTTAAACTTTGAGAGGATTAGGATTCTAGGTTCAATAATAGGCAAGGAAAAGAAAGAACAAAAGGAGAAAAATCACAACATAATGCATACCTTATTGGTGAATTGATGAGTTGTCTTTTTTATGAGTATAAGGCCAAAATTCCTTTTTTGTGTTTTAAAAGTTCCATTCTTTACTAAGAGGGAAAAAGATTTTGTGGGGCAAAAAAGAGAAAAAGAAAAGTTGATGAGGGGAAAGAGTATATGATCAAAATATCTCTATCCATATCTTTCTCCTAATTTAAAGGGAGGGAACAAGTTGAGAGGGGGGCAATTGACACCTCGATAGCTCCCTACCCTTATATATAAGACCTAAATAGTTTGATTTTATTATTCAACTTATTCACTTGATCATTGCCCTATTCACCTGATCATTGCCCGCACCACTCAAACAAAAATCTTAAGTCCGCCATTGTTCTCAGCAGTCTAGAATTGAGTGTCCCTTAAGCTTAGGGCCAAAGACTCCTAGACTGGGCCGACGGGAGATACCTTGATTTATCAAGAAAGAATAAATATATATTTAAAAGGATGATCCCCGCTACGAGGTCGGGTTTGATAGTTGTTTTTTCAAGTATGATGTTTTCACATGAGTTGATGGATCAAGTTAAGAAATATAAAGTGATGGGGTACGAGTTTTAGTCCTCCTACCTGTGAAAATTACATAATACAATTGTTTTAATATTTTAAAATAAAAGATTTAGTATCATAGATCCGTCAAGGATCAACTTGGTTATGGAGCGGGTTCAGGTTGAGTTGGGTTGGGTACTTGAATCTGTGTGCTTGGAATTTGCTTTCTAAATGGATTAAAATTTGAAAAATGTTTAGACTTTCGATATATTTTCTCCTTAGCCAAGAGGCCCAAAAGGTATTTATTATATTTCCTCCTAAGGCATGCAATAAAAGAAATACTTGAGAACGGCTCCAGTTCTCCTTGGAAGGTCACGATCGAGTACGAGCCATGCCTCCTTTCTCTTTGCATATGTGAGTTTTTATTAACTTACATGTGTGAATTTCCATTACCTCACTAGTGTGAGTTGTGTCTATGCCTCATCACATTTACGAATTCCTATATACCCGCGCATGTGTGAGTTTGTGTATGTCTCTCCTCTCATGTGTGAGTTCCCATCACTTCACATATGTGAGTTGCGTCATGAGTCTCAGTGTCTCAGCCTATATGTAAATATATATATGTGTGTGTGTGTGTGCGCGCGCGCGCGTGTGTGGAAATTCTCAAAAACTCCCCTATCTCAAAAGGGGAGTTTCTACCCCTATCGATTAACTAATGATTTAAGAGAATATATAAAATATTCATAGTTTTAGAAGAATATTTAGGAGAGAGAATGGATAAGTGTACCATTGATGGCACGTGTCATACTTTCATTGGCTAAAAGAGGGGCATTTTTTGTGAAAAACGCCCGAGGGGTTTTGTAGCATTACTCATATATATATATATATATATATATATATATATATATATATATATATGAGAGATAGAAGTGGGGGCTCTCACATATAAGTTGTTAGCATTGAATATGGATGTGAGGGCCCGCACCCTATCTCTCATATAAGGTGAGAGATATCTCTTATAGGAACATCTCTCATATATATATATATATATATATATATTTAAATTCAAGGGGTCGTCAAGTTATGTAAATTTACTTTATTTTATATTTATTTTAACTTAACAATATTTCAGAAGAATTCTTAAATTTTAACATTTCTTTATTTTTTGCCCGGGCTTAGCACGGACCTTTGTTGCTAGTGTGTGTGTGTGTGTGTGTATATATGTATATATAGGGCAAGGTTCTCCTAAGCTTAAGCTTAAGATAAAATTCCGTAAGCTAATGCTTCTGGGGCCCATCCTTGGTCCATCCAAATGGACCAAACACACGACCCCCCTAAATTGCACATGCCCACCAACTTTTGGTCAGATCCAAATTTACTAGACCGTTGGATCGACTATGCACTGATCCGAATGGACCATTGACCATTAAACTTTTGGTGCTTAGATGGAGATGATAGAAACCACTGTTGTAGTTGATTTTTTACATGAAGGAGGGTCCTAGGGAGTCCTTGAAATCCCCCTCGCCCCCATCCCCATCCCCATATAGGTCCCCAAGTGGGCTCCACCACGCAACTGAGCTTACTTTAGCTTACCTTGTCCTAAGCTTCAGCTTAGGAGAGCTAGCCCCATATATATATATATATATATATATATATATATATATATATGGAGCTAGTCTTGTAAGGACAGTCCTTACAATCTTAGGTGCGGACCGCCTAGTGGGGCCTACTATGAGACCCCACTTGTCATGGGATGGAGGGGAACCGAAAGATTCAAGTGCAGATGACCTACATATCAAATTTAAAGTCAATCTAATACTTATAACCTCTTCATCTGTAGTCCATAGGTTTAACAACTTTATATCAAACTAGATTATTGACCTTCAATCCAACTGTCTAGTTCAACTGAACCGATGCAAATTCATAGGATTCGGTGCCCATAAGGGGGTTCTAAATGTGTGGTCAATTTGGACGGGTCATGAGGTGGGCCCTAGTGTTCATTCTGAATTATGAGGACCCCCACCCATCTCTCACCAAGTTGGTGAGAGTGTCTCTTATAGGAGCACTTCCCTATATATATATATATATATATATATATATATATATATATGTACTAGCATTAATGGCCCGTGCTTAACCCATGCTACATAATAAAAATGTATTTCATTTTATTGATTTCTTTAAGATATTATCAATAAAAAATAAAGCAAAATAAATATATATTATTTAATAAAAAGAGTAAATCAATTTATTTATAAAATTTAGATTGGGATGTTATTGTCATCATACTATGAAATTTCTGTAAAAGAACTTATATATAAAAGAGAAGAATGATGATGAAAATTTTAAAATAAATAAATATATTTATTTGAAGAGTTTTTTTACTAATTTAAAAGAAGAATCTCTAAATTTGAAAATACTTCAATAGTATGAAAGACATGATTTTCAAAACTTTCAGGACCGTTAAATTACGAGAAAAATAGGGCTCACCATGACGAATCTAAATTACTCAAAATAATAATTTACTCTTTGTTTTAGCAAGATATAGTTTACAAAAGTTTACCCACCAGATGCCATCAGATATGAGTAGGTGTGAATCACACCAAGATGCTTGTGAAAGGGAAAGGTACTTATAGGCTGCATTGAAAAGCACATAAGTAACCCAAATGGCTAAATTCAACATAAGTTGATTGAATTAAATAGCTCGTAAAAGGTTAAAGGGAAAATTTCAAAACAGGGCCTAAGTTTTTTTCAAATTTCAAAATAGGACAAAATTAGATTGTGATTTCAAAATAGGACTTAAGTTTTCCAAAACTATTTCAATTGAGGACATCCGGTAAATTTTAAGATGTTCCGGCCGTTTATTCCCTACTTTTTTTCAAAACTTAGGCCCTATTTTGAAACTTAAGTGCTGTCCCTCCTTAGCATTAGATGGGTGAAGGTAAAATCAACAACATTATAGGACATCAAAAAAATTTAAGCACAATTGTAGATTTCTCACAAGATCAGATCCTCTACAGCTTTCACCGCAAGACTTACTAAACTCATGTGAAAACGGATTAATAACAAATTAAAAAAAAAAGATAAAGAAGGAAGAGAAATGTATAGACTAAAAAACGGATTAAGGCTAATTACTAAACTAGGTTGGCACTCTCCTCCGAAAGTGACGTGGCACTTTAAAATAATACGGGTTTTTTTTTTTTTTTTTTTGTGCATATTTCCTTAAAAGGAGAACTCATGACTGTTGATGTGGCACCCCTCAAAGCCCTTTTCCCCGTTTGCTTTAATATATATAATGGGAGATGCTCCTATAAGAGATATCTCTCACCTTATATGAGAGATAGGAGTCGGAGCACTCACATTTAAGTTGTTAGCATTGGATATGGATGTGAGGCCCCCACCCAAAATCTCTCATTTAAGTTGAAAGATATCCTCATAGGAGCGTCTCCCATATATATATATATATATATATATATATATATATATATATAAGGAAATATTTAAATAAAAACTAGTTCTCACCTATTATATGAAAACTTTTTTACGGGGCCCAACCAACCCATCCAAACCTAGCAATCAATACGGAACCCCCTGATAGTCACTTTTAAATTACAAGGATTAGCACACATCCAAATGGACGGAACTGTTGGATCAATGGTTGAATATTTTTTTTAATATGAAGCCATTAAACTTTTGGGTCACAGATGAAGGGGTTAGGGGCATAGGTTTGGGGTCAAATTTAATACTTGGGGTGGTATCAAATAGATCTTTCCATCCCCTTGGTCCCATCCTCAAATGGGGCCCACAATTGGGCCCCACAAAGAAGTTCTCACATAATATATGATAATAGCTCCCACATGAATATTACCCATATATATATATATAGGTAATATTTATGTGCATCCATCCCTCACCATATTATGAAAAAGTGTGTAAGCCGAGAAACAATGAAATGAGCCGTTTAAACCATGAACTTCCAAACCCGTGACGTTTCACATCCCTCTTCACATTTCATGCCGCTGTTTATGATATCCCATCTTCTCATTCACAAGGATTCTTCTTCCCCAATCTCCTGGTCATCTTCTTCTTCCCAAAGGAAAGGTTCTTTCCCACGAGGATGTGTGTTTGTTTTGGATGTGTATTTTGGATAGGTACTTTAAAAAGCTCTGTGGGCCCTATCTATGATGAATGTTATTAGCAAGCGAGTTAAAATCACATTTAGACTTAAATTCCTATAGGTTTCTTAAGTGGGAACTTACATTGACAAATCACCTACCCCCTCTATGATGAGTGTTATCGGCAACCATGGAAATAATCACATTACAGTGAGTTTCTTTCTATGGCTGGTCCAATAATCAAGTGAGAAGGGCTGTAACAATCTTTTGACTTTTGATTAAGATTAGTTATCCATACTGGAACTGTAGTAACTCGTAATGAATATTAGTAACGGCTGTAGGAATTCGAGTCAGTGGGGTTAACAAAAGACTTATTTTTCACAAATTGAATAAATTTATTTTCCCCTTTATCAACATATGTCATCTAATTTCGATAATTTGACAAATATAATATAAAATTCTTA
Organism: Umbellularia californica; assembly: GCA_028538565.1. Lineage (NCBI taxonomy): Eukaryota > Viridiplantae > Streptophyta > Magnoliopsida > Laurales > Lauraceae > Umbellularia > Umbellularia californica. Next base: position 19,245,201 of record JAPQWN010000012.1, on the reverse strand, counting down.
AATAATCTATTTCTGACAATTCGACAAAGATATCATTGAATTCTCAAACAAAAATATACATAAATTCTCAAACAATTCGAAAATTCTTCTTCCTTTTCTTCTTCTTTTTTTTTCTCTCTCTATTGTTCTGCTGGGGCTGGGAGTTTATATGTCTAAATATAAATGTTAGGGTTTATTCCTTTTAATATGAGGAGAATACCGTATTTAGAGGTTAAGTTAGGGTACATAAGAGTTAATAATAGAATGTCTTAAAAATAAAATTTTCTTTAAAAAAACAAAAGTTGGGCCCTTTATTATTATTATTTTGTAGATAGATAACCCATTAGCTTAGATATTAAGTGGGGTCAAAACCTTGACATAAGTTCAATTCATTAAAATAAGAAATTTAATAATTTTTCAAATCCCAGTGAGTTCAATGAAGTATCTGATGTGATAGGTTGTCATGGTTGTCGTATGAAATACTTACCTAAAAGTCCATGTCAATTGGAGTGGACATTTTTCATATTGGAGTGGACACCTTGCATACTACTTTCGATGCATTTAATGCGTCGGGACAACAATATACATTTCATATTGGAGTGGACACCTTGCATCCTCCTTGTGAGGCTTTTGATGTGTTGGGATAACAATATGCATTTCATATTGGTGTGGACACCTTGCATGCTACTTTTGATGCACTTGATGTGTTGGGACGACAATGTGCATGACCTGTCCTGTTGGATCTCAATGGCTGGCTCATGGCCTAGACATCGTTGGGTTGAACATCCTGGATCTTGCTATAAGGGTTCAACTTACCCTTATAGCAAAAAAAAACATCCTGGATCATTCCGGACTGGATTGTGATCAAGAGCTCACCCATCTGACGAGTTGAAGCCCTTAATATCCACTATAGGATTGAAGTGAAGATAAAAAAACACAGACAAATGAAGCACCTTCTAAGAAGTGAACCTTATTTTTGTTCTAGATGATGGGCCTAACTTTGATCCTTTCAAATTAAAATCGTTACATGACCATCGCCAAGCATATTGGCACTCACCCAAGTTTGGAAGTAATCTTGGGTCTCTCTCCACATACGGTTTTTTTTTGGGTAAATCTCCACCATAGGATTGAAGTGGGCTCCATATATATATATATATATATATATATGGCAATTCTCAAAAACTCCCCATGTCAAAAAAGGGCGTTTACACCCCTCTAAAACATCTAATAAGAATCGTTTATATATTGTTGAGTATGATCTTTGATTGAATGCCTAGCTAAATCAGGAGACATTTAGCGTCACTTGTGCAAGTTTTTAGGGCTCATTTATTTATAACTTTCCCCATGGGTTCTCCAAATGGATGAAAATAAATGGCTAGATTTTTATGAGGCCCCATTTACACAAATAAGTGCTTGGCCCACTGTTAGATTTTGAGATTTTAAGTTTTCTATAATAAGCATTTTGATGGTGGGCCAATCCTATTTGGAAAAAAATTATACGGGCCCATAAAAGATGAGGTAATTCATTTTGATTGAATAAGATTTTTTATAAGTGGCCCGTAACAATTTGTACAAATTACCACCGGTTTTGATCATTAAGTTTTTTTTAAGTGGGTCCGTATCAACTTGTAAAAATCACCGTTTGCTTTGATCATTTGTCATTTTTACAACTGGCCCGCACTAGAAAAAATGATTGACACACACGATGAATGGGTGTTGCTTCTACCTGTTTTGGTAAAACAAATTAGGTAACTTGAAACATATTTTTAGTCATTAAAGATCTACAAGTATTTAAATTTAAATAGCCTCCTAAGATAGGATTGATCATTATCCCCAATTTACCAAATTTTCAGGCATTCCAAATATGAAAGCATTTTGAAGTCGTAAAGTCAATAAAAGAGGGAGAAAAAATAGCACATAACTCCATCTCATTCGTCAAACATGGGGCGTTTTTGCTGGGCGTTTTGTAGCTCTCCCCATATATATATGCACTTGAATATTCTCATATATATATATATATATTCATTCCCACCTAAGGTACTACTCTACACACGTCATAGAGATAGGGCCAATATTGGGAGAAAGAAAAAAAAAAAAAAAAAAAAACAAGAAGCAACCTCATTTAAAAAAAAAAAAAACCTAATTTTTGTTATCTATGGTGGGGCCCAACTATGATCAATTTAAATCTCAAACCTCATATGGCAATCACATTGTTCATTTCTACTCTTGCCGGTGGGAGATTTTAGAGATAAAATTTAAGAGTCTTCGTGTTAATCTCGGGCATTTGTTGAGAGAGAAAAATTAGGAGCCGTTTAAGCTAAACACAATCAATGCAGATACAACTCATTCCTATTTGATTGGTCAAATGTATCGGCGTTCCTCCTTTAAAAACGCCCGGACGTCAACTAATACTCACTTACGAGCAGACCCCATACTGTGCTATTGTGGTTCAGCTTCTGATGGACAAGGGTATTTTTTTCAAATCATTTTGAGTTGGGTTGTTCAGATTTGGCCCTATAAATATCAAATATGATTTATTGCTATCCCCATATATGGGTTAAGATCAAATATGTCACCAACCTGAATGATGAGCAAAATGCTTGCCAAAGCCCACAGCTCACCTTCTGCAAACAGTTGGTTTGGGTTGACTGAGCTTGATTTTGTATTTGTTCTTTTCGCCTAGGCTGGCCGATTGTCCATCAGTGTTACTACCCAGGATCGATCCTTGGGCATGGCTAAGGAAAAACCATATGTAACGTGCTTTTTGGTTCCGCTAAAAGCCCATTTCCATTGAATTACGAAAGTTGTAGTTTAGGGCACCAAACATTAGCAGTCAAGAACGGCTCCTTACCCGAGTGGTAAAGAGCGCCAGTTCCTACCTGGCCATTCGGGGTTCGAACCTCAGGTATGTCATCTCTTCCTACTTGTACGGGATTCTTTTCCGTCTCACTTGAGTTGGCTGCCTTACCGTGTATGTGCTGGGCTCTCTCTTGTATCCCAACCCCCTTTGCTGGGGTAAAAAAAAGAAAAACGAGCGGTCTAAATTTATGGTGTCGAATCCAACAGTGAATATGGCTAAGACTAGAGTCAAAGTTGGGTTAGTGCTTGTATTATCGAGTAGATGTCTTAGATCTGGTTGGGCCCATTGGGATTTTTCAGCAAGAAAAGCCCAAATGTATCGTTTTTAAGTATGTCTATTGTGCCTTTTTTTTTTATGACATGGATAAAAATTTGGGATTCTTACCAAATAATTAAGCTTATAGTGTAATTAATCAATTTTATTAAGAATAATAACAAAACCACCATTTAGTTGTTGGTACTTTTTTTTTACGAAATTACCTAAGTTTGAGATATCTTCAAGTGCCTATATTTAAATCCATGAATTTTTCTCTTCTCGTGAAACACTTTTCTCTCTTTTGGTATAAACCATGGTTATTGTTGAACTATTGAATTGATAGGCAACAAAATTTTAGTATCTAATTGAGTACTAGGATACTTGCCCACCAAATTTAAATGATACCGCATATGGTCCTGTTTCGAACAATTTAGTTAACTAATTGAAAACGAGTTGGTTTCTCTATGGAAAGAAGGCATGAAATTTTGTACCATGTTTCACGTAAGTGCGACTATTTAATTGAATGTATCATAACAACAAGGGATGGTCAATGTTGGAGGGTTGTAAATATACAAATGAAAGTCAACAGTGGATTCACGAAGAGAGAGAAGAGTGTTTCACGAAAAAGAAAAAATTCGTGGGTTTAAATACAGGCAGTTGACGATATCGTTAACTAAGTTGGTAATATCGTCAACTTAGGTAATTTTGAAACAAAAAATGTACGAACAACTAAATGATGATTTTGTTATTATTCTTCATAAAATCGATTAATTACACTAAATTTAATTATTTGGTAAAAATCCCTAAAAATTATCCATAGCGCCCTAATTGCTTGCCTCGCCTGTGGAACCCACTCGGTTTAAATTATTTGGTAAAAATACCTATTATCAATCTTATACCTTCACACTAACTCTACCCCCATAAATTGGCGCACCACAATTTGACACTCGTTTGACCAATATTTGAGGATCCTAAATAAAAGGCATGGATGATAAGATGCGTCATATTTCATGCACAAACCCAGGCCAACAGTTTTGACTGCACCTTTTTAAGTTGACCCATAGAGGGTCCTAACTGATGGTCCATCTGACTGGACCACACACACATACCCTCCTTAATATCACATGTCTCCATAATTTGCACTTATCCGAATGGACTTGACTGTTGGATCAACTGTACACCCATCCAAAGGAATTAAAATTATGGACCCTAGATGATAAGTCTAGAATGATCCGATGGAATTGCTCTTCTTCTTTTTCTTTTTTACCCGGATCTTTAAAATCCCTCGGTTTTCAAACTCACAATCTTCGAGTGCAAACCGTGGTCCTAAGCCAACTGAGCTACCCCTTGGGATTAATTGATCAATATATATACACATACAAAATTACAAAGTGAAAAGGGAATTACCTTTGGCATTTATCAGGCACCAGAAAAAGCCTAAAATAGAAGACAATACACAACAAATATGTATATTTCGAACCTGGGTCTGTACTTTTGGAGCCATGGGCTTTTTGATTTGGGCATCCTTCACATGAATCTGATATCCCATGGATATGGTTTTCCCCTTCTTAAGGCGGTGCGGTGCAGTGAAGAACGGAAAGGGGAATGAAGTGGAGAGACTTCATCTAAGTGGGCAGCTGGCCATGAACAGATGTACAGAGAGAACATGAACACTTGCATCCAGTGGACCCCACAATCAAGTGGGACATGGTGGTGGTGGTGCAGAGAATTTGGCAGATTTAAGGCGGTGGGAGACAGAGCCGAGAACATGCAAGGGCAACCGTCGAATCATGAAATTGGCAAGTGGCATCCATCCCATGCGGGCCCCACGAGAGGACATAGGAATGGGCAAATGTCAACAATATCCTGCCATCTTTAGGATGGGCCTTGCATGCATATTTTAAACAAAAACAAAGAGTAAGTCAACAATCTCTGTACCTAACAATCTGCATGCATATTTCATTTTAGTGGGATTCAGTGGGCTCACACACTCATGCAGACGTCTGTTGCTGCTCGTGAAGGCTGATCTAAGAGTATGCCAGCCAAGTGGGCCATGGGTGTGGAAAGAATTTATTAAGCAAGTGCACAACTTCTTCTCTTTTATAACAAGGGCATAGATAATAGATATAGATTAAATGAATCGAGTATAAATATCACCACAAATTCTTGAGTATAAGCTTTCGAACTATTACTACTGTTGATGTGGGATTTTTCTCTCCAATTAAGAATCTTCCCCTCCTCAATCAAGCAATTGGTTTGGCTCACTCAAAGATTCCCCACTAATCAATCATCAACAGCAGGGGCAGAACCAGGATGTGGGTAAAAAAAAAAAAAAAAAAAATTCTTGTGGGGGTGCATTGGTTACAATGGCTTTAAGTTTTAAATGATCAAAAGGGGTCTTTTGTAATTTAGTGGGGCCATACCCCTTGCCAGCCCCCCCAATTCCACCCAGAAGGTCCACATCAGATCTACAAACCCACATCATCAAAAGCAAATTGGTCAGCCAAAAGCTTCCCTTTCTATAGATTTTCAAAGGTTAGGTTCATGTTCGGGTTTAGGGTAGTTCATGCTCAGGTAGCTGGGACTTCTTAGGTAGGTGGACAATGGACCCACAACTAAAATAGGTCCAGCCATCGCTGTCCATACAGGGCTGGTTCAGGTCAGTTCCTTGGGAAACCTGGAATCGTCGACTTCGACCAAAAGGGCAAGAAAGGTCTGGAAGACGTGAGGCTAGCTAAGCACTTGGTCAGACTCGGCCAGACTCGTTTGACTCACCTAACTCAGTGACTTACTAACTTACCAAGCCGAGTCGACACAGGTGAGTCAAGGCAAGTCAAACCGAGTTTTGACAGTACCCCACTCAGTTCTCCAGAGTCAAGCTTGAAACTAAAAAGGAGTTAGGTAAAAGAACGAGTTAGCACTAGAGTTAGTTAGCTTCAACTGCTATTCTCGGAAGACTTTAATTGCTGGTGGGCACTACCTGCCAAACCAAAATCTTGGAATGGTAGATGTGTCAAACTGGTGGTGCCTGCATCCCTTGTGTTTTTAAGTTCAAAATGTTTACAGGATAGTGGGAAAAGAGAACTTGTGCTGTGAGTGAGAGTGAGGCATATGAAGTGAGAGACAACAGTAAGGTGAAACAGAAGAACATGGGGGAGAACACACAGCAGTTGATTCATCTTGGGTCAATCACCCAATCATCATCGGGTGAGATCGAAGACATACTAGAGAGAGAGCCACTGCAATTACGTTCGCTTGTTCGGGTGGTCGGATGGGAATCGAAGGTCCTATGGACCCTATCATGGGCATCAATCATTGTATCCATATTCAATTTCATGCTCAGCTTGGTGACCCAGATGTTTTCAGGGCAACTGGGGGCCTTGGAGCTAGCCGGGGCATCAATAGCCAATGTTGGGATTCAAGGTCTTGCTTATGGGATAATGGTGAGTCTTGTATTTCTCTAATTTCTCTCATGGCCTTGTTTCTTTGGCTGTTATTTTTTTTTTCCTTGAGAGCATATAGTAGTATGCCTAGTAACATATCCACCATCATTATCATCATCTTCAAAGCCTAGTACCATCGATTTGCGGTCGGTTTTGTGAGTCCTACTTTTTTCATTCAACAAAGATGGCGTTTGAATCGTTGAAACACACAGTTGCCTTACACTCACTCTACCTGGAAATCTAATTACCTATGATTGGCTCCAACAAAGTATAAAACAACTATGACTTACAGATAACTAATGAACTAATTTAGGAAACCCTAAATGGCCCGAAAGTGTACTGCTCATATTCAAGTGTGAGAAGTTAGTACATAGATGCTTAGAAACATTCTATTATACACTTATAGAGAACACATACCATGACACAAGAAAGGTAACATGAACATAAGTGAAAATGGTCCTTTAGTATGCAAACACTTCAAAGTTAATCTAATTACTTAGTTCTAATCTAATTGAGTCTTCTCAATGTTTGTCATCCATTCAGTTGGGTATGGCTAGTGCAGTGCAGACAGTCTGTGGTCAGGCCTATGGCGCAAAGAAGTACAGTTCAATGGGTATCATTTGCCAGAAGGCCATGATCCTGCATCTAGGAGCTGCAGTTCTAATCTCCTTCCTGTACTGGTTTGCGGGGCCATTCCTCAAAGCGATCGGCCAAGCAGAAAGTATAGCCGAGCAAGGCCAAATCTTTGCACGAGGCCTACTTCCTCAACTCTACGCATTTGCCCTCAATTGCCCAATGCAGAGGTTCCTCCAGGCCCAGAACATTGTAAACCCCTTAGCTTATATAGCTGTGGGGGTCTTCCTGCTGCACGTGCTTCTCACATGGTTGGTTGTGATGGTAGTAAAATGGGGACTACTGGGGGCTGCTCTTACATTAAGCTTTTCTTGGTGGCTCCTGGTAATCTTTACTGGGCTTTACATACTTTTTAGCCCTACATGCAAGGATACTTGGACAGGGTTCTCTTCCAGGGCCTTCTATGGGCTGTGGTCATACTTGAAGTTGACTGTGGCATCTGCTTTTATGCTATGGTATGTGAATGCTCTCTTATTTCTCTCTCAGGAAGATTGGATGGTGATTGGAAGTAGGTCCTTCCTGGTTGGACCATTTTAGGCAGTGGATTCAAGTGGGGCCCACTTCCGGCTATCATGCAGTTTTTGAGTCCAGTGTTAAATGCATTCAACCATTATTCTTTCTTTCTATTATGCGCCTCATATCAGATTTCTGTTTGTACAGCTTGGAGATATGGTACTTCCAAGGGATTGTGCTGATATCAGGACTTCTTCCTAACCCTACAGTCTCTCTTGATTCCATTTCCATCTGGTATATGACTATCTACTTCCTTTTACACCTTTAGCTTTCAATGAAATGTTTTTCAGTCTTGAGCCAACCCAATGAGCTAAAAATAGAAGGGATCTATAGAAGAGATAATTGATAAAGTTCACAAACATCAAAATGCATATAATCCTATGAGCCAATGAAGTTGGAAAAGCATTTCAGCAGAAATGAATTTGTTTTCAATAATTGCATGCCAAACAGGTTCATTCTTTATTGCATAATTCTATGCATTTGATACTGACAATAATTTCGTCATTGTCTTCTCAGCGCAAATTATTTGAACTGGGACATGATGTTCATGTTGGGCCTCAGTACAGCTGCCAGGTTTGTGATTTTCTTTGCCAGAAATTCATATCATATGCCATCTACATATACAATGCATGTCTAGAATATATAATCCACATATCATATGCATACATAGATTGATTACCAAACAAATGAAATGTTCAGCTAGTTTTAATTAATTTATGTCCATCTCTCTGCATTTGTTTTCGACTCTGCAGTATTCGAGTGAGCAATGAGCTTGGGGCTGGCCATCCGAAGGTGGCAAGGTTCTCTGTATATGTTGTAACTGGAACAAGCATCATAATTAGTATATTTTTCAGCATAATTGTTTTGGTGTTTCGTACTCCACTAAGCAAGCTCTTCACTACTGATGATTCGATTATCGAGGCAGTCTCAGATTTAACTCCATTGCTCGCGATTTCAGTGTTTTTAAATGGAATTCAACCTATATTATCAGGTAAGATGTGAATTTCATGCCTATGTTTGATTCTTGACATACCCTATCATGCATCCGGGATAATTCGCATTGAAACTCCATGTAATGCTTGTTTTCTTCTTCTTATTCAATTGTGAGTCTCAGGTTAGTGTGATCCTTGGGAGCTATTAATGCAGATTGCTTATTTGATTCTTGTTTAAAGCTGTTCTTTGTTGGGAAGGATTGTCCACAACATCTCATGTGCATATTAGAAAGCTATTTCTCATTGGGGATGTTGAATTGAGTCATGATTTGAATTGTCGTTGCAGGTGTTGCAATTGGGAGTGGATGGCAAGCACTTGTGGCATATGTTAATCTAGGCACTTACTACATCATTGGTCTCCCAATTGGATGTGTTCTTGGATTCAAAACAAGTCTAGAGGCGGCAGTAAGTATCAATAAACCACTCTCCTTTTTCTCTATCATTGACCAATTAGTATGTGTACTTGTGTATCACAGTCTGGTTATTAAGAACCTTGATTTGATGGGAACATTCAGATGGCTTAAAGGGTAAGCAATTAAAGATGGAATGTTGGACTTGCTTTGGAAGTTTCATTGTCTCCCCATTAATGTCATGACCCATCAAATGAAGAGGCTCAATCACTGAAAGATAGCCCCTATTTAAATAGAATGTGTGGAACAGAGTTTATGATGTACCCCATCTTCTAGTGTTCTATCTGTTCATTTGCTCACAACAGTATCAAGGGCATTGATTGATACAATGCTTTATTGAGAAATTGAGATCCTGTTTGTACTCTTGCAACTAACATTAGCTATATTCTCATGTGACTTTCAAATGATTTTTTGTTCAGGGGATTTGGTGGGGGATGATTTTTGGAGTACTTCTACAAAGTATTACTCTTATTGTGCTGACAGCCAGGACAAACTGGAACCAGGAGGTAAAAAATAACTTTTTTTACTATTCTAATTTCACCTCTCTTCTTTATTTAACTGCATTATCTTAAACTCGAATAATTCGGTGATCGTCATTTTGTAGGTCGATAAAGCCAGTGATCGCCTTAAAAAATCGGCAGATGAAGATTCTCTGGCATTAGTGGACACCATTGCATGACCAAATGGAAGTTTATGTTCTTGAGACTTTCAGATGGATACTGCTCTTTTTGTCCTGTGATAGCTCCAGCCATGGAATTTTTCCAATCAGAGTGTAGTTCTGTTTTTCTCTTTTTCCAATCGAGATTTTCTTTGCCTGCAGAATGCGCGTAATTTCCTTTATTTTCCCCTTTCTAAATTTTCTGACTTGAGTAAGCAAAGCATAAATGGATTAAGTGAGATATGCTCCAACCTTGTAACAATGAGAACACTTATCTGCAGGTTTGAGGCAGCCAACAAACTTCTTGATCATCCCTCAATTAGCATGAGTATGGATCAGATTTTCCTAAATTTCACTCTAACTAGAGCAATACATACGGTCAACAATTGTCATGGGCTAGAATCCTTTCCCAACAATGTGGGCTTTGTCGAGTGCAACTTTCATCTAAATTTGACTAGGGATTGGTTTGCAAGCTTTTAATTATCAGACTGCTTCTCCGACATCATATGATGCCGAGATACAGATTGGACACCGCAGGAACACCGCCTAAATAAGGTAGGAACACAGATTTTATACAAAAAAAAAAAAAAAAAGTGGAATATCGGATATGATATGATACGTTGCCTATTTTGAAGTATTCGAGCATCATAGCTGACCTCAACCCACCTTATATTTTATGCTTGGGACTAGCACATCTAGAGAAATAACATGTATGGTGAAATATACGAAGTGCGAATACCAAATATGGGCAGCACAAAGTAGAAATATATATAAAGGGGACCAACAGTATGCTCACCCAATGTTCGCTCATTGATTCATTTGCGTGCGTCTCTAAGTAGACATTAACTAGGGGTGTTCATGGCTCAAGTCAGGCCAAGCAGAGGCATATCTAAGCACTAGCCTGGTTTTAAAAACATGGGCCTGTATCCTACCCAAGTCTGACAAAGGCTGAAAGTTCCTGACCCGAGCCCGGCCTGCCTCATTCATGTCAGGCTTGAGCCCTCCTATTTAGTTAATTGGACCGGACCGGGCAGGGCTTTCTCTCACTGTTTTGATCAAATAAGCCACCAAACTACAAGCAAAACTTATTTGGGTCAGGCCGGGCTGGGATTCAGGATTTTTATCACTTAATCGAAGCCGGATGGGCCCGCCCACAGCACTAAAACTCAAGGCCTGAACTTGCCCAAAGCAGGATGGGCCTGAGTTGAGCCCAGGCTGGCCCGACCCATATTGAGCACCCCTAATGATATTGCATTTAACTCCCTTAAGAGAGACGGCCAAATGTCTCATGTGAGAAAAGAAATACAAGATTAATTTTACAAAACTGGGATGATACTTGTTGAGTTGCAACCTCAATAACAGAATGTAACAAGCTTGGAATTAATAAAGACTTGTAATAAGCTTGGAATCCTTGATATTGAGGAAGAAATGAGTACATGTAATGATTATTTCTTGAAATTAAACTGGTACGCCCCCAGTACTCACAAACTGCTAAAGGCCCTTTTCTGCAGCTCTTGAGATGGATGAAAGTCAATCCTTTTCTAACCCAAAAAAAGAAAAAGTCAATCCTAAATGTATGGATCAAAGTCATCCTAAAATATCTTGATGTTTGATGACTTGGTTATTATTGAAGTCTGTGGATCTCTATAATTCCCAAGTTTCTAAGATCTCTAGATTCCTTCTAAATAAGTTCTCTCTTTTGGGGCCAACTGAATTTCTGTCTAAAGTTTGAGAAACCCCTTGATTTAGACCAAAGTTACAAGTTTTGTTCTCGAGATAGTATTGATAAAAGAGGATGATTGGGATTTTGTGATGACTTTCAAATTTTTGTGTTTTCTGTTGAAATATTATGTAGAAAATATCATTAAAATAAGGAATTAACATTAAAAACAAATTGCATCAAAATGTTGTATAAAATGATTTAAATACTGAGAGTAAAAAGAAAATAAAGGACCATATATAAGTAAGAAAGATGAAGCATGTTTTACAGTCTTCTTTTTTTGGCGGGGCCCACGTGATGACCAACATGACCAGAGACTTGCTCTGCCTTAGACCATTGTGCAATCTTTTACTGGGTATATCACAGTGTGGTATCCAAAGAGGGGAGGGTTTCCAATTGTTAGACACCATTGCTTGGGTGTCAAATCGGAAAGCAAATTCATGAAAATTCTAATTCCTCTTTAATGAAATTCGAGCTTTATCCTCTTCCGTTAAAGTAGTCATTCGTAATGAGCTTAAATCGGCTAACCAAGTGGTAAATGCGCTTGCCAAACAAATGATTGATAGGAATTTTCCCTGGGAGGGTATGGTTTTGTAATTGAGGTGTAAGAAGGGGTACAATACTCCTGTACCTCATTACTATTTCTTGTTTTTCCTCTTTGTATTATTTTCCCCTTTTAATGAATTAGTTTGTTACCGATCAAGAAAAACAAGAGGGGAGGGTTTCTTTAATAAGTACTAAAAGATAATTGCTCTACTATATAGTAGAATTATTATAAGATTTTTCATGCTTTTCGTGGATAGTTCAAAGAGAACAAAGACAATAATATCTCTAACAAGAACTTACAAAGCATAGTTCAATAGTTTATACTATATTCTAATTTCCAAGTAAAGCGTATTTTCTGGAATGGTCAGTAGTGTGATACTCTATCCTTTCAAAATTGACAATAAGTTAAATTAATTGAGATGCTGAAAATTTATGCTTAGATGGGCGGAGAATGTTCAATGAGCAAAATGCATATAACTTATATGTAGTTTAGCTCATGGGGCCCACTTAGATGTAAATTTATCAATGGGAGGAGGGCAAATGAAAAATATCTCCTCATTGACAAAGGGAATAAAAAAAATGGGGATTCAACCGGAGAAATCTCATTAGACTTGCTGTAGAGCAAAAAAGCTTTAGAAGATATGAAATTACTGTAGTAGTTCCAAGGGCCCTTTCGGTTCTTTTTTTTTTTTTTGTTGTTGTTGATTCGCCGAGCGGCGATATCCCCGCTCACCTGCATATACAAGTGGGGATATCCCCTTTCGTTTTTTCATCTCTTTTTCTTTCTTCCCATCCACCTTCATCTCTCTTCTTCTCCTTCCCTGCCATAAGTTGCAATCCTGCATCCACCACTCACAGCACTCCTCATCTCCACCTTCTTCCTTGTTTCTTTTTGCTTGCCCTTTCATTTCCTCCCTCTCTTCTCTCCTTCCTCCCTGCATCACCGAGCGATCTCCCTTCTTCCTCCACATTGGCGCACACACGCCTGGCACTCTCCTTCTTCTCTCCCTCCTTTCGTTCTTGTCTCTTCCTCCTTTCCCTCTCCTCCTCCTTCTCATCTCTTATTCCTCTTCCATGCACCCACCTACACCTTCATACATCCAACACCCAGCTGCCCATCAGCCTCTTCTTCCTCTTCCCTTTTCTCCTTTTCTTTTCTTTCTCTCTTCTCCTCCTCATGTCTTCTTCTCTTCCATGTGTGCCACGCCACTATGTCACTGCACACGCCCGGCATCACTTGCGCCATCACCTGCACAGTCCATCTTCTTCCTCTTTCCCTTTCTTCTTCTTTTCCTTCTTTTCCTTCTCCACCTTTCCCGTCGCACACTCCCCTGTACACACCCACTACGCGACCCACAACGCCCACTGTACACCTCGTATATGCAAGTGAGCGGAGATATCGCTGCTTGACGAAACAACAAAAAGAAATAAATGAACCGAAAAGGGCCCTTGGAACTACTACAGTCATTTCATATCTTCTAAAGTTTTTTTGATCTACAGTGAGTCTAATGAGATTTTTCCGGTTGAATCCCCTTAAAAAAATCAACCCCACCAAATAATTGTAGCTGTTGACTTAAGAGCCTTAAAATTTAATGAGTATGGACCATAAAATAACAAAGGGAAGCATCCTTCCAAAGAGTACGACCACTACCAAGAAAATGCCCTCCCATCCATGCCTTTGCAATCTTCTCTGGGCAACACCAAGCAATACCGCACCTGCCAATGAAGTGACCCCAAACACCTACCACCACCTCATAGTGAAGAAAAAGGTGAACTGATTCCTCCTTCTTTTGACACATCAAGCAGAGATCTGAGATACTAGATGACGTTAGTCCCCTTCTTCTCAAGTTGCCTGTTATAGAAACCTTTCCTGAAATTGCTAACCAACAAACAAAAAATTTCCACTCGGGGAGGAACTTGTAGGGAAAATGGATAAGAGCACCACTAATTTTGTCAAAGTTTGAGCCAAAAACTAAGTGGGACCCACTTATCCTTTTTGGTGGGAATACATGGGAATGTATTCTACTCCATGAGTTGTTTAATGACATGTATTGGGTTGCTCTAATCCATTAAGGAGTGAATGAGAAATTGCCTCCTAAACACCACTACTTGAACATGTTAAACATGGAAACAAAGGAAGTGGTGAACTTGCTTCCTACATTGCTTCGGAGCAAAACATTCATTAGGTATAAATATACTTACATTGGTAGTATAAAATGAGCCCCAAGGGGCATCCCACTTTTGTGGGGGAGGGAGGACCTAGATCAAGGTGGGGTCACCACCACACACGTGCGCCGCCCCGCCCCGCGCCGGGCCGGGCTTGGGCTTGGGCTTCATGCGCGAGTTAGGCCTGGCTCGGCCCACTACCCATTTATTTTTTGGAGAAATTTTATTTAATAAAATCTCTTTTTGCAAATAGGAAGTGTCTCTAGTGGTGTGTGTCCTTTCGCATCTAAAAGGGTGTGTCCAAACCCATGAGGTGTGTCCAAAGAAGATGCATCTGTTCACTGAACAATCACTGTTCTGAACAGATGCAACCCCCATTGAAGAGACCTGTTTCAAGTTATTTATATGCATCTCGTACATGCCTTTTGATCATCCATTTTTACTGCTGTTGCATTGCATTTTGGAGTCATCATTGTGAAGAGAGAGTACTGCTACACTTTTGGTTCCCCAGACACACAGTTTGAAGTGCTGCAACTGTTGTGGTACTGATCATTGTATCCTGGGAGACAGACGCAGTTGAAGCTCGTAAGCACCATTGCGAGGGCGGATTTTGTCTTAAGGACATAGTGTATAACACTATCCTTGATCATCCTTCTTCTGTGGATTGCAGAGCTTCTCAACTTAAGACAAAAACACTCTGGTTCTGCCTTTAATCAGTAAGTGAATTATATTTCAAGATTACAATTTGCAACTGTATTTAGTTGTTGTTTTGGTTCACTGTGTTATAGAACTTGTATCATAAATACTGAATTATTACTGACTGTACTCGGAGTTAACAATCTTAAGACAAAAAATTTTTCTTTCTGAGTACACTCTGTTTTCAGTTTTACTTCAGTGTTTCTGGTTTCAATTTTTCTCAGTTTTACTACTGGTTTCTAAGTTTTTCGTTTCTAAAACCAGTATTGTAAAACTGAGTTTCTTTCCTTTATTTCACTTGTTACAGAACTTCAGTTTGTTCTATAACTTGCTTTCTTGTTGCCTCAGTTGATATTCTATTTACAATACTGTTAGTTGTAACTCTCGGTATACTCTTTGTTATTTGTTTCTGTTCCGTTAACAGTAGTGGGTACTGAGAAGGATACTCCAATCAGTACCCCTGCCCCTGTTATGGTGAGCAATGGGGAGAAACCTTAGAAGTTTAATGGTACTTAGTTCAAGAGATGGCAACAGAAGATGTTGTTCTATCTCACTACCTTGAACTTGGCTAGGTTCCTCCATGAAGAAGTTCATGCCTTAACAGAAGGTGAGATAGACAAGCAAGTGGTTGCTGTTGTAGATGCCTGGAAGCATGCTGACTTCCTCTGTCAGATGCCTGGCAGTACAGTTGCATGTCCTTAACTCCCTAACTAACCAACTACATTCAAACAACATTAATAACTAACCTGTACTGCAATGTAACTCCCCATGCCAATACGCAATTCAACTTAAGAATAATAACATGTGTGCATCACAAAACGACGTGTTCGTTTGGTACTTTACCAGTTAAGTAAAAGTCAAGTAAAGCCTTCATTTTTTAGATAGGTGGTCACGATAAAGTGCATTTTTTAAGAATTTTCTCATTTTAAAAAAAAAATCAAAAAGCAACTTCCTTTCTCTACTAAAACGACAAAAAATCTCCATTCTTTTATACAAAAAGTCAAAGATTCCATGCCAAACAACTAAAAATAAAATATCATCATAACTCACTTATATTTTATTCTCTCTTGATTTAATGTTTTACTTTATCTTTATTTTACGGTAGAATTACCAAACGGGCTTTAAGAGATGCCGAGTCCCAACCAAGAGCCTCTCTCTCTCGAACGTGCAACCTTTAGACATTTTGGTTGGGCGGCAACCTCATATTGCTCATATAGCCTTAGGTGTTTCACAGCCCTACTTGAATTAGGACTCCTCACTAAGTAGGTCTTCTGCTTAATTTAGAGAGTGGAGACTGAAGAGAGGTTTAAAAAGATAAGAAGAGCAGGTGTTTTCCTTAAAAAAAAGGTGGTTTGGTCTCTTCTACAGAAAGTCCAATGTTGCATGGATTCTAGGACATGTTTCTTTGCTGGAATTCAAAAAATTCTTGTTTGGGGAATTCCTTAATTCTCATATATAGTGGACTTTCTGGATGCTCCTTTGGGCTTGAGCATCCAGAAATTCCACCAAAATGCAAAGGGAGTGAAATTCCTTGATTCTCAATGGTCATAAAAAAGAGTTCTTTCATGTGGCTGGAGTCTAGAAATACTAGTGAACAAACATAGAATTCATAAATTCTAAGAGACAAGATGTCACATTATGTCCAAAACTTTCTGGATATAGTGAATTCTTGGCATAAATTCCTTAAAAAAAACAGCCCTAGTGACAACATGAGACTCCCAACTTATATCTTGTTTTTAAGTGTTATTGTACTTCCCACGCAAAAAAAAAAAAAAAAAGATTTGGATGGACCAACAGTGGGCCCCACAACCCATGCACACTTGATAATTAGCGTATACATAACATCACTCAATCATGAAGAAGGATTAGCCTTATTCTATATTACACTCGGAGATTAAAAAACACCCATCTTATGTGGGGCCAACATACATTCATAAAGGCCTTTTTTTTTTTTTTGCCAGCATTTGGGATATCTTGTCTTGAGAATTAGAATCCAAATGATGTATCCCAAAGTGGAGTTTCAAAATGCTTTGGTCAATATAGCATGCATTCAGAAATATAGAATTGTGAGAATTCTGCTAGCAAAATTGACAGTGCACGAAGCTAGCTCTGCTAATTCTCACCCTTCAAAATAATTCAAATAGGAATCCTCAGTCTACATTTCTGTCAGAATTCGCGTTAGAAATGCTCTCAACCAAAGAATCAAAGACAACAAGGTATATTTGATTGCGAACCGTTGGTTAACAAAATATCAGTCTGATTAAATAATCCCCACCCCTAATTTTAGGTCTAACCAAGAACAATGTGATGGGGGTGGGTGGACGTGTGGAAATTAATATGGGATGGTTGGGTAGATGATGGGACTTGGGTCTTCCCTAGTTTGAAAAGGGGGCAGTAGAGGCTTTTTTGTTTGTCTTATTTTCTATTATAAGATAATGAAAAGGCCTTCCTAGAGCCTATGATTGCTGAAAGACGGCCAGTATTATGTTTTTATTAGCAATCAGAGCACTCAAACTCCATTTATATAATATACAGTTCTCTCATCCACTTTAGCTTTACACATTGACCCCTCTACTTTTTCACAATCAGATGTACCATCTAAAAGTTTAAATCATACATCTTCAAAGACATCTGCCGTTTTCAAAGTACTACCAAAACAATACAAACTTATGTATCTTTCAAGGAAAAAGTGTCCAGAGTCGAATCAGAGCTCAGTGAGATATGCAAGAGTGAAATTGGAACTGTAGTGAGAATGGAAAATTAGAATGTGAGATAGGTTTTCATAAATTAGGAAAGCGTGTTGTCTCCAATAAGCCGTAAGAAATGTTTGACGCTCCTCCATGGACCTTGCGTATGAAAAATCCAAACCGTTCAAAGTAGATGAGCCATGTTGGATGGGTCCGTTAGAAATCTCACTCCAATATAAGATAGGCTCATGATCAGACTGATCAATAAAATGAACTTGGATTTTTCGTACTACTTTATTCAGACTGATCAATAAAAAGAACTTGAATTTTTTTTCATACTATTTTACTCACTGGTTTTTGTAAGTGATAAATCTGACGAAGAGCCTATCATTTGTTATAGTAAAGATTTTCAAAGGTAGCATACAATAGGAGGCTATTTACTTTTTGTAAGGATCTTATACCCCATTGAGCTACCACCTATCCTAAAATCAATTGGTGATGGAAAACTGCATAATAATAGTTTTATGGTACTGGCGAGGGCTTGACCACAATCATGACCGCTCAAGAGTGAGGGTGGACGTTGACCTTAACAACTTTAAATGGTTCGAGCTTTTCATAAGTAAAATCAACAGTGAGCCTCATTGGTGGAAGGCTTAGAGTATTAAATCCACTTAATATGTATGAGTCTCTAAATAAAAAAAGAAGTATGCAAAAAGTACTCTGAAAAGAATTTCAACATCTACTAGGTATTTTCAAAGAAATTTCTCTCTCTCACTAAGTTGGACTATTGGTCTAAAGCGGTGCTTTAAACATTTTTTTTTTTTTCTGTAAAAGCAATGCTTTAAACTTGGAAGACCTAGGCAATCGATTCCTCGGCATGTGTGTCATAGCATATACCGACACCACTCAACCATGAGTGTTTTGGCATGAAAAATATCTTTCTTTTTATAGGAATTTCAAAATAGAGCTCAAGTTTTGCCCAGTTTTCAAATCTTGATATAAAAAAAAAAAAAAAAAAAAAAAAAAAAAACTCTTCAAGATCGGGCTTATAGTTTCCATTAACATTTCATATTAGGAGAATATAAGTTTCGTGTGAGAGATGCTAATGCCACAACCCAAGCTTTTTTGAGCACTACCCTTCTCTCTATACACCCTAAATAAGTGGAAAAATTTCAATAATTTTTCTCTACACACTTCATTGTTCCCAAAATACCTAAACCCCTCCACCCTCATTTTCTCAGTTCACTCTCCTTTTGCCGCACTCCGGCCCCTCCCTCTCCCTCTCCCTCTCCCTCTCAACTCAATCCCATTGTAGACCGACTCCAATTAACAAACCATGTCCAAAAATCTCTCTCACGCACACTCTCATTAGTTCTCTGGTTTCTTCCTATTACCTACTATTATTTGGAAATGGAGTGATTTGTAGTTATAATACCTAAAATAATAATGGGTGAGCCTGTTTGCTTGCTTCTACCTCTTGCAATGAAGGGCCCCTTTGATCTTCTGTACAGTAGTGACTGGTGACCCACTCATCCATCAACTTAGCCATTGCAGGTGGCTGTCAAGGATCTAGAACAATACTGTCAGTAGGGACCCACCTATTTTGGCTATCAATTCAATGACGAATCCAGAATTTTCATTTGGATGGTGCGAGCAATGGTCAAGTTAAGAAACTAAATCAGAAAATAGAGTTTTTAAGGAGTTTTCCAAATCTCGCACCCACGTCGTAACAACCAGGTCCGCCCTTGCATATGAAGGACCTTAATAGATAGTTTGATTTTGGGGGCAAACTGGGGATTTTCTTATGGAGGATAGACCCACGATTTTTATTGAATTTTTTGAAGCGCCCCGCGGTAAGAAAGGTGCGACCGCACTCACATGCTTGTGCCTACGCCCGCCCCTAACTACCATTGTCCAAGGGGCCAAGCCCAACCCCAACCCCAACGCGAGACTTTCGAAAAGAATTGCAAATCCCAATGGGAGGAGGGCCGTGTAGGCAGAATCCCCACCGTGCATAACCAGAGTCATGGTGAGGATATAAACCACTGTGTTCACCACCAGCGCTCCTAACTCATCAATACTAGTTTTACCAAAAACTAGTTGCTGGTCAGGGAAGAAGAAGAAAGGGCCAAGAGGGTATTTTGGAAATTTTAAAGTAAATAGAGAGAAAAGTCGCTTGAAAACTAATATTTTCATTGGATGCCCTTATTTGAAATTTTAATAAAAATATTAATTCTTATTTTAAAATATGCAGGATTTCTTCACATTAATTTGAAAACTGGACAGGACTTTTTGAGGATTTTATATCCGAAAAATCCTCTAAGATTCACTGTAGATAAGAAAAGGCCTAAAAGATATAAATGGGCCGTAATAGTCCCAGTGGCCACTTTTTGTTTATTTTAATTTTGTTTTTGTTTGACCGGGCAGTGTTATCTCCGCTCACTTATTTATATGTGTGGGGATATCTCCGTTCATTTTTTCTTCTTCTTCATAACTAAGCGATGATATCGCCGCCAATGTCAAATTCAAAAAAAAAAAAAAAAAACTTTCTTCTTACCTAAAGTAATTCAATGCAATCTATTATCTCGTGAATTTAAGGTTACCGCGTCACTGAAAATATTCCTAATCTCTACAAACTGTGCCCCACCTTTTAAAATCCTTTACACGTCTCCCCATGAATCCTATCTAATGCCATGTTAGACGTTAGTATACTCTATAACCTAATTATACAATTTCATGCATCTTTGTTCTACAAATCCCTAACAATCTCAACTCCATCATTCTTGAGAAACAAAAAAGTTTTGATTGCTTTACTTCTTTACTCTCTATCGATCTCATGCCATTGATCACATGCTTGCAGTTTTTTTTATGAGGACTTGATTTGATTGATTGATATCAGTGATCATCTTGCTTGATTTATTAAGTAATGGCATTTTTTTCCTTTTTTTTTTTTAATTTTTTGTTGATTTTCTCGTGATACTCAAATAATGTTGGTGTGGATAGACTATGAAAGGGGTAGCCAAAAGTGGGCCAAGTTAGGGGTGGCCAAATGTGGGCCAAGTTCATTAAGAGCTGAATTTGGCTAGGCCGGGCATTTACTCAATTTATACATATAGAAACAGTAGGATTATCGTGTGTTCTTGCCAAATTCTCTGTCTTTATTAGGATTTTGCTAGAAATGAGATCTCCTTAACCAATCAAAATTAAGTCTTTGAAGTAAGATAAGATAAGAGGGATGTTTTAGATTTCAACATGCATGTATTCATCTAATTATTTTTTTTTATAATGACCCTTATCTATAATGAGATCTTTACAAATATCTTACCCTCAATCAATTATCCAATGGATCATACTATACATACATCAAATTTTCTATCCAAAAAGTAACGAAAAAGAAAGGCATTCAATTCTCTGCATCGAACCATCCAAAAAGCATATCATTTAGAAAAGAAGTTGTAATTGCAGTATTTTCTTTCTTTTTTATAGTTTTGATATACAGAATCACAAAAGGCTAAATAATATATCTACTTATTTTGAATTTATTTTATTCATAATACTATTTTTAAAAATATTAAAAATCATTTTCTTTTTTGTCCCGTGTTAGGCACGGGCCTCTCACACTAGTACGATAAATATGTTACAAGACATATGGTGCAATGCAAGAGATAGTATGGAAACTCTTGTTCATATTCATCTTACGGGGCAAAAGGGTATTGGAGGGAGGGAGTATGGTGTAGAGATGTTAAATGGGCCGAGCCGTGCCGAACCCAGTCAACGGCACGGCCCATGCGAAGAGTACCGGGCATGTCAAGCCCATTTGGCCCGCAAGGCACATGGGCCAGCCCCTACGGCCGGCTAGGAGCAGCCCGTCAGGCACGACCCGCCTGGCCCGCCCAAAATGGCTATTTTTTTAAAAAAATATTCATTTTACCCCACCAACCGGCATAAAACGGTCATATAAGAGGTATTTGTGTCCTTTTTAATTTTACAAAGTCTATAAATACTCTATAATTCTCTCATTCTTCTCAGTAGAGTAGGTCGAGTTTGACCGAACTACTTAAATATCTTTGTTATTCTCTGTGCTTGTGTTCTAATTTTTAATTTTCATACCAAAAATGAAAAAAATTAATCTAAAAAATGAAAAAGGCACGCCGGTTGTCTGGTGCACGGCCCGTTTCATGTGGCAGCGCGTTTGGCATGCCAAAAGCCCGAAAGATGTCAGAAGTATCTTTACCTGAAAGTCACGGGACCAAAAAGCGATCTCACCTAACTCTTGTACTATCGATAGAACATTCTATGCTATCCAAGTTCAGTTGTGTGGTTTTTTTTATTTCTTTTAATGTTTCAATTTTTTTTTATACATAGTTTGTCGGTTTTGTCCAAGAAATAAATACAGAATCTCAGCTTTTGTTTGCTTTATTATAAGCAGCCCTGCTACTTGTCCCGGGACTGGCCTGACTGCATGTAAAAGGGCATTTTGGTCATCGACCAAATGACCAAAATGCCCTTTTACATGCAGTCAGGCCAGTCCCGGGACAAGAGTCCCGGGACAAGTAGACTTTTTATATTATAAGTTCCCTCCTCTCCTCGTAAGCCCCTCTAAAACTGATATTTTTGTAGACACCTCCTCTCATCAAGACCCTCAAAACATTATGATTAAGGCATTCTTTTCTTTTTAAGGAAGAGTAAGATTAACCTCTGTGATGCATCCAATTAATGAAGAAAGGTGGTTTGTGTTAGGGTTGTAATTGGGTGGTTCGAATCCATTTAGCACTAAATTCAACCACCAAACTGAACCTATCGGTTTTTTAATAAAACAATCAGATCTGACAGATGGTGAGGATTTCGGTTCAGTCTATTAAACTATTTTTTTTATTAATTTATTTTTTTAAATCGGAATTTAGAATTTTTAAAATGATGACATGCCAGAAGAGGTGCATGAGTTGTCGAATGCTGGCTAAATGAAACCCTAAAATCTAAATAGTCAAATACTCAAATTACATAATATAACGGTCGGTTCGGTTTAGGTGGTGAATAAGGGATTCAAAATGATAATCGATCGATTTAAATGGTTTTTACGATTTTTAAACTGTATACCGAACCGATCTATTATAAAATCGATCCGAATCGCTCGATTCAGTCCGGTTTAATGGTGATACATGATTTTTTGTGCAGCCACATTTTGTATAGAAGAAACTGAGGATAGGCCAAGGCGGCCCTTGGAATTTCAAAAAACCCCTCTTAAATTAATGGAAATTGCATAAAATTGTGCATATTGCACTCCTCCCAAGAGTTTTTTTTGTTTCCAAAGTGATCCTCCCAAAGCACATTTTCTGGTTTCACCCCTGAGGATATGAATGGGCCAAATATCACTTCCATGTAATTAAAATTCAAAACATTATGCTCTTGTTAAGTTTCTTTTTCCCCCAGGAAAAAATCTGCCGGGGGTAGTTAGGAAAGGATGGGTGCATGGTATAATCTTTCATATCTAGTGAGCTGTGAGCCCTTTGTGGGCTAGTGTACTATTTGTGCAGTCGAATATGACGGATATTTCTTTCATCTGGTGGTTCCTACAGAGATGGATAGGAGGCATGATTTTGATCAGCCAATCCAATCCAATCCAACCGATGGAGAGGGCTTTGGTTTGGTCCATTAAATTATTTATTTATATATTTTTATTTTAAATTAAAAATTAAAATTTTCAAAACGATGACATTCCAGAAGAGACACATGAGTTGTCGAATGTCAATCAAATGAAACCCTAAAATCTAAATGGTCAAATACTCAAATTACATAATATAATGGCCGGTTTGATTTAGGCGGTGAACAAGGATTCAATTCGATAATTGACCGATTTAAACGGTTTTCATGATTTTCAAACTGTAAACTAAACCGATCTACTATAAAACCGACCCGAACTGCCTGGTTCAGTCCGATTTAACGTTGATATCAGATTTTTTGTGCATCCCTAATTTGTGTAGAAGAAAATGAGGATAGGCCAAGGCGGCCCCTGGAATTTCAAAGAACCCCTCTTAAATTAATAGAAATTGCATAAAATTTCATATATTGCACTCCACCCAAGAGAGATTTTTTTTTTTTTTTTTTCAAAGTGGTCCTCCCAAAGCACATTTTCTGGTTTCACCCCTGAGGATATGAATGGGCCAAATATCACTTCCATGTAATTAAAATCCAAGACATAATGGTTTTGTAAGTTTCTTTTGGCTCAGGAAAAAAAACGTTTACTTATTTTTGTGATTAAATCCAATGATTGCTGGTGACTACTTAGTTACTGGGAGGGATCTAGATCCCCTGTTTGGATCACATGGGGTGCCATATGGAAAGAGAAAATTTTTTAAAAGATATAATTTTTTTGAAGAAATGGAATGTGACATCTCAACCCCACATGCAACCCGAATTGGTCCAAACAGGGAATTCGTTTCCTACCGGGACGGATGGTATCAAATTGGGCTTGCATCACGGCTGATGCCGACTAGTTCCCGCCATCTACGTGACAGACATTGAATGATAGTTTCTAGACATCTGTATCATTGGGACTATATGCATGGAACAATTTGTACCCAACATAAAGTCCATCAATGTGGTACCCACTAGACTTTTAGCACCACCCATCATACATGGGTAGTTGGGAAGAAGAGAAATTCCAGTAACAGACGCCCCGGGACAAGCGGCGGACAGTCACTGTGGTTTTGGTGCCTTGAGAAGCATGCGTGTGTCTTGAGAAGCGTGCATCCCTCTAACGACTGTCCGCCGCTTGTTCTGGGCCGTCTGTCCCTAGCATTCCTCAATTGGGAAAGGATGGGTGGATGGTAAAATCTTTCATATCTAGTGTACGATTTGTTCAGTGGAATATGATGGATATATAGGTGGTTCCTACAGAGATGGATAGGTGGCTTGATTTTGATCAAGAGGTTCCATGAGTGTATGCTTGCAGAGATAGGTTGGACCTTTCATCTAGGGGGTCCCACACAAGTGGATGGTGGGTGGGTCTTTCATCTTGGTTGGCATTCTTGTCTTTTGATCTAAAGGTAAAAAATGGGTTGGATCTTTCATCTAGTGGATCCACCTAGACAGGTTAGTTGTACCAGGTTCCATGTGGATTTCAAGTCAGCATTGGAGACTAGACTTTTCACTTCATGTGAATTCTAGTACAGATCCCTTTTACCAAACCATAGTTTTTCAGATTTCAAGCATGGTTTAAAGGATAAACCCATAGCTCAAATAATGTCATTACTCATGGCTACAATTTGCCAAGAATTAAGGTGAAAATGTAGGGATGCAAACAGGTCTAATTCGAATAAGAACCATGGTGGATCCACACTCAGATCTGTCTTTAGAGATTCAGTTCTGGATCCGAATCCAAATTTGAAATGGAACCTATGTATCATATTTGGATCTGACATCAACTTAAAATAATGGATCCTATTCCAAATCTGGATTCAAAATAAGTTGCAGAGTGTATTAGTATAATTGGATAAAAAAACAATAAATATACGAGTGAGACTATTATATAATGTATGATTCTATTCTATAATGTATGATTAAAGCTAATAGAATATAAAAAATAATAAATATACAAGTAAGACTATTATATAATATTTGATTAAAGCTAAGTAGATTATCAAAATTGAATATAGTCCTGAGTTCAAATCCTAAAGCCAGAACATATAATGACTTGGTTTCAAATCCGAATATCATGGATCCTATATACATGGATGCATATTCAGATCCAAATTTCTCCCTAATCTAAAAATAGGTTCCTTATCCACTTGATTTGGAACCAGAGGCTTCGGACCATAGTAGTCCATTCTGTTTCATTTATGTCAGAATGGCCGGAAATTTTCGTTCCATTTCGAATGACAGCAAGAAATTTTCAGTTTGGATTCCCGTCCATCCGGCCATTTCAATCCATTTCGGTTTGTAGCATGATTTTCGCTATTTTTATTATTATTTCTCAATATTCATATCAAGAAACATGCATAATTTATATTTTATTTTTATTTTTCTATTATATATATATATATATATAGTATTTCTATATTTTATTTATGAGGTTGTCTGATGAACATTCCGTTGCAGCAGAGAATATCAATCACATAGAGAGGTTCGAGATTGTCGGAAGTGGGGGGCTTAATATAATATCAATCACATAGAGAGGTCGAAAAAATGAGGGGTGATATGTAAATAAGTCTCATCTGCTTTTCTCCGGTGGCTAACGAGCCGGTCGTTAGCATTGTGCCAGCTGAGAATGGTAGATATATGTCTATAAAAATCTGCAATTGATAGGAAGAATCACATCCCTTCCACATCTCCTCGGTTTTAGTTGAAAAGTCACCCCACATCCTTTTCCTAAACCCCACAATCCACATGCAATTTGAGCCAGTTCAATAGCCACATTTTCAAATGGGGGAGAGTGAATCTCAGCCTTTGGTTCATCTGAAGTCTATCATCAATCAACCATCCGATGTCATCGAAGAGATATTGGCAATGGATATTGTCGGATGGGGCCTATTGGCTAGAACAGCAGTCTGGGAGTCCAAGGCCTTATGGGGCATATCTGGAGCATCAATCACTGTGTCCATTTTCAATTTCATGCTCAGTTTAGCCACCCAAATGTTTGCTGGGCATCTGGGTGCCCTTGAACTGGCTGGGGCATCAGTTGCTAATATGGGAATTCAAGGTCTTGCTTATGGAATTATGGTAAATTTTGGCTTGTCTTCCTCCCTTCATATTAGTTAATGGCTCTTTTTCTTTGTTACTCTCTTCTCATTGTTGTCACTCATTATCTTGTTCATGTTTGTGATTTCTTCCTCTTCCTCTTCCAGGGGGCTTTTAATTTATATCCTTATCCATGCAACACAGCAGGCTTTAGTTTGTGAGCTTTGCACTTGTTTATGCCTGTGTAGTTTGGTAAAAGACACATCTTCAATGTTTTTCTCTGTTTGTGAATGAAATTATCAGATTACCAGTTTTTCTCTGCTTCTCCCTGTTTTCATTTCTCTCTCTTGTTAAGTTGGTATCAGAGCTTATTCAATCTACGTTGCTAGATCCTGTGCTCATCATCTTCTTCAGCGAGACGTCCAGAATTCATCAAGATTCCAGCAGAATTCATCATATTCTTCCTCAACATCTCTGCTACATCTTTGTCTTCTCTCTGTAAAATATCTCTCTTTCTCCATGTTTGAACAACTGCTGTCTGCTGAGTTTCATTTCCTTTCTACTCTGTTCTTGCTTCGGTCTTTTCGGATCTGAGTTTCTGCACTATGTCATCTACTATGCCTATTTCTTCTTCATTTTTCTGCCTATATCCAACAAGATCAGGACGTCTTGTGTTGGATCAATGCCACTCTTTCTGAGGGCGTCTTAATGAGTTGAAAGCTCGTTCTCCATCTTCTCCTTCTCTGCTTCTCCGTGTTTCCATTCTTTCTCTCTTGTTAAGTGGATCATGATATTTGTAATTTGGTCTTGACACTACTAAGACAGATTTTTTTTATTGCAATGAAGAAGCAAAGCCTTACTCGAGCTTGGCATGAATATTAAACAAGCCACCTCAAGCTCGAGCCAAAGCCTAGCTTGACTTGAATCAAATCAATCGAACCTCAAGCTCGAACCTTGTGGAACCATGGATTTATATGTGGGCCTCAATTTTAGATTTCTAGGCCCAGACCCAAAGGGGAACGCACGCAGGACTCCGAATCCAAACTGCTCAGAGTCACTTCCACCCACCTTGATTGACTAGGGGCCAAATTTCAATCCAGTTAGAGTTGATTACATCCACTAAGTATAAAACACGTGATTAAAATAAAAAATAACAAACTCAAATCGCATGTTATGTACATGATCAATCTAACAATGGAGTCAACTATGGCTAAAGTGAAGTTTGGCTTAAAGCCAATCAAAGGAGTGAGCAGTCTGGAATTCAGAGATGGAAGTTACAAATTGATTTATAAGTTGTGGCTAAGGGTTCACAATTTTTTTATGGGATTGAATTCTTAAGGATTCTAAGAAATGCGCTTGTTAAAAAGGGCTAAAATGAAGAGACGAAGGTGAAGAACGGTCATCAAATATTCCCATCTAAATGGAAAATAAATTAAGTAGAAAGGAAAAATGAAAACTAGTCGTCACCGTAAAAATTCAAATCCTAAGAAAGCTAAGGTTCCATTTATATCTTCACCTTATATTCTTTTCTTCACCCTTCACATCTTCAATAATAATTCTTTGGTGGAGTCCATTTTAGATGGCCCCATTTTACCTCATATTTTATTCATAACACTTCTTTTCTCTTCTCTCTCTCTCCAGTTAGGTATGGCTAGTGCAGTGCAGACTGTATGTGGGCAAGCTTATGGAGCAAAGAAGTACAGTGCAATGGGTACCATTTGCCAGAAAGCCATTATCCTTCACTTAATAGCAGCTTTCGCTCTCTCTTTCCTCTACTGGTATTCCGGTTCAGTTCTTCGAGCCATCGGGATATCAATGACCATTGCGGCCCAAGGTCAAATCTTTGCACGCGGTCTGCTCCCTCAGCTCTACGCGTTCGCACTTAATTGCCCATTACAGAGATTCCTACAGGCCCAAAACATTGTAAACCCCTTGGCATATATAGCTGTTGGGGTCTTCCTCTTACACTTACTGCTCTCTTGGGTGGCTGTGTTTGTTTTGGATTATGGGCTATTGGGGGCTGCTCTCACATTGAGCTTCTCTTGGTGGATCTTAGCAATCTTGACAGCGCTTTACATACTTTTGAGCCCATCTTGTAGGGAAACGTGGACTGGGTTCTCTCTCAAGGCCTTTACTGGGCTGTGGTCATATCTCAAGTTGACTGTTGCATCTGCTTTCATGCTAGTGTATGTCTCTCTCTCTCCTCTCTCTCTCTCATATATTGGGGAAATTATGAAGGTACGAAAATGAAAGTCACCAGAATGCCCTACTATAAAAAGGGGGGGCCGCTTACCAAAATTGGTAAAGTGAAGTTGGGTGGTGGACTGGTGGTTGGGATTACTTAACCTTACTTTTTTGGTTTGTTTGGGTGCTGGTGGTTGGGACTCAAAAACTGCACCCAGTTGAAAAGGTCAGTGAGTCATCTCAGAAGAACTTTGTCTCAGTCATGCTTCATTGCTTCTAAAACACAGGTTTGGGAATTGTATCTCCAAACCCAAAACCTTTTGCATATTTGCTGATATATTAATCCTACAGTACTGATATTTCAGTTTGTTTGGGTCCTTTATAGTTCCAAAAGATAGACTTTAAAAAGGATGTTGAAATCTTTTTGTATATCTTCATTTTCATTTGTCACTAGGAGTGTTAGATGTAAATATAGTAACAGTTAGAATATAAAGTGGTGAGGATGAATTTTCCATATATTTTAGGCCTCAACTAAACCTAATCATGCAGACGAACATTAGGTTCAGCAATAAAAGAAAGAATAAAGTGTTTGTGTATAGGGAAAATTCCAAAAAAAAAGCATTAACCTTTTGGCTTATTTTAGAAAAGGACATAAGTTCTAAAACTTCTCAAATCACTCCCTAAGTTTTTTGGTTAGTTTTCAATTAAGGACATTTGGTTGGCCACCTTTTATAGTTTTACTTGGTGCATGTGAACAAGAGGGTTTGCATGGGGCCCTAGGGATTACTTCTCGGTTGTCTAGAATCGAGTGTCCCTTCGGCTTAGGGACAAAGGCTCCTAGGTTGGGTTGGGTGGGAGATACCCTTGGGTTATAAAAAAAAAATTCAGCCATTTAAAGGCATTTTCTGGGGACTTTTTTTCTCAGTCTTTTTTTAAAATACTCAAACTATCGTTCATTTAAAACTATGACATGGTTCTGGTAGCCACTATATGCAACCGATCAAGTAGGGATGCTAGTTGTCCTTGATCACAGTGAGGATGCCAGTAAAGAAAATGAAAAGAATATAGAGAAAGTAAATGAGAATTTTATTTCAATGAAGTGTAATTTGAGTATTTTAAAAAATTCGAGAGAAAAGGTTGCCAAAAAATAGTTTTAAATGGATGGATGTCCTTAATTGAAAACTTTTGAGAAAACTTAAGGGCTAATTTGGAAATTTTTTTAAAACTTGTATGCTTTGTCGAAATAAAATAAAAATTTACTGGAATTATTTGAGATTTTCCATATATATGCATTTTATGGTTTTGGCAGAAATTTTGGTCAGTCTCATGTGAATAGAAATGGGACCGACTATTAAATGAGGCTCAATCTTCTCTTAGTTAGATCTTTCATCAGAGGATGATGAGCCATTCACAAGTATATTTGTTAATTACCATAGAAAACTTTCATAATGTGAGTTTCAAAGTATATTTGCTAATTACCATTCACAATTTTCTGATTGTTTTTGTGTAATAATGTTTCAATACAGCTTGGAGATATGGTACAATCAAGGGCTTGTGCTTATATCAGGCCTCCTCCCAAATGCAACAGTCGCACTTGACTCCATTTCTATCTGGTAATTCTCATTGCCAATGACACGTGTGCTAACCAGATGAAATAATTAAGGAGTTATACATATAACCACTTTGGATTCGATCTCCAATTTCACTGTAAATTTCAAATTTGATTTTGACTCTTCTCATGTTAACCTCCCACTAATATTAGCTTTATTAATAACGTTTTTTTTACTAATCCAATGTTACAGAAACTCTTTCGTCTTCTCTCTGTGTTTCTATTCACGTCTCTACATTTCCCACCTTTAAATGTCACAAGCCCTTTTCTCTTCTCCATCCTCTCTAATAAATAACTCATTAATTTTTTATTAGGGTTACACTCTAAACTATTTTTATTAATTTTTTATTTTAGACCTTTACATTATAACTACTACTAATTAAATTGCCCGTGCTCAGCACGGAGTGCTTTCGCAAGTCAAACTCTGATGGGAATGGGACCTCAGCTACGTCTCCATCACAGACAGTAAGTTAGAAAAGGGCCCATTTTTCTTGCGAAAACGACTTGCAAGTTGCAACACCAAACGTTCAAAATTTCGGTCACACAAATAGTGGAAGTCCCTTTCCTTTGAAGAATGGAATCCTTATCATTATGCATTTATGCTGCAGGCTTTTAGAGTCTGTTTGTTTGGAGTTGTTTTTGGAGGTATTTCAAATGAGAATTTCTTGGATGAAGAATTTCTAACAACAGTGATAGCTGTTGTCCCCAAAAGCTCTGAATTTTCATTTAAATATCGAGACTTTAGAAAATTAGCTCCGCGAAACATCGCATTTGACGAGTAAAAGTTTTAAGAATTCCAATTTTCAAATGTTACATTCTACTTGAGTATTAGTGAAGCCAAACATAAGACAGCATTTGGAGAATTCATAAAAACCCTAACAAAAATTATAAATCTCGTAAACAAACAGGACCTTGGGTTTGTATGGAAAATTTTCACCTGCCCACAGCATGCATAAACCCCACACATTCAAAACAATGGACACCCATATCGCTTGTAACGCATAGGTAAGGGGCACCCTTAGATGTTCCTTGCACACGCTGAAGTTGGTATACCTTTGCATCAATCATGGTTATAACATTATCTAGTGTTTGGTCATATTCATCTAAATCACTCGACCTTAAACGTTTGTGTAATCCTTCTTTCAAATAAAGGATAATCGAGACATTTTTTTTTTTCAAAATAAAAATTCGAGAGACATTTTTTTCTTTAGAAAATACGTACTTATCATCATTTGGTGTGGGCGCCTTTCCAAAAAACAATAGAAGTAGTTCAATTTTCTGCTAATATATGGAAAAGTGTTTCCAACTGGGGGAGATAGGTAGGGAAGGCAAAAACATAATTGAGGAAAAGCAACTGAGATTGTTTTCGGTCTAAACATTGATTTAAATTAATAATCTTCGGTTCATTTGTGAATCATTAGTGCTGGTTTACAGGACACTAGTTAAACCATTCCAATTAGAGGTGTTCATGGTCCAGATCGATCTAGGCCAAAGCTTGTCCAAGCCTTGCTCATTAATCATCTGGCCTAATATTTAGATCTGGTTCTAGTCCTTGAGCTTAAGATTAAGTCCAAGACCAGCCCATTTGCGAAAAAATAAAAAATGAAGGGGACGTTTGGAAACTCTAGTCTAACTAATAAGAGATAATTAGATTAAGATCTAAAATAAAAGACTATAATTTTTAAGCATTAGTTTACAAGTGGTCTGTTTAGTAATTATAAAATTAAAAAAAAAAAAAAAAAAACCTCTTCGTTTACAATAATGTTTGGTAAATATATAAATTAGAGCTTATCAAAGGAGATTTCTCTATCATTTCTAAATCTCTGCCCTTGGGGTTGACCTTTAGGAATTAAAACATGGGACCTACCTTGGATGGATTTGTTCCCGGCTGCACCCAAACATGGCACGGTGGAAATTCAGACCGTTGGACCTGCACTATATTTGACTTGACTTTACAAGTAAAATTACCAAACGGGCCCTTAGAGATACATGGGACCCACCTTTAGGAATTAAAACATGGGCCCACCTTTATAGAATTTGAATTTTGGGCACATCTTTTGTGTATATGAACATGAGACCCA
This sequence comes from Umbellularia californica, assembly GCA_028538565.1. Classification (NCBI taxonomy): domain Eukaryota; kingdom Viridiplantae; phylum Streptophyta; class Magnoliopsida; order Laurales; family Lauraceae; genus Umbellularia; species Umbellularia californica. The sequence continues at coordinate 19,213,093 of JAPQWN010000012.1, read as the reverse complement.
CCTAGGGATTACCACATGGGCTCACATTTACACATGCAGCCACCTTTAGAAATTACAACATATGGGGCCCACTCTTTTAGGAATTAGAACATGGCGCTTACTCTTTCAAGAATTAGAACATGGGGCCCACGTTTAGGAATTACAATGCGGCCCTCTTGTAGCAATTACAAGAAGAACCCACATAGGAATTATTTTAAAAGGGATCCATCTTTATAATAAAGTACAATACGGACCCACCTTTTGTGATTGTAAGCATGAGACCCGGCCATTTTTAGGAATTACAAAGTGTGCCTTTTGTGATTATGAACATGGGACTCGCCTTTGGAATTGTGGTAACTGGGGCCTACTTTTAGATTTTACAAGATAGAACCTACCATTTGCATCATTTTGGAATTTTTATGATATCAATTTCATCTAAAACACTTGTAAGTTATGTATTGTCCCCCTCCATCTGCTGTAGTTAAATGAACAAAAAAAATACTAACCTCTACTAAGAAAGGCAGCGCCAATTACTTAGCTTAGTGTTTTTAGAGACGAAAACTCTAATTTATAAATAAGCTCTAATAATAGAAAATACAATTAAAGTTATACTAAATATTTACTCAAATATGTAAATAAGGTTTAAATAATAAAATAAAAGTTTATTTTTAGAGTTTCCAAACGGCCCTCAAGAAATATTCCTTAATATGTCAGGTTACATATTCTTGGCTTCTCAGCATACCAGGCCCAAGTTCGGCCTATTTAACAATCTGCCTGAAAGTTAGGCTTGTGTCCAGGCCATGGACCTACAAGATTGACCAATGTTGGCCTGGCTGGCTCCATGTTCACCCCTAATTCCGGTGATAATAATTCTATACCATATACCTCCGTCTTATACATTTCCTTGCTCTCTGTTTTTGACACATTTCAGCATGAACTACTGGACCTGGGACATGATGTTCATGTTGGGCCTCAGCACAGCAGCCAGGTTTGTTCTCATCATTCCTTATAAACTCGTATTTATATAATAAAACTGAAAGAACTTGTTGGTCCCAGATGGGTGTCGGAACCGAACTCGCCAAGAACCTTGTGCGTTCAGGTGTGAGGTAGACCTGCAAACTCACTGCGAATGCTCTTAGATCTTCTGGATGATCAACCAAGGTTCCCATCTCCCTTATATAGAGCAATCCCTAGGAGTTACAACTCTATCTAGACTTTACCGCTCCTGGAATCCCACATCTCTTGACCAGTGTGGGGTATCTGCCCAATCGGGAGTCTGAACTTGATCCAAACTCTATCACCAACAGTTTAATCCTTATTTGACTCAACCAGATCAAGACTTGTTAGGAGTTCATCCGCGGCACACCGCCGGGCTCGATCTGGCGTGTGCCCAATGGTAGTCGGGCCACACAATTTTTCTAACAAAAACTACATGTATGTGTGAACTCCGCGGGCCCTGACTCGGCCAAGTCAGCTTGACTCGAAGACCTCTAGTTCAAATGAATCGCGGTCTGAAAAAACTTGGTCAAATGAGTCTAGCCAATCAACTTGGTGAGGCACCTCCCTGCAATAGAAATAATCAAGGATCACTCCCTAGAAGTAGCATTGATGGTAAGGGACTCGTGTGATTCATGCCTGTTTCAGGATACTCTAGTGGGTCAAGTTTTAGAACTTTGCTATGGGTCATGCAAACATGTGTAAGGAGGATAAATTAAGCGGTTAATTTCTATGATTGTATTGGGCACTAAAACTAATCAAATCATAATGTCTCTTTATTTGGTTTGATCCTCTTTTGCATTTGAACTGCAGCATTCGAGTTGGCAATGAACTTGGGGCATCTCACCCGAGACTAGCAAGATTCTCAGTGATTGTTGTGGTCTTTACTTCCATCATCATCAGTATAATCTTCAGTGCAGTTGTTCTTATACTGAAAAGACCATTAAGCATACTTTTTACCACTGATTCTGTGGTTATTGAGGCGGTTTCTGATCTAACGCCGCTGCTCGCCATCTCTGTCTTCTTAAATGGAATTCAACCCATCCTTTCAGGTAAGAGTATGCCCATTTCTGATCATGGCATGGTCTGACGGATCAACTGGGCCTAGCCCTGTACTTCATGGGATGGGCCATCGGGTGCAAGCCCCTCCCTGGCTTAAGCCCATACTAGTTTGATGCCCTTAGAATGGGTCTGGACTCAGTAGTCTGAACCAGAGTAGAAACAGAGGACTCCATGAAAAACTTGGTCATCAATGAGTTTTTGCTTACATGGATTAACTCAATCAAAACTCAGCTGAGTCTCCCAATTGACTCGAAGCACCTGAGTCAAGTTTCTGTATTTTTGAACTGTAGTGTGGGTGTGAGCATTGGGCCTGATAGCTCCATAAATAGGGGTCTATATCTTCCCAGGGCGTGGTCGACGTCTCTAACTAGCTCATCAAATTCTATACAAAGGCCTTGCATCAAAGATCTATAGGTTGGTTGTGAGCCTGATTATTGGGTTATCTGGGCTTGGACTATCTTCTGTCTGTCCCATGGACAATACCCATTTTAACTCTAAAATTGTTGGTCCATCTAAATACGGCGAGCCTAGGTGCGAGACTGGACCCACTACACATTCAAACCTTGTTGGACTTCACGGGTCCACCTGGGGCCCGATTCACATACCTGATGAATAAACAGACTAGGCCCAGGCATAGTTGACGCCTACAGTTAAATGGGCTAGCCTGACCATTAAAGTCTGTCCTGGAATTGGCCCATTGGTAACTTCATATTATATACTCTGAGCGAACATGATCTAAAGTGTATATGGTGATGCATTGCCATCAAATAGATGGACCATCTAATTGAAGGGATTTTGAGTTTGCAGGTGTGGCAATTGGGAGTGGATGGCAAGCACTTGTGGCTTATGTTAATCTAACAACTTACTACATCATTGGTCTCCCAGTTGGATGTGTTCTTGGCTTCAAAACAAGTCTAGGGGTCGCTGTAAGTATCACTAAACTCCTCTCTTATGCCTCTAATGTTAATATAAGCACTTACCTACAGTGCCCCACCTCTATCTCTCTCTCTCTCTCTCTCTCCACAAATTCTGCTGATTAAGTTCAAATTACTGCACTATTCTTGTGAGAGAGACCGTGAGTTGATACAATATTTTATATGACAGGGTCCGCAAAATATCATTAAAATTGGGAATTCTTGACTCTCTTTTAATGATTTAGCAAAAAAATCTTTACTTTTTTATGGCACACTTTTAAGCAGCTTTAACTCATCATCATCAAGAACGGCCTCTTACCACTATTACCTTAGTGGTAAGAGGCGCCAGTTCTTACCTACCTGTCCCAGTTTTGAACCAAGGCTCCCCCACCTCACCCGAAGTTTACTCCCCTCACCTGAGAGCCCCCCTCTCCAAAGTGCTAGCCAAACCACCCACCCCAAACCCCCCCACACCTGAGGGCCCCCCTCTCCAGAGTGCTAGCGAAACACCACCCCCACCCCCCCCCCCCCCCCCCCAAAAAAAAAAAAAAAAGCTAGGACATCTAAAAAAAAAAAAAAAGACTCACACACACACCCACCCACCCACCCACCCCCAAAAAAATAAAAAAAAGCTAGGGGATCTAAAAAAAAAAGACTCATCATCATCATAGCTTTATCTCAACTACTATGTTTCTTCATTCCCTTCTATCCTAAACCAAATCCTCTAATGGGTATTACTATTTCCATCCATATACTCTCATCCACAGAGAGCATAAAGATAAAAATGCAAATGGATACTTTTTTGGTAGATGACTTATTTTTTGGGTTGTGAATAAGTTATCTACCAAAAAAATTATTCATTTGGATTTTTATTTATCAATCTACGTCAATTAAACGTATATGAAAAATTAGAGCTTATTATTATTATGCATTAGATTAATAGGAATCCATTGTCAAATGAGTTGCATCAAAGGATTATTAAAGAGCTGAGGTGGGAATGATATAGTTTAGGGAAAGGATATAGGGTAGTGATGTAGATGAGACTTTGACTTTATTATGATTTTAATTACAAGAGTTTGGCTGGGTATTGATTTCTTATCTTCCCTAGAATTCATTTCAATAAAGGGAAAGTTATTTGATGGTAATTTTTTTGTTTATTCACTTTTGGCCTTCATTTTTAACCACTTATGACAAGAGTTCCTGTGTTTTCAATTCCTCTGCATTCTATGCAGATAAAATTAATTAGCCTGTTTGATAATTTTATCTTAAAATAAAGTTAAAGTAAAGCATCAAATCAAGAGAATATAATATATAAGGGGGTTATGATGGTATTTTATCTTTAGTGGATTAGTAAAGAATCTTTTTGAATTTTTGTATAAAAAGTGGTTTTTTTTTTTTTGTCATTTAGTGAATAAAGAAGGTTGCTTTTCAACTTTTTTTTAAGGAATGGGGAATTTTAAAGATGTGTACTTTTGATGTGACCCCTTGTCTTAAAAATGGAGACTTTACATTACTTTCATTTTAATAGTAAATTGACAAATGGGTACATCTTACAAAATATCATGTTGTAACTTTATTAATAATAGCCAATGGCTATTGATTGTTGACATAAACTAGAAATAATCACATAAAAATAGGAAACTTAATTGCAAATACACTATCCTAGTACAACCCAATTCCAATCTAATCATAATAATCTAAGTGAACCCATCCTTTCCATATTCGACATTTTAAAAAATATATATTTTTTCTTGAACGGATTTTTTGAAGGATTTCTTAAAACGGGTGGTTACATAGCCAAATTTGTTATAAACTTCCTTATTATTTTAATTAACTATCATCTTACATCCAATGTTCTCCAGGGAATTTGGTGGGGGATGATTCTTGGAGTTGCCCTCCAGACTGTGACTCTCATTATTTTGACACTGAGGACTAACTGGATTAAAGAGGTGATTAATCTTTACATACCTGTTGCTTGCTCTCTTTCTTCATCCAACTTCAGTTCATTGAAAAGATTGAGCATTCATATCTATGTGATTATATAGGTTGATAAAGCTATGGATCGCCTGAAGAAGTCCGGGGAGGAAGACACTCAAGATTTATTAGAGAATATCGTCACATGATTGATTGCTCCCTGTGCATAGCAAAAGTTTTGCTCTTCCAAAACTTCTCAAAAGTCCCTTTACCATCTCTACCTTTTGAGTCTTGCTATCCATATACAGAGCCACACAGAAGATTTTTGGAGAGGAAAAATAATATATTTAGAAGGAAAATTAAGGTTGCTTGTATATGCCCAATAATTAATGAAGTGCAAGGATACATCAATTATGGTCTCATATCAATGGTCCCTTTCTTGATCATGGTCTCTTTTGATGGCTCTTAGTCAATTCATTTGACTATTCTAATTATGGTCTCATATCAATGGTCCCTTAGTTTTCCTCCACCTTATGTTTTCCTTTGAACAAAACAGTCCCAAGTCTTATATTGAAACTTGAGAAACTAAAGTTTGAGACTACTTTGAGAAAAGTAAAAGTGAATTGAGATGTGATTAGCTCGTTGGCTTCTAGCATAGCCTATCATGTGATCAAAGCATGCAAATGGGTTGCTCTGAAGTAGAACCATGGTGGATCCAAACCCTGATTTGTTTTATATATTTGGATCCAAATCCAACATTAAATCTAGATATGGTATTAACTTAAAAAAAAAAGGATCCAGATTCGAATAAGATATGGAGTGCATTTGTATAATTGGACAAAAGAGCCTCTTAATAATTTTTTTAAATATACAAGTGAGGCTATTAATTGTATGTGACCAAAGCTAATTACACTATCAAATATGAATATAACTTAATCTAGGTTTAAAACATATATATATATATATATATAGAGAGAGAGAGAGAGAGAGAGGGAGAGAGAGATGCTTCTATGAGAGATATCTCTTACCTTAAATGAGAGATTGGGTGGGGGCCTTCACATCCATATCTAATGCCAACAACATAAATGTAAGGGCCCCCACCCTTATCTCTCAAATAAGGTGAGAGATCTCTCTCACATGAACATCTTTCATATATATATATATATATATATATATATGAGAAATATTCAAGTGAGAACTAGTTATTATCTATTATATGAGAACTTTTTTTAGGGACCCAACTATCAATCCATCCAAACCTAGCAATCAATAGGGAACCCCCGATAGTGACTAATCCCAATGATTGGCACAAATCCGAATAAATTAAACCGTTGGATCGATGGTTGAATATTTTTTTAAATGTAAAGCTATTAAACTTGTAGGCCACGAATGAAGGGGTTAAGGGTATGGGTTTAGGGTCAAACTTGATACTTGAAGTGGTCTCACATAGATCTTTCCATCCCCCCCGGTCCCATCCCCAAATGGGTTCTACAATTGGGCCTACAAAAAAGTTTTCATATAATATGTGACAACTAGTTCTTATTTGAATATTACTATATATATATATATATATATATATATATATATATATAGCCCCCTAATCTCAGCTCGAGCTGTGGATAGGGGTGTTCACTCAATGGTCAAGGGCGCACCTAGGGACCCACATGGGAATGGAGATGGGGGATTTGAAGAACACACGAGGGCCCTCCTCTCTACAAGAAATCAGCCTGATCCTTGATTTCTATCATCTCAATTTGGCCCACAAAATTTTAACGGTGTACAGTTCCTTCAGATGGGTGTCACTCGATCCAACGATCCAGTTTAATCGGATGGGGCCGAATTTTGGTGGATTTGTGCAATTTAAGGGGTCCTTGTGTGTGGTTCATTTGGATGGACCAAACAGTGGGTCCCACCCTAGACAGCGGACAACCCTCTCCCATCTGCTTGACCTGATGAGAGGGTTTGACGATATATATAGGGAGATGCTCCTATGTGAGATAGGATGGGGGCCCTCACATGCATATTCAATGCCAACAACTTAAATGTGAGGGCCCCCACCCTATCTTTCATATAAGGTGAGAGATATCTCTCATATGAGTTATGCTACAAAAGACCCCGGGCAATTTTCAAAAAAAAAAAAAAAAAGCCCCTCTTTTAGCCAATGAAAGTGACATCAATGGTACACTTATCCATTCTCTCTCATAAATATTCTCTTGAAACTGTAGATATTTTATAGATTCTCTTAAATAATTGGCTAATAGATAGGGGCAGAAACTCTCCCCTTTTGAGATAGGGGAGTTTTTGAGAATTTCTATATATATATATATATATATATATGGACATATATCCTAAGCTAAAGTTTAGGATAAGATAAGCTCATGTAAGTTCAAATGTGTGGTAGGCACACCTGGGGACCCACATGGGGATGGGTGACCCTCTTCTTTCCAAAGAATAGGCCCAACCGTGGTTTCTATCATCTACATTTAGACTTCAAAAGTTTAATGGTCAATAATCCATTCTGATTAATAAATGGTTGATCCAACGGTCCAATAAATTTGGATCAGACAAAGAATTGGTGGCCATGTGCAATTTAGGAGGGCCGTTCAACGTGGATAGATCGTTAAAAGAAAAACTGGGGTTGGCCGGCATTGAAGGCATTCTAAGAAATCAGGAGGGGAAAGTTTTGTATTTGTTCTCTAAACATGTAGTGATCAAAGACTCTAATAAAGCAGAAGTTATGGCAATTTTTGAACTCATTTCATCATTATCTTATTGTGGAGAGTGACTTGAATAATGCTATATTGTGAATGAAATCGCTTAGGGGGCCACAGAAAATGCAATTCCTTTTCAAAAAAATTAGTCATCTTAATTATAACATGCAAATCGTGTTTCACCAAACTAGTAGATCTGCAAACGGGATGGCAGATTCTTTAGTTAAGCAAATGGGTAGATAAATCTTGTAATTTGAGTGTCTCTATTTTGTAGTTTGTGGCTGGTATATTTCTATTGTACCGGTAATACTTTGAAATTTATTCTTCTGAATTTTTTTTGTTGTGTTGTAATTGTCTCTCTTTAATAAAAATCCTGTATTACCGATCAAAAATAAAACAATCTGCACCTTGCGATGGCTCTCACAATTCTGCTGCAATCAGAGTCTCCATTTCTCTGTTCTCGTCTGACCCAATTCGATGCTGATCTGCTAGCATCCATCTCCTTTGATTAGAAGTCCACCAACCCAAATCCTCCTCCTGCCACTAGGCTCTGCAAGTGCTTCACATTTTCTCTACTTTCCATTGTTGAGATTTTAGGGCTACATCTTGACTGAATGATTTGATCTCTATTATTGTGAATGGGCATGGCTATTTATAAAGTCCAGCCAAAAGAAGTTTATTAGGAAACCTAATCATAACCAAACTAGGAAATCTAATAGTAGGAAACCTAATCCTAATTCCATCACAACTCTAGCCAAAAATAACTCAAGTTTATACTAATCCTAATTCAGGAAATTTACTTTCAAAATCACAAATAAACCCATTAACTCACATTACAAATAAACCCAACCATTTCTCAACATCCATCTCAAGCTTCTGCTATGAAATACATCATTTCCTGAATTGCACTCATCTTTATGTCTTCCTGCCACTCATTGCCGTGCAATTGTTTGAGCCCTTTGATTCCCATCTCAACAAACCTTCGTCTTTCATAGCACCCACACGTCTCAGCCATTGACACTTGCCATCAGTGACGGATCCAGGATTCAAACTCACTGGGGGCACGATTAAGTAGTGGGGGTCCGGGGGAAACGCCCCCGAATTTTTTTTTTTTTTTTTTTTTTGTGTTATTTATATGGGACGAATATAATGTAATAGTTTCAAGCAATAAAACAAAGAAATCTTTATTTATCACAATTGTTCCCTACGAGTTTTCATATTTTGAAAAATTTCTATTACAATATCATTAGTAATAGTTCCAAGCAACTCTTTTTCTATAAAATATACAAGACAATCATTCATAAATTGATCACTCATTCGATTGCGCAAATCTGTCTTGACAATGTTCATTCCTGAAAAGCATCTTTCAACACTTACTGTTAAATCACAGACCTTGCTTTTCAATTTTCACTCTCGGCTTTGTGCCTTTGTTACACAAACACAGTCATTTGGGGAAGGATAAGGCACATGCACTGATGCGCACTTTAGGTGAATCGCACGATGCTGATTGGTGAGGAGCTTATGTTCTGAGTCGGCGAGTCGGTGAAGGTGAAGAAGAGCTGGAGAGGGCGGTATATTCTGCAGTCTTTACCTCTGATGCCCTAATAGTTGAAGAATGAGCCTAATAATATGTATAAAGAATGGCCTAATATTTTTTACTGGGGGCCTGGTTACATTGGGTCTGACTTAGTATATATAATTTTTTTTTCCAAAAATTCACTGGGCGCCCAGCCCCCCAATGATTGTGAACTAGATCCGCCACTGCTTGCCATCAATCACTGCTGCTCATCTAATATTATCACACCCCTTCCATTACCCATAGCCACTCGCCTCATCTCCACCTGCTAGCCATTGATTGTGTGCACTTCTGCATTGCGTGTCTTTGGTTGCTTACCACCTGCAGTGCTGCACTTTGATCTCCTATATCGAATGCATTTTCATTTGTTGGTAACTTTTTTTTTTTTTGATAACGTAGGGTTCCTAGCCCTTTGGGCCAAAATAATCCCTACGGGCTCAGGAGAGAAAGCCAGGTAAAATTCCCTTGTAGCCCCAGTGTGGTAGAAAAAGTGTTGAGTTACCAACAAATCTATATTTATTACTTTTTTTATTTTTTTACATATATATATATATATATGCGTGTGTGTGTTTATATATATTATGTTATATTTTTTCCAAATGTAATCTCGAAAAGTTTCGCCGAAATTCCGAATCGGCAGAAACTTTTCATTTTATAGGCCAAAGTGAAATAAGGTCCAAAACGATATTGACAACTATGATTTTCTTCCTCCATTTCCCTCTAGTACATGATTTGATCTAAAGTCTCGAACTTCCAAGGTTGTAATTAGCCTAATTAATTATTTTTTAGTTAATAAGCTCATTTACCTAATTTACGAGGCTTTTTAATATTTTTCATTTTTTGATATTTGGACACCATTCGATAGATCATCTAATTTTTTGGACTTTATCCTTCTATCTCGTCCTGATTCGGACTCTTGAGCCCGATCCAAAACCTGATCCGATATTGACAACCATTTCTCAACATCCATCTCAAGCTTCTGCTATGAAATACATCATTTCCTGAATTGCACTCATCTTTATGTCTTCCTGCCACTCATTGCCGTGCAATTGTTTGAGCCCTTTGATTCCCATCTCAACAAACCTTTGTCTTTCATAGCACCCACACGTCTCAGCCATTGACACTTGCCATCAGTGACGGATCCAGGATTCAAACTCACTGGGGGCACGATTAAGTAGTGGGGGTCCGGGGGAAACGCCCCCGAATTTTTTTTTTTTTTTTTGTGTTATTTATATGGGACGAATATAATGTAATAGTTTCAAGCAATAAAACAAAGAAATCTTTATTTATCACAATTGTTCCCTACGAGTTTTCATATTTTGAAAAATTTCTATTACAATATCATTAGTAATAGTTCCAAGCAACTCTTTTTCTATAAAATATACAAGACAATCATTCATAAATTGATCACTCATTCGATTGCGCAAATCTGTCTTGACAATGTTCATTCCTGAAAAGCATCTTTCAACACTTACTGTTAAATCACAGACCTTGCTTTTCAATTTTCACTCTCGGCTTTGTGCCTTTGTTACACAAACACAGTCATTTGGGGAAGGATAAGGCACATGCACTGATGCGCACTTTGGGTGAATCGCACGATGCTGATTGGTGAGGACTTATGTTCTGAGTCGGCGAGTCGGTGAAGGTGAAGAAGAGCTGGAGAGGGCGGTATATTCTGCAGTCTTTACCTCTGATGCCCTAATAGTTGAAGAATGAGCCTAATAATATGTATAAAGAATGGCCTAATATTTTTTACTGGGGGCCTGGTTACATTGGGTCTGACTTAGTATATATAATTTTTTTTTCCAAAAATTCACTGGGCGCCCAGCCCCCCAATGATTGTGAACTAGATCCCCCACTGCTTGCCATCAATCACTGCTGCTCATCTAATATTATCACACCCCTTCCATTACCCATAGCCACTCGCCTCATCTCCACCTGCTAGCCATTGATTGTGTGCACTTCTTCATTGCGTGTCTTTGGTTGCTTACCACCTGCAGTGCTGCACTTTGATCTCCTATATTGAATGCATTTTCATTTGTTGGTAACTTTTTTTTTTTTGATAGCGTAGGGTTCCTAGCCCTTTGGGCCAGAATAATCCCTACGGGCCCAGTGATTGTGAACTAGATCCGCCACTGCTTGCCATCAATCACTGCTGCTCATCTAATATTATCACACCCCTTCCATTACCCATAGCCACTCGCCTCATCTCCACCTGCTAGCCATTGATTGTGTGCACTTCTGCATTGCGTGTCTTTGGTTGCTTACCACCTGCAGTGCTGCACTTTGATCTCCTATATCGAATGCATTTTCATTTGTTGGTAACTTTTTTTTTTTTTTTGATAACGTAGGGTTCCTAGCCCTTTGGGCCAGAATAATCCCTACGGGCCCAGGAGAGAAAGCCGGGTAAAATTCCCCTGTATCCCCAGTGTGGTAGAAAAAGTGTTGAGTTACCAATAAATCTATATTTATTACTTTTTTTTATTTTTTTACATATATATATGCGTGTGTGTTTACATATATTATGTTATATTTTTTCCAAATGTAATCTCGAAAAGTTTCGCCGAAATTCCGAATCGGCAGAAACTTTTCATTTTATAGGCCAAAGTGAAATAAGGTCCAAAACGATATTGACAACTATGATTTTCTTCCTCCATTTCCCTCTAGTACATGATTTGATCTAAAGTCTCGAACTTCCAAGGTTGTAATTAGCCTAATTAATTATTTTTTAGTTAATAAGCTCATTTACCTAATTTACGAGGCTTTTTAATATTTTTCATTTTTTGATATTTGGACACCATTCGATAGATCATCTAATTTTTTGGACTTTATCCTTCTATCTCGTCCTGATTCGGACTCTTGAGCCCGATCCAAAACCTGATCTGATCAGAATTCATTTAAGAGTATTTTATTAATTTTCCAAAATTCAATTTCAAACCCCACCCCCGTCCTTTACCCGTTCGTTCCCAGCCCTCTCCCTCTCTCTCGTTCTCCCTCACTCTCCTTTCTACCCCCGACGCCGCCGCCGTCGACTGCCGCCATCCTCTCCGGCCATCTCCCCTCACTTCTCCACTCTCTCATCTTCCTCATCCATCTCTGCTTCTTCCCAGCCACCTCGCTGCCCCACCGTCCCGGAGAACCACGACGTCGCCGTCGACGAACACCCGCACCATCATCTCCGGCGGACCCCGGCCCACTCCATCTCTCTCTGTTTTACCCATTTTCCCCCTCTCTGTTTCTCCTTTCCCTTCTCCGTTTTCTCCCCTTTCTTCCTTTATCTCTCTTTCTTTCTCTACCTTACTCTTTGTTACTCCTTTCCCTTCTCTGTTTTCTCCCCTTTCTTCCTTTATCTCTCTTTCTCTCTCTACCTTACTTTCCTCTCTCTCTCTCTCTCTCTCTCACGTGAATCAGCCCCTCCCCCACCCATCTCATCCTCTCATTCTCTCTTTCTTTCTTTATATCTTTTTCTCCCCCCTTGCTGCCAAACGTGTGTAAAGCCCCCACCCATCTTGTTCCTTCTCGGTCTCTTTCTCTCTTTTCTTCCTCTTCTTCCTTGCCCCACCCATCTCTCTCTCTCTCTCTCTCTCTCTCTCTCTATATATATATATATATATATATATATATTCTTTCTTTCTTTCTGTCTTCTCCCTTCTTCTTGCCAGCGGCCCACCATCTCAACCTGGGCCCCACAACCCTTCTCTTGCCGGAAATGGACTACAAAGGTAGACCCACCTCGGATCATCATCGCCATCACCTTCATGTGGACCCCACGATCTCCATCTTCCCCAATTTCAAGCTTCACTGTTTGGTAAGCTCTTCTTCCCCTTAGATTTGGGTCATGTGCTTTGGGTGTAGAAGTAGGCCTGTCAATGGGACGGGACGGGCCGGGCCTGGGCTTGGGTTGTCCAATCCCGTCCCGAAAGTAGGACGGGCCTGCCAGGTGTTGCCCAATCCCGGCCCTAAAATGAACGGGCCTACATCTAATCCCGTCCCGTACGGGCCTGGGCTGGGACAGGGCCTGGCCTGGGATTAGCCCGATCTTGGAGATAAGCAAAACATTCTCTAATTATTCCTACTGTCACTAGACACCCCGGTGTGAACCGGACTTTAAACCCTCCTTCTTTTTCCGGGCTTGGAACCGGCAATGCAATGCAACAAGCAATATGACGAAGTTAAAAATTTTTTTTTTTTTTTTTTGCTAGTGACAATAGAAAATCAGAAAATAAATAAAAGTGAATGAGTATCCTATAGGCTATATGGGTCAAGTAATGTATGAACGATTAAAACCTTTTTTTTTTCCCGGTAAAAGTAGAAAATCAGAAAATCAATAGAAATGAATGAGAATGAGTATCCTATATGAGTAAAGTTAAAGTAATATAGAATCGGTTAAAAACTTCTTTTTTTTTAAAGTAGAAAATCAGAAAATTAATAAAATGAATGAGAATGAGTATCCTATATGGGTCAAGTAATATAAAAAATAAATCAACAGAAATTATTTTTCTTTTAATATGTCTAAAACATCAGTTAGTGCATTCCCATCATTGTCTAAATCACCGTCAGTAATATATATAATTATTGTTAAAGGACTTTGCAGCGGGCAGGGCCGGGCCTGAACGGGCTGGGTTGTTTCTGTCCAGTCCCAGTCCCATTTGGGCCGGGCTTTAAAATGTATTGTCCAAACCCAGCCCATTGGGTTCAAATTTTTTTAAAAGCCCTGTAATTTCGGGCTTGGGACGAGCCGGGCCGGGCTTTTTACCCGTTTCATCCCATCCCATTGACAGGCCTATGTAAAAGTGCTCTAAGATAGCTCAGAGCTTTCCTCTTCTATTGATTTTTTATTTTAATTTAGTTTTATTTTACTAATTTTCCCTTTATGTTTGGATTTTGGGCTATGGAGCTAGGATTTTGTGGATTTGTGCATTTTCAACCAGGGCAAGTGTGTGTGTATATATATATATATATTTATATATATATAGGGGGATATTCAAGTGCATCCATCCCTCACCATTGTGGTGAGTTTGGAAAGTTTCAAGTACAAAAGAGAACTTTTGTACTTGAAACTTTCCAAAAAGGGGTGTCCCTTGGTGAGGGATGGATGCACTTGAATTTCTCAATATATGTATATGTACGTATATATATGTATGTACGTACAATCATACATACATACATATTCATACATACATATGTATATATATATATATATATATATAAAGGAAGGCTCTTCTAACTTGTAGCTTAGCTTATCCTAAGCTGAAATAGTGCTGGTCTCATATATATACGAGGAAGAGAAAAGAATACCCACATAAGGGTCGTTGGTTTGTTTATATAAACACTAGAGAAATAATTTTTCTCAAACTACTATTAGAGTCCTAAGAAAATTGAAAATACAGTCTTAGTCCTACTAAATACAAGACACGTAGGACTCTAAATTGGAGTTGAGATAAAACTCCTAAATTATTCTAATACCATCCCACGAGGGACTCTTCCAACAATATTCGAGGGTCCCACCTGGGCCATACTAATAAAGCTAATCCTGGGGCCCAGATGACTTACGATATTACATAATTTGATTTTGGAAAACATGATAATTATGTTTATATGTTTAATTAAATGGATTCTTAATTGGATGGTTAGATTGGTTGGATTGTATGGGATTGATTGGACTTATGATTTGGAGGATGTCTATTGTCATTGGAGAGGGCTAGGCCCTATTCTTGTGTTTGTCTACAGGTGTGAATGAAAGGGGAGTTTCTCACCAATTCAGTTCGATTACAAAACCTTGATTTTGTTTTCTGAAGCCACGCGATCAACCGAGTGGGATCACCCAGTTGACCTGCAACACTGGTAGTTAGGCTTCTGAAAGCCTGACGACTGAACTAATCCCCATTTATATTTCATCTCTGACTGTGTGCCCGAACGACCGGATATCGAATGGCTATGAAGGAAGTTGACCGACCCTGTTTGAGGTCGACCAGATGAACTGGGGGCCTTTCTGAAGGGCCCATTTGACTTAGAATTGGATGGACTTAGGTGGGACCTTGGCTACCCCTTTTTGATGACTCATTTGACTATGTGTGAGAGTGTTTTGAGCCGACGTTTTCCCACTATTATTCCGATTGTTTCAGAATTCAACCTATCTCAATTGTGGACGGTGTGGGGCAACGGGATACCTTCCTTTGTATCTATGTACGAAGATGATTTGTTCGGGTATCGCGAAATCTAATTTCTTTCGTTGACTGAGTAGGGATGTACGAGACTTAAGGAATAACATTTGACCCAGGATTTGGATTGTTTATCTCTTTTGATTCCGAATTGTACCGTCTGTTACTTGTCTACATGTAACGAACATGTTCATTAGCTTGCTTTACTTTGCTTTGTTTGGGACCACATGAAGAACTTAGATGGACTTAGGATCCCCTTTGATGTTAGGCTTGTTCCGATGCTTGACCGAGGTATTGAAGCTAGGCGACATGATGCAGCGATCGGGTAGTAGATCCATCTCCCGAAGGATTGATCGAATCCAAGGATGGATTCCAGCCACTAGGGCACAAACGAAACCATGAAACAATCTATATCTCACGTGAGTAATTCTCAGAGAAAATAATTTATTAAGAATAGCATGCTTTACAATAGAGGACTACTCTATTTATAATGTATTAAGACTACTAAAAACAATGAACTATAATGAAAATAGAAGCTACTAATTCTCATAAAATAAGCAACAATTCCTAATCAACCCTTAGATAAATTTAGAAGTATTTCCACAGCAACATTCTCAGTCAATTTGGGCCTGTGGGATGCACCCAAAGGGGCTGGATTTCATGGCTGGGCCCATCATGTAGGCCCATGGCCTCTTTTGGACTTCCGTATTGCATCACGACCTTGATTTTAAAAGCTTGATGAGGACTACTTATGGAAGTTGAGGTTTTGAAGTTAGCTTGCTTGATTGGTTTTGACTTGATTATGTAAAGTAGTCTCTCTTTCGTTTGAAGAATCTTGTTCATGCAAGAAAAGCCTAGCCCTTCACTGACGTATGATTAGAACTCTTCGTGTCAGGCACCATTCAGCTGTAAACATCCAACACAACTGGGGCACCTCCATGTGTGAGGACTATGAATCTTGAGCGACTGCATATTGTGATTTTTGTGATAGATGTACACCATTGAATACCCCTTGAATATAAGGTCTTGATGCTTGATTGTTACCGGTATCCTCTTGCTTGCTTGCCTGGTTTCGACCTTTTATCTAATAAATGCATCCTTTCCAGAAGTCGGGATTTGTTGCACGTATTAGCTCTAGAATTATTACGGTTATCCGAATAGAAGATACCATCAAACAAACTATAACTGATTTAATGAGTCATTCACAGTTTCACAGTCTGAATTAGTTTATACTTACACATGCATGGCTTAATCTTTGAGACAAGCATATGACTACTAGCAGGATCAACCGGTATCGTCAATCTGCGATGCTGACGCCACGGCGCACCCAAGAGAACAGAGAGCGACCGAGGGAAGGCTATCGATCGTTTTCGAGCGACAATAATGTGATTACGAGCACGACAACACACTGCCCACGTCTACCGCATCCATGAAGCACGCGCTGTCCTGTTAGCAACTGTTCAACGCCCAAGCACTAGTCTTCCGGAGCCAAAGGCCGTACAGGAGGCAACGCAGAGAGCCCACTGTAGCCACGGAAGGGACAACTGTCATCTTAAGGGGCGCCTACCGCAAAACTGGTACGAATACAGACACTCGAAGCGAGGCGCGGCAAGGGCAGTCAGGCCAAGAGGTGAGGAGGAGGGAGTAATGCAGGGCAGTCGCACGACGCAAGAGGGGGCCTCCATTCACAACCCGGCTGACAACAACACACGTACCAACACGGCACGGTCGCACACCGCTCCAGGCACCTGACTTCGATCTCCGACGCCGCAAGGGCGGTCGGAAAGAAAAAAGCGGGATTAAATGGCCTCCATCAAAACCTTGGCCAACAGAAAAAGAAATACTAACTGTCTAGAAGTATGAAGGCACTGTTGTGCTGGTCACAACGACGATACCATTGACACACAACTCATACTCACCATCACTCCAAACTGCCTGAAGTGACACCTCCACTTTCCCGAAGGTAGATGGACCTAGTACCTATGCACCAAGTGCAGCATCAGACACGATGGTCGGCGGGCAATATATATATGAACATCAATAGATATACAGTACTAAGATGAGTAAACGAATAGATTACAATTCAAAAAAAAAAATAATAATAATAAATAAACGAATAGACGAGATCATGAGAGATGCATAGCAGTCGAATCATAAGGGGTCGTTTGTTTGTGCTCATTTACATATGTAATTAAATCACATGCGTTTCCGTTCCGCATATATCACGTTTGTTTTGTGTGAATTTGATTCACATGTGTAAAACTCACATGTAAATGGTATGAAAACCAACTCAAAAGGTGCCTTGGATTTTCACACCTCAAGAGGTGTGAAAGACTTTCACAAGTTACTGTTACAAGGCGGACTACTACAGTGCCATTATGAGCAGTCCGCCTTTTATTATTTTTTTATTTTTCTGGGCCCCACTTGTAACATCCGGACCATTCATTTTCTTAAGAAGCTCAAACACGGCCATGTGTCCAATTTTCAACCGTTGATGATGCATGGAGGTTGAGATATCATCAACATAATTACAGCCGTTAGATTAATCTATTGTTACTAACATAAGCGGTTCGCCTTTTATGATTTTTTTATTGTTCTGGGCCCCACCTGTAAAATCAGGACCGTTCATATTCTTCAGAAGCTCAAACACAGTCATGTGTCCAATTTTCAACCGTTGATGATGCATGGAGGTTGAGATATCATCAACCAATATACAACCTATTGTTACTAACATACCCAGTCCGCTTTTTATGATTTTTTTAATGATCTGGGCCCCACCTGTAAAATCAGGACCGTTCATATTCTTCAGAAGCTCAAACACGGTCATGCGTCCAATTTGCAACCATTGATGTTGCTTGGATGTTGAGATATCATCAAACAATATACAACATATTCATAGATTCACATATGAAATGTTATGCTAGTAACAAACAGTGGAATCTGATCCACATGTGAGTCATTTACATATGCAAATGACTCACATGTGGGTCATTTACACATGTGAATCACTTTCACAGGAAACAAACGACCCCTAAACAAAATCTAACATGAACATCTAACAAGATAGGCAGTCCACATATGTTGATCACCACGGAATAGTGTCATTGCCTTCCCTACTCTCATTGAGTTGTGGTAGAGACATAACTGGGCACGGGATAATAACCCGCTAACTACCACGGGATAGTGTCATTGCCCTCCCTACTCTCATCTTTGGCCCCCATGGGCCCGTGCCGTTGGTGAAGCCCCCGCGGCGGATGAGCCGCGACGGGCCACCTTTAAAATTAATTTCGACATGGCGGCGGGCAGAATCCTTTGCAGATGACTTAAATACGCGATGGGGTATTGTAAGTGGCAGAGTGGTTTTGCTGCTACGATCCACTGAGATTCAACCTCATGTCGCACAGATTCGTCCCCCCCCCCCCCCCCCTCCCCCCTCCCTCGACCCTTCCGATGTGACGGTCGACATGAGGCTCGTGGCCCTCCGAGGGAAGGATTTATATCGCTCGAGGCCTCGAAAGGTGCCTTCCGAGGCTGGTCCGCGAGGGGATGGCCCGTCGCTTGTGAGTGCCGCCCGTTCGAGCGCTACGGAGGCATTCGGCCGGACTCCGCCCGCTCCATGCGGTTGACCCCGTCCGTCGGGATCCAAGTGTGGGGAGGGAGGCCGAGGGGACTCATGAGCCCAATAGACCCTTCACGACAGGGGGTGGGGCTGGGGTGCCTGGCTCGACCTATGCCTCTCCCGCGGCGCCGAGCGTGGGGCAGACGGTTCGCCGCGGGCCTATGGGCCCGGGGATACGGCGGCATGCGGGTGGCTGATCCCCAGCCTTAGCCACCGGCCGGAGGAGCGGTCGGGGCTATGGCATGGTCTCTCGGTAGCCTCCACGGTCCCTTGCCTGTGTTCCCGTTGTGCGTGGTTTCCTAAAAATCCTAGGGAGTCTGCATACCCCGGAGGTGGGAAGCTACTGTTGGTGGAGCCTCCTAGCTTTTTGTTCATGCACTTTCGACTCCGTGTTCACGGCGCGTTCGGTCCCTCGGACGGATGATGGGGAGACGACCTGGCCGTGGCGCCTCTAGCGCCTTCTCAGTCCCTTATACTCGGTAGGTGGGAGACGATGGCCGGCGCTGTCTCCTACATTGCTGTTGCGTCGCGGTGCCCGTCCGGTCGGCGCGGTCCCTTCAGACGGTCGGTTCCGAGCCCGACATCCCGTTGCATCACTCTCGGACGTTTATACATTTCTGGACTGTGGCGTGGCCATCCGTTCTTCGAAGGATCAAGTGCCATTTACGGCCTTTCCAAAGTGTGGCATCCCCGTTCGTTCCTCCAAGTGCCAAGTGCTAAGTGCGGTGCGGTCGGTCGGCGTGTGTCAAGATATGGTGTCTACCTTGGTGTGGCGTCGCGGTGCCTGTCCAGTCGGCGCGGAATATACCTTTGTTATCTTTTGCTAAACTTAAACTATAGAAAAGAAAGATGTGCATACTCTGAAATGTTTTTATTATACCACTTGTATTTATGAAGCTTTTGCTATACGTTTTATATATCTGAGGAAATGCATACACCTCATAGCGGTCTTCGATCCATATGGGATATGATTGGGGCCACGTGTTGTTTGTCAACGTTGGAAAATTTTAATTGGCCCTAATCTCATGCATAATCCCCGGTTTAACGAATGGGGGCATGACACGTTCTGTCTGTTGATCTGCTATCCTATCTTTGGAACTGTTTGGCCATGGATTATTGATCTCTATGCTTCTACAATTTGGTATTTGCATTGAACCTTATCAATCTGGTCACTGATTTTGGATTGTATATCAAAGTCCAACCATATGTTTGCTAGCTCTGATCATGTCTTTAAATCAGATCATCTATTTGCTAGATGATTGCCAAATTTTATAATCTGCATCTAGGTTTCCAGATCTGATTGTCTATTTTTAGATTGGGTCACTGTATCCGATCATTTATCTCTGGGTTGGATTTCTGGATCTTATCATTTGTTTGCATGTATAGTTTCGTGACTCTTGGCTCTCAACTTCATTTCATCCACACAACCGAGCATTAAAATTGCTTCTGTTCTGTTCATTTGAGGCATCATCAACATTGCCATTCTGCACTGTCGATCTCCAGCTTGCTTCGCATTGCTTAAATGCATCAACCAGCTGCATCTGGACTGTCACATTCATCATATCAGAAGCCATTCATCATTATCCAAATCCCAAGTACTCTTTCAAAGTATTTTGAGTTGAGTGGGGAGGTGGTCGGGTGCACTGGGAAGAGAATATATTAAGTAATTGCAGCAATAAGATAAGGAATATATTAGGTAATCGAAGTAGTCTCAACGGATTGCATTAGTTATCAAGGCTATCGGATTAGACTGTGATAGATCTTTCAGATTTTTTGGTTTATTTTTTTCTTATCGGTTTACTATAATATAGATCTTCCCCAGTGAATTAATAATACAATTGATTTTATGAAAGTATTCTCTTCGTTCACGGATAAAATGTAATGATAATACTATCTTTTTTATGGAAGTTTTCCCTTTGTTCGTAGATAGAATGTAACATTGTCATGGGGTGAGGTACTTTAGTTATTTTCAAACAGTTGGTTTCTGAATGACTTCTGATTAGATATTAGAGCAAGTTTTTTTTTTTTTTTCTTATAAAGTGATATTGTTAAAAAGAATGACACTTCTTTTGATCATCATCATCTCCAAAGCCTTGTCCCAACTATGTTAGGGTGGGCTACATAAATTTTTTTTTTCCATTCTGATCTATAATGAGCCAATTCCTTAGATAAGTTGCACTTATTCAAATCTATCGTTACTACTTCAATCCATCTCCTCTTTAGCCTACCCCTTCAATGAAACTTCTTTTGCTATATTTCTTATTTGAAAAAAAAAAATCAAATTTCTAGATAGACTGTAACAGTATGGTTTGGTCCCTGCTCATCTCTGGAAGGATAAGTCCATGGTTCCTTCTATCATTTTCTTTCTTCATTTGCTTGTGTATACTTTTTTTTTATTGCATAAAAACCAAATATTTCTTAGTTATATATATATATATATAGTACCCCGATCCTGAGAGCATGGTGCTCACAGTAGTACCGTGTGCACCAGCTGTTGGGGCCTGCCTGGGGCCCCAAAAATCACTGGACAGTGGGGGGATCAAAAGATCCAAGTGGGACCATCCTAGATATGAAGTTTGAAGCCAATCCCATGTATGTATATACATATATAAAATTATTGACAGTTGAACTTTCTCTACTTGAACCTTCTAATTACCCAGGTTAAACGTTTCAAGAAGCTCTTACAGAAGGCTGATGGTAAAGACTGTAGTAGTTACTCATTACCTGCTGGTTCAGTGGAAGCCCCTCGTGTCATTTATTATTATGGTGATGCACCAGCCTTTTGTGCTTAAGTAGTTGAATTCATGATTGTTATATTGATGTTTAAATTATTTCTTTTATATTTATATCTCACTCATGATGTTAAATTGCAATAACATTGGAGAAATTGCAAGAAAGTGTTTAATCAGAAGCATCAAGATGGCGTAGTGCTTGTTCCAAGTCAGTACAATCTGGGAAGACGAAGAAAGACGTCAATGGCACTTATAATTAGTCAGCTACAACTTGGGAGCTGGAGGATGTTGCAATGCAGATTAGATGGCCACAACATATTAATCATGAAAATTGGTAAGTCTATGGTTTTGACTTTGAATGTATATTATATTTATTTATGCTGCATTTGGAAGTACCTCAAATCAATGGGTTCGAACATTTTGACAGAAGGCCTGTACATTCAATCATTTGTGGGACAGCATGGACATTGGAAACCACATTGGTTGATTTCTTTTTTTACTAGAAAAGTAGTTCTGCACCTGGTGCAATAATGTTTTCTGCTCCATCTAAAATGTACTACAGAACGATGACCAACCATTTTGCCAAAATATTCAAGCCAATTGTAATTTGAATACATCCAATTTCACCCTTTGTTATATATTACTATCTGTTACAATAACATTTTTATAATCAGTTCTGGAGTGCATGTGTCAGTAGGTCTTTTCCTTTCAACTTCCCCTTTTCTTTTGGTGTCTTTTTTTTTTTTTTTTTTTCACTTTTGTTATCAGAAAATTAGATGAACAAGATCTTTTATTATTCATATATGACTGAAACCTTAACTATTGAATGTTCAGTAATAATAATAAAAACGTCAATTTGTTCCTTAGAACTTTGTATGTTGTTTTACATGGATGAGATCTTTTAACTGATAAAATAGGAGTATTCATCACATCTCTCAAACATTAATTATTAGATGTTTGTTACTGATAAGAAGTGAATGACCAAAGATATTTGTTTTCTTTGTAGGTGCTAAGAAATCTATACACACACACATTAAAATTATCTTATGCACACCTTGTGCATAGGTTGTACCCCTAGTGCCCCCCAGCACCACCTTCTCTTCTCTCTGCCCTCCCCTCCCCTCTCCAAAATCCATCCCTTGGGTTTGCACCCATTCGAATGGACTTGACCATTGGATCAACTGAACACCCATCCAAAATGGATTGGAATTGTGAGCCCTGGATGATAGGATTAGGATGATCGGATGGACCGATTTTTTGTCCATAGGAGGGCCCCAACTAGATCTTCAAATCCCCCCCAGGTCCCATCCCAAAGTGGGCTAGCATGTGGGCCCCTATGGAAAGCTCTATACACACCTCGCGCATAGGATAACAATTAACAGCTGGGTACGCGCGCGCACACAGGAAAAACCTCCTTGGAGCACTGGTGCTCATGATAAGGTGAGCACTGCGCGCATAAAACACCTAGTAGGGCCCACCTTATGATCCATCCGAGACCATAAAACAGATCCCTCTCTCTAGTTTGGCACCCATCCGATGGTTGGATCAACTATGCAGTCTTTTGGATGGTAAAATCTTGTTGGCCGTTGATCAAGTGGTTTGAAAGATGATTGGAGCCTCTATCACCATACATACGTAGGTGTCTTGGTGTTTTTGTTTTATTATGGGTGGGGGGGTCCCATCTCCATGCAAAAAAGTGTGCTCACCTTATTGCGAGCCCGAGTGCTCAATTGAGGGGATATATATATATATATATATATATATATATATATGGGAGATGCTCTCACCTTACTATGAAAGATAAGGTGGGGGCCCTCACATCCATATCCAATACCAACAACTTAAATGTGAGGGCCTCCTTATCTCTCATAGTAAGGTGAGAAATGCTCTCACAGGAGCATCTCCCTGTATATATAATTATTATTTTTTCCTTACAAGCAAAAACTTTTGTGCAATGGAGTTGTACTGTGGAAGAAGGGTTAGATCTCATCCTCATCGCCTGCCAGATAGCCCTTAGCTGCTGTCTCCAGGCAATCTTCCCATTGTAACAAGTCCTCAATGACCACTTCTGAGGATGACCATTTCTAAGGACTTCAGTTGAGCCAATCTTCATTGGATCTTTCTCCTGATACTACTGATTTGTGAGTTATTCACTCTTGTAACTTACACTTAATGTGCTTTATTATTTTTTTTCAAAAACAAAAACATGTCAAAATTAGTATTCCAAACACTTTTTTCCCTGATCTTTTGTATTTTAGGTTCATTTTAATTCCATGTTCCAGACATTCATCCCAGACTCAAAAGGGACAGATCACCTCACTGCTACATCCGTACGCATCATAACAGGACTACTGTTAAAAATGCTTGTTGGAACAGTAATGGTGAAAAACAGAGACTGAGAAATCCCGAGCAAGGATCAAAGTAATGGTTGTGGCTGGCATAGCTGCCCAAAGCCAAAACGCTACATAGCAGCGTAGTGGTGTGAATTTTTTTAAGTGATAAAAAATTCGAATCTTGTGTAGCGACCAATCTTGTGTTCTTTTAGTGATTTAGAACCATATAAGGGTAGAGACAACTTTAGGAAAGGCTATTGAGGAGAAGAAATAGGAAAAGCAATGTTTCAAATTAAAATTGCTTGGCTTTACTAAATTTTAAACCGTGGCACCACTAATAGCGGCTGCTATTTTGGACCATGATCCGAATTAGAAAATAGAGGAAAGAGGGAATTAATTGAAAAAAAGAATAGAAAAAAAAAAAGGAGAGTTCACGCATACATTTGATCTCCACATGAAGTTAAATACTATATGAATAGATATGTGTATAATTGATATCAATGGATTGTTCTGAAATCTTGATATTTGATAAAAATGAGTTTCACCATGTGACTGGAAAAAAAATTCATAATTATGGGTTATCACTTACCAGACACCTATGCAAGATCTTAATCCTACTGCCAGCATCTGAGATTGTATATTTCGTATATTTTGACTGAATAATGACTAGAGGAAATGGGTCTCAGTAGTTGTGTTTTGCCATGCTGTTACATTAGGAATAAGCATAGTTGTTTATGTTTTATCTTTTATCTTTTAAGAAAGTTTAACCCTAGAAGCCAAGATGGTGCAAGTGGATTGGCGAACACTTGGCTTCCATGAGATCCTGGATATCATTCTCCATCCTGTGGCTGCATGGGTTTCCCATCTTTGAGGGAAGGCAATGTCAGTTTCGCAAAAGACAAACATCTATGCCCAATAAATCTGTGGCTTACACACACCAAGTGCTGTAACAAACATGCCGACATTACTACCTTGGATTGCGTATTTCCATGGGTCAATTGATTTTCTCCTTGCTTCTACAGATAAAGCAGATGATGAGAATGACTTGGATGTCAGTGCCAAATGGGCTCAACCCAGGAAAGTGATATTTTGGCCATGGTAGAACGTGCAAGGAAGTTTCAAGACAGACTATGACAATCCCCTAAGGCGCCTTGCTGGTAAGCTGTTTAACTTGGATTGATTGATAGAAAATGGCTGAAGCATATCCCTGGTATCAATCAAATCAGGATTTCCGTGGAGATGCATCCCAATTGTTTTTTACTGAAGTACAGAACGGATAACTAAGTCACTTAATTTTTTATTTGTCTTGGTTTGACATTTCTGTGCTTAATTCGTTATGGTATTAAAGTATTTCTAGCAAGAAAGTTGTTAATTTCCTTAAGCCGTCTTTCACAGGACTTTAATTACTCAAATGCACCAATGTTTGCCAAACATAGTTTTTAATTTTGGGTCTTTGATCCCTTAACCATGGTGGGCACCAAGACTGGGAAAAACCTTTAGATGTTATGGATGACAAAAAATATGTACCTGATCGATCTCTGTATCTCTTTAAGCATTCAATTAGTATGACTAATAAGATTTGCATCTGGGAGAAAAAATAATAAAAAGCATCACTGCTGGAAATATTGCAACTTACAGTATTAATCCTTGACAATTGCACATTTTGGAAATTCAAACTGCTCAATCAAAACCCTTCTCCATGAATTGGCATTTGGCAGGCTCAAAATGATTTGCTCGTGTTGAACATATGTAGAAGATGCTATTCACTATCAGGTTCTTTACTAGGAGTTGAACAGTGAATGTTGCAGCACCCTATCCCAATTTACAGTGGAGGATGTGATCCAACAGTTTGGAATTTATGAAATATAGGCTTCTCACATTAGATTTCAAGGGCTAACTGTAATTACAGTGTCCTCCAGCAAACACCAGATCATTTCTATAAATTATTTTATATGAATGCATGTTGTGTTTAAATGAAATGTCAGATACTCAGATTGTTAAATTCTCTGAGTGTTCTTTACATGTGGGGTCAATCAACATGATTTTTGTGCCAGAATATATATGTACATAATATTAGCTGCACAATGAGTGCTATGGATCCGGTAGAGATGCCAGCAACATTTTGCCCTGCGCAGTGTGACCTGATTTTTATTAGATGCTTGCATCAGATTATGGATTTAGAAGCCGGGTGAAACCAACTTGGGCCTGAAAAATTCAGATTTGCCTAACACTGATGCAATTTAATGGCACCAGTCCTGAAATTTATTGCAACTCCATTTTTGCCATTTTTATGTGATACAATGAAACCAGGCTTAAAAATTGTGTTTTTTCCCCATGTCTTTTTACAAAATTTAGCGGGGTGGATTCTTTGTTTAAACTGATAAATGGACTGATACTTGTTGGTCTTGGATGTATTTGAAACCTTCTCTTAAGAACCATGATCTTGATGTTCAAGGTGTGGAATTTCTTGCCTGCCCTAGTATCAATAATACTCTGTTGGATGTATAGAATTTTTGGATGATGAAAGCTCTGCCAGATGGCTCTCTTTTGGGTTAGTGATTGTGTTGATCACATGGTGATTATGGAGTGAGAGATTTTGATTGAAGCATTGCCCATTATTATCTAACATGTGAAACGATGACTGAAATTTACAAAACAAAGATGTTGATTACATAACCAGCAGGCAGAGAGCTCTCACATCTTCCCATTGCTCTCCCTAAGAAGTATCAGAACTACTATTCAAAAAAAGTATCAGAGGCGGCAGGCACTGATCAACTATGCAAGAGCTTGACCTCTCTCTAGCAGAAATCCATTATTTTGCAGAAGTCCAGCCTTGGCCATAGATCGAGAATGGCCTCTCTCGTGGAAAACATGAAACACCCTTTGAAGATGAAGGCTTAGCTTCGCCGGCATCTCTATCTTCTTCTGCAATTGTATCCAAGATTTTTGATACTCTACGCCGCACAACACAGACAATCTGTGGTGGGGCAACTTCAGTGATGAACCTTGAAATGCAAGAACTAGCCATCCTCTCAAAGTATAAAGGTTAAAACAAAACTGAGGACACCCAACTAGAGTTATGGAAGGGGGAACAGCAAAGGCCTAACAAGGAAAGAATATCACAAAGGAGAGAGATGTATGAACACTATACAGGAGATGAAAATACCTAGAAATTTGAGGAACGCAACAGGAGGGAAAGGTTGCAGATGAATAAGGTTGGTTCAAGTACTAAATCAGGGGATGACCAAAAATGTAAAAGTAGCAACAACCCAGAAAGAGAGATGCTTGAAAAGTTGAAATAAGCTACAAAAGTAGGTAGCTGAAGAACCAAAAAGCAGATGAGGGCAAAGATTACCTAAGTTGGAGATAAGACTGCAGAGAAAAGGCAGGAATCCACCCTCTGAAGGCAGAGGGAAATGAGAGAAGCTTGTAGATAACAAGTTCATAGTCTTTGAAATTTATAACCATATGATTCCATGTGAAGTCAAAGATGTCTTGATCAAGGAGACCAAAATGCAGCATTCTCTCACTTTTTTTGTATTAAATGCTTGAATTGGCTTTTTTTTTATTTTATAAAGCTGTTAAGTTCTGTCGACACGTGTCTTATCTTGATGGGGCAACGTGGTAGTCTGTGAATGGACTGATAGCTAGTTAAGATAGCATTTGTTGTATCTGCTTTGTCTTCTTTGGAAATGATAAGGTATTTTAAATAAAATTACCATGAAGTAAGGAAGCATTGGGAAATTCTCTTTGTTACACAAAAACATTGCTTGGGTGAGGGTTGGATTTGGTGAGTATTGTTTAGAAACCAGAAGATTTCAAATGGATTGAGTCTAGTCAACTCAAAGAAGTGACTGAGTCTTGATTGAAAAAATGTAGAAAAATCAAGGTTGAAGTAAGTTTGTGATATTAAGGTAGTCATTTGTAATACTGAAGGAAAAACATATGGCTGTTTGTCAATCTTAAAAAAGAAAAATGCTTCTATGAGAGACACTCACAAACTTTATGAGAGATGAGTGGAGGCCCTCACATTTAAGTTAGGGGTCCTTACATTTAAGTAGGTGAGAGTGGATATGGAAGTGAGGGCCCTCACCCATCTTTCATAAAGCTGGTGAGAGTATCTCTCATAAAAGCACTTCCCCTCAAAAAATATAGGTGATTATTTGTAACCTTACCTACAATTATAGTAATACCATTCTTTAGCACATGATTGGGATCAAGTATCATACCACAATGGATAATTAGAATACGTGGCGCGACAGCGCCGGTTGATTGTGTAATGGCCCACACCAGCATGGCTATCCAATTGTTTGTTATGTGGTTCCATAAGTATGCCACCCACATGGCTTGTCCTTTGTTTTCTTTCAGAGCCAATAGAAAGAGGGCAATTCAATAGTTCATGCAGGGCTAGAAATCTGTAAAGGTGGATCCACTTTTCAGTAACCTGACCGCTGACACTGGATGGACCATGTTGGGACAACAAACCCCATCCAGTGGTCCATATTCAACTGCAAAAGAGACCATCTGATAACTGGGGCAGTTAAAGATTTGTTCTATTTTCTGTCCATGGTACCCAATACATGATGAATGATCTCAATCAGTACTAAAAGGAAGATGGGCCACACTTGACGTGGTTTTGATCGTCTTGTTTGGAATATGCCGAAATCTTAGGGTTTATCCTAGTTCAGAGAAAGAAACCTCAAAGATGTAAATACCTCATGGATTCTTCAATCCTCACTCGTTGCCAAACATGACTTTTTTTAAACAATTGAAAAGTGTTCAATCAGTGGCAGATCTAAATGTTACCACCATGTGGGTGCAGTTGCATCCATGTGATTCTAGAAACCCCTTGGATAAGACATTGAAATATCGAATTTCATTATTTAACTTCTTCACTGATCATATAATGCACCACCCAAATGAAAATTTTGGGTCCGCCATTGTGTTCAATTAGTGCCGGTGTGCCCCTCATCAAAAATTTTTCGCTCCTAAAAACAATGTGATAAGTTTATAAACTTTAAGGTTTTTTTGGTCATTCTGCCAGTTTTGCCCCTCCTCATCTACAATTTCATTTCTTAAGAAGGAAAAGACTTATAAAGTTTCAAGGTTGTTCTTGTCTTTGGCTTGGTTCCAAAAGAATAGGTAAATTTAAATGAGAGTTGTAAGAGTAAAGCCTTTCTGCGCAACTAATTGGATTTGAGCATCTGGACTATCCTTTTTTTTTCAAATAGAGTTGGTCCAATCATGTTTGAGATACATTTAAAATATGACGTATTCAATCTTATGGTGGGACCAACCCCTATCAAAGTAAAAATTTGGAAAAGTCCCCTTGAGAAGAGGCCGTTTATTATAAGTAGTATGGATATTATTCCATGGCTCTTTATCTTTTTTTAAGAATTGGTTATTTAATAGCTATAAGTGATGGAGTCTGGATCCCCGTTTCATAGAAACAGGGAGATACTATTTCCAATCAACATTTATCACAAAATCTTATGCGAGCTAATGTAACCTCTCAATTGCTTTCTTGGAATGAAGAAAACCAATGAAAAGTTTTTATATGGGTGGCGAATGTGGATCGGATGAAACAATATCTCCATGTTTCTATTAAACAAGGGATCCCAACTCTAAGTGGTGCTCTCTCAACCATCCATGCCTACCGTAGGCATAGTGGCACATCAACTTATTAGAAACAACCATACAATGGATTTTCAGTCATCCATTTATATCATAGGCATCATGGCCCATTAAATAGCAACAAGTAATCAACGTACAAATTTTCATTTATTAGTTTTCTGTTCTTATCTATAGATAATCATTAATTAATTATAGGTGAAATTATCTACATGTGATAAATCCGATATAAGCGCTACCTTATTCGAGTGAGATACTAACTCTTAATCCTAAAATAAAGAGTAAATGATTATTTTTAGTAGTTTGAATTCATTATAGTGAGCACTATTATATTTATATTTCAACCGTCCTTCAAGTTTTGAGAAATTATTTGTAAAAATATTAAAATATTCTCAAATTTAGAATTTTCACATTCGATATGAGTAAAAAATCTATGCAAAAAAAAAAAAAAAGAAAATTTCTTCTTTAGATTAATAGTAAAAAGCAATTGTAAGTGCCTAAAAATAACGGACTTGGTTTAGATGGTAATGGAGTTGATAATGAAATTGTTTAGCTGATTAAGAGCGTCACTGGAAATCCTGAACCTGAAAGGGAGAAGAAACATAGGTCAAAGCCCCCGGCTGCTGTCAGCCGAAGGCACTCCGACGCCTGAGTTAGTGTAGTCACTGAACTAAGGTGAAGTGAGGGAGAAGAGAGTTCAGGAAGATAATGCAATGTAGATGTTTTAGCATGTACCTCTCATGGTCTTACCATGCACGTATATATAGGCAAGTGGAGGTAGGTGAGGGAGCTTGTCCCATCAGCCCATACCTAGAATCCTGAGTGAGGGTAGGTGAGGATTATGTCCCATCAGATCTTTTCTCAATCCCACACATAAATGTGGATGTGATTAGCTGATAGGAAAATGCCCTTATCGATAGCCGGCGGCCACCCTATCTGCCAGTAGCCGTCCCATCACATAATGTGGATTGAACGCTCAGTGTCCACCTCGGTTAGTGGACCGAACTCGGAGAAGGCACCGAGGTCAGTTAGTGCAGGAAGTCGGGCATTGCTGCGAAGGCGCCCGAGACCGAAAACGGAGGAGCGCGGTTGGTACCCTTACCGAGACCGACTCCATCGAGGTGCCAGCTGGTGTAATGCCGAGCTGGAGGAAAGGGGATCGAAGCCATCCCTGATTGGTACTTTTACCTAGATCAGGATAACCTCGATCTCGGGTAAACACCCCACACAGCAATAAATATAAAGATTTTATTGATCCCCTCTAAAATAGATTAAGGCTTCCCCGCTATTAGTAGACTATATCTTGCCCCCTCTAGAAAAGATTCATATGGTTAATTGGGATTTTTAGATGGGTGGTGGCAATTCTAATGCCATTTGTCAACTTTGCATGTCGTTGCATGTAACTTTCCGAAATAGATAAGGGAAGTGCTCCTATGAGAGGCATTCTCACCAACTTTATAAGAGATGGGTGGGGGTCCTCACTTTTATATCCACTCTCACCAACTTAAATGCAAGGACCTCCAACTTAAATGTGAGGGCCCCCACCCATCTCTCATCAAGTTGGTGAGAGTCTCTCATGGGAGCACTTTCCAATAGATAACATGGATTTGCAGCGGATAAGAAGTGTAGATTTTGAAAAAGAAAGGGCATATGCGCTATGTCGCGACTGGCATAATGACAACACGTGAACGCACGTGACTGCGGCTTCTGGTGTTGCCCAATGCCGGCCGTTCGAGTGCATCCTTGTATTGTATTTGCATGGGAGCGACGGCGATGTGGATAAAAGAAAACGTGAGAAGATTTTTCCTGAGGCATTGATGTGGGTCCCATTTTCATCTTTGGACGGTGATCTGAACGGTTCAAATGATAGGATCCACTTCACATCTAGGGTGGGCCCTTTGGATCACTCAAGACTCAACTCAGAAAATGTGATACCTGATTTACACTTGTATTTCTGATTATGTTGATGTGTAAATATCATTGATTTGGCAAATGTAAAGCTAATACTAATACAAAACATCTATGTAATTTATTTTAGTTAACATGAAATCACACTTGCATGATATATATATATATATATATATATATATATATATATATATATATGTGCGCGCGCGCACCATCAATATGATTGATACACATCAATTTTTCATCTCACCAATTTTAGCTAATGATTTGATCATCTGAAATGTCAAATTTGATTGCTTCTTCTATTTTGCCTTTCAATAGAGTACACATTTCATCTAGAATTCACGTATAGGAAGAGAGCCCAAACACTTAGGGGCGAGGTGGCCAACTAACTGAGCAATCCCTATTCTCATTTTTATCTTGAGACATCCGCTCTAGACACATAAATTGTTTTCATTAAAACTCACTTAAAAGATTTAAAGCAATTATAAATGATATGGGGCTACAAAATGGCACCCGGAGCCGACTCCACTATCTTTTATTTATTTATCGATAATGGTAAATTAAATTAAGGATAACATACAACAGTAATTTTAACTGTAATCCGACTCCACTATCTTAGATTCTTTTTATCAAAATCCAAGCCCAACCCGGGTCACTAAATACAAATAAATACCTAGTCCTGACAGGACTTAATTCTATTTATTGACTTGTAGGTATCTAATTGATGAGCCTTTTTCCTGAAAATTGATGTATCGTCCACCTTTAGGCTTGTTTGTGGTTGGATGTACCTTAGACTAATATCTTGGCCTCTATTATAATCTATGTTCTGAAGAATCTATTGGATCATTTTATTTTTTTTTAACCACATATTGAAAGTTGATTTGCCTTAGTGAAGAAAGATAATTTTAAATAGCTTAGATTTTAAAAATAATGCTCCATTGAAAGGTGATATTTTACTATTTATTATTCTTGCTCCCTTTTGTATATTCTAATCATGAGATTGTTGAGGTCAACGTGCACCTTCGCTCATGAGCGGTCATAATTGTGGTCGAGCCCTCGCCCTCACCAAAAACTATTGTTGTGCCGTTTCCTATCACCAATTGGTTTTGGGATAAGTGGTAGCTCAATGGGGTGTAAGATCCTATAAGTAGTATCAAAGCCTGGTAAGTCAGGTATTCGAATCACGGGACACGCGTTTTGCGAGTTCCCAGCAGCTGGTTTTGGAATAAGTGGTAGCTCAATGGGGGTGACGTTGCACAAATATGCCATATTCTTTGAGTCTTTGGTCTTTGGTATATGTCATATTGTGATTTTGATACTGATAACTTAACCCACATTAATATTTTATGAAATTTAACGTTAGTTTTACAAATTGATTCACCCTTCATCTTCAGAAGACATTATTGAGCACCTGAAGTGATTTTAATTAATTGAGCAATTTTAGCATACTTAGTTAGACTAATTCCACTCATAGCCCTCATTTAGAGAAACTTGACACCAATTTGACCATTATTATGTAAAATCAAGTTTGAGACCTAAAAGCTGTGATTAAAGATTATTTAATTGAAGTGATATATAGAATTTTTGAGGATTTTATTGGAAAATTATCATTACATGGCTGTTGTACGAAATAATGCCTCCTAACTCAGACATCACAAATGAGTACTTGATAAGAGTGACGCTAGCGTCACTCCCCATAATTATGGGAAGAGTACTTTCGTGCTACTTGAGTTAAAAGGTACTATTTCGTGCACCCCCTAAGTAATGAAAATTTTTCAGTAAAATCCTCTAGATTTTTTGAAGTGATAATCCACAACGCATGCTTTTCATAACATCCCTCCACCAAGCCTGGTACGTCCTTGTTCTGGCCGGATTTTTCTTTGGACTTCCTATCATTTAATTGAAGCCCGGTACGTCTGATTATTAACTGGGCCAATCTATATATATAGAAGGCCGGCCCAAAGCAGACTGGGTCCAAATATGGCCCGGTCCATGAGCATCATGTGTAATGGTCTATAAATTTTGTTATTTTGGATATTTGTAGAGTTAATTAGGGGTTTTTATAGAGCCAAGTCCAGTTATATTCCATGTGCTGAATCTCATACAATATTATAAATCAAAATCCTCACATTGATACAGGATGGGCTATCTCTAGCAAGATTTTAGATTTGATGAGGATATAGCACTTCAGAGAAACTGGATCCTCAGAGGCTTTCACATAGAGAAATCTTGAGTAATAGGAGTGCAACTCCATAGTGGAGCCCACCTAATGAAATCCAAATGGTTAAAAAAAATGCCTCTAGTTATATGGGGTATCCACAATTTTTTTCTTTTTTTTTTATCCCAGCTGAGCGGGGCTGGGACCCCTAGTCCTATGAAGAGGGAGCCCTTGGGCTACGGGGGTACACCTCGGGTGAGGCAGGGTATTCCTCTGGTAAGGGGAGTTCACCTCTTGCGAGGTAGCACAGCGTCGGGTGAGGAAAAGTGCCTTCACACAGGTTCGAATACTAGGAAAGCAGGTAAGATCAAATACCTCTTACCACTCTTCAAAACAAGTTCGTACCATAGTTGTAATTACATTTTCTCATCAAGCAGCGAATCCAACCGCGGAACAAACTTAGATTTGCGTGACATATGAGGATATGCCATATATATCCAGAGGTGTCAATTTTGAATATTTTGAATTTCAATAGATTGGGTCCATGGTGGAGTTGCACTCCTTTTTAACACATGACATGATTTCTAGCTCTATGGTAACGCCTCATGGAATTGGATCCAATTTACAACTCTAAATAGGCTGACCCGACTAATTTCCTTGATGATGAGGACATCCGCAGGGCAACGAGGATAATGACGATGTCACGATCACTCCCCCATGGCTCATCCAAACCTCCCTGCCGCCCATGACCAAATAAGACGACTTGTGAGGCTATCATCCTACCTCCCTCATTCTAAGGTGACCCACATTTCCATCTCTTTGATAAGCGAGCATCGTTGCTCATCAGTCATATCAGTCCTTGAAAGGTCTAATCTGTCTCCATTCTTGCTTTTTCTGTTAACCCTTCTCTCTCACATGTTGCATTCACCCACGCCCATCACTTCCACGCGCATCATCAGTTCATCACCAATACATTGCATTGCATTTACATGTAAAGCTTATTACTTTATACTCAAAGTTGAAGCAGCCTCCTCCCTCACATCAAGACAACCCTCGTCTGCTAATGTTCAGTACCATGTGATGATGCACAAATTGGCTTTGCACACCACCTGTCAAGTGATTGGTAATTAATGCAGTAATTAAAGAAGAGAGAGAGACACACAAATTATAGTGGTTCGGTCAGTATGGCCTACGTCCACTTCTGAATGACTGAGGTTGTCGGATATTTGATTATTTCAAGTGTGCAAGGAGAGCAGAGAGTACAAGCTTTGAGATGGAGAGAAGAGTTGTGCTCAGGTGTCTGTCTCATGCCCCCCAAGTGTTGGTGGGGCTTACAATTTATAGTCGCTCCCTCACAGGTTTGGGAGACTTTACAGCAACTTAGTAACCATTTCGGTGGAGATCACGGATTCTTCTCAACGGGTGAGGTAGTTGAGGTGCTATCCACAAGACTTAGTAAAAGATGAGATGAGGGTTGACTGTTTCCAAGGCGGTGAGGGTGAGGCTCCCGGATGCTCTCTTGATGACGTGGCCAGGCCTATGGACTTCTTTGGGCCGGGACCTTATTGGGGTAACCGGGTCCTGTAACATGAGTTGGGCCCTTGGGCTTGGCCCATCACCATGCATGCACGCAAACCATTTTCCTTATTTGTGACCTAGGTGAGAAGAATCATCAAGATGCTTTAAATTGAACGTGAAAAGAAAATGATGTGGAAAAAGACTCTAATGACTTATTTAACGAGGGATACTCTAGAAAAAAAAAATGAAAAAGAGAAAAGGAAGGTTCTTGTATTCACTCAAATGAATGATTTAGGGTTTAAGATTTAGAATTGTGCGTGCCGCTTGGGTCCGCCCCTGCGTACGCATCCACAAACTATTTACCCTACTATCAATGTGACATTGAACCATGGGGGCACCAAATATACGGAATCAGAGTCAGGGACCATGTACAGTGTGGAAGTGGGCCTCCTTTCATTGATAGGTACAATGAGGAAAAAAGTTGCCGCGTAAGGTAATGTGTCTTCTTCCTGAGGCCGTATTTCCGTAAAGAGAGAGAGAGACCGTTCGAAAGTGCATTCAATTCAAAAGTAAAAGATGATAGGCTGCACCACACGGCAATGGCTTGGTTCTTTGGCCCTTCCATGCCTAAATACCTTACCACCCCCTCTAGCTCACATTAGATTCACGAAAATGCCACTCACTGTCCTTTGCTTCTTTGTCCTGTCCGTAAGTTCCGGCTTAAGGAAAAGTGTTGGAAGTAGTAGCAGTGGCGGACGCAGGATTCTCATTCAAGCGGGGTGGACCCTTCCACCATAACATGTAGTCGGATTTTCCGAGCAAACACATGATATTTATGTGAGTTTCAGGGTGACCCCAGAATTTTCGTATGGATTTTAGAAGCGGACCCAAGATTTTTATGCATGTTTTGTTGGCGGACTCGAGTCCAACGGGGGGCAACTGCCTCCATAACCTTAGATTTGGGTACAGTACCCCCTTGAATATGAGTAATTACAACATGTTCAACAATAAACACATGCAGCGGTCTATTTCCTAGTAGTGGGGAAAAAATAAAGAAAGGATAAGTGATAAACTTGTATTGACTTAATTGCAAGGTTCTTAACTCAAATTAGTCTTGCTAAGTTCCCTCAGGCGTAATCAGCTGGTTAGGAGCATTGGTGTGTGAGCTTCAATCCCTAATATAGCAATAAAAAAAGAAAAGACCTATTCTGCTAAAATTGTAATAGGCTGTGTTACTAGAGTGAACCCTTCTGATTCAAGTGAGCGAGTCTCCAGCCCTATATATATAGTGGAATTTCTTTCGAAATTCACCATGTCCAGGAATTCTTGGACATGATGTGACATGCTGTTTCCTGGAATCTCTGAATTCCATATTTTTTATAGGAATTTCTAGATTCCAGCCACATAAAATATTTCGTTTGACATTTGGGAATTCAGGAATTCTACTACCTTTGCATTTTGGTGGAATTCCTGGATGTTCAAGCCCAAGGAGCATCCAGGAATTCCACTATGTTTGGGAATTCAGGAATTCCTCAGGCAGGAATTTCTGGAATTCCAGCAAAGAAACAGATAAATTGTGGTCTGTTCAACTGCCAAAACTCAGCTTGCCCCCCTCCTACCCCTTTCCTCGAACTTAGGCCAACCCAACCCAAGCCAAATTCTAGAAGGCCCAATCTGAAGACTCAAATGTGACCCGATCACCTGTCCAGACACCAGTCATGTTTATAGTTAACCCAATCGGACTGCGTTTGCCCAAAAATAAATGCTTAAGTTTCTTGATTCTACATACATAAACACAATACAAAAAATGTCCAAATCCAGTTGATTCATGCATTTGATTCTCACTTTCCTTCCCACATACGTTAGTCGGACAACTATGCTATAGTTTAGTGTCCAAGAAGTTCAGCCCCAAGCACGATCAATTCCAACCAACTTAGACTTTTAGTTGAGTAGATTGGACTAAGTTAGGCTCGGCCAAATTGCATTCATTTTTAGCTAAGTAAACTAATTTGCTTTAGTTTATAGGTTTTTTTTTTTCATACATGCCCATGCCTACTTGCCCTATATATATAGAGTAGAAAACCATTCACACACGCTTCCCATCAGTGCTACGTGTGGAACTCCAATGTGGGGCCCACTTATTGAAAATCCGGCCAGACAGTTTAAAATGATGTCATCTCCTCTTGTTACATATCCTCTTATTGTACTTTAAAAGTTTGAGGAAAATGTAATCGAAGGAGATGACATTCATTTTGAATAGTCCAAATTATCAATAGGTAAGCCCGAAGTTCCAGACATCCCACTCACAGGACCACTGAGAGGAACTCTTATCTAACCTAACATTCACAGCGTTGTCTTGCAGTTTTACAGTATGTGGCATTGTTTGAAAGTTTTTGGAGTGATGAAGGTGTTTTTCCAAAGGCATCCTCTATATAAGTCCATGCTGAGCTCAAAGATATCCACAACCACAAGCCTTTCCTTCCTTGTTACAAAGGCTTCTATTCTACCTCCATAAAAGATCGAGGAGAAAAATCAATGGCGGGGACTCAGCTAACCTCCATTGTCTTCACCCTGCCAACAGTTCCCTCGCGACCACCGAAGGCTCCATTTTCTGAGGTTGCCCCGCCTCGCTTTGTTAGTGTCTACAGGCGCAACGTTCATGTGACGCTCGACACCATCATGGAAGAAGATGGCCCAGAATTTATCAGGGATCCACATACATCTCCAATGCCATCGCCGCCACCGCCGCCGCCATCGCCAATTTCAGCACCATCCTTCTCATCTTCCACATTATGCTTCTTCGAAGCGCAAAGGACAATGAGGATATATAGGCAGACCTACCAGTGCACATAAGTGCACAAAAGTAGGGGGGGATGGATTTAGTCCATGGAACTTTGATGATTAATATTAATAAATGGTTAGCAGTCTAACTACGACATGCATGAGATTAGTGAGTTATTAGAGTTTTTATTTTTGGGTAGAAACATCTCGTCGATGTTGAGTTATTAGAGAGGGATTAATGTTGTATTTGATTTTACTTGTTCCTTGCTAAGGGAGATTGTCTTTGGTTGTTGCCAGTGCCATGAACACATGCTATTCTTTTTTTTTTTTCTTTTTTTTTTCTTTTGTTTTTTGTGTCACAACTTCAACTGGAGTAGTTTAATCAAAACAAGAAAGAAAGAAAATTCAACTGGAATAGCATTTCCAGTTGGAGACAGACAGCCACATTAGACCTTTCATGGAAATTGGAGAGAGAGAGAGAGAGAGAGAGAGAGAGAGAGAGAGAGAGAGAGAGAGAAAGGATGGTTGCGTTAGGTAGGTTGATAGCTAGCGTAAAATTTTATCACAACCCAAATATGAAATGAGAAGAAAACCATAGACTATTCGAAGCAAATGCAAAACCAATTACAAAGAAAACTGCCGAAGAGTGTTTTACGACCCCTCTTTTTTAAAATCTTTCTATTAAAGAGAATTAGGTAACAATAGAAGAATTTCAAGAAAATAGTGAATTTGTAAAATCTCTTCCCATATAGAGAAACTTCAATTTGAATAGTCACAGACGCAACAATAAAATAATACAATTCCTAAGAGTACAGATGCAAGTATCTGTCATTACCTAAAAGATCTCATACCAGAACACCACAAAAATAAAAAAAATTTAAAAAAAGGTATTGAAGAATCTCTGATTAGTATAACAATGCTAAATATCATAGATATGATTTTTATCATTCTTTTTATACATTTTTTGCATGGTATAAACTTAAAAGATCATTTAACTAATATATTATTAGACTGCTATGCTGATTTAGAATATCTGTTAAAATGTCCAGCAAAAAGAGGAGCTGCCCATCATAACTTTTCTGCTGAACATTACAGTCCTTGTTGCAGAACTTGCTAATTAGATGGAATGATAACATTCTATTATTCCCACCTTCCAAAAACTAATCCTACTCCTGTAACTGGTTTGGACACAAACAAAATCACTACATAGTCCTCACAAATTCAATCCTGAAACCTGCTTTCTTAGAGCCTTGATTGGACCCTTGGAACTCACTTGCCTGCATTTAGGTCACTTGTAAATCTAATTACATGTGACCCAGTCATGGGATAGAACAGAACCACTGTTGCTCAAGGTAGCTCAGGCTATCCAAATGCATGAATCTTCATTTGCGTTTAACAGAGTTATCTGGAATTGGGTCACAAAGATCCAGATGAGCCATAGAGGAGGTTATTAACTAGTGCACTGCGCATTTTGTTTGCAATGTTCCTTGATAACATCCTAGCCTGACTTCTTAGAACCCATTAGTCAAGATTCTCTATTTAACTGGCTGTACTTATTATTGTATGATTAGGTATTGGTGAAGGGTTTACTTGGGTGGATTACTATGATCCACATTCATATACTAATTCTTCTATTAAAAAAAAAAAAAAATTTGGCTAAATGTACCCAGCCAGTTTCTCTTGGTATTCTCTTCACTTCTCTTTTTTATCAAATCAAACCATTTTAAATAGATTTTTTAAATATTGATATTTAGATAATCTCAAAATGTAGCCTCATTCTCTAACATCCACACACATCTTATGGCCATTGTCAAAAGATTTCAAATAATCCCAGAGTCTTTTTTTAAAAGAAAAAATTTTATGGCATTCATACACGCATAGGGCGTTGAGCTTTAATCAGGTTCTGGTGTTATATTTCTCATGTCTGAATTACTGAGCCATTGGCTTTCAACCTTAAAAACAACACAATGCTATAAAAGAGACCTTGGCAGAAAACGGATTAAACTTGAGAGGAGATCTGATACTATTGCGTTCATGGCACAACCAAGGAAACGTAAAACCAAACTGCACTATGAACTCGGCCAGAGTCCAGGCTCGGTTTCATTGAGTATTGATGGAACAGTATCTTCAGCAAAATAAAACTCTGGCTAAAGGTAATTTCTTGATCAATTTTCACTCAATTGCAAGAGTAATAATATAAGAAACATATTATTTCATAATACATGAACACCTTTAATGCATAAAATAATTAGAATCTAGTGATTCTATACCTTCAAGAACCAAGTACAGAATCTTTGAAAGCTGCAAAATCTAGGAGGCTGTAGTCATCATCTTCATCATCGTCGTCGAATTCTGTACTTTCTGAAATCTCTGCAGTTGAGCTGTGATCATTGTTTGTTAACACTAACCCATCTTGTTGTTCCTCGAAAGGACCAAAATTCTGCACTGCATCATCTCTGTCAGCATCATTAAATTCAGAAAAATCACAGGCCTCTTCTACTCTGAGATCCTGAATAGCATTACCCACAAGCTCATTGGCTTCCTTCTTTTCCTCAGCACTTTTTGCCAAGGACAGAAGTACGTTCTTCGCCTTCTGGTCAGGTGGAAATTCAGATGTTTGCATTTCTTTGAACCATACAACAGCACTGCCAAAATCCTCATTCTTTCCATGGGCATCCATGATAGTCGTGAATATGATTTCGTTGGCTTTGATTCCTTGCATCCGCATCTCTTCATACACACTCATCATCTTCTCGAGATTATTTACCTTACCATACCCTTTCATCAGTGTTCCATATGTCACAACATTTGGTTTAAAGCCATCTTGCTTTATTCGTCGAAAGAACTTTTCAGCCCCATCCATGTCAGATGCATTGACAAAAGCGGATAACATCATGGTATAAGAGTGAAGGTTAGGAGTGCACCTGTTACAGAGGAGGGGGGGGGGCGTTGGCACTAAGAAAGATGTACAAATGGCACACTGAAATGAAATGATAAAGACATTGATTCTCTACCAGAAGAATGAAAATAGAAAGGAATACATTGAGGACCCAATAAGTACATCGCACATAAAATCATTTCACATGGTGTTGGTTTCTGGGCAAACCTCATTCACAATGGGGCCCATGTTTGGAATGGTTTGGATTGAGGGAACTGCATGCAGTCTATAATGGCATACAAATGAGTCATTATACTGTAAGTAAATGAATTAAAGTGAAAAGATATATTATACCTGTCTCTTCTCATGCTCTTTAACACGGTCCGGGCTTGTTCCACCATTCCAGATATCGCAAATGCATCGAGCAAAGTGTTATAAGCATCAAGAGTTGGCCTAAGAAGATAAATAGAACTATGAATTCTTTTTATCTTCTCCAGATACTGCAAAGAATTGGTATAAACAGAGATCTATTTACAGATATCATTATGCTGCACAATAATCCCATGTTGGGGCCACAACACAGAATAACAAATAGGCCAATGATGAAATTTTTTATCTTTGCCAGATACAGCAAAGAATTAGTATAAACAGAGATCTATTTACAGATATCATTATTCTGAAGAATAATCCCATGCGGCCACAAAACAGAATAAGAAATATCCCAATCTGCAGCACCAAGTTTATGAGCAAGAAGAAAACAGATCTTGCATTCTTATTCAAAAATTGAAGAAATACAAATTTACTAACTATACCCATGGTCTCTCAATTTTAAGATTCACCCATGCCTCCAAATGTACATAACTGTACACCAGTAGAGAGAATGGATGTTATTTGTCAATAAAACACAGGTGCATATATATATCAGATCTCCTATAGATTTACCAATTGTCAAATTTGCAGGAGATTCACCCAATCTTTCTAATTTACAAAACCGTACACCAGTAGAGAGCATGGATGATATCCTTAAATAAATACAGATGCATATATAAGA
Organism: Umbellularia californica; assembly: GCA_028538565.1. Lineage (NCBI taxonomy): Eukaryota > Viridiplantae > Streptophyta > Magnoliopsida > Laurales > Lauraceae > Umbellularia > Umbellularia californica. Next base: position 19,171,168 of record JAPQWN010000012.1, on the reverse strand, counting down.
TCCCCTCTACCATTTACGAATGCACATATCTGCAGTACACAGTGTCCCAAAATTACATTAGCATTTTTAGTTAGATGTCAAAACTCATTAACTGATGCAGAACCTGAACAAAATATTTTAAGTTTAACCAGCTTTTGTGAAATAACAACAAACTTCGCATTTATCATCATCAAAGCCTTATTTTATTCCATCTATCAAACTAACTTCACATGAACTTCCAGATTAAGCAGAGGACAAGGTGTCTAATTTGATTTCCTGTGCACGGAGACAGGAAACTAACTCAAAACAGAATATAAAGCAAGGTGAAAAAAAAACAACTTTTTATTCACTGCTAAACTAAACAGAGATAAAGAGAACGCTTTCTAATTCAAAGTGTGAGTTTTTAACATGATTCATTAGAATGAGGAACTTATCACATATTGACACATATCCACATGGATTCTCTAGTCAAAATTTTTTATTATAAAACTAGATTCTTGTTCCCAACTTCTGAGCAGTACAATTCCTGACCATTTATCATAAATATAGAAAAACCCAGAAAAAAAAAAATCATTGCTCAACGCACCTGACGCTGGCGTCCAGCATCTCCTCAAAAACTGCCAGTGCTTCTTCTTCCCTTCTAGCTTTAGCATAAGCTCTTATGAGAAAGGTATAGCTCACAACATCAGGTTGAATATCAGCTCTTTGCATCTGTACAGGAAATTATACTTCATGTTTCCATTGTCAACAAAAAGGGTTAAAACAATTGAAGATGGTTTCAAAGACAAAATAGGTTCAGTCCAGACAAAATTCAGGTAACCCAGATCTGGCTCGTGCCCAGTATGATTCAGCTCAAAACTTACCATATACTAGACTAGCCCGGTTATTAACTTGATTAAATAAGCAGCAGTGTAAATCCTTGGCTACAAAATCTCACCAAACAACTAATGGGATAATGACGCCAACCACTATTAAATCCTACAATCATAGATACAACTATGACAAATTGTATAGCATACTGCAACAAGCAATCTTATTTATACAATGAATCTGATTTACAAGTAAAAATATAAGGATTCAGGTGTGAATCTTACAACTCTTGGGTCGTCTCTCGCAAAGTTGTCAATTTCGGTTCGGAACACTAGCCAAACCGAACAACCCATGCAAAAATCTTCAGTCCATTTCGGATGACATTTTTATTTTTATTTTTATTTAAAGAAGGCTAAAGAGGAGTAGTTTTGTAATTTATTTATAAAATATACACAAAGCCCCCAACTGTATGCAAACTATAAAATAATTGCATGTCATATTACGAGTTGAGATTCAAGAGTCCATGTTTAATTTCACATTGTCCCGTACACAACTTTTGAATAATAATTTGGCAGGAGAACATACTGCATTATTGATTTAGTAGAATAAACTAAATGTACATAATTTATATATTATTTTTAAAATTATAATGTTTTTTTTACATTTATCTTTTTTTTTTATATTTCTCTGAAGAAAAAACTCCAAAATGTATCATTGAAATTTCAAATCAGCCGAGACAGTTCAGTTTTGAGCCAAAACGAAACAGGGTCCAAAATGAAACATAGAACTATGCTCTCTTGTTTAACTGGTGTCCATGGAAATTCCAATTCTATTTTAATGAAGATCAAGTTATTGTGTTCATCTCTTCAAGTGTTTTTTTTTCCCCTGCACGTAAGAAGGGAAGCTAATGATGTGGTAAATGTCGGCTAAGCAAAGGGTGAATAGGGATGATTACTATTCCGGTCCTTTATTGAAGTCTTAGTTTTGTTTGATCCAATAGTAGTCCAGGATGATGATCTTATTATACCCCTGCATAGCCTTTACTTCCAAGCTTTTTTGGCTCCTATGTAGTGAGTCCATACCATTTTCTATCATATTGAAATCTAATTCATCAGCTAATCAAAAACAAACTAATTCATCAGCTAATCAAAAACAAACATCTAGCATTCTGACTGGAGTCTAGATCTGGTAAGGTAAAACCCCACGGTGACCGTGAGTGGACCAACCACTGTCTGCCAAGTCACCGTGGGGCAGCCTGCCATGCATGCGGGCAGCGGTGACGTGGCGAACCATGGTTGGTCCACTCACAGTCACCATGCATTTACCCACTCAGAGGATCCCGATTCTTCTGACCGTTAATCAGCTCTATTACCATGACAACTACTAGCTGAGGAAAAAATGACTATTACTGCTAGGTTATGAAACCCAAAAAGAAACACACAGACTTGTGATTGAATCAAATGACCCTTGGTTGCATCAAAACACATAAATGAGGTACTTTCTTTATACAAATCATTTGAACAGGATAGTAACCCTTGATTAAGGCTAATTATAACCTATCAAAGATTTCCTAATATACATCTCTAGATACAAAGCATTACTAAATATATTGTTCACAAAAAAGAAATGATAAAATACACATCTGCATGATGTATTATACTGTGGTCCTGCTAGGATAGCGACCAGTAGTACTTCAGTCATATGGTGCTCTGCAGTACCATTTTCGCACAAGTGTTTAAGAAACCAACACAACAAATGAAGCCATTTTACACAATACCTGGTCATAGATACTCGAAACCTCCTTGTAATTTGTTTCAAATGACATTAGGCTATTAAAAGTGCGTGCAGATCTGGGTATTCCTCTTTCAGCCATCTTTCCAAATATTTTACGGGCTTGATCATAGCTTCCTGCTTTCCCATACATGTATATCATCAAATTGAACATTTGCTGGTCTGGCTTAAAGCGCGACATCTCATCATTCAATAAAGTCTCAAATATTTCCTCAGCTTCTTTATATCTGTTTCCCTGGCCATATTCCCAATACATTTTCTCACGTAAATGCTCAAAAATAGAATTGAGCAGAAAAACATAATGGTCTAAGTAAACTCATTAGCAGCAACAAAGTATTAATAATGATTAATGAACAACAAAACAGAAGAAACAGACATGGGTTGCTAAAGCAAAAGCCAGAAAAACCACGAAATGTTTTTTTTTTTTTTTTTTGAATGGTAAAAACCATGAAATGTTTAAACCAAACGATCTGTTTTGAAATAACAAAAAAATGCAGAGACTTCGTTTTGGCAGATATGATAATATAGAGGCTGTTTCTGTTGCGAGAGATGTACATTGGTCAAACGGAGAGAACAAACCAGACCATTGAAGATATGTCAAGAGCCTGTGCATTGGACTTCAAGGACAGTTGGGACGAGCAGTTTCCACTAGTTGAGTTCGCATACAATAACAGCCACCATTCAAGTATCAAGATGGCACCTTTCAAAGCATTATATGGCTGAAACTGTCGATCTCATATGTGCTGGGAAGAGGCAGGTGACGGGAGGATACTTGGCCTTGATTAGGTACAGACTTCGACGGATGATATCAAGAAAATCAAGGGCAAGATGAACGCAACTCAAAGTAGGCAGAAAAGCTGTGCGGACAATCGCCGGAGAGAATTGGAATTTGTTGTGGATGATTATGCATTTCTCAGAGTTTCTCCAACTAAGGGAGTCATTAGGTTTGGCAAGAAGGGGAAATTGAGCCCAAGGAATGTTGGACCATTTGAAATCACTCGGAGCATCAGCGATGGTAACACTTATGCACTTGAACTACCACCACAACTAGCTGGAGTGCATAATGTGTTTCACGTATCTATAGTCAAGAAATATCAGCCCAGCCCTCTCGTGTGAAAGATTATGAATCGATTCAGATGCAGCCAGACTTATCTTATGAGGAGAGACCCATGGCAATTCTAGAAACAAAAGAAAAAGCCTTGCGGAACAGGATAGTGAAACTGATTAAAGTTTTGTAGGAACACTACAATCTGATAGAGTCCACATGGGAGACAGCGGACGAGGTCAAGCAGAAGTACCCCCACCTTTTTCCACCAGGTATGAGTTAAATTTGGACCACCAAATTTCCTAGACTAGGGATATATTCGGAAAAGCCTTAGTACACCTGCAGTACCCGATCTCCTCAGTCTAAAGAAGGATGAAAGCCGGCGTATGAACATGGATAGTCATGCCATCAACAAAATCACGGTGAAGTATTGCTTCCCTATCCCTAGACTTGATGATATGCTTGATCTTATGACTAGTGCTTCTATCTTTTCCAAAACTAATCTTCACAGTGGCTACGTCAAAACAAAAGTAGGCCAAGTGATGAATGGAAAACAACTTTTAAAACTAAAGATGGTCTTTATGAATGGTTTGGTTATGCCTTTTGGTCTTACTAATGCTCCTAGCACATTCATGCGTTTTATGAACCAAATAGGTGTTATGGCCTTGCCTACTGATCTTGTCCCCTTACGTCTTGAAGCGTGCCCTAGTGCTAAAGCAGATAACTTCATCAAACACATGCAACAGATACATAAAGTTCAACACCTTATCGTCGCTAGCAATGACAGTTACAAGGCTCATGCGGACAAGCGTTGTCGTTTCCTTGAGTTTTTTGAAGGATACATGGTTATGGTACATATCCATCTGGAAAGGTTACCACTGGGAGCTAATAAGAAGTTGCATCTACGTAATGCAGGTCCATTGAAAGTTTTGAAGAAGCTTAGCTCCAATGCCTATACTCTAGAGAAACAATCCGATCTTGGTATCAGTCTCACATTCAATGTTGCAGATCTCACACTCTACCGTGGGCATGACAATGAGAAAGATTCCGAAGAACAAGCCAATACCTTACCAATTGCTCTTCCACCAACGGGTCAAATCATTGATGTTCTTGATGATCAGATTGTTTCTAGTCGTCAAGGAGGATTCTAGAAGTGCCTTGTCCATTGACAAAACCGTCCAATCTCCGATGCTACATGAATTACTGCTATTGACTTCCAGCGCCTGAATCCGGATCTTTGTGAACATTATTGTGTTATTAACTCACCAGAGTCGAGTTCTTCCAAGACAGGGAGAGCTGATGCAGTATGGACTAGGCCCAAGAAAGCCACTAGGCCCACGTGATTGACCCAAATGTCAACCCGGCCCATTAGGTTCGGTCCAAAGGCCCAACTAACGGAGAGCTACTATGGCATTCTATTTTTATCCTATTTCTATTTCATAGTTCAATTAGAGAACTATTTCTAATTTTATTGTTTCATTAGGATTAGAAGCTTCCTAATTTATTTAGAAGTCTTAGTGGCTACAAAATAATACTCTATATCTAGTTGAGTCCTTCATCGTAGTTGATCATGCTTATTCCAATTAATTAAAGATTTCCTGAGTCTTCAGTTATGGTGTGTTTTATGGTTGTCAATGTTTTATGGGTTGGAATCCATCATTGGATTCAATTAATCCTTCGGGAGATTGGTCTATTCTTTGATCGCAGATCCAGAGTTGCGCCAGGAAGCCATTCATGGGTATCTACTCAAACCATAAATCCATCACAGTGTGAGAGCTCCGAGTATTCTCTGTTTTATTGCTGATGTTTATGCCAACATCTTAGGGGCTTGTTCTGGAAGTTGTTTAGTGTGCAATATTGGATCATTCTATCCAAGTGCTTAAATTCAGTGCAAGTGAATTACTGGAATCAGTCATACTGCAACAGATTTGGATCTGAGTCTACCTGACTGAATCCAAGTGCTTAAATTCAGTGCAAGTGAATCTCTGCAATTGGTCGTATTGCAACAGATTTGGATCCGAATCTACCTGGACTGAATCACCACCAGCTGGCACATCAGTTCCCAGGTTCACCATATCAGACAACTCGAACCTGTTCTCAATAGTGCAACACACGTCGAAGTAGGGTGGTAGAAGTAAAACAACATAAAAAGTTTTCAGACAAGCAGAAACACCTCAACTCAGTAAGAAATCAATATAATACAAAAGTTAAAACATACCACAAATTATTTAAAGGATTTTATTTTATCACGACATTATTATGTACATGATGTCATATTTTCTAAAACATGGAATGCCTTGGATCATTTATCTGTTCAGATAGATTGTTAATAGCATATCATCACCATCAATGTGAAGATGGTTTACCTTCACACAAATCTTGAGCATTATGTGATATGTCAAGGGTGAGGGTTCAGGACCAGAAGACTGCATCCTTCGGAATATTGATTCCGCCTGGTTATACTGGCCTCCCGTCCCATACGCTTCCATGAGGGCTGTGTGGGAGATCACACATGGTGGATAACCATGTTTGTTCATATACTTGAGAACTCTCTCTGCTCTAATAAAATCTCCTAGCTTTCCATAAGCTGTAATGAGCAGTAGAAAGTCCAACTCATTGAAGTCCCACCAATGCTGACACCTGAGCCATTCGAGAATCTAGCAGATGAAAGATAAGTTAATAGATATTATGTAATACCAACATTTACTATGTAGTTCTAATACTTCATCATGATGGTTGATTTCAGCTTCACTGAAACAAACACTCAATTTAACATGTCCAAAACAGGGACTTCTCACAATAATTGAAAAGGCAAAGGAGTTTTTTTTGGAGTTGCTGACAGGCTTGCTCCTCTAGAGGTTGCATGATGACACTAAAATTTTTAAAATTCTATCCCTGCAAGGATCTAATAATGCATGGTTTCACACGAGAAGGAAACTCAGACAGTGGAAGGGAAGGGTCATGGGTAGGGTACAAGGGAAATGGGATCACAGGAATGGCCCTTTTTTTACTTTTGGAGTGGGGAGGGAGGGAGGCGTTGCAACCTCTTAGGCCACGTTTGTGTAGAGGCAACTTCCATGGAAAGATGAAATTGCCACATCAGTAAATTCTATGGTTTTTAAATACCTCTGAAAGGGTTTTCTGAGGAAGTTAAAAATTCATGTTTGGTGCAAAAAGTTTTTCCTCGATGAATTGGTGCTAATGTTGTTTGGTGCAGCTCTGGATTTCTTTAGTGAAAACTACGATTTGGTGAAAACTACGGGCTGGGTGGGTTGGTATGTGCGTGGGGTAGGTGAGTGGGTGGGTGGGGTTGGGAGGGGAGGGAGAAGAAAGAGGGTGGCTGGGTGTGGGGGGTCATCCCCCCCCCCCCGCCCCGCCACCAAAAAAAAAAAAAAAGAACAAAAAAAAAGGGAGTCTGTTTCTATGCCCAGGAAGCCTGTTTCTATGCCTAGGAAGGAAAAAGCTGACAGCGAAAAAGCAGTTCCGCGGAAAACTGCAGCACCAAACATATGAAAAAGGAGTTTTCCGCAAAAAACCACATCCTTTTTTTTTGTAGAAATGGGCTACACAAACGTGCCCTTAGGAATGGCTTCTATACCCCCTCCCCCAACATAATTGGTCTATATCTTTCATCATCATGATACAGACCAATAACTAATAGAAGTAAAAGATACGGACTGATAACTAAAAAAAGTATTTAAGTAAAGAAAGCAAATGAAAATCTCTTGTTTATGATCGAATCACAAACTCAGAAGCATACCTTCCATCAAACAAGACATTGTTATTTAACTCAGTTGGTTACATAGAAACTTCTTTCCTTCAAGGAGAAAGCAAAAACAAGCATAACACACATAGAGCTAGAGCTAGAGCTTCCAATACCTCACTAACAACGTTCCATTTCTTTAGTTTCTTGAATTTCATAAGAGTACGCAGAACAATATCTTTAGGAAGGGCCTGCCCTTTGGTCCTTTGGGCTCTGAGGGTTGAAACTACCGATCCCGATTCATCAATTTCCTTCATTAATCTCTTCCAGTTCTTCTGGTGTGCTTCATCAGCTGCATCCTTAAACACTTCCACTTTCTTTCTCCTCTGCATGAACTTCCTAGGGATCAACATACCACGAGAAACTATATCTATTCTTCCGTTGAATTTAATCTTGGGGAAGGATGGAGTTCCAAATACCTTTGTTTTACTGGAAACGCTCAAATAAAACATATTACTATGTAAGCATACAAAGTCCCCACATATCAGCTAAGTAGTTGAGAAATTTCAAGAGACTTTCAAGAAGAAACCATTAAATAAATGAGCTTGTTGAGAAAGTAAATACCAGATTAAATCAAACTAAAGACACTAATACAAAATCAAAACTATAAAGAGGGAAAAAATCAGGGGTTATTTTTAATCAATGCAAAATAATTTCTTTTACAAAGGAACATACTGAGAAACCACAAAAGAAACCTCACGAAATTGTATATTCAATTCTCAAAATGATTACAACTTGGTACTTGCAGGTCAAAACAGAAAGAAAAAAAAAAAAAAAACAAAAGTTTATAGACTGGTGAGAATAGTAATATCTCAAAACATATTGCTGATAAAGAAGCAAAGCCATTCTTACATCTCAAAATGTATTGCTGCAAAAGAAGCGAAGTCATCGTTAATCTTTCAAAAACTTACAAACTAAATCGCATAAAAAGAAGGAATTAATAAAACAATGAAAAAAAAAAAATGTTTATGAGTAGAATGCTGAAAGATGAATGATGAAGAAACAATACAAAAAGAAAAAAGAACTACATCAAAGAAGTAGAGAACTAAAGATATATATCTAATGAACCTGAAAGAAAATTGCACACGCACAAATGGAAGCTATGCAAAACAGCAAAATTTATCAAGAATCTCCCAAATACATGGAGATAAAAGCAAACAAAAAATAGAAAAAATTTCAAAATTTACATAGTTTTCAAAAGTAAATATCAGAAGAGAAAAAATAAATAAATGAAATACAAAGTTGTTAAGTACTTGAACAGTATCCAAAAAAGAGGACTGACTTAATATTTTGCATGAGTACAATTATCCATACCCATGAAAATAGCTTCACAGCACATGGCATACATTAACTTCAATCCAAACATACAAATCAGGAGCGTTATTGTAGATTTCTAGTAACTAAATGTCCAATGAACAAATAATACTACCTCCACCATAGGTGGCCACTGAAGGGAGATTGAAAATAGAAATTAGTCAAGGATAAAAGGTCTAATTCGACCAATTAAAATCCATGAATTGGATATTAGTACAATCCAATTCCAATGAACTGGATTTTAGATTATTTACCATCTAAGGTCATACCATCTGTTTGGAAAGTTTGAATTGGCCTACACATTTAGCACACCACATGTCCGGTAGCAGTGTGCATGTGTATCATTATTGATCATCAATTTCAGGTAGCGTCGAATAACTCTGCCACAGATATGTTCTCTTTCTAACAGAATGTCATTCTATTCTCTGATAGCTTTTTATTTATTGAAATATAACTTAATTAAGAATATCAAAAGAAAAAAAAATAATATAAGGAACATTTTGAGCGTTAAGGTGCATGCCCTTTTCTTCTTATTTGTATTTCATTATTCTCACAGATAGTGAAATTCTGATCAAACTGGTAGAGAAAATTAGGCTGTGAACAGTCTGCAAGTTTGGAGCTGGAAAACCCCTCTGTGGGGGCCGCCATGACGCATTCCAATCATGAGATTATGATAGTTTTAAAATCTCAATACTCAAGAGTAAAGTTGAATATGGAACCAGAACAATCCATCAATCTAAGACGGTTACATGGGCTCTAAACAGACCATTAAACTAGAGTAAGTTCGAAATGGATGGTTACGCATCAAGGTGGGACCCACAGAAGGCTTCAAAACTTATAGACTTGCGGACAGTTACTAGCAGAGCTTTCCTTAACCTACATATCTGTAAATTTGCTGAGAGGAGAAAGAAAACTCCACTCCAAATCTTTCAAATACTCGGACCGCAAATAAATTGCGGTACATAATAGAATTGAAGCTCATGTGGATTCTCACAACATTCAAAGTAAATTGCCTAAAAATGAAATGATAGAAGCTAAAAAAAAAAACCCCATTTCAAATCCATCAAACCTTCCATACAACAACAAATAGAATTCAACCACACATAAAACAGAAGAAGATTTCATAAAAGAAAACTTCTGGGTACATAAAACAAATAAAGATATATCTGTACAGGATTGCTGAAAACAATGAAAAGAATAGAACCCATCACAGAAACCTAAAAGATTCATAAAGTTCAAGGCTTCAAGCATCCATGGACAGAATTATAAAAAAAACCCAGATGACAGATAATAAAGAACTTGCAAAAACAGCATTTCTTGAATTGAATCAAATGGGAACAAGCAAAACCAGCTAGATTTCTCCACCAAAAAAAAAAAAATCTTGAATAGAAAGTCATGTAGGGATTGCAGAACAAACAACCTTAGATTAGAGGAGAAGGAAAGCAGAGAATGGGATTGGATTGCCTCCATTCCTGTTTGCTCTCTCCACCTTCAGATGTCAATGAGAGAGTGAGAGAGTGAGGATAAAACCCACTCTAAAACCCCTCCACGACCCTAGTTGCCAAATATACAGACTGCGCACGTTAAGTGTTTTCTTCGGTATTTTTCTAAAGTGCGCCGCGAGACGACCGAGGATTTTTCGTGGATGCAAGATACCGCGATATTTTGAGAATGCGAGATATTGCCGCATATCGTTTCGGGATCGGTAAAATACTAAAATTAAGGATGGGAATGGGTCGGGTTAAACGGGTCGCCCGGCCCGACCCAATTTTATTATTAGCGAGTTTGATTGAGAATAGACATGAATCCATGGTAGGTCAGCTGCTGATTTATTGGGAATGCTAATGGGGACAGTGTGATGAGAATTGATGGTTGGGTTGGGAGCATTTGGTGTTGAGATTGAATTCTGTAGTATTGACTATTTTTTCTGGCTAAAAAGGAAGGAAAAAGGATCAAACATCTAAAAAAAACAATCAACTAAATCTTTTGATTAATGAAATTTATCCAATAGCCAGCCAAAATCTAGATATTCAACTCTTAGAAAGTCCACATCATTTATTTATTTAAGGAGATATTTTAGAAAATTACAAGATTTTTAACTCTTTTTTGATAAATTAAATATTTTAAAATAGTATAAAAGTTTTTCCATAGTTTTTTCAATCAAGTCCTTTAGGTGGTTTTTCTCCGCCACCGTGGGCTTTTCTTTCAAAATGATAAAAACACTCTTATAAAGAAGCATAGAAAGAGGGCTCATGTCTTCTGGAGAATTTTTGAAAAGGTATAAATTTGTGGCTCATTTTAAAAAAATAAATATATGAGAAATTGAATATTTCAAAATAGTATAAAAGTATTCTTTATTTCTTTCAAACAAGTCCTTTGGAGTAGTTTCTATTAGCAACTAAAATGCCATATTAGCTAGTTTTATTATTAAAAAAATTTATCTTCAATGAGATTTATGCCGACTATAGAGATTAAAACATCCAAAAGTACACGATTTGAATCATGTTGTTTTCTTACTTTGATCACATTATGGTGCACACATTTTTTTGTTAACAATAAAATATTTTATCAATGATAGCATATAGTAGAAAATTGGTTTTTTAAGTAGTTTGAATTTCAAACACGAGTCAAACCGATGTGTTTATAGTGTTGGCTCAAATAATTGAATCAAATAAAGGACAGTGAACTTGCTATAACTTACCCATGGCCCCTAACAAACGGTTTTACTCCCATCAATTCTTTCAAGTCACAACAGAAAATTGCAAGATGATGAATCAAAATAGTTACCTTTGATTAGAGAGAAACTACTAGAAAGGACTTGATATGGAAAACTCTAATACTATTTTGAAATATTCAATTGTTCACATACTTTTTTTGAAAATGATCTACGAGTTTTATGCTTTTTTTAATTTTTTTTCAGGAGACAACAACCTCTTTTTATGCTTTTATAAGGGCATTTCTATCATTTCCAAAGAAAACTTGTCGATGACGGAAAGAAAACAGGAAAGGACTTGATTGAAACATTAAGGAAAACTTATATACTATTTTGAAATATCCAATTAATAGGGTTTTTTTTTTCTTTTTAATAAGAGCTAAAAGTCTTACTTTCTGAAACATTCCCTTTATTTACAAATGAAGAATCGAAGGTCAATATCCAAAAATGATCATTTCTCCGTATATCCTTCATGGCCCAGCTCTTTAATAATTATTGGTTGGAGACATTTGATAATGAATTCGTTTGTATTCAGACCTTTGGGTATTTTTTTTTTAGAGGCAACTTTAGGGAAAGCAGCATATTTGCATTATGTATTTTGTGCCCTTTTTTTTTCCATCATTTGGTGTAAGAGGGCTCTCCCTGCATAAAGAAACCCTTTGGACATGTTTGTGTAGTGCCACTAAAACATGTTTCCAGTGGAGGGAGGTTGAAAATCAAAATCCACATATCACGTTACTTTTTATATTTTTATGTTGCAAAGGTTGAATTTTTTCATATTGAAGCAGAAATAATGTTTGGGATGTTCTTCCGGCACACCAAAAATCACTCTTCACACATAGAAAAACAATAAAAAAAATATATAAAAAAGAATTCCTAAATTATCCCTCCACCCTCCTCCTCCTTCTCCTCCCAATCGTCGGCTAGGAAGGATGCCAGCCGGAAGGCCCCGGCGACAACCCCGGCCGGCCTCCCTCCGCCCCCCACTATCTCTTCTTCCCTCCACCTTCCTCTTTCTCTTTTCTTCTTCTTCCTCCCTCCCTCTCTTTTCTTCCTCTTCTTCCTCCCTTCCTCTCCATTCTCTCTCTCCCCCTTTCTAGTCTTCTGCAACAGGAACCAGAACCTCCCTCCTTTTGATTTCCGATGACGGAAGGACACAATGAAATACCGGAGAACGTCGACATCCCTCTTCCTCAGGAGATGGTGACTTGCCTGTAAGGAAACAAGTGATCCTAACTAAAGAATGTGACTTGCCTGTAAGGAAACAAGGCCTTACAAAATATAACTAGTGATTATGAATAAGTCACTTTTCAAAATTTGGTTTCATCTGATCACCATCTGATCTAACTATCTAAGGTGGTAATTATTGGTTATCAAAAAAATCTAAGGTGATAACGAGCCATTAGGTGATTTTATATTCATCATCAAATTCAAAGTCTCCGATCACATGGTTAAGAACTTCAAATGATACCTGTTTTTGGTGGACAGCCAAATGAACACATTTTTTTTTTTTTTTTTCATTTGTGGGTCCAATATTTCCTTATAATGTCAAAGCAATGGCAGAACCAGAAGATATGCCTCCCCATACCATTATGGAAAAAATATTCTCGGGGACCAATGTAAATAACAACTGAAACTCTCAACAGTATTGAGGGTAGGGTTGCAAACAGGTATCCTGAGTCACCTGAAAGTTCTGACCTGAAAAAAAATCGGATTTGGAACCTATTTTAGGTTCCGATTCATAAATAGGTCTAGACCCCGAACCCAATTTAAGTTCCGATTCATAAACGGGTCCGGTTCTAGGTCCATATAGGTTCCGACCCATAGACCTGAGACCCGGCATATGAGTCTTTGGTGTTGCAAATTGTACCTCAAAATATTTTTTTTGGACATTTTTATGTATAATACTAGAGGTGGTAGACTTGATGCACTGTTATAAGTTGAATGATATATTTATTTTAAAAAAAAACAAGAAGAAGAAGATAAGTTAGAACCAGTTTTGAAACTAGATCCAGTCCCCTAAGTGGACCTGGTTTCGGAACCGGATTTGGGCTTTTCTATCGAAGCCGGGTATGGACCTAACAAAACAAGTTTCAAGTCAAAACCGAAACCGTTATTAAGAAACGGGTCCACGTCCGGTATGGTTCCGACCCGGAACCGTTCCATTTGCAACCCTAATTGAGGGATTCTATGAAATTTGGGGGTGGGTAGGGCCTTGTTCCACTAGGGAAATAAAAAAATTGAAAAAGTAAAAGGAGAGAAGAAAAATAATTTAAGAGACATGAGTCCATATTGGTCATCGTTTCATTAGTCGCTAGAGGACTATTACATTTATGATGATTGCATATTGTGTGCCCAAACTGTTTCGATACATGCTTTCAAGATTGATAAAGATTAAGGGAAAACCAACCTAAACAGTTAGTTAAGCTCAAAACCACCTAAGACAATCTCTCGCCTATGATAACATTGTCCCAACTTAGAGAAAGCCCAATTATCATCATATACTCATCAGAGATTAAGCTTATCAGAGGTCCATTTCAAACACATTTCCACTTGAAGGGCCACTAGATTTAGTTGTGAATGCCCTTTCCTCTTTATTTCTCTTTTCTTAGTACTAAGATTTTTTTCACCTATATAATGCCCCTCTTGCAGAGTTGCCTTTCCCAGGCCGTGGGATATTTTTGATGATATTTTATTCTGGCCAGGCTTATTTGCTTAGTTCCTTCTTGCTAGTTCTGATATCTTTGTGGGCTAGCTTCCCCTTGGTTGAATTTCTCCTTTAAAGATGCCCAAGTGAGATGGAGCTGGTTATCTCACTCTTTTGCAATTCTTTGTACATTGTACACCCTACTTGGGAAATATATGTAACTTAAAAGTATCTTAGACAATGACCAAAGCAATGAGATTGATTAAGGGTGCATTTGGAAAGATAATTATTCTTATCACCACACACTAGAAGTGGCTGCATATATGATACGGACCACAATTAATAAATGGAACAAGTGAAGAAATATGCAATATTTAAACTTTTAAAAGTGAATGTTTAGGTAGAACAATGGCTATCCAATCTATTCTCATATTGAAAAGCACATGAATTGGAAAACAAATAGGCTGAATGTTGTTGATTTGCCCTTCCCATCCTCAAACCAACATCAATGAGTTATACAGAAAGGGAAGAAAATTCAGAAATTGGCATTCCCTCTAAAGCGATTTTCTATTGCCATTTTTTTTTTTTTTTTAACGCAAGGTTCCCAGAATAATCCCTACGGGCCTAAGAGAGAAAGCTAGGTAAAGTTCCCCTCTACCCAAGTATGGTAGTGCAGTTTCTAACCCATAACATCTGGGTGCAAACCGTGGTCCTAGGTAGGGATGTAAATGGGTTTCCGATTCTCCAATTACCCCAATGTTCCGATCCATTAAATATCGGTGGGTCCTTATTTAAGCCCTGATAAGTAAATTGGGAATGGGTCCAATTCCACCGTGGTTCAGACCTGACACATTACTTCAATTTCCAAAAATCACTCATAAAATCTCTTTTTTTAATATGATTCTTTACCTAGATCCAGACCCGCCCCATATATGGTTCTGGTTCCAGTTCAGAGTAAAAAAATAGGTTCTGAAACGATTCCTGGTCCGGATCAGGTTCCACCTTCTCCTTAACGGTTCCGGTTATGGGTCCACCATGGACAGGACCGGAATCGACCCATTTACAACCCTAGTCCTAGGCCAACTGAGATTTTCTATTGCCATTTAGTGGAGAAGCTTAAAATCTATCCTGCCAAAATAGCAACCACTTATAATTGAGAGGTGTATACGTGACGTGGTGAGGAAGATCAAATAGTATGAACAAATAAATTATAATAACAATAAGAAATTAATAGTAAGAGACCTAGCCTGCATATTATGAAACTTGATATTCTCCCAATGGAGGACCCAAGTATGCTATTAGAAGCTTGTTAATCTTGCACCCAAAACTCCAACCTTCACCAAACAGTACAGTCTGCAGTAGTGCTTTCACAAACATTAGTTCTTAGCCTGAAGACTATACTTCAAAGTTGTGAAGAAAACCTTTTTGCACTTCCACCTTCCATCATGGATAGTTTACAAAATAAAATCAGGTAAATTGAAAATTGCAAATGGAAAATCTCTTGGCCCCATTCCCCATTTTAAATCAACTGATCACCTTCTAAAAATTCACTCCATTAGCTTAAAACATAGTTTTGTAGGTGTACTGAAAGAGAGACGATCTGTGTACTGAAAGAAAGAGAGACGATCTCATCGAATTATTTTGAAGAAGATCAACTAACTAAGCACAGTAGAAGAGGTCATTTTAAGAATTCAATTTCTCCATTCCCATATCAATGACATCCAATCTTATACTAACTAAAGGCAGATAATTTACAGTGCAGTGATCTTCCGGTTCCTAATTACGACCAACTATTTCACTCACATGTCTGAATTCTTGGTAATTAAAACATTGCCTTCATATGTTCATCAATGAAAACAAAAGTATGTACTTGGAATAGACAGTATTTTGCTTCAGTATATCTTGGACTATGTCCCTTTTATCCCCATATTAAGAGTATTTATTGTACTCATAAGCTGTTAAGGAATAGCAATAATTCTTGGGCTGAGAATATCATTTCATGTAATACAAGAAAGCTTTCTACTGTAATATCCTGCCCTCACCTTGATGTGCTCTCAGCAATACTTTCTCACTACAACTAAGAGAAAATCTCTAGACAGATATTAAGGCTCTTCTAGCTTATGTGAACGGTATCTGTGGACTTTTTGCCATCGAAGGTTTCCAACCCTTCACGATGAACTAATCCTTCGAGGCCCAGAGGAAAGCCAGATAAACACCCCTATGACCCCAAGGTGGTAGCACTAGTAGACTCAACCTTCGATTCATGAAGAAAGGGGAACCGGAGGCCGATACCAAGACCTCTACCTCTGGAAAAGGGAGGAACCGTGGTTTTGACCACTCGGCCAACCCCTTGGGGTACTTGTGGACGTTTAAAAAGACAAAGCCTAACTAGAGAAGAATCTTAGTTAGACCTTAGAATAAAGACTTTGTATTGATGACAATTTTTTCTGCACTGATATATCTTGGTCCCAGTTAGTAATCGAATTACAAAAGCAAAATTGTGTTTTCCATATATTGAAGGAGATGGGTAATAGGTACAAACTCGAAAGTCTATGCTTTGCAACCAAGAACCATTAAATAAAGAAAAAGTAAACAGGTTTTGCATCCAAAATAGAAAAATGGGTAACAACAGATTACACAATGGTCCAATAAAAAATACATAATTTCAGATCTGGCACCGATGCAAAACACACAAGAGAACTGGGCTCAACTGATCATCCAAATGAAGAAAGGGGAAATCAGATTAGACGACAATTATGCAATGAAAAACACAGGATTTCAGATGTATACTTTCAGATCTGACCTCAACTGATCACACAATCTTGCAATGGAAAACACAGATATAGTTTCCAAAAACACATGTAAAAATCATTAATAAGTATAGGCGGCAAAGAGAAATGGAATTCTTGGGCAAGCAGGTGACATGCAGGGTTACCAACCAACTAAGCAAATTATGGCATTTGAGTACTTCTTCGGTTTAGGGGCACTGGGAATTAAGAAATCATAGATGCAGAGCAAGAGAAAATGCAGACCTACCAACCACAATCTAAGATCCTGTTGGTAGAAAATAAATAGATAAAAGCGCACAAAAAGAATTGCATGTTTTTTGACACCCATGTCAAAATGATATATACTTTGTCAATGTTGTCAAATAATTATAAAAGACAGGCATACTATAAAACCCACACCATTTATTTAAAGCATATTGTCCTCCATAATACTAATGACTTGATATGAACCGTTTAACATTAATCTAGTCTTCAAATATAATTTCAGGACAGCTGAAAACCTCCTGATGCGTGCTAGCGCCCAATCCTCTCGAATTCATGTCTTGTCCCCTGTTCAAATCTATGTTACCCAGGTAGAACACTTACACAACCAAATGCCCAAGAATAAAAGGAAACTAAAAGTTCCCAACGTTCTTTGGGCACTTGAAAATCAATGGAAGCATTGTGTAAGTGCTAACTCTGTTAAACATAAGATTATAACAGAAGGCAATTTACATTCGAGAGATAAGAAGGGGAACAGATAGGGAGGCAAACTCTTCCCCACTGGCTGGGTGAAGCAGATCCAACTCCCCATACCTCTCCAGCACGCGCATTCTACAATCCTCAGCAGCCATAAGACCAGTTGAGAAGGCACCGTGCACCATTCCAGGGAACCTTGCGCTTGTTGCCTCTCCTGCAAAGAAAAGATTATCAACAGGGATCCGAAGCTTTTCATACATCTCATGGGGTTTTCCTACTGCATCAAAGCTGTAGGATCCAAGTGAATTTATGTCCGTGCCCCAGTGAGAGACAAGATATTGTATCTGCAAAATGACAAAGAAAAAGTGCAATGAGACTTCTAAAAAAGTAAAGTATTACAAGGAAATATATGAAGATGGTCCTCAAGCTAACACAGAATACAAATGAGGAACCATAGGTTCCAAAGCCTCAATAAGTGAATAGTTTGATGAGCAAGCTGGATAACAAATCATTGAACCTAAGGCTATCAAACACTCAGGAGGATTTTTTTTTTTTTTTTTTTTGTCATTGGCATTGCTCTCACAGATCACCAAGCTGGATAGAAAAACCAAAAACCTGCATTAATGTCGTTGGGCATTGTAACAAACAGTGCAGTACTTCGAAAATACCACAATATTTTCATGGAGTCTACCTAAAACCATTCAAAATGCAGACATTTACGAAGGAACAGTCAGACGGACATGCTGGAATTACTATCTACGAAAAAAAGTTGTTTTTTTAGAAAAGCTATATACAAGTAAATTTAAGTAGACAATAACTGTTGTCTAAAGTGGGGATATAAATTGGTATCTCTTTGGATATATATAGATATGAAATTAGAATCTAACTATTAACCAGTTGATATCCCGCAATGAGGGCTAAAAAGACTGCATCGGGACAAAATTAGTAGTAGTTTGTTGTTCAACTCCATTATTATTCTGAAACACCTGGTACTGTCCTTGAAGAGTAGAGAGAAGACATGGAACTGATATCCATTGTCCTCACATTAAAGAGCAATCGAAGTCAAAATAAAAATTAAAGTAAAATTCCATTATCTAATTTTTACGAAAAAAGCTAGTCATAATCATATTATCTATATTTCTATATACTTTCAAGAAAAACCCAACTTTTAAAGATGTGCATTGAAAACTGCTTTAACAGTAGACTCTGCCATTAGTTAATCAAAGCTGTTTGAGATAACGGTACTGCAACACTATAATTTCTCAGTAATGAAAACCTATATCTATTGGTTGCATGCATGTATGACAGTATGACCATAGAAAATACTAACATGGATTCAAAACCTGTTGCACTAATTCAACTAATATTTAGAACTAATCTGAAATCATTAAGCAGAGAAAGAATGCAAAAGGAAGGAAAAAATTATGTACCGGCTCAGAAGCATCAGGTAGAATCCGTTTGAGTTGCAAAAAAGCAAAATTAGCTACAGCTTCATCAGACATCTTTTCAATGTCATGGGCAAGCCGGCCTGCTGGCATGTAGACCAGAACTGGATGACCAGTGGCCTTGTGAAGATTAAGGAAATAGCTGCATCCATAAGGAGTAGAAGCAACAACACCCAAGAACTCAACATTCGGCCAGAAGACCTTGTCAAAGTGCATTGCAATCTTGTTCTCAGTTCCAACTCCAAGGTTGGCAATTGCATCTTCTTTCCAGTCAGGCAGTCTTGGCTCGAATTTTATGAAATTTGCTTTTAGAACCCCAATGGGGACTGCAACTACAGCAGCATCTGCTACAAATGTCTTCCCATCCTCAACTGTGACTTTAACTCCATTATAGCGCCGCGCAACCTTTGTTACCCTGAAGTCCATGATCCAGATTAGAACAACTATTCTGGAACATGCAAAACCATGAACAAGTTGTAAAACTATTAACTAATTTCTTAATACCTGTGATTTAAGCGGATATCAAGCCCCTTGGCTAGGGTATTTATAACAGGTCGATAACCACGGACCATAAGGGCATGACCACCAGGGAGCAGTTCCTCCTGCATTTTTTCATAGAGCAATTTAGTGAGTGAGATGCATGATGTAATTCATGATATTGCTGACGCAGCAAAAGAAGGGCTCTGGATTCATCCAAAAAAAGGCAACAAACCCCATGTGTTAACAAAGACTACGCAGCACTTGAAGGGGTCATTTGTTTGCAGTTGTTTACAAACATAACGGTTGTGCATCATCACATTTGTTTGCACTCATTTCCACATGTGATGCGTAAATGAGGTGTGAAAATGATGAGTAAATAACGCCAATTAAACACCAAGATTTCCAAACCTAAACCGCTTGCAGAGTTCACAATACAATCTCTCACACGGTGATGCATTCTTGTGGGCCCCATCAAACACATTTATTTTGTTCATTCTTGTGGGCCCCCATATCTATAATCCAAACCATTCATATATTTTTAAATCTTCACAGATTTTGACTAATAAACCCCAAAACCTCAAGGCTGATTATCTTAAATCTTCAAATATTTTGAGAAATTTGTGAAAAAGTCCCCACCTACAAGATTTAATTCTCTGCACTTTTTGTGGGCCCCACAATTCATGATCTCAATCATTCATATTCTCCTAATAATAAGCATCAAGACTTAGTTTCATGTGTGATAACCTGGGCCAGATTAGGCCCAGATTAGCCTAGCCCATAAGGTACTAGGTTGGGTTGGGTTATATTAATTGGTTTCTTAACCTGGTCCATCCCATTAAAGCCTTTGTTATGGTTAGACTGTTTGAACGATATCTCCTGGAGAGGAGGTTTCTGTTCTGATACCCAGGGAGCAGTAGAGATCGAATCTTATCCCCAAAAACAATTTAAGAACTCTCGTTACCATTTTGCATTGTTTGCCATTCCATTTTGGGTTAAAGAGGAGAGAAGGAAAAGTACAGAAGGAGCAGAGAAGGATATCAAGGAGGAAGAAGCCTGAGGACCCAGTGGATGCAGTACTCGAGATCCCTCATCAACCGCGCCACGATTTGCTACACCAGGAGGTGAGTGATATTTCAATTATATAGAGAAGATGTTTGGATTCTGTGTTTCCGTTGATCATAACCCAAAAAGGGGATCAATGAAGATCTGGTTATCGACAGATCTTGAAAATAGTATTAGATCTTGAAAATTGTCGACAGATCTGGTTATCGGTGATCCCCTCACCAAATTAGTATTAGATTACAATCATTTTTTATCTGTTGGGTATTATAATTAGATTTCTTTTCTCCATATATATGTCTTAACTGTGGAATAAGAATCAGATGAAGCCAGTTCCAAACCAAATCGACAGATACAAGATCTGTCGATTTGAGTTGTATGATCACATGGCCCATCTAATCAGGGATCACTCCCAGGGATCAAAGAGCCCACTCTTGGGCGACCAAGGTGTAGTTGGCCTTTTTTTGAAACTGGGCCCCATCAGGCCCCAGTTGAATCCAAACTGTTACTGCATCGTTAGTTTGGAGGATTTTGGATTTTTAGTAGATCTGGATGTGGGACCAAGTGGGCCACTTGATCCAACATCTGACCCAGGGATCTGGTAGCAGACCCCTGGGCGATCCTAGTGTAGGGGGACCCAATTGGAAGTGGGTCCCATCTGGCCCCCATCTATTTAATTATTTGTAACAGGGACGTCATCATACTGTTTGGTCGACATTCTCCTTAGGGCCCACTAACTAAGCCAATCATAGATTGAGACCCCACATTTCGAAGAGGGCCCAGTGACGATCTGGATGGTGGTGGTCCCATGAGACCTGAGCTACATTTGCCTAAATATCCAGAAGCTTCAATTTTGTTAACCATAAGGGTTATCTATAAATTTTATTGAGACTGTGGGACCCAATAAGGATGTTGACGGTGAATCCAACCCACTAGTATGACATTAGCCCTAGGCGGCCTTGTACGTTAGGGCTGATCTTAGATCAGATTAGTGGGACCCACTAGATTTTTCTACCATTATGTTTAGGCAGAAACAGTACATGTACTGTATAAAATATAAATGGAACCAATTCAGCTGATCAAGGATCAGGGCCAAGCATTTGGTAGATCTGTGATGGGCGGCCATGAGGGTCATTGACCCATCTGAAATGGACCACCAGATGTCACTCTCACTTATCCTCTTTAAGTATTGAGCGTGAGGCCATCTAATGAAGATGACAACAATGTGATTTATTGCTTAAGATGCTGTCTTGACTATTTGTGAAATGGACCTTGGATATTCTCAGAATTTCCAGAAAACTCCTTTGATGAATATACAGAAATTTTATTTGAACCTTATTTTATTCCAGATTCAAGGACTGTTCATTACCTATGCTAACTATGTTATGGGTCTGTCATTTTAGTATGGACTTTGGTTGATTTATATAATATAAACATATCAGTTGAGTAAATCGGAATAAGAGTATAGGGTATGAATGAATACCCAAATCAATAGAGCAAATTCTAAACTAACAGTAATTTTTATGTAAGCTTGGACCTATAATGATAACATGAAATTGAAAAGATATAGGAGTAGTATCACAAAAGTGGGCACTAAATGTTGGATTCAAGTGGGGATTAAATATTCCCGATTATGTGGAACTAATCCTATATCAAGATAATTAGTGTACATAATCCTATGATAATTCTACTAAATGCATAATAGATATAAAATAATTAATGAACTTTCAAATGAGAGTATTCTGATATGAACTTTATATGAGACAGTGGCTTGATATTTGAAATATCAATAAGGATCCTTACTTTTGGATATTGAATTGATTAGTAAACCCCAAGTGGGCCAGGAGGAATAAGGTTGGACAGGGACTGAAAGACTCGTTTGAAATAAATCTCCTTCGGGGAGTTTTGAATGAATTATGGAAAGGTTTCTTTTGGAAGGGATTGAAACTCTGAAAACTCTTACGGTAGAGTTCCATTGTATGATAAGAAACCGTAATTGGGATTACCGAACTTACCAATATTAAGGGCTGAATATGAAACCTCCTTAAATGATAAGAAAACTCTATATGAAATCTGTCATCTCGTGAATTCTTCTACGCTTCTGTTAATGCATTATATTAGTAATGACCTGTGTATTTGGAATATTATTCACCAGTTATCTGATGAGTGGTTTGCCCCACTTCAGGTGCGCAATGTTTGGGGGAGCTTGCCAACGATGGGAATCAGCCATTGGACTTCAATATGCATGGCTGATGGGAGAGCGTATAATTGTGATAGAAGAATAATACTTAAAATTTTAGTGACTGTTTACTCTTTAATGATGTTGAACTTGTTATTACTTCACTTCTGTTTAATTGATCTTTTAAATAAATTGAAATTAAATGCATTGCTCAGTTCCTTGGCATTACTTGATTTATGTGCCGATTAAACTTTCCTTATAGTAAGACCCCGGGTCCTGATGAGCTCCGGGATACGGGGTGTTACATCATGTCTTCAATATCCATGAATTATGAGAAATTTGTGAACAACATCCAAACACATCTCAATATGTCAGATGTACTCATTACTCATGTGAAAATGGTGATTTTGACAAACATGGTAATGTGTGTCACCTATGTAACATTTTGCATATGTAACATTTATGTATGAAAGTCATTTTCATATCTCAAGCATAAAAGGCAAACGATTTCTAAGGGTATATTGGTGTACCTACACATATTCTATTCATGGGCACTTGATAGTAATACATTTCAGGACCTCCGCACTTCTCTCAGTTATAACCACATTGAAAATAGCGTTAGAAAACATTTAACGCTTTTGAGACAAGTTTAGAAGTGTGGTTTAACATAAATTTCTTATGTTCTAACTTTAGCGTATGTGCAAAACCATCTAAAATGCATGTCCTTGATTTTGCTTTTCTGCTGGGGCCACCCATAAATTTCCTCTTATGTACTCACTCCTAATTCCATCATTTCTTCCAACTCCAAATACCAATCCCTCTTAGCATATACATCTCCACAACATGTAATTTACCTTCCTATAGTTTCTCAACCACATTGATGTTAAAGATTCGGTACTGATAAAGCTGAATTGAAGACCAATTTACAATCAATACCAATATCCAGCCCTTAATTTTATCTTTGGGGCACAAACATTATAAGAATAGATTATACATGCTATTGCTGAGTACAACATTCTGGCAGCAAAGCTTTGCCATCTCATACCGTGGTTTAGAAGAAAAAGTTTAGACATGACTTAAATTGTCAGCATCAAACCCATAAAACATAGTGACTAATGCATAAGATGATAAATAATGGTTGGAAAATACATGTAAGAGAAGTACACGAAAAAAAAAAATAGGAAAAAAATAAAGGGAGTTGTAACAAAATCAATATGAATAATTATACATAAAGAGTGATTAATCAATCATCATTCCAAGAGTTAATAAAGACTTTAAAGAAAAAAAAAATGAAGAAGTACTTGCCTTGTCCCAATATTTAAGAGAGATGGTATCTGCATCTGTAGCAAACCAACCTTCCATTCTACATAGGTACCACTGCAATACCTTAGAGGCAAGTCCTTCTTGCCTGCAACAACTCAAATTCTTAATATAATGAAAAATCATATCAATGCAAGTAATAGAGCTTATGTTAAGAATCAACAAGAAACCTTAAATCTGGGCGCCTCTCAAGAGCAATAGAGAAGGCTCGAAGCATAGACATGTCTTCTTCACCATTCTCCTCCCTCAATTTCCCGGTCTGGATGACAAAATTACAACTAATTTAGCAATAGCCCAAGGAAATAAACTTGAAACTTTGATGAGAATCATTCCATTGTAAAATAAAAAAGCTTGCCTCCTTTAGGATGCTTTCAAATATCTCGCCAATTTTTGTGACAAGTTCTTCAGGAACTTGACCCCCATCAGCATCAAAGAGCGCATAGCTGCTAAAGAAACAATATCATGTTGAGAGAGAGAGAGAGAGAGAGAGGGTCATAGAACTTAAAGCTTGAAAGATTACAGAATCAAACAATAAATAGGTACTTAAAAAAGAGAAGCTTAAAACAACCTCTCCAAGTCATGGTCAAACAGCACAGAATTGTCACCACAAGTTCTGTAAAGTGGCAGTCCCAGTCTTCCAATTAATGGTGCCAAGGGATTTTCTCTGCAGACCCCATGCAACCTGAATCATGATCGACAACATAGAACACATCTATTCAGACCTGCTTTGAGAAGCTACAGTTTTCTAAATTGGTTACAGAATGATAAATAGAGTCACCCGAAAGAAGTGTACCATGATGCACCCATGTCAACAGGAAAACCAAACGAGTAGTCAGTGTACACACGGCCGCCAATTCGATCACGAGATTCCAAAAGAACAACCTGAGAATAACAGATTATATCAGGTCCAACAACATTCTAACATGCGCAGCACATGATAGCATGCTAGATCACACCAAAGATGAATGCTATAATGCTATACAAAATGATGAAGTGCAAAATTCCTTGTCACCCTTTTCACCTTAAAGGAGGCATCACAAAGTGCACGCGCGGCAGAAATGCCAGCAAAACCACCGCCTATGACAATGACAGAAGGAGATTGGAATTGTTCACTCTCGGAATAGCTAGCTGCAACAAGTGGAAGCATTGAGTTACTTAGGCTATTAGGAAATATCTATGCATCTATAATACTGACATAAGATAATATCCATGCATGGAAGTGCACGTGCATTTGTTCATGATAACGAAGAGAATGTAATGCACATTTACATACATATGAAATGATAAAGACTGCACTGATATTCACTATTGCATAGTTTTGGATACATTTAATGTGTGCAAGAAGAAACATCAGAATCGGGCAAATGGAATGTCTCATGTAATAGCCTCAGACACATGGTTCAAAATAACGGCCGTTACCGTTACATAGAGTTTTGGAGCACCACATTGTAGATTTTAGCACTTTTGGTATTTTTTTTAATTTATTTATTTAAATCCGAATTTTTGCTAGTTTAAAAGTTTGTATAAAATACATCTATCTAAGTCTTTCATTGAGTTAAATACTGTTATTGTCCTAAAACTCAAGCCAAGGTAAGTTACAATTTTCCAAACTCCACTACTTTAATTTAGCAAGTTAATTCATTTTGATGTAGTGAATGTGACTTTAAACTTGAAACTTGAAGGTGAGTGCACCTTGATGATTGAGTTATTGAGTTGAGTACTGCACGAGCACTAACTCTATTAGTATTATTGCTAGATTATAGACGTTAAATGTTTAACACTATTAGTTTGCCCAAATTTATGGTTGAATTATGTAAAATTTATGATATTTCAGCTTATTTCAGTATATACAAAGATATAGCCATGATACAGAATGTTATAATTTGAGGGGACCGTTATTTTTCTTTAAGGTGTACACTAATGGAAAAAAATGTTGTTTTCTATCATTTTATAATATTATGGATTTTTTGGATACTTTTTTGGATTTTTCTTGGGTCAAATAAAAATTCTCTCCGCGATGGACAACGAACCTCGACGCGATGACCTTGAACCACGATTTTGAACCATGCTCAGACAAGACCTCAATGAGTAACACAAGAATCAGGCAAAGGCAATTCAGCAACATGTCCACAGAGGCAATCAACTATATTGATAACAAATTATTTTCAAACTTTACCAGTTTTTTTTCACCTTATTAATTCTACAATCATCAGGTAATCATCGATAGTGACACGTTCAGTTTTTTTGTTTTGCGATCTCCAAAACCAAATTACATGAATTTGTGTAAGTTACAGATTATGTAACCCATGTTAGCAAGCATTCCTGTGCCTGATTGCATGCAGTAATTTAACATAATGGTTGCACAGCTTGAATTTGTTTCCATCTATTTATAGTAGTTACTCAGCTTAGCACCCCTTTAGAAAACCAAATCTTCTTTTTTTTTTTTTTTTTTCAGTTCATTAGCCATGGTTCACACATAGGTTGGCTTATCTCTTGAGAATAGTAGTACAAAGTCATTGAAGTCACCCATAAAGCACACAAGGATGCATGGAAGCTCATTCAAGAACAATAGAAGTACATACACAAATGCATATACCTGCATGCATTGATCACACTTTTTTGAAGAAATAGGTGAATGGCAGCAAAACAAGAAACAGATGTAGAAAAGGATGAAAGAAATGGGAGTGGGAAGCATCTAAATTATGATACTGATAGAAAACACTTAACAATTTCCTCCAACACACCTTTTGATGTAGTCAGGCTAATGGCAAAGGCGGCCAGCCATCTAATTGATCTGAATAGAACTGAATATAACTCATTAATTGTGTCCAAAGGAATAATTCAATCCAATGGCAAAAATCACTACTTACCAGATGCTCAACTGCTCACATGACTCAGAAACAACTGAGCATGATCTGAGCCCAATTCTGACACATCAAAGTCCAGAACAGGGGAGCAACTTGAGTTGGGACAAATCTAAACTCTCATGGCCTGACTCAACAGAAAGCGAATTTTGGGTTGGGATTGTTCGGGTTTGGGTTGGGCTGCGGCAAATTTTATACCAGGACGCTTTGGTTTTACCAATACCAACATACAATTTGGCTCTGGCTTGGGTTAAGCAAAGCCCATTTTCATCAGTGGACCTACAGTTCAGGTAGGGCTGTCTAAGGGCCAGGCAGGTCTGGAACCAAGGTTGTCCTTGCACTGCCCTCAATATATGCAGGCCCGGCCTGGGGCAGGGCAAAGCCCTCGAATGGCCTGCAGTACCAAGGCCCTTACCCTACCCCTGTGGGCCAGGGCCAGGGCCTGAAAACAGGAAAACCAATTTTCATTTTATCTTCTTCACATTATAAATTTTAGCAAGTAAATCTTGCTCATTTTCTAAGGTGTAAATGGCAACATTATTCACATATGGGCTTTGTGCTTATAATATCCAGTCCACTCATATCAATAACTTATTCTCACCTAAGTCCTAACCATATGCTGAAAAGTAGAAATATGTCAACAAAAATAGTCCACAGTGGAGATTTCAACTCCAGATTGGGCTTTGACTCAACTTTACAATGTTAATACCCAAGAATAACATGCAACAAATTGAAAAACACTTCCACAGTAGAGCCCACACTAATGTACAATGTTCTAAACATAGTTCTAAGCAAGGTTGGAAAACTCACGTCTTGGACTCGACTCATCCAATGCAAAAAAAACTGAGTCGGATAGAGTCAATGCGGAGACTAGAGAGAGTCATGTTTTTTTAAAATATTTAAAAATAAATTCATTACTTACAAAATATAAAAACACATTTATTTACCTGCATTCATAATAATCAATTCAAATTAATGAAGTTGCATATGTAAGAAAAGTGCTACAATAAGGAAAACAAAAGAAAAAGATTGCATGTTACACACAATTTGTTAGTCCAAATACCGAATGTAAAAAGATCAGATATACGTTTCAAAGTACATTCTAGTCATCATTTTTAAATTACTAACTCCAAACCTCATGCATAATTACTTATAAATAAATTTTTATTGTTTAAAATTAGATCTGCTTAGTAAATGGGTCGGAATTACCAACTTATTAAAAGGAGATGACTCAGCCGAGTCTCCCCTATTTTTTACTCGGCCCTGCGTCCAGACGAGATGACTAAGGAGGGTCAAGAGTAAACTCGGAGAGTTTTCCAACCATGGTTCTAACTTCTAAGACTCAACTGAGTAACTGTGAAATCTTCTGAGTGTGGTCAGCTCATAAAATTTATAACTGCAATATCATACCTAATAAGATGCAATCCAAAGTTCAAACCCATTAGAACTGCCAGTTAATCACATTATCAATTCAATTTCATATCACCAAAGAGAGAAAAAAAAAAAGACAACAAAATCCTCCAAGAAACCCATTAGAACTGAAAATTTTTAACATTATCGACTCCCATTCTAGCCCACACAACTCGGAGTGACCCATAAACAACTGAGTCAGAACCTGAGTCATCCGAGTCTGAGTATTCATACCAACTACATTCATGACGACACAAGTACTATAAACGTTCCGTCTATATGTATGCATGCATGCACAATAATCTGCAAGCAGATACATGAATACCAATGAATGATTGAATGCATGAATGCAAATTTACAAGTGCTTTGACCATTAAAGTTCTGGAAAACTCCATGAAATATCCACCATACAAGTCACAAACCCCAAAAGATGCGAACGATAAGAACACTAGAAAGGGGGAAATGGGGGGGCAAACAAAACAAGCAATTGCAAGCAGCATATGCAAAAATACAAGCTAGAACAGATGAAAACTGCAGAAATTCTCAAAGAATACATAAAGGTTTCAACTTTCACTGAAAAAACCCCTAATCATCAATGTTTGCGAGCGATCGAAGCCGATATAAATCATAATCATCAAAATCAGAAGCGGAATTCGAACGATTCTACGAAACATTGGCCAAAAAGTGTAAAAAGCTTAGATTTTTTTTTTGCATACCTCTTTTCAACTGACGATTGTTTCCGTTTCCAGACTCCATATTGAAGTTGAAAAGCGATTCTGACCGTTCGATAGTGTGTCGTAATTAAAGAGGGAAGGGGGCAACTGAGGGGAATAATGAAGGACGAAGATCAAAAGACAGGTGATGAAATGGTTCGAGTTCGAAGAAGAAAACCCCAGATTGACCGACCAGCTCATGCGTATAGCAGAGAGTCAAAGAGGACGGAAAGATCAAAAGGGGGGCGAAATTATCGCCGGAAAAAGGCGAATTCGGCCGGAAATCGTCGAGTTTTGAAGGAAAGATCGAATCTTTTCAACGAAATTACAGAGAAGAGAAGAGGAATCGAAGGCCTCTCTGATGAATGAATGCAAGGAGAGGATAGAAGAGATAAAAGAGACAGGAACGCTTCCCTTCTTGCAGCTACTTGCGTCTGGTTTTCATGCCTTCACGCTAGTTTTTATAGACGCTTGTTGTTTGGGGGTAGAGCAGTAGTTTTTTGAAATTGCTGAGGGTATAATGGTAATCGTAAACGCAGAGATTGAGAAACAGTACTCATCTGGCTCATTTACTTTGGTGGTCCTCATTGTGGGCATTGGCACTGACATGGCCACTTTTCAGATGGGTCCCACTAAAATTAAAACACAGATTGGGTTTTCATACGTGCTGGGCATGCAGAGCTCAGGCTTGATTAGCAACTTCACATCTCATATAGTTCAACCAATGTTAAGTGACAACTTTTCATGATGTGTAATGACTCCTCCATCAATACTTGGATTCAACTTAGAATCACAATGATAAATCTAATTTTTATATTTCTATAACTATCACAACATTCCTGACTTGGACATAGTAACTGAGATTTATATACCCCTCAGAAAGCTACAAAAATATAGCAAACCTAATTTAACTAGATGGCTAGAATCATCAATTTGAATGAGATTCCATTTTTAAGTATTTTCCCATTGTGGAGCCTTCATATCCATGTTTAGAATGTTATAGTTTAGGAAGTTTTTTGAATTTGAGAAATTTTCATTAGAAGCCCTAAATGTGATTGGCAAAAACCAAAAAGGCAAAAACAGAAAAAAAAAAAATTAACTGTGGAATTCTTCTAAAAAAATGAAAATTACCAATACAATTGACCCAAAAAAATTTACTTCAAAAAATTATTATGCAAAAGAAGGGGGTAAAAAAAAAGGAGAGACCCAACTGGACCCAGATGAATGATTTCCCCATATCATCCCATAAACTAATGACAACACTAAACTAAAACTAAACCATTAACATTCATTCAATCAATATTCAACTTATAAATAAAATCACATGGCTTTGTTTACTTATGATATGAGAAGAAAACCTATACTAAACCGATGCATCTAAGATTCTAAGCATAATTCCATAATACCCCAATTTTCTATGTTATCAGATCAACCTATCAGATTGATGAATGCCATCATAAACCCTAAACCCTTATTAACAAGAGAGATTTCACACTATAAGAAGCCATTTTCTATGCAGGAAAATGAAGGGGGAGTTCAGAAATGAGAAAGAAAGGAAAGCCACCTTGTACAAGTGAGTAATTAGAATCCAAGGAAAAACAAAACAAGGGGAAATTGCATAGAATCCCACAACTTCCTCACTATGTGCGAGGGAGAGGTAAAAAGAAAAAAACTTTACTGGGAGGAGTGATGGGAGACTTAACAGACAGCGATAAACGAGAGTAGGATAGCAGAAATAGTGGGATTCCTTGTGTAGTATTTGAATAAGCCTAACCCCAGCTCTACCCACGTTCACAAATCCTAATCAGTACATCAAAACCACCAAAACAAACATAATTAAGCAGAGATCTGACGTTTTCATAGCAGCATCCATCAAAAGAAGGGGGCAAAACATCAAACAAAGTACGGTTCTTTTTCATACCTCTCTTGTCGATTCCATTTCCAGGCTCCATTTTGACGTCGTGGGGCGATCCTCGCCGTTCGATATTCTCTCGTAATTAAATAGGGAAGGAGGTAACTGCGGGGAATGATGGAGGGTGAAGACTAAGAGACAGGTGATGAAATGGTTCGAGTTTGAAGAAGAAAACCCCAGATTGATCAACCAGCTCATGCGTATAGCAGAGATTCAAGAGGAAAACGGCGAATTTGGCCGTAAACAGTCTAGTTTCATGCGTATAGCAGAGATTCAAGAGGGTGGAAAGATCAAAATGGGGGCGAAATTATAGCCGGAAAACGGCGAATTTGGCCGTAAACAGTCTAGTTTTGCCGGAAAGATTTAATCTTTTTCACAAAATTGCAGAAGAGAAGATGAATGAGACAAGAGTACTTACGCCTGGTTTTCATGCCTCCACGTTTGGTTTTTATAGACGTTTGAGGGGTAGACTTGAAGGTTTTTGAAATTGATGAGGGTAAAACGGTAATCCTACACGAAGATTGAGAATCCGAATATTAAATAGCGGCGGATATTTATGACACGAGCCTCGGACGAAAATTTTGCATTAAAAAAAGGATTAGCAGCAGTACTCATCTGGATCATTTAGTTTGGTGGTCCGCATTGTGAGCATTTGGCGTGTCCATGTCTACCTTTTAGACGGGCCCCACTAAAATTAAGACCTAACATTATTATTATTATTATTATTATTTTTTTTCCTGGCTGCCTCACCTCTACGGAACTAGGTCTGGAACCTAGGGGGCGGGGATTGGACCGCCCTAAAGAAACTAGGGTGCCTATGCCACTGGGTTAACGCAATTAATAAGACGTAACATTATTTACCACCCGCGTATGCCATTCGAATTGTAGCTACAATACAGTTTTTTTTTTTTTTTTTTTTTTTTTTCTATCGTAGGGTTCCCAACTCTTTGGATTGGTCTGGGCCTTCGGGCTCGGAGGAAAGTCGGATAAACTCCCTTGTAACCCCAGTGTGATAGTGCAATTTCAAACCTACAATCTCTGGGTGCAAATCATGTCTTAGGCCAACTGAGTTACCCCTTAAAATTAGCGGCAATATAATTGGAACATCATAAGATGGACTCTACGGTACTTAAATATGACATTTGTTGTCAAGTTTAAATATTTTTCGTAGAGAAATTTTTATAATAATAGTGCGATATCTTGGCCTAGGATATCACACAAGGCGAGATGAGTGGAAAATTAAAAAAACAACTTGTGATGAAGGCCCTAATCCAATTCCGAGGAATCATATAAAATCTGTACAGGTACAGGATCAATCCTAAACTTGGATGGGGAAAAATCCCTAAGAATGAGCTCAAAATTTACAACACGTGTGAAATTTTGATAACGGCCCACAGATGGATTGCTGGTCGAGTAGGTGAGTCTCCCTGTAGTTTCAACATTGGCAGCCATGTTAGAAAATTTTGGAATTTCCTTGAGGCGTGATTGCTTGCTCCAATGCTATAGTAGCTTTCTTGGATTAAAAGTGCCAAGATGAACACAATCTCAGTTATGTGCTCAATTAAATGGTGGGATCCACTTTTATTGAATTGAAGAGTCCGGATCTGGTGAGGTTTTACCCCACAGTGATCATGAGTGGAACAACCACGGTCTGTCACATCAGGAAGGGAAAACTCGTTCGTAGAATTCCAATTCTGAATTGAAAAAGAAAAAGAAATCATACAAACATTACAGCCCCAACTTTTGTTTTGGACAATATTTTTGGAACTTTGTTTTAATAATACAACTTAATGACACACAGAATAATTTCATTCCAAAATCCTCCCATGAGCCACATCAGTTTTGCAAATGGGTGAAGGAAGATCCAGGAGCCATGGAAGGGACGGTTTCTTATTGACAAAAATGCTAGTTACATTTTTATTATGCACGTTACTCTTTTTTTTTTTTGCCATCGTGGAGTTCCCAAACTTTTGGGCTGAACTAATCCCCCCGTGTCCAGTGGAAAGCGGGGTAAACTCCCCTATAGCCCCAGTGTGGCAGTGCAGTTCCGGACCCACCACCTTCGGGTTGTTACACTTTTTCAAGATAGTCTTCCTACTATTAGATTGCATATTGCTCAAATTAGTCAAGCACGTGGGGACCACTTAAATTCATATCTATCAATGGGAGGAGGGGAGATGGAAGGGCTTCAGCCCTAATTAGATTATCCTAGCCCTTGATTTATTAGCCTTAAAGTTTGATGGTGTTTTAAGGTGAGAATTTCTTAAAAGATTCAATCCAATAGTGAGTGGCGGTTCAATGAGTATAAAATTGGGCTTGATGTTAGATCATGGGATAACAAGAGTATCAAAGGCAATGCACTGATAGAAGGTGGGCCCGAGTGTGTCACATAGAGCTGGACTTGACATTGAGTACTCTGGTAGGAGAACCCCAATATGTATATAATCAACACTTGTAAGTGGTAACCATATTATATGCATATGTACAAATCTTTACTGACATATCCCATATGTAGTATTAACTATAAAGCTCCAAGCAACAAATAAATGCAATCCTTTTTTTTTTTTTTTTTTTTTTGCTATTGGAGGGTTCCCATTTGCCATGGTATAAAATACAAAGAATTTACAATTAATTTATGTGCGATTTCTCGCACAGATTATACACATATTAACTCAAAAATCACACACATGGATTGGCCACCTAAAATTTTTTATGGACTCCCCATTAGTTATGAAAAATTTAAGTTTTTTTACGTCCCCCCAACCCAAAAAAAAAAAAAATTAAAATTAAAAACCCCCAAAAGTTATAAAAGAATTCATTTTTGTATATTGGGTCCCCTCCATCTGGTGAACGAATTTGACAATTGACGCATTCATGTGTGTGTGTATATATATATAATTCATTTTTGTATAGACATGGGCATGTACGTCTCTCCTCCATCTGGTGAACGAATTTGACAATTGACACATTCAATTTGTGTGGGCTCTCCAATTCGTCAATGCTGATATTATCACCCATCTTACTTATCTAACAGCTATGATTTAGACATTAGCTTATAAATTAGTACTTTCATGTAGATACGTAATTGAAGACCGTTCATGCTTAAGTGGGCCCCGCAAATTGGACTATTTCTCAGGTAGAAATGACCTTGCATTTTTATTAAAAATCTAAAAATGAATATCATGTATGTGTATGAGTTATAAAATTTTCGAGTGCAGGAGGGCCTAGCCCGATTAAGCTTCAATATCCAAGCCCAGGTCAAAGACCTCAAATTCCCATCCCAAATTGAATTTTCATACGGGCTGGGGTATTTTTATCTTATAGGACTATTTCCCAAGGCGCACACATAGGGATGTAAATGGGTTCCTAATTCTTCGATTATCCGGAGGTTCCAACCCGTTAAAAACCGGGTCTGGGTCCTTACTTAGGCCCCAATAATTAAATGGTTTCGGGTCTGGGTTCGGTTCCACTTTGGTTTGAATTCGTAGACCCTAGACCTGACATATTGCCTTAGTTTTCTAAAATTTCTCCTAAAAATCATATTTTTTTTAATATCATTCTCTATCTAAATCAGGACCCAGATCCAGACCCGTTCCATATATGCTTCTGGTTTCGGTTCAGGAGCCAAGAAACCAGTTCCGAAATGGCTCTGGGTTCAGATCCGGTTCCACATTCTCCTTAACAGTTCCGGTTCCTAGTCCACATTCTCTAATATTAATTGTTAATGTTACAAGCTATAAAGAAAAATAAATTCAAGCTTTTGAGCTTATGCATTTATGGATAAAGAGATGGGTAAAAGTGTCATTTTATTTTAAAAGGTTACGATGGCATTTCAAATGGGAAAATGACTAAAATATACCCAACTGCATTGACAAGCAGTCCTTTTTCAGTGAAATGACAAGCAGAAGTCAAATGTCCGCATATTGTCATCTATGTTGATCACAGATGTTAATTTCTTTTCAGCCTTTCGGACCCTATTTCGGTCTAGCCTTCAAAATTAAATGTTTATATCGATTTGAGATTTCGGTGAAACATTTCAGAGTTGTGTTTTGTAAAAATAAATAAAATCAATATATATATACATGTGTGTGTTTTAGAAAAAAAAAGTAAAATAAAAAAATAATGAATATATTTAATTCATTAAGACAAAATAACATTATAATATATAAGTATAAGATTTAAGCACATTCTTACCATAATAAAGTTTAAACACAATTTTTATAACCATAAAAGTTAACAACCTTTATAATTGAAGTTTGGAAATTTTCCCCAAAATATTTCCGAAACCTTGGATATTTCGGCCAGCCAAAATTGACCAAAAGTCTTAAAACCGAAAAGTTATATCATGCATTTCATTTCGGCTTCAAATTTAAAGTGAAACGAAATTGATAGCTATGGTTTAAATCCGAAGAGAGATCACACCGGACTCCGAAAATCATATCCCGAGTTCGGGTCGTAGCTATTACATGAAACCATATAATAAATTCGTAAAACTTCATCATGGGGCCTACACAGAGACAATATGGACCGTTCAAGATAAATTCCATCCCTTTATATTTGGATCCTCAATTTTATGTTAAAAAGAGTGGGTCCCAATGTCAACACATGACAAAAACGAGTCCGGATATGGTGATGTAAAACCTCATGGTGATCTTGAGTGGACCATTCGTCGTCCGCCACGTTACCACGGGCAGCTAGCCATGCACGTGGGCAGTCTGTGTTGGAAAAATGGCTAGAGTACGATTACTTTTGTCAAAGTTTGAGCCAAAAACTAAGTGGGACCAACTAATCCTTTTTTGTGGGAATACATGGGAATGTACTCTACTCCATAAGTAGAGTAATTACATGTATTTGGTTGCTCTAATCCATTAAGGACTGAATGAGAAATTGCCTCCTAAACCCACTACTTGAACATGTTAAACATGGAAACAAAGGAAGTAGTGAACTTGCATCCCATATTGCTTGGGAGCAAAACATTCTTTGGGTATAAATATACTTACTTTGGTAGTATAAAATTAGCCCCCAGGGGCACCCCACTTTTGTGGGGGAGGGAGGACTTAGATCAAGGTTGGGTCACCACCACACGCGCGCCGCCCCGCACCGAACCGGGCTTGGGCTTCACGCGCGAGTTGGGCCTTGGCTCGGCCCACTACCCGTTTAATTTTTTGGAGAAATTTTATTTAATAAAATTCCTTTTTGCAAGTGGGATGTATCCCTAAGTGATGTGTGTCCTTTCGCATCTGAAAGGGTGTGTCCAAAGAAGAAGATGCATCTGTTCACTGAATAGTCACTGTTTTGAACAAATGCAACCCTCATTGAAGAGACTTGTTCAAGCTATTTAAGTGCATCTCGTACATGCTTTTTGAGCATCCATTTTTCACTGCTGTTGCATTGCATTTCGAGTCATCGTTGTGAAGAGAGAGTACTGCTGATACACATTTGGTTCGCCTGATACACATTTGGTTCGCCAGACACTCAGTTTGTAGTGCTGCAACTGTGTGGGACTGATCATTGTATCCTGGGAGACAGACGCTGTAGAGCTCGTAAGCACCATTGCGGGGGCGATTTTTGTCTTAAGGAAATAGTGCTGCGCACTAGCCTTGATCACCAAGCTTCTGTGAATTACTGGACTTCAAGACTTCTGCAACAACACCCTGCTTTTGTCTTCAAACAGTGAGTGACTTCTTATTGTATTTACTAGTTGTTAAATTCACTGTGTTCAGACCTGTCTCCTAAACACTGAACTATTACTGACTGTACTCGGTATTAACAGTCTGCTATGCATACGGGTAGGGGCTGCCTGCAGTGACGTTGCATACTCCAATTGGTCCACTCATGGTCGCCATGCGTAGACCCGCTCATAGGATCCTCATTAAACATAAACTTGACTAGGCGCTGACCTAGCATCGCTGCTGATGTGATGCTCATCACAATTTCCATCATGTGATCAATTGCACGATGGGACTCTCCCTTTTGAGCTGAAACTTGAGTATATAGATATAAAGGGATGGAATTCATCTTGAATTATCTGAATTATCTCTTAATGAGCCCCTCGATTGAGCTCCTATGTAATATCTGCAACAGAAGATCCGGGCGAGTGGGACTCACCACCTAGTTTCTGATTTTCAGACATATTCTTTTCTCTATTTAAATTAGGCTTACATACGAGCTAATACCCATATTTTTTTTTCTTCTATTCTAGTACTGTCATGTCACAGTAACAGGCCACATTTTTTTTTCTTATATTCTAATGTTAGTACAATCTTCCTTCCATTCGATATTTTCAATTTTACTAATATTTTGAGAAATTAAAAAAAAAAAAACCGTAGATTTGTAATAGTGATTGGGATGTGGTGGCCCCATCCATTAAAGAGTTTTGTTTGTTTGTGCCCACAACATTTGCCTCCGTGGTAAGTGGTAACATCATGTTTCACATTTTTGTCTAGTGTAGGACCCAGGGGCGGAAAAATATTAAATTTTTTCATTATTTTGTCGTTTGAAGGGGGTATGGCCTAGTTTTGATGGATCGAATTTGAAAAAAAAAAAAAAAGTTTAATGCATCATTAGATTTTAAGTTTTTAAATCAAGAAGTAGGATAATCTGATGGAGCTGAATTCATTTACAGACCCCTCTCCATTAGATACCCTTTCCATCAACGCTCTCCTCCCTCAAAGAGCCACCCCCATCTCTCTCCAAGTGGGTTATGCGGTCTATAGCTCAAACCAGAAAGTTTTATATTATTTCATATTTGAAATTATATTATTATATCCGTCAAATTTGGTAAGAGTGTGAGAGGTAGAAATCTAAACCCATTGTGAAATCCACAGAGTCCAATCATGGAAGGACAGCGTGATGGAGGTCTCATTTAAACTTTAATAGTATCTTAAATTAGAATTTTCAAAAGGGTCCCTCCGCCGAGCACAAGTGCTCACAATAAGGCGAGCACAAGTGCTCACAACATCTAGTGGAGTCTAGCTTATGATCCATTTGAGTGGATCATAAAATAGGGACCCATCTTAAGAGTCATCGATCTTGGATTTGGCACCCATCTGAATGGACTAAACTATTGGATTGACTTGTACTTATTTTGAATGGTGAAAACTTACCAATCGTTGATCAAGTGGATAGGATGATAATTTAGGCCTCTATTGGGCTGTTATTAGTGTTGGGGTGGGAGAAAAAAAAAACGAATCCACAAGAGGTAGCTGTTATTGAAGTGTCTCCCTGGGCAATATGTTATGCCATGGTGACTTTTATTCTTCAAACGGAAATCTTTTCCAATATCATGTCATCGCCGGGGATGGTAACGGATCGAGTTCAAACGGGGTCCTATCCCGACCCACTCTTATATATTAAGGGTGGGTTTATAGCGTGTGAGTAGTATTCGAGTTGGATATGGTTTTCTATACACTAACTTGAATCTGTTTTGAGGTGAGTTCGGGTTTTGGGTGTGTCTAACCCGCTTAGCACCGTCCCATATATCTTTACTTTGTGCATTACTAAGTAGGATTTTGTATATGATATGTCATTAGGGTAGGAGGTAGCAAGGAGTGATTTTCCTTAATGTTATGGGTTCAAATTTTCACCAGTACATTAGTTTTTTCATATTTCTCGAACTAAAAATTAAAAAAAAAAAAAGAACCACTAACAAATCCGACTCAGCCCATGACTATCTTGGGCCAAGTTTGGTGTGACAACCATAAAACCTACCACGGGTCAGACGCTTATGGGGGCAGTGCAACTCCAAATAAGAGGCGGGTTGGGTCTTGGTTAATTCCATCAAAATGGAGGGTACACCTAAGAGGCGGGTCGGGTTTAGGTCAATTCCATCAAAATGGAGGGCACACCTAAGAGCTACAACATATGTAGTCGAGTCGAGTCCCATGTGGCCTACCATATATCATTGTAGACTCTTTTACACTCTCATCCCTCCATGATCCGGTACCAAGCTCGATTTTACTATCATTTAACTTTTGTCCACCGTTGGATTAAATTTCAAAGAAATCTATAGTTAAAAGACCACCAAATATTAAGGCTATTAAATCAAGGGCACTTGAGAGTTGTTGGAGTGGCGGAAGGCATCAATTTACTCTCCATCCCTTGTGCTCGAAACCGCTCTAGATTTACCCGGTCCGTGTTTGTGTGAGTTTAGTAGGTGACACGAGGGCATTAATCATATTGGATCAAAGACCTCAAAGATGCCCACATCAAAAAAAAAGCACTAGGATGATATGAGGGGACTGAATTTCTTTTCTCCCTGTTTTTATTTTATTTTTGAGCGGGCCTTATCACAAAGTGGTCATTCTTTGCACTCTCTACTCTCATTTATAAAAAGGCATCTAAATGGGCGCCATGAGATGGATTGCATATGAGCAACATCGAGTCTGCTCTTATATATTTTCCTTCTTTTAGTGCGCAAATATTCATATTCTTGGGAATCTAAACCTAAGTAAAGCTTCTTTGTTCCATCCCATGCTCCTCCATTGTGCGTTGTTTGAAAAAGAGGAAAAGATGTTTCCTCTTCTGGGGTAACCACGTCCAAGGCAGGATAATTAACCGGGTTTTCAGATCTTCTCTAGCACAAAAAACACAACAAAACCTGATGTTTTCTCAATCGATTCATCACTGCCCTGAACATGCCTGATTTGTGGGACCAAAAAGTCCTGCGCCTATTTTTTTTTTTTTTTTTTTTTTTGTTGCAAGGCATGACCTAACATCTTTACACGGAAAGAAAAAGCTCACCAACCTTTGGGTCTCGTCGGGATGCATGAGTGCAAGACAATCACTAACTAATCAAGAAAGTATAGGTATACGTGACGGAATTAAATTGATCATAAGTAAAGGGAGGAGGATGCTAAAGATGTATTATTCTATAGAATTTACTAAACTTTCTTTTATTTTTTCCCTTTTTACATAAAAAGGTGAAAGAAGTTGCGGTAAGTCAAAAAACAGTAGATGCAGTTTGCACCTAGGCATGCAAAAATATAAGGGCTCTTTCACAAATTCTATTTACTAGTGGTAAGGCCCTTGCAATGCACGGTTTAACATGTAGAAGTTAATATATGCACATATATAAGTTTATTTACCCATTCAATTTAAAGATTAGAATAAGATAAGTTTAATAGAGCTTATACAAACTAAACAATAATAGTTAACTTATTAATATCCAACCAAAGTGTACCTTGTTGGTTAAATCTTGTACCGTTAGAGAGCATATCCTCAACAATAAAACTTACTGCTAAGATGGGTTTATATTGAATCCTATGATCACCCAATTTGGACTTGGTAATGGTAGACTTTTCCCAAAATCAAAATCTAGTATATGTGATCAATTTGACCACATATCATTTCCTTACTTAGTTGACCAGAGAACTGCTCATATCCCAATCAAGATCCGGCAATAGTAGACATATTCGCAGATTAGAATATAGTACAATCAATTGGACTATGTATAAGCTGCCAACTTATTTTACCAGAGAACCGCTCATATTCATGTAAGATGGATTTTGAGCACTCATTCACTAGAAAAAAAAAAAAAAAAAGAAGAGAGGAGCCGTTCATGAATATCTAAAGGGTATGTTTGTGCAATGATGGAAACCGCGGAAATGGGTGGCGACAGGGCGCCGGTTTTTCCGACTTCTTTCCCGTTATGTTCGGTGAAGAGAGAATTCCTCTCATTTTGATTTTACGGCGTGCCTTTGGAGCCCTATTTTTTTCACCAAATTTTCTCACCTCCCAACACGGAATCAAATACTGCGGAAGAGGAAATTGGTGGTTTCCTGATCAGTGGCGGACTTAGAATTTTCATTTGAGGGGTGCAAACGGTAATTTGGTTTTGGGGGCAAACCATGGATTTTGAGGGTGGGCCTACAATTTTAATTGAACTTTTTGAAGCGCACCGTGGTTTAACAGCGGCTACCGCACCCGCATGATTGTGCTTAGGTCCACCCCTGGATTCCTCTTCCGTTGTCATGCACAAACAGACCCTAAATGTGGGATTCAGCAACTCAGCAACTCTTGACATATTTTTATAAACATTTGCATTGCAATAGTTCATAAGCATTTGCAGGCTCAATTCCAATCATTCTTTATTAATAAATGATGAATACTAACCATGAATACGGAAGGAATTGTTTCGATCTCATTCAGGCTTTTAATCAAAACACTTCATGCTCTACTAAAAACCAGTTCACAGAATCTGCTACCCATCACCATGAACACTTTGCAGGCTAAATGCCACTCATTCTTTTATTAATAAATGATGAATACGAACCGTGAACCCTGAAAGAATTGTTTCGATCTTAATCGGGCTTTTAATTAAACACTTCATGCTCTACTAAAAACTATTTCACACTTCACTCATTGTTTGAAAAGGAATCACAATGCCATTTAAGAAAAAAAAAAAAATCTCTTTTCCAGATGTGTGGAAAACTAAGAGGAATGATACAATCTAGAAGCAATAACCAACATGTGGATTTTCAAAGATCAGTAAAAGATATTAACAACATTACAAAAGGTGAGAATGGAAACACTCAAGGGATAAAGAAACCTAAGATCTCTAAGCCCTGTCTATTTATATTACGAAAAAAACTCATAGGATGGTTTAAAATGAAGAAAAAAGTGAATTCCCAAAAATAAATATCATGTGATATTTTCTTTTAACCCCGATGGGTAGCCCAGTTGGCCTAAGACTACGGTTTACACCTAGAGGTTGTAGGTTCGAAATTGCATTACCACACTCGGCCACAGGGAAACTTTATCCGGCTTTTACTCTTGGGCCCGTAGGGACTATTTTGGTCCAAAGGGTTAGGAACCCTCTGTTATAAAAAAAAAGGTAATATTTTCTTTTGATTCTATCTTCCTTAAAAGATGTTTGACAATTTATTTTTGAGAATCAACATTTAATCTTCATTTTTAGACACCCTATGTATTCAATTCCAATGTGTTTTGCTGCAAAGAAAGTAGTTCCTAAAATCTTGAACCATATTTTGGTTCCATGAATTAATAATAATATATGAAATGTCTTCAAGGAGGTCATTTTTATAGATTACTCTTAACGCATTACAAATAATATGGCAAATTGACTTTTCTTACAAATTTT
Organism: Umbellularia californica; assembly: GCA_028538565.1. NCBI lineage: Eukaryota > Viridiplantae > Streptophyta > Magnoliopsida > Laurales > Lauraceae > Umbellularia > Umbellularia californica. Next base: position 19,129,156 of record JAPQWN010000012.1, on the reverse strand, counting down.
GAAATTGAATATTTGGAATTTAGTATTAGGTTCTCTATAAGAAAACCACAAATGCAGCTAATTCAGTTAACCATTATCCATATATAAGAAAGGCTCCAATGGCATGCCCTAATCTATTGTAATCCATTCCTACTTTGGATGAAGAATACTCACCACTTTTTCAAGAAAACTGAAAATCCCTTTAAAGTAAGGCTTCCAATTTTCACAAATTGGACCTTCTACGCTTTAGATTCAGCCATTATTTCACAATAAATGGGCACTGCAAGATGTATTATGCGTTTATTCATAATCTTATCAAAATCAGTCCCAATTAACCATTTCCTAATCTTTACCCGAAGTCAAGAAATTCAAAACTGTACGGTTCTATTTTTCCACCCTAATTAACCCCCTCACTCTCAACAAATCTAACCTAGACATAAAATCCTGAAAATTTTATGCACTCATCATTCATGAAAGAAAGACTGAAAAGGAGGAGGATCAAAGCCACTTTTAGGTATCATTATTGGTAGGAAGATGACGCTTGAATATAAGCTGGAACATATATAAAGAAGTTAAAAGTCTTGAGACTGGTGGAAGCCCAAGTACAACATGAGTGAGCTGGCAAATATATGCATATAGCTAGAAAATATATGTTTAATTTTTTTTTAATAAATTCGAAAGAATATGTCATCTATTGATGGGGTTTGCATGTTTTTTTTTTTTGTTTTTTTTGGATAACCCACACGGGAAGACTAAAGACAGCCTGTGCAAGTAGGAAGAAGGCCCACACAAATGGAAACATGTGGCGTACCAAGGTACCTATGATTTGAACCCCAGACAGCCAGATGAGAACTGCCACCACTTACCAATGAGGTTAGTGGCTATTCTCAGGTGTTAGCATGTTTTATGAGAGCATTAAAGGACCGTTTGTTGGTTTTCTAAAATTTACTCTCGTAATGTAAATCTTGAAAATCTACCCAAAGGAAATAAAGAAAGCCCATGTAAACTCCATTGAATGGATCTGGAGAACTCATTGGATTGAAATTGATGCACCAACTCAAGAATAACTTTTCATTCATCTTAATGCAAATGTACAAAAAAATCCTTAGTGCAGCAAAAATGAAACATTAATTATATTGTGATCTATTGCAAGTTAAAGGCATGTTTGTTCAAACAATATTAAGTTAATGCATTTCTAAAAGTGGCTAAGATTCAAAAAACAAAGGTAACTCTCCTATTGTTATAACAATCAAATCCTAGAAAAATCAGAAGATCATCTACCATAAGAGGAACTCGGGTTGAGGGAGGCCCGGGAGTGGGAAGAGGGGGAGTCAATCCAATGGTTCAGTCCGTTCAAATGGGTGCCAAACTTAGGATCTAAAACTATCATAGGATGTCCCTATTATATAGTTCACTCGGATGGACTATAATGTTGGGCCCCACTAAGTATTTAGGCATGCGGTACTCACCTTCTCGCGAGCACCGGTGCTAGGCGGAGTTGCGGAGGTTTATCCTTTCTTAATAATTAGCACGTTGTTATAAAAATGATCAGACTTCCTTAACAAGCCTTTAAGAATAGAAAATCAAAGGAAGTTTTAGCACAAGATCTTTACTATCTTATCTAAGTGCGGAAGCACGAGGAACCCACCCAGACCGAGAGATATATGGGTTTGTGGATCCGTGTCGATTAGAATATATATGTAGCATTTTTATCCGGCATGGACTTAGCTAGGCAGCTTGACTGAACACATGCTTGGTATTACAAGTGCAATGATCATTTTGAACACATGTTTACTAATCTTTTTGCATGAAAACCTTTATGAAGTTTCCTTCAACTTATCTGGGTCTCATTTCAAAAGATAAAAGAGAAAAGGACAAATCACATTTTCACAAAGATACTCAAACACAAATAAGTTATCATGTGAAAAAGGAGAGCCACAAAGATAAGCAGACAGAGAGGTTATGTGAAATGGAGAGCCACAACTAGTCAAAGAGTAAAGTTTATTTTATAATATATGATACACCTGATACACGGCTCCTAGTATTTTATAGATCTAAGGATCATCACTGTAATATAAAAGTGTATCAAGTGTCAACAACTATCATTTTCACACATGACTAATGCTGCTTGTGTTGGAAACTTCGCTCATGAAACATATAATATTTGTTTTAACAAACCACCCAGTATTCAAAGTTCTTATTAATTAACACCTGCTTCTCTTCAGATTTTGCAGAAAACTTAGCCTAATAAAAATCAACTTTACCTGTCATATTAGCCACTGAATTACGCAAAGGGGGTATTTTAATGACTTAAATAAAAAGCAATGTGCAACTCATGATCATTGCCTTCAGTTTTTTCTTTTTTTTTTTTTTCTTGAAATGAGGATTGTACTAACCAACACAAAAGATGCAAGACACATTGAAAACAGATTCATACATGACCATAGTAGCCGTCCCATGTGTAGTGTACTTTCTACATGAGCAACTCATGATCATTGCCTTCAGTTTTTTTTTTCCCTCTTCTTCTTCTTCTTCTTCTTCTTCTTCTTGTTGAAATGAGGATTGTACTAACCAACACAAAAGAAAAGATGCAAGACACATTGAAAACAGATTCATACATGACCATAGTAGCCCTCCCATCTGTAGTGTACTTTCTACTATCATCCCCATAGGATACCCAATAAGAGGACTGGGGTTGTTTGTTTACATCTATTTGTAAATATTCCACATGTGTAGCATTAATTATATATGCCATATTTGTTTCTAATTATTTATGCGTCACATGTAAAAATGAGATGTGAAAATGGTGTATTAATGAGGCCATTTACTAAGAAAAAAAATTTACTCCTACAATATGAAAATGATTTTACACCGTCTTGGTTAGGAACTCATCAGTGAAAAGGACATTTGAGATAGGTCCTGCTCCCAACTTCTTCACCACCTTTTACTTTTACGACTAGTGGGCCTCAAAACTTTAATAAAAACCGTATTTATTGATCAATTAAGCCCTAAAATATTTAGTTCCATGTCTTAAACCTTCATAGATCTTGAAATATATGAAGATTTTACATACTTAATTCATATTGTTCAACATTAACTCATGAAAATATTGGTTGCAAACAAATAAGGTATTGTGCATTACATATATAAATTTTACGTACTTTAAATTTATGTGTAAACCTCATTTTCATATCCCATGGATAAAAGATCAAACGACTCCTAAATTGAGCCTCTAAAAGATGCCAACAGATAAGACTTGTGTTGCATGACACTCAACAAACTTGTATGTACATCCAGGGTTGTAGCTAGTTGGTTAGGACACTAAAACATATTCCTTCATCAAGGGTAAAAGTGTAAGTTTGAGTGAAAAAAAAAAAAGAAAAACAAGAAGAAGAAGAAGACTCATTAGCACATGAGATCTCTGACCATTCATCCTTATCATGTGAATGTCCCGGATGTGGAAGAAATCGACACTCACTTGAGGATCCACTTGCATTCCGGTAGTTAGAAGTTTTCACATATCTCTTGCATTTGCAAGCGGTCACTAAATTAATTAAGAATCAAAGGCTCCCATCTCCCTTAAATAGACAAGCCCTAATGAATCATACTCGCTAAAAGCTTTTTAGCCAAAGAGCCCACGCCTAACTACAAGGGTCTTGTCTTATAAGGATCTCTATGTATAGTGGAATTTCTAAATTCCCGACATAACAACATTTCTGGATCCTCCTTGGACTTGACCATCTAGAAATTCCACCAAAATGCAAAGGGAGTGGAATTCCTGGATTTCCAAAAGTCAAAAAAGATATTTTTTGTGGCTGGAATCCATAAATTCCTGTGAAGAAACATGAAATTCAGAAATTTCAAGGGTAGCATGTCACATCATATGTAGGAATTTTTGGACACGGTGAATTTTGACAGAAACTCTACTAAAGAAATATGGCCTCAAAAGGATATCGTACTGCCAACTCTAAATTCCGAACTAAATGATATAGGCCGAAGACCTAAGCAGCCCAAATATATTAAGTACAGTTTCAGTAGAAATAGGATGGTTAGTTTTTCTATTTCTGATTGTATATATACTAACAACAAATACCCGCGCTAAATGCGTGCCATATAATAAAGATATCTCTATAATTTAGGTATTTGAGATCATGTGAAATTAGAATATCAACTTAATGAAATGGGGTTGCAGTGTGCGTGTTTCCGGAGACAGGTGGTTGGCTTGATCGGAATACATTTATGTAAACATTTATCCTGCTCTCATCATTATATCAATGGAGAATTTTCACCAATGAGCGAACTACATGTACAATTCAGTTCTTTGAGGCTTGTTTGGGCACATACACCTTTGATCAGTGCCCAATTTTTGGCACTATCTCTAATTTGATGCTCATCTTACTCTTGATTAAATCTTATAAAAATTTGTGTTTAAAAGATCATTAAGTTTTAATATTATGAAGTCAATGACTCTTTACCAAAAAAAAAAAAATAATCAGTGGCTAGGTTAATTTGATGGGGCTGGTTTTTTGCAAGAACCTTATCTATAAAAAAAAAAAAAAAAAAAAAAAAAATATTTTCATCTATCTTATTCCAATGGCAAGATTGCATCCAAGTATGCCCATGAACTGGGCCATATTATGTGGTCCCCTCATAGCTGAAAATCCTCCTTATATTCAAATAAAAGAAATTTGAGAATACAAATGTCCGATTCTTGGTGCAGGTGGATCTTTATTTCAGCAAATCTAGGTCAGTTTTGAACAAAAGATGTGAGGAGCAAACACACTCCTTACGCGGGCCATTGCATTAACTCCTTGTTGGTACAGTACCAATAATACACCAATTTAATCATGATCATTGAGAGATGGTCTCCTCTAGCAAGCACCAACAGACCACACAAATGCTAGAACATGTGCATAAAAGGGACTATTACTAATTTAGAGATTTACTATTAAAGTGAAGGTGAAGCAAAACCTCTATTTACCGGACAAAAAGAAAGGGGGGTCATATAAAAAATACATAAATTCAAAATTCTCCGAATCTTTTTTAAAAAAGCAAGGAACATCTTTTCTCTACTAAATGATGATAAAAAAAAAAAAAAAACCATTCACCTTTCATCTAAAAAGTTAAAAAATCTCTCCATCAAGCGGTATTCACCTTTTATTCTCTCCTCTTTGGACCATGCTTTATTTCAATTCACGCTACATGTAAACTTTTCAAATTTGATCCCGACAACATACAGTGCCCAGCAAAGGGAACCCTATAATTTTGGTCGAAGGCCGTCAAAACATGCCAGTAAAGTAAAAGTAAAAATTGATACTTGTCTATAGGGGGATCTTCATATGCATCTATCCCTCACCAAAAATGGTGAGGGACATCCATTTTAGAGTTGTTTCAAGTACAAGAGGGAGGTACAAAGTACTCCTCTTGTACCACTCTTGTACTAAAAATACCTCCAAAAGGGGTGTCCCTTACCATTTTTGGTGAGGGATAGATGCACATGAATATTCCCCCTTGTAGGTAAAATTCAACGTAAAGTGCTCAGCAAAGAGGGAAACCCTTTAATTTTCCTCGAAGGCGCCAAAACACGCCAGTAAAGTAAAAGTAAAAATTGATACTTGTCCGTAAAATTATCTTCAAACATGTGATAAAGTTGGGACATGTCCTGGAAGACACAAATCGAAAAATAGTACTTCAAATTCAATATCACGTGCTTTGGTGGGGTCCGAAAACAGAGAGATGAGAGATGTCTTACTCCCACACTTGCCACATAACACACGTCCTTTTCTGCTACTCTTTTCCGCACACGACAAAAGCAGAAAGATTTTTTCCTGAATAAGAAACGTGTTGAAAAACTCCTTTTGCCTTTTCCACATCGATGTGATGCCTCGTGGCCCACCGCGACTCAATTTCTAGCTATGAACCTATGGAAATAGGGTCCGGATTCCCTGCCATAGGCCGTACCCTATATATATATATATATATGGAGATATTTTTGTTTTTGTGAGAGACATTTTCACCTTATTACGAGAGATAAAGATTGGGTCCTCATTTTTAAGTTATTGACATTGGATATGGATATAAGGGTTCTACCCAATCTTTCATTTAAGGTGAGAAATATCTCTTTTAGGAGCATCTTCCATATACCCCATCTTTATCTCTTATGATAAGGTAAGAGATGATGTTTCATAGTTGCATCTCTCTATATATAAAGCAGGGCTCTCCCAAGCTGAAGCTTACATTGTTATAAGCTGGAATAATACCGGTATCACAAATAAAAGTTGATTAAATCTGTTTTTTGCATGATGGAACTGAAAAATCTAGTTATGATTGGATTTAATATTAATTTTGGAGACGATCATTGTGAAAAAAACAACAATAATCGAATTTAATTTGTGGGACCAACAATGTTTCGGCTAATGATAAGGTAAGCTTCAGCTTATGAGAGTCGGCCCCATATACATATATATATATATATATCCTCAATTTGTAGTCCCACTGCCACATGATGATAATCCACACCGCTTGAGATGATTCCCAACTTTAGTGCCCAATTAAGTTTCATTTATGTTTCAATCTCATGGTTTTGGTGGGAACTACACCTATTAAGGGCCTGTTTGGATGCATAAGAAAACACGAGAAAATAATATATTATAGAATATAATCTTTTATTTTCTAAAGAAGAAAATTTTCTGTGTTTGGTAACCTACGAAAATTTTGAAGAAAAGATTATTTTCTTTCAAAAAGTTCAATATTTTCTCCTACAACTCATCCATGTAGAAAACTTTCTACAAGATAAGAATCTTTCAAAATAACGATTACAAAGTGGTAAAGTAAAGTAAAGACTTTAGTTCACCAAATCCATCATGATGTGTTTGTTTACATATATGGTAAAGTAAAGTAAAATTAAATGTCATAGCACAGTAAAGGTGTGGTTAAGTAAAGGTGGGATAAATTATATGGTGAAGTAAAGTGGGAAGGAATGGTGAAGTAGATTTATTTTTTTAATTTAGTTTGTCACATTTTATAGTAGTTATATATGGTAAATAAAAAGTGACTTGTTTACGGGTGTGGTAAAATAAAATTAAGATTGACGTCATATTTTGGTAAAAGGTGAGGTAAAAGAAGGTGAGATGAAGTATGTGGTAAAGTAAAGTGGGAGAGAGTTATAAAGTAGTTGTTTTTTGTATTGGCTTACTTTATCATGGTTTTATGTAATAAAAGAAAAGTAACTTATGGTAAAAACATGATAGTTGAACTAATTCACTTTACCACCCTACTTTTTTATGAAGACGTGGTAAATCACATATAAATTAAAATATTTAATAAAAAGTAATTCTAATAATGTAATTTACTTTTAATCATAACACCTTCCAAATAACTCAATTTAAAATCTGTAATATTCTTCAAAAATTGCCAAACAATAAAAATATCATAATATCATAATATTGCATTATTCTATTCTATACTATTTTGTTCTTGCAATTTTTAAAACTGTAAATATTTTATTCTGTAGACATCCAAACGGGTCCTAAAGTAATATATTGGGACATGCCACTTTAGGTGATAGGGTTCATCTTAAACGGTCTAAATTATTTCTATGTGGGCCTTGTGATAGTGTTTTGGGCATGTGTTATACAAATAGTTATCAATTCTGTTTTGGTCATCATTTTAGTCTAGCTTGCAAGATAGAATATTTCGGTTGTTTAGAATTTCGGCAAAACTTTTCGGAGTAATTTTTTAGAAAAATAAAATATAAATTATACATATTTCTTAATATGGATATTAAGAGAAATATAGGGAAAATAGTCAAAATTGTGCTACAAACTGGAATGGGCCGGAATGGATTGAAATTCCAACCAATTTTTTTTATTACCTCATTCCATTTCCGCCAAAGACTGAAATGAAATACTCGACCCAATCCGACCGAAACCAGAAGGAATTGACTACTATAGCTATACGACTTCCACGTAATTGTGGACAAGGATCCAAACTCTTCCTTTTTTGCTCTACTAGCGTCCCTTGGATTGGTAACGGAAAAAAAAAAGGGCACATATCCTTTTCCTTTAAGCCAATGTGCGTCCCATATGTATATTTAGACCTAAGCAAAACGGGCCCCATGATAGCTGTCTTTTTTTTTTTTTTTTTTTTTAATTATTGTTAACCCAATTTGGGGGCGGGGTGCCCGGATCCAAGAGAGCCTGCTCTCTACACAAACAGAAAGAAAGTCCAACGGGTAAAAGAACTCGTACAAGCAAATTTAAGATTCGAACCTTAGGCAGCCAGGTGAGAATTGCTGCCACTTACCAATAAGTTAAATGGCCATTCTCGTCCCATGACAACTGTTGAAATAGAGATATGGCTATTGAAAAAGAGAGAAATAAAGAAAGAAATAGGTATGACCATTTTTCTGGCCTCTACCTTGAAAACTCGGAATTTTGAATAGGCCTGACTTGCAAAATTCAAAATCTGGGCTTTAATGACCCACTGGACAGTGTAAATAAATTGAGGCCCATTAGATCTATCACTTTCTAATGGTTATATTTGTGGGGTCTTAAAGGTTCGCTTTCATTAGTGGAATAAACAACATTTTGGAACATTCTGTAGCAAAAGTTGGTGATGGTTGGATCTTCTAAAATTCCAATCAACTGTAGAAGCAGCATCCCAGAACATTTTATGGGCTCCACAGCCACTTCGGCAGGTTAAGTTTAATATCTGTTTGGGCAGGCCAGGAGTGATATTTAAGCCCAACTGGTTATAGGCACAGGCCTAGTCTTAACATTGACGAACCCAAAGGCCTGAAGTTTGCCTTGGCCATGATCCTCTCCCACACTGGTACAATTTATCTCACTAACAGTTCTACCTTTAATAAAATTAGGTTTCAACTTGGGCCACAATTGAGCTCCTTTTGGGCCTTTAGTCAGGTGTTTAGAATAGGCCTAAAACCCGGTTTTCTTTCTTAAATAGGTTGGGTTGGTTGAAACCTGGTTTTCATAAACTGAGTTCAGGATAGGCTTTGACTAGTCTAGGCTCGGGCCTTGATAGCACAGAACTTGCAACTCAAGAAGGCCCAGATGCTCTCTAGCCTAGCCCACCAAGTCCATGTTCGAACCCAACCTATAAAGGCCATAACAATATCTCCCATGCTTTGAATGTATCCTGATATTATCGCGATATTTTCTTCAAAGAAGAATTTATCTCGACATTATTATGGTTTTGTTGCAATGGAAACAAATGAAATAGGAAAGATAGGTTTTTTTTTTAATCATACATACATAAATATATATATATATATATATTCTCGATTTTTTATGTTTTCATTTAAAAACAGTTATATTTTTAAAAATATTTTCTCAACATTGTACTAATAAACTAGAAATTTTAAACTATCCAGATATTGTCTCCCATTGATATTATCCCAACCATCCACCGGATTCTTATGTCTAGTTCATTTTATTTTTGCTACTGGGGGGTTCCCAACCCTTTGGGATGGATTAATCCCTCCGGGTCCAGAGGAAAACCGGGTAAACTCCCTTGTAATCCCAGTGTAGTAGTGCAGTTTCGAACTTACAACCTCCAAATGCAAACTGTGGTCCTAGGCCAATTGAATACTCCTTGAGGTTTTATGTGTCTAGTCCATAATCCATTGGGAAGCCTTAGATCAATGATATTATCACACTGCTAGTAAATATTCATTATGTTACAATAAAAATAAAGGAATATGGCACATTCTAAAATTCCATGGTTCAACCAAGAGTATGAGCATAATGCAATGCAGACATAAAAGTCAATTCGCTCTTTATAAAGCAAGTTGGGCTTAAGCGGATCCCGTGATCCACTAGAGCTAACCCAAAAAGATAAAAGCCATAAGATTTCAGTTTCATTAAGGTACACAATGCCTAATTTGCATGGGAGTAGATTGATATGAATCTCCCAATCACTTATAGTCTCTTTGCAACTCTGTACCCACATGTAAGAATTTGAAGTATCAAAGAAATATATATATATATATATATATATATATATATCTCATGCCTAGGGGTGTAAATTGGGCTGGGCTGCCGAGGCCCGACATGGCATGTTGACTGCGTTGATCTGGCCCGCTGGGCCAGGCATGAAGCAAATGATGGGCCGTGCTAGGGCAGGGAGCCCTGGGCCGTGACACCGCACGGCACGACTGGGCTAGGGTGCCTGGGCCGAGGCATGACCGGACATGACATTTCATATAAAATGTGATTTTTTATATAAACATTTGTAAATTAGCACCAATATTTGTGCATTTGCTTTAATGGTATCAACCTTATTTTAAGTTGAGAACCCTAAAAGTCTATAAAATCTCTTTTAATTTATATAAGCATTTAAAAAAAATAAAAAAAGTAGAACAGGCATGTGGGTTGGCCCGTGGGTGGCGTAGCCTAGCCTAGCCCATCTAGTGCATGACCCACCACGGCAGGACCTAAGCCGTGTTGTGAGCCGTGCTAAGCCGACCCCCAATCAACCTAGGCACAACACGACATGACCCACGACCTCTAATCATGTGGGCCGTGCCGACTTCTAATCATGCCTGCAAGTCCAAAATCGATCGGAATGCTCTGGCCTCTGGTGGAGCACTAAGGAGCCCGATTGCAGGCCCACAATGGGCTTGTGGTTTTAGGCCTAGTGGCGGAGCCACATAGGGTTTAGCCGTTGAGAAGGGGCAATGATCCTCCTCAACTTCTTGTTTCCTTTAAAATAGGAGAAGAAACATTACGTATATTTTGGTTTTTATGCTCCTTGCCCCTCATTTTTAGACTTTTTTTCCCTTGTCTATCACTAGGGATGTAAATGGGTCCCCGATTCTCCGATTATCCCGACGTTTTGACCCTTTAAAAACCGGGCTTGGGTCCTTATTTAAGCCCCGATAAGTAAATGGGTACAGGTTCGGTTCCGCCTTGGTTTGGACCCGTGGACCCAAGACCCGACATATTACCTTAATTTTCGAAAATCTCTCCTAAAAACCATGTTTTTTTAAATATCATTATCTACCTAGACACGGACCTAGATCCAGACCCGCCCTATATATGGTTCCGGTTCCGAAACCAGTTCTGGGTCTGGATCCAGTTCCACTTTCTCCTTAACAGTTCCGGTTCTGATTCCGAGTCCACCATAGACCCGAACCGGAACCAACCCGTTTACAACAATATCTATCTCTCTTCAACTTCTTGTTTTTTTTTCTCTCTTGGCTGATGAGTAGAACTTTCAAAATATATGAGGGGGACTTTGTCTTTTAGCTTGTATAGAAAGACAACTCATCAAACGATTAGCCATATGTATGGTTCTTCTTACTTATTTTCTTCGTATCTTTTCTGCGTGACAACTCACTGAGGCCTCACCCCAGCCCCCAAAAAATAAATATGCATAGTGCACACACCCCACCCCCCCTTGAATGCTTGCTGATTAAGTCATGAATAGATTTTGAATTTTTAAGATTTTCATTTAAAATCTAGAATAAATTAGATCTAATTATTTCTTAAGTTTATAATAGAAGCCTCAAAGGCTCCATCAACCTTAGCATTTCAAAACTTCTTGTACTTATACCCATTTTATGACATTAAATAAAATGACTTAATTTGATTTTTTACTTTTAATTGTGACTATAATCATGTGCTCACAAGTAAATATGCCATTCTGCTCTTATAGACCCTTATTGAATGATATTTGATGTGTACAGCAAAATGAATGATCTACTCGACCCCCCTCTATGGGGCTCAAGGGCTGGTCCACGCTGGGCTTAATAAAGCTTAAAAAATTGGTAGAAAGCCTAGCTCGATTGACTAGATGGGTGGGCTCAAGCCAGGAACTTAAGGCCCAGTTGGGCTCGGCCCAGATATGGGCCTATGTTTCTAAACGCGGGCTGGGTGTTAAAAAACATAAAAAAACAAAAGGGAGAATGTAGCTAGCCGCGGGGGAAATAACCCAATTGAAAGGTACGTGAAAAACCTATAGATATATAATGTTTTAAGATTTCTTAAATCATGAAGTCATTTTTGGAAAACTCTGAAAAAGTTTGGGATAATTTGAAGTTCTTCTTAATTTATTTGAACCATACTTAATTACATGGTTATGTACGAGTTAATTGTTGAAATAGAGAGGTGCAAGGGTTGGTATTACACGTTATATAACTTGTTAGAAATTGGATCTTTGTCGCAGCTATTACATTGAAACGGTAACACTTTTATAGAACTCCATTGTTGGGCCAATCTAGAGATCATTTGTACCATTCAAGATTAATGTTATCCCCTCCCATCACGCATCCTTAGGTTTCCGCTCAAAAGAAACGGGTCCCACCAGACGATTGAGCATAGTAATTGAAACGCGATAATACCACATCGCAACTAGTCACGTGTTTCCGTCATGGTGCACAATTGGACGGTGATGCTCACTTCTTTTAAACTAAAACTTAGAGGATATGTGATTGGAGGGGATGCAACTCAGTCATGATATCGTATAGTAATCAACTGAATGGTGGAATTTACTCCTTTTCGAGTTGATACTTGAGGATATGTGATTGGAGGAGGTGCAAAAGAGGATTCGGATTCGGATTCCGGACTCCTATGAGGCCGATCATGTCAGTTTGGTCGGCAGAATTCACCTAAACCCGAAGCGTAATCCCTCGCCCATCCCAAACAAAGACCAGTTTCGTTCGTGCCTATTCCAAACCTTCACTCAATTAGTTTGTACACAAAAGTAGAGAAGACGAGGGATCTCTCTCTCCACCACACGTTTCTATCCCCGGTTTCCGGGTGTGGTTCTAAACAAAATAAGAAAAGCCAATGGTAGATTCCTCCTCCTTTCCAAATTCCATCCATGCACTATTTTATTTTAGCATGTCCTTTAACATGCTCAAAACAGAAACGTCTAATAATGTCCTGCGGTTTCTGTTTGTTTGCTTTCTGGTTTCCTCACATGCTCAATATCTCCCTTATAAAGCGTTCTCTCTTCTTGTCTCTTCACCTCATCCCACTCCTTTTCTCTCTCCAAAAGACTCTTTCAAGAGCCCTTTTTAACAGCAAAACAGCCCAAAAGGAGAAGACCCCAATTGAGAGGCATGGCCAAGGAGGCAAGATTCGTACACCCATGGATTGAGGTGGCACCCGCCCTTCTCATTTCCCCACAAAAACCATCTAGTATTCCAAGGTTGGAGACCATTGCAGAGGAGGATGACTGTGAAGATGACTCATAGTCACAGAAGTGCTGTCGTTTTTCCTCCCACTCTTTTCGGATTGTGGGTTTCTAGAGCTGTGGCATTAGAGCTTGGCCAGAGACTGATCCAAGATGAAAGAGATTTGTGACTTTGAATACTACATATTGTATTATATATGCCTTTTGTGATCTATAATTAATATATCCACAAACCATATCTCCTTTTTGCCTACAGATATGCATTTGTTCATCTATTTATATTCATATGTCCAATGGAAATCCAATTAAAGCAGCATCTTAGAGGGGGATGAAAAGTATGTTCCTGTTGGTATGTAAAATTATTTTTTAAAGAAGAATCTTAAATCCCTATTTGTGTTTGTCCATGAGGACTCTCTAGAAGTATCCAGATCATCTTCTACTTCTTCCACACCACACCGCGGTGTGCTCTTTTTCTAAAATAGAACACATGACAGAGTTAGTGATGGCTGGCCGCTATTTTTTCTATCAAACGCAAGAGGTTTTAAATAATTTAAAAAGGTTTAACGCCACGAGATGGATGATCAATAATTAAAGGATGAAGTCTCTACTTTGGATAAATATTCATGGTCTTAGAAAGTTAGTTATCAATTCATGGTCTAAAAGAAATCTCACAAAACTTGATGTTATTGCTAGGTGTGCATGTGGAGTGGAGAGAGAGGGACTAGAGACAGGTATTTATAGTTGAAAAGAGGGATTTTTTAATCAAATAGTCTCAAATGTGTGGTTGGCAATCAAAATCAAATAGACAATCTCTCATTTGATTCCTTATTCCATGGGATAACTGGATACGGTCCATAGGGAAGCATGTAATTCCAATTCCAAATTCAAAACAAAAATGTGTCTAGAGATTTAAATTGGCCACACATCCAAATTGGGTCCAATTATTTGACATGGGCTCAATGGATATGGGCCACTATATATATGCTAACATGAATGCCTCTTGAATTCCTAAAAGGCAATGCTAAGATTAGGCAAGAGGCTAGAACTTCCCATTTAATTGACTTTTGCAAAATGACAATCCATAATCACCTTCTTAATTCCTCATAGTTACACTTGTGCTTGTGACAAAGTAAGAGGATTACTTTCCGCCACTCTTAATTGGGAGACTTCTTGGCCAAAAAAAGACAGAGAATTCCATACTTTTGTGGCTAAACTTGAAAAGGTGCAGAGATCAAGTTCACAAGGGCTATTTTACTTCAGAGCTACATGAACCAATAGGAAAGAGAAAAGGCCCCAAACGATAATTTGTGCAATGTGAAAATTGAATGGGAACAGAAGGACAAAACAGGGCTCTACAACCCTAATGATCAACAAATATGGACCTACAATGCAACTGTATATAAGAACTTGAGAAATCATAAAAATGCACACGAGAACATTTTGAATGTACTCCTACGGTTGGAATTGTGGGACATTTCCCATAGGAAACACTTGAAAGGACAACAGGATAGATGGAAGGGGATTTGACATTTCAATCCCCCTTAAACACTCAATCTCCAATTTGATGACTAAAAGTCTCTATCACTCGATTCGTTTGACTCTGGTACCTTTTTTTTTTTTTTTTTTGTAACTTTTTTGCCCCGAATCCCATGATATCATGGACTTTAAAAAACCCATGGCATCATGCAATCCAAGTAGCTTTTCAGCTTTTAACATGTGGATCCCATGGTATTATGGGCTTTTAAACTCCGAAGAAATCATGAGATCGAGGGCAAAAAAGTAAAAGAAAAATATATACCAGAGTCAAACAACTTTGGTGACTTTTACATAATTTAAGTCGTGAAATTGGAGATTGAGTGTTTAAGGGGCATTGAAATGTCACATCCCCTAGAGGAAATCCATGAGGCCCATCAGATAGGTGGAGGTATCGTAGGCAAGGCGTCATCAAATCATCTCTGTAGGTTAAATCTAAGGTTGATATTAACATGCGACTAACATAAAATCGAAGTTAAGAGTGTGTTAAAAAAATAGCTGCCTAAAGGTTGATGAAGCCCATTAATTAATGCCTAAAATCAATGATGAAAGCCCATCAATGTCCAAAAAGATATATAGCACATTCTCATCAATGCCCGAAAATAACATTTGGGGCTCGTTAGGGCCTAAAAGTCGTAAACTGCAACTTTGGGCCTTAGATGATTATTGTGGCAATTAGGCTTGTTATTATTGAAGAACAGGGCAGCTGCTTTATCTTCTCTTTTACTTTGATGAAGAGTACGAAAAAGAAAAAGATGAAGAGCCACTTGTTTTCAGTTGATTGAAAATTAGGTGAGGCATGTTGGAGTAGGCCAAGGCACTTCATATGTTTTGTACCATTTCATCCGTCCATCTTTTGTCCTCAACATATATACGGCTAAGATCATCCCACAAGTCCAACTCTAGATTCGTGCCTACAGTTCCCAAGCGCTTCCACTTCAACTACAACGCGCACTAAACAAGAGAATGAAGACAAGAGGGAGAGCTTCGTGGGACCTTCTCTCCAGTTTCCACCACACATTCCTTTACTCGTTTCAGGGTAATGGTCCAACCATAAACCAACCAGGCGCAGTGTTTCCACCTCCTTTCCATGTGTTTGTTGCAACAGCATCCTAAAATATTCTTTTACTGTTAATGTTTGTTACTCTGTTTTCTATTCTTATCAGATGTTCAATCTCTCTCTCTCCCTTATATAAAGCCATCCATTTCCATCTCTCCCTTCATATCTCTCTCTCTCTTTTCTTTTTCCTTGTTCACTCTTTATAGGTAGTCCTTCCAAGACTCCTTACAAAAACAAAAGTGCCATAAAGGAGAAGAACCCATTTGGGGGACATGGCTAAGGAAGCAAGAAGTGCAGTTCAGGCATGGATTGAGGTGGTACCAGCCCTTCTCATTTCACTCCAGAAATCATCTACTATTCCAAGGTTGGAAACGATTGCCGAGGAGGATACAGAGGACTGTAATGATGACTCGTAGCAATTCAAAATATTGGATTTTTTCTTTTCTTTTCTGTTCTTGTTCTTCTTTGGGATTGTGGGTTTCTAGAGCTGTGGCATAAGAGCTTGGTCAGGGACCGATGCAAGATGACAGCCACTTTTGTAATTTTGCATGTTGTTTCCATTGTACTTTGCTTTGGCTTATAGAAATCAATTTGGTCAGCTACTTTCGTTCATTTACGACACTTCAGTGTCCAGGGACCATGGTGCCCTGGAGTTCCAACGAAAGCTACCTCTCCACGGGATGATGTGTTGGATTCAGTGGATAAATTGAATAATTTGATTAATTATCTTGATTCATATGTATTTTCATGCTTTAATTTATAAGATCATGAACATGATTTACATGCAGGAGACCTAGATTATAATTCTTATATTTAAAACATTTAACAATCAAGTTTTGTTTTGGTCATCAGAGTAGAAGTAGGGTTGTAAACGGGTCGGTTCCGGTCCGGAACCGTTAAGGAGAAGGTGGGACCGTATCCGGACCTGGAACTTATTTCTTGGCGCCGGAACCTAAACCAGAACCATATATAGGGTGGGTCTAGATCCGGGTCCTGGTCTAAGTAGAGAATTATATTATAAAAATATGGTTTTTATGAGTGATTTTCGAAAATTGAGGTAATATGTCGGGTCTCGGGTCCAATGATCTAAACCAAGATGGAACCGGACATGGACCCATTTACTTATCGGCGCCTAAATAAGGACTCAGACCTGGTTTTTAATGGGTCATAACCTTCAGGTAATTGGAGAATCGATGACCCATTTACATCTCTAAGTAGAAGACTTTGCATTGTTGTGCTAGTACATTAGATATGTTAAAGGACCATGAATAACACTTTATACAAAACACTATCTTTAATTAAGGAATGCTCTCATAATTTTCAAGTAATAGGCTCTCAATCCTTAGGGAGTAATGAACTCAAGTTTCAGCTATACATTTACTTTAACTTACCAATAAGTGATGCCAACTGTAGGTCAACACCTCGGTATATTAGGTAGATAGTGGTGAAACTGTGAGAACATATATTCTCAAGAGGGAATCTGTCCTTATAAGAGAAATATTCACTTGCGTTGATTAATAGAATTTATTGTCGGTAAGTGTGTACCCATTCTGATTAAGAGTTAATCAGATGGTATCGATGATTAATGTGATTAATTGAGTCACAAGGATAATAAGAGGTGGATCCACATTGTTTAGGCAATTTATATTTATTTTCAAATGGATCCATGGATATAAATGATGGAGGAGTCGCTTTGCTATAATTGGAAAGTTTAGGGTCTTGTAAAATTCTTAAGACTGGAGTGCAATTATATTTATATAGCGGAGTTATTTATAATTGACTGTTGGTCAAGAACTTACATGAGATGTGGGGTCTAGATGCATCAGTTGAAGCCATATCCAAAGGTATCGCTAGTGGTCCCCATGCTCGCCCTGAGAGAGAGAGAGAGAGAGAGAGAGAGAGAGAGTTGTATTCAAATAAGAACTCATAAGAGAATTAGAAGTGTGGGATTATAAAAGCTAGAGAGGGTTGGACGTCCAGGGCATCTTGTTGGATGTTGATAGTGTTTTTCTCCTCACCTCTCTTCTCTCCTCTAGTTTTCTAGTTTGAGTGCATTGAGGTTCTTCTCAATTGAAATCCCACCATTCTCTTTGAGAAGTTCTCTCGATTGGAAATAGCGTGGAAGACTAAAAGATTTGGGAGATCGTGTCTGCAAAAGAGTTTTGCAGAGACAAAGATCAAAGACTTGATTTGAGCATAACAGAGATCATCATGTATAGATCTATACCAAGTTATTTGTAAATCTAGATTGTATATGTTCATATCCATTTTTCTTAACATAAATATGAGATCTCAATACACTAAGTTAAGGGGTTGAGATATGGGGAATGGGGATGTAGTTCCATGGTGATTTGGATGTCAGATCGCATTAAGTGGATCAAAGTTTTAGAAATCTTATATGGAATGCCCACCTACTTCCAATATGACGAACACTATGGACCTCTTTTTTTAATGTTTTTACGAACCATTTATTTATATTTGAGTCGAGCTAGCTAGATAGATGCATGCTGATGATCAAGGGAAGGAAGGCGTATGGCACAATATCTGTGCAATCAAATGATTGATCCTAACTCAATTTATTTTAATTCCAAATAATTTCCCTTTAAGTTCTTTGTGGAATGTTTTTTCACTATGCAAGAAGAGGACATGGGATTGGGGGCATCAAGGTTGGTCCATCGACCCTTTAAAGGTAGGTTCTATGTTCACAATCACAAAAGATATTTGTGGATCTCTTTTTAACTTTAACTTCATTATAAAATCTTACCCCATTCTCCTGCCAAATCGGCCGTGTATCATGAGTTTTTTTTTTCAAAGGTATCATGAGCTTATTTTATATGTAATCATGTCATTCCACGAGTATAAATTCCTTGCTGCAAGAATGCATGCACTGAACTTTTCTTTTGTTGCGCACTAAGCTTTTCTTTTGTTGCCCAAGTGGGGACATCCTCAGGAATCAAATAACTTTAAACCAGTCTCCCCTTGTATTTCACATTGAGGAGTGGGCTCCCCCCAAAAGAAAATATTGAAAAGTATTTCAGCTGTCCCTACTAACGCCTTATCCCTACTAACGCCTTATGGTTTTAGTAGGAATGGTTAGTTAAAGAAATTCAAGATGGTATAGTGCGTCGGCCGCTTGAGCGGGGAATATTGAAAAGTATTTTCGTTGCCTTTACTAACTCCTTGGAAAGAAACTCAAGATTCCATGCCTCCAAAATAGCATCAATTCACCTTGAGCATTTCATTTGTGAGCTGATCATACCGTCTACTACCCATCTTTCCTTCCCATCCGCCCATCTCGTGGTTGCCAAATAGAAGGGTTAGATCATCCCATCAGTGTAATGTTATGAAAAAAGAAAAAGAGAAAAAGAAAAAAGAGAGAGAGAGAGAGAGAACGAAGACAAGGAGAGCTTCAGGAGGACCTTGTCTCCGCCACACGTTTTCTTACTTGTTTCCGAGTATTGGAGGAACCAAAAAAACAAACAGTTGATTCCACCGACTTTCCTTTCTATATAACATGTCCTTATCATGTTGGAACCACCAACCTATATTAATATTCGACCGTTCCTGTTTGTTTGTTTGTTTTCTATTTTAATCACATGTCCCATCTCTCCTTTTATATATGGGCCTCTCCTTCCGTCTTTCCCTCAATAAAGAGACTCCACTAAGAGCCCTCTTGACAAGGATTGAGCAAACAAAGAGAAAAACCCACTTGAGAGATATGGCCAAGGAAGCAAGAAGTGCAGTGCAGCCATGGATTGAGGTGGCACCAGCCCTCCTTATTTCACTCCAAAAATCATCTAATGTTCCAAGGTTGGAAACAATTGCTGAGGAAGATGGAGATGACTGTGATGTTGGCTAGTAGTCATTCTAGGATTGGCCTTTTCCCTTCTGTTTCTTCTGGATGCTGGGTTTCTAGAGCTGCGGCATTAGAGCTTGGCCAGTGACTGATGCAAGATGATAAGAGATTTGTAATTTTGCAAGTTACCATTGTACTATGCTTTTAGTGATTTAATATATACACACCATATTTTGATTTTGCTTACACAAATCCATTTGTTCATTTACTACCCCATCTATGTGCCTTCCGCGAGTTTCTTCAATAAAAGTAGCGTCCCAAGGTGTTAATGAAAACTAATTTTTTCGATTGTACTTCTATGAAACGACAACGAGCCTATGGCACAGCATAAGGTCCCTATTACATGGGGTGGGGTTGGTTTTAACTAATGTCAAAGAGTTTTTTCGTTCAAAAGATAAACATCAAGTTTAAAGAAAAAGAAAATATACAAAAAACCAAAGATTCCGTAAAGTTCGTTCCATATTCGATCGAACCGCGCTCCAAGAATGGTCGAACCACGTCCCAAGAATGGTCAAACCGCGCGCCAATGACGGATCCGCTCTGAAAACACCGACTCGCATTTTCGGAGTTAGATTAAGATCGAAGGCTAAGAGGAGGCTCCAGGCACTGAGGGTTATAGTGGCATTACCTATAAAGGAAAAATTGGAATATCATTTTTTCATCCTCTTGTCTGGAGGATTTTTTAATCGGATTCCATAGAATTCAAGGAATTCCTTTTTGGAGAATTTTTGAATTCTCCAACATAGTGGAATTCCTAAATCCTTTTTTGTAATTAAACATCCAGAAATTCCACCAAAAAGCAAAGAGTTGGAATTCCAAATGATATTTGAGACCTTTAGGTAGCTAGAATTTTGATATTCTTGTAAAGAAATTGGCATTTGCAAATGCGAGGGTTCGAGATTGCGCTATCACACGGGGGGGCGGGGTGGGGGAGGGGGGGGATTTACCTGGCTCCCCCCAGGCCTGAAAGGATTAGTCCGGCCCAAAGGGCTGGGAAACCCTTTGATATTAAAGAAAATGTGAGGGGACAAGCCTTTATATTATATCTATAAAACTCCAACACAGCAATTTTTTATTAGAAATTCTCGTAAAGAAATAGACCAAAAATTTCTTAAACTTGATTGAATCAGAAATCCACTGGAACCTTGCAAAATAGTGTAAAGCACTTGATATCTATTAGAGTCAATTTTAAATTAAATAGACATGAAAACAGACAGGAAAAGGAAAGAAAAAAAAAATGCAAGTGCCTATTACCTCTCCCTATTTTATGGTTTTTACTCAAAACAAAGTAGAATAAAGTACAAGAAATATTATTTTTCTAAATTTTATAAGCATAATGTGTTTTGTTTTTTATTAATACTGAAGGACTATATTTCGCATAAATGCAAGCATCGAAGGCTGTTGGGCCTGTGGCACTGCTGATTGCAAACTGTTAATTTTCTGGCATGGCAATAGAAATTTTTGGTTTGCACTGGCTGGCATGACTACCTTTTGCATTGCATATAGATATCAGTGGAAAGGATAAATTAATAGATATAAAACATGCCGTGTACAAGGATGGCACTATAAAGTTCAAGTCATTCACGCTAATTTATTACACATACATGTATGTTCGAATTGAACTGTTGCTCCTCAGCCGACTCAGACATTCAAAGAACAAATCGACCGTATTTGTTACATATGCAGGTCAACTCAATCTGTAAGAGATTTTAGTTGGCTAATTCCTAGGTTTATGAACAAAATTGGATCTCTCAAAGTTGTATTTTATTTAGAAAAGGACTGCTCAAGATCTCTTGCAAAGAATAAAAGGACCGGTCAAAATTGGCTAATTCCTAGGTTTATGGACAAAATTGGATATCTTTACCGCTATGAAAAAAAAAAAGAAAAAGAAAAAAAGATTGACACAAGAAGCAGAGCTTGATGAGGACATTCTGTCCACCACACGTTTTCTTACTCGTTTCCGAGTATTGGGTTAACCAAAAAACCTACAGTAGATTCCACCTCCTTTCCTTTTTAGCATTTCCTTGACATGTTGAAACTTGAAACCACCAACCTATATTAAATATTTCATTGTTTCTGTTTGTTTCTTTTCTATATTCATCACATGTCCAATCTCTCCTTTATATACCCTCTCCTTCCTTCTCTCCATCAGCAAAAAGACTCCTTTAACAGCCCCTTCAACAAGGAGAGAGCAAGCAGAGAGAGGAACCCACTTGAGAGAGATGACCATGCCTAAGGACGTAAGAAGTGCAGTCAAGTCATGGATTGAGGTTGCACCAGCCCTTCTTATTTCACCTGAAAAAACATCTAACATGCCAAGGTTGGAAACCATTGTTGAAGAGGACAAGGATGACTGCCAGGATGACTCATATTCCCCCAAAAAATTATGTGGGTTTTTGTTTTTTTCAAGTTTTGGTTTGGGGGTTTCTAGAGCTATGACATGAGAGCATGGCCAGATACTGCTGGATTAAATACAAGAAAGTGTAACCTCTGTTGAGTTTCTACTCTGTTTTTGCAATTTATTGATAACATACAATTACCACATCTCATCTTTGCCTATAAGATGCAGCTGTTCTTTCAATACTGTATTTGTTATCTTGCTTGTTTGTACAAATTGTTTAAGAAAAATCCAACTTTTACAATTGCAAGAAGAAGATCGAGGCCACTACATTTCAACTCATGTGGCCCTCTGGATTTTCACAACTGTCCAAGTATGGAACGGATAGATTTAGGCGCCGGCCCAAGATAATTGGAGTTCAGAGATATTGTCTTAAAAATTTATATATCAATCTGATTGGAAAGACCACCCAAGTCACCTAACCTTGAAAGGAATAATGTGGCTTCGTTTCTATTATTAAGGATGAGAAGGGACTATTCTACATTTCCTTTCCTTTGACTATGCAAATCTCCTTTTTCTTTACCTCTTTCCTTCTCCTGAACAGACTAAAATCCAAATGAAAATAATTAGATAGTCATAGGTATCATGATTTTACAACTCCTTTGAAGTTGAGCTGTATGCCTCTCACCCTACAATTTCATTTAGGCTTAAGCTTCCCCGGTTTGGTTGGTTTGGGGGTTTAATTTAATTGATTGGATACCCGAGAGCCATAATCTTTCATAAGAACAGCTTCAATGACGATAGATAGGGGGTCAGGTTTGGCATCTATGCCCCGGCCCCCCTGCCCTCCAAACAGTATGGGGCTGTATCAGCTCGTACTGCTCACACTCCTGGATCTTCACGGCACCTCCTCCACCATAGTGTGAGCTGGGAGCAGCTCCGAAAACCGAGGCCTACTTTAAACTTAGGTTTCAAGTACAACGACATCATGAAAATGAAGCTCTTGATTTTTTTTGTTTATAAAGTGTTTATGCTCTAAAAATTTTTAACACTTTCCAACAAACCTTCGAAAATATTGCAATGCAAATGAGGATATTCTTGAACTAAGATAATTGCCTAGCTTCTCTTTGGTCCTCCCAGAATCATTTTTCTAGATTATATTGGTCATTTATCTTCAAGGGCCTCATAGATTATTAAACTTACAAAAAAAAGAACAAAGGCCCTTTGGCTTTGACACTGGGCCCTACTGGGCATGTATGTATTAAATTTTTTTGCAGATCAATTTGTGGGAACATTATGTCAGGTCCAAGTTGTAAAGATTTAGGAACTACTTATAGATCATAGCAGGCTTCATCTTTTTTGTTTTTAATTAATATGTAGTGCCCATTGAAAGCCAATTTTTTCCTTTTTGGTTTTTCCAAGATTGAATAATTTGTGGGTCCCATTGTGGAAGTCATAGCTTTATTTCTTTCAAAACTCACAATTTACAGGAGCTACTTTCGTATACTGTGTTTTGCTACTTTTGTCTCATTCTTCTCCTAGTGTTCCGTTGGATTAATCTGTGGGGCCATTCTGGAAGCCAATTGATTTCAAGATCAACATTTGATTTTAAAATCGACACTCAATATATGCCTAAGCACAAATATAACCAAATTAAGGTCTTAAAATATACACTATTTACTTGATCTTCCCCTAAAGTTTCCCACCTCTGTAAAATTTATTTTATGAGTTTCCATCTTTATCATAATCTTTTTTTATTATCATTTATATTTACTAATTTAACTAAATAAATTTGTTGGTCGCATTGTGAAAGCCATATTTTTTTCTTTCCAAACCCACAATATACAAGAGGCACTTTCATAGGCTGCATTGTATTCGACTCCTTATTCTCCTTTCAATATTCGATAGCATTAATCTATGGGGCCATTCTGGAAGCCAATTGAAACATTTAATTTTAAGATTGACACTCAATTTATGTCTAAACACAAATGTAATCAAATCAATGTCTTAATATATCTACTACTTACTTGAACTTCCCCTAAAATCTCCTAGCTCTCTAAAATTTATCTATTGAGTTTCCATCTTTATCATAATGTTTTTTTATTATCATTTATATTTATTACTTTAACTAAATAAATAAGTTGGTCCCATTGTGAAAGCCATTTTTTTCACCCACAATTTACGGGAGCCACTTTCATAGGCTGCATTTTGCTATCTTCATCTCCTTATTTACCTTTCAATATTCGGTAGGATTAGTCTTTGGGGTCATTGTGGAAGCCAATTGATTTCAAAATCAATATTTAATTTTATAATCGATACTTAATTTATGCCTAAGTAAAAATATAATCAAATCAAGGTCCTAAAATATATATTTTTTACTTGATCTTCCCCTTGAATCTCCCAACTCCCTAAAGTTTCTCTCACGAGATTTCATCTTTATCACAATTTTTTTTTCATTTACATTTACTAATTTAACTAAATAATAAATATGCAGGATAAAAAATAATAATATTTGAAAGATCAAGATGTTGTACCAAGTAATAGATAGAATCGTCCAAGCATGAATAGTTTTTATAAATTAATTCACTCTTCGTACAATCGACAATTCAAAATAATTAATCTTTTATATGTTTTATTCTTCATCATATATTATATTATTCATACTTTCTCTTCAACTTTTCCATTTTCTTCAACCCATTATTCTATGTAATTGAGTTATTCTTTCAATATCTCGTACTAGATAATTCGATTGGATTATTTAATATTTTTTCCTTTAAAATTCTAATTCCTGAAGTTCAATTTTAATTGTGTGTGTATTATGAATTATAAGTTACTATTTATATATTATTTAATTAAATATTTTTATAAATATTTTGATTAAAATTTTAATTAGTTTTTATCATGGCCTGTGTTGGGCGTAAGTCTATTCCACTAGTAAAATGTAAAGCGAGCGAGAAAATAGCATAGTTTGAAACTAAACCCATAGAAATGAGGTGTCAGTAATGACATGAATCTGAACATTCTCGGTTTTTGCTAGAAACAAACTTGTATATTAGTCAAAGACTAAAATGGGACTGATAAAATAAATGAACTTTTAGCTTTGGCCAATAAAGATCCCATCCCATGTTTTAGAACCATGTAAGTAGGGATGCAAACAGCCAAGGCTGAGCCATGGTGGATCTGGTCTGTCTTTAAAGAACCAAATCTAGGTCCGATGCAAACATGTGTTGCATTTGGATCTGCCATAAACTAATAAAACGGATCCATTTCCATTTCTAGGTCCGAAATAAAATGTGAACTGGATTAAAAGAGCTTTAAAATAAATTTTATAAGTAAACAAGTGGGGCTTTTAAAATGGTATAAAGCTAAGTATGACTCTCAAATGTGAATATAACTTAAGCCCCTGGAAAAAAAAAAAAAAAAAAAAACTTAAGCTATGTATACCCTTAATTAAGACCAATGTATTTTTTTTATATGTACATGCATGTTATCTTCCTGCATCTGGATCTTCAATCGGAGTATAAAGGATCCAATTTCAGATTGGAATGTTCCGGATCCTAATTAAAATTTCTTTGGAATGCAAAAGCAAATTCTATACCCGCTTTATTCAAAATCGAAGAATTTAAATATTTGAAAAATAGAATACTAATTGCAACCCGTATGTTAGACTAGTGCCAATGGATATTGACATAACTACTGAGTCTTAGGTCTCGGAGAATATGGTGAATGTGCTCAATAATATAATGTATCATGAAAACTTATGCAATAAATGTTAGGTCATTAGGGGCCATCCTCATGTGAAGGCCCATTTGCGTTTCCACTTAAGTTCACATGTGTGAGTGTGGGATTCTTAAACCAAATTCTCTTCTTTATTTCAAATCTTAAGAAAAGCAGAGAGAGAGAGAGAGAGAGAGAGAGAGTTGTGTTGAGAGAGGAAGAGAAGCCATTGTTATTAAAGTGAGTTCCTTTTATTGAGAGTGAGGAAGAGAGATTGTTTTCTTTTCTTTCAAACAACAGAGTGAATGGGGGTTTCTTATACATAAGAAGGTGTTTCTCAAGTTACTAACTCGAGAAGTAGAAGCTTGTAATCTCCCATTTTCATAGTGGATTCATTTCGAAAGCTTCGTGGTTTTTCCCTCTTATTTTAGAGGACTTTTCACATTTATTGGTGTGTTTCTGATCTTTTCTCTTACTCTTTTCACTTTTCCTCCGTTATTAGTTGTTATGGTTGCTTAGTTTGGATTGTGCATACTTGGGGTTTATTGAAATTTCTATGTGATTCACATAAAGGAGATCAAGAGTTCTGCAACCTCCTAAACAAGTGGCATCAGAGCTTGTGTTATTTATAGAAGTTGTACTCGTGTGAATCAAGATGGAAATTGCTACACCAAAGATGGTTTCTCTCAATGGGAGTATTAATTGGACGATATGGAAGGCTAAGATGGAAGAGATACTTTATTGCAAATATACGTATGAACCTATTGAAGGAAAGAAGCCCAATGATATGTCCGAAAAAGAATAGAAGAAACTAAATAGAAAGACAATTGTAACCATTCGCCAATGGGTGGATGAAGGGGTCTTTCATCATATGTCAAAAGAGACTATGACACAATCTATATGGAAGAAGTTACATGATTTGTATGAAAGAAAGATAATAACCAACAAAGCATTTCTCATTAGTGGACTTGTAAACTTGAAGTTTAATGATCTTTGATGGCGGAGCATCTCGATGAGATGAATAGCATTGTCAACCAATTGACATCTATGAGTGTAAGGTCCCGTCTCGAGTTAATCGAGATTAACTCTAATTAATTGAAGTTCATGCTAGTTAATCGTGTTTAACTAGTTTAATGGTAATTAATGACTAAACTCAATGAGATTAGCCCCAAGTGAACTTAGTGAAGTGGCCATGAAGATTAAGTAAATGGGTTGTGTTTAAGGCTAATTAATTGTGGTTAATTGAGCTAATAATGGTTTATGACCAAATAATGTGGAATTGACCTCAAATGAATGAATTGGACTTAATGGAATGGAGTTACATGGTTTAAATGAGATTTTAGACTCAAACATTGAAAAGAAGGACTTTTATGTAAATGCGAATTTTTGCGTATTTCGTCGAATACGGAAACTCTTGATACCAACGCGCGTATCTCGACAAGTACGTCAACTTTCGTAATAGGCTTGAAGTCGTTTGACAAGAATCCGGTCAAATGACCCTTCATTTGACTTGAATTGTAATTTAGTGAGATTATGGGACTTAAATGCAATTGCATAGCTTATATAAGCTAAAGTAGCCCCAATGAGATCATTCATCTCATTTTCAAGTCATTCCAAACCCTAGGCACCTTTCTTTTTCATCTTCCTCTTCCTTTTCTCTTCCTTCCTTCCAATCTCACTATATCAAGCATCAAACAAGGACTTGCAAATGTTTTCAAGAAGCTTTCATCATCTACTTCATCTTCCCCAACTTTGTTTTCAATTTGTGAAAGTGTGAAGTTTGGATTCGAGGTTTTCTTCTTGGAATCAAGCTCTAGAAAGAGGTTTTCATCCATCGATCTTCACTAGAGGCAAGTACATGTGCATTCTTATGATTTATAATGTTTTAGAGAGGTTGGAGTCCATTTGGCTCAATTTCTCGAAGTTTTGCTTCAGAAAATCCGAAGTTCAGAACTGAACTTCTGAACATGTGTCGGTCGACCGACGAGTGAACCGACAGCCCTAGAAATTGTCTCAGAGAGTTTCAGCTCTCTGGAATTCTGACCGACTTCGGTGTCGATTAGCCAACACTTCAGTGTCGGTCGACTGACGACTTAATTGACAGCACTGAACTCTGTTTTAATGAATTCCAGCTCTCTGGAATTCGAACCGATAAAGTCTTGGTCAACCGAGATGGTGTCGTCGGTCAGCCGACACCTGGCCGAGGCCTGACCGACAGATGTATCAGAGGATGGACTGGAAATTCCAGCTTCTGGAATTTGAACCGACAAAGTGTCGGTTAACCGACGTGTTATTGTCAGTCAACCGACGTTGTATTGTCGGTCGCCGACAGGCCAACCGACAGCTGAGCTGAGTTCAAAGAGACTTGTTAGGTCAAAGCCTAATTTCTGCAGGTTATTCTGGTTAATGTCTAAGCCTACATAGGTTTTAGCGAAGGTCGTCCTAATGTACAAATCAAATGCACAAAGTGATATTCATCGAAAATAATACGTACATTGGATAACTAACACTTCACTCGTTTGTTTGGCTTAGAAGTATGAATAGAATGGATTAGAAATGAATAGAATCCTTAGAATAACATGAAAGTGAACTTCATTGACATAATGCACGAATTGAATTAATGTAATGAAATGAAATGAATAGTCACTAAAGGTGACAGTAAACTGAATAATGAATGATTCCTACTGCAGTAGATGTTGGGACGTTCCGGAGCCTCGTGGAATGCTAGTGCTCTCTGATTAAGACACTGGAAAATTTCCACCATTTATGATAAGTCATATAATGAAAAGTGAAACAATCTTGAAGCCTAGGCCATGAATGGTTTGCCCTTCCGCCTTGTGCTTAATTAAATTGATTAAAGAAAAATGAAATACTCTTGAAGCCTAGGCATGAATGGTTTGCCCTTCCGCCTTGTGCTTAAACTACTTCCGTTGGAAGACACAAAATGAATTGATATAGATATTTGTTATTGAACTGAATTAGATTATATATAGAATTGTTAAGTTCTTACATTGGCAAATTCTTGTATATAATTGATGAGTAATATGAGAATTCATGAAAATGCATATGTCTTGTTGAACCGTCGTGTTCACGTGTTGTTGATGATGTCACGGGCCTAGATGCCCGTGCATGTCCTGCCGAGGCCGCGCCGCCTGCAGAGGAGGCCCATCCGATACCTCCAGGTGGTTTAGCGGAGTGGGCATAGTTCGGAGGGCGAGTGTAAATGAATACTTTTGTAATATTTAGTTTTGAGATGTAATTAGATTTTAAATGTGCATTGTATTTTAAATGTGCAGTGTTGGTCTTAGTGAACTATGATTTTGTGTATATGAACTTTACTTTTGATGTAAAGTTACTTGTTGTCAATGTATATGTATTCCGCAATTTGTACATTGGCAGGTTTTGTGATTTGATATCCCTTGTGAGTCTTGTTTTAACTTCGGTTAATTCAGGATTTACGGGAGTAAGTATGATCTTGCGACTCGGGGTCTGTCCGAAGTAATCCGATCTCGGGCCCGGGTCGTGACAATGAGTAGGGTGTTAGATGATGAGTTGCAAGCACTATTACTACTTGGTTCATTACTGAAAAGTTGGAAGACATTGGTAGTTCTTGTGAGTAATTTGGGTTGGATGGAAGCTTACTGTGAGTTATGTAACAAATAGCTTGTTGAATAAAGAAACATGAAGAATGGCATGTGTTGTTTCAAGCTCACAAGTGTTAGCAAACGAAGAAATAGGTAGATCTTCATATCGCAATCCACATGTTCGGAAAAAGTCCAAGCCTAGATCCAAGTCAAGAAACAAGATTAGTTGCAATTATTGTAGCGGAGCCGATCACATAAAGATACAATGTTGGAACTTCAAGAGAGACAAGGAAGAAGGAAAGCTCAAGGTTAATGATGATGAAACCGCCACTAACGCGGCAAGTGATGATGGCCTACTCGTAGTAGAAGAGAATGAATGTCTCAATATGACGAACATCGACACGAGTTGGATAGTAGATTTTAGAGCCTCTTATCATGCTACACCATCTAGAGACTTGTTCACTTCTTACAAGTCGGTAAAATTCAGTGTTGTGTATGAGTAGAACATGGAATCCATGGAATATGTAGCAAATATATTACAAATTTGAAATTAATCACTTGCCTTGGCCTCTAGAAATCCCAAAATTACTTCCAAACTCATCAAACTCATTGGGGAACACCTATGCACAAAACCTCCAAATTTCTAACCTTAGAACTCATAAAATTGGAAAACAAGGAAAGAGTTTGAATCAAGGCATGCATGCATGTGGAGATGGGGGCCCTCTAGGGACCGCCATAGCTCATGCTAGAAGATGGAAGAAGTTCCTTACCCATAAGACCTCTAACCAAGGAGAATTCAGCTAAGGAAGGGGCTGCCAGCATGGATCTTGGTGAAAATGACTTCTGTTGAAAGTAGGGGAGGAGAGGAAGAAGATGGTGGAGTCCAATCTTTGGATGGCAGTAAGGTAGAGCTTGAATGGAGAGGAGAAGTGAAGAAGAAAGAGGGTTCAGATACAAATATTGCTCGTTGTTGGAGTGGGAAAGGAGATAAACGAGAGGATAAGTTGAGAGGTAAGGTTTTTATATAAAGGTTATGTGGTTCCCATGACTTAAATTACAAATACGGAGTTATAACTGAAGATTGGGACCTTAGATGGACTCGACACAAAAGACAATAGTTCATCAAATTAAATCCTCTTTCTAATTAGCTTAAATATGACATGTTTCAAGAAATTTTGAATTTGACTTAGAATTTCCAGGAATGACGACAATAACCCCCCGTAGACTGAAAAGCCATAAAACGAAGGGTTTCTAGGTATTGAATGGGTTTGGACAAAACTTGAAAGTCAAATGGAATAATTTTCTCTATCAAGTGGAGCCGAAACACAAATTCTTCGAAATTACAAATAAGCCCCTAAACTTTCACAAATTCTAAACTTAAACCCCTATAGTCACCCAACGTGGCCAAAACTTCCTCAAAACTTTCCAAAACTACACAAGATCCATTCTAACCCTCAAACTAAGATGGTCCACCTCTAAACCACTTAGAAAAACTAATAAACATAAATAATTATTATAAATTAATTTTAATTAGTACTAATACAAGCAATTAGAGAGTTGGTGATATGCTCAAGATAATTAACCGCAATTGCACAAATTTCTATTAATTAGACAGTGGCAAGTACAGGTCAATCCACAGGGATTTGTATAAATAAGATCCAAAAATCCTTAATCAATTTTCACATTAGGGATTTTGAAAACACAATTAATCAAGAAAATATTAACTAAACTACTAGCAAAGAAAACTAGAATAAACTTATTGGAGAAAGAGAGATCAGGGTATCAGATTCCACCATAATAAATTTACTCATTCTAAAATTACTTCCTCAGCTTATTCCAATAAAACTCAACCCAATGAGCAAACAATTGCCTTGGATTGGAAAATTTAGCTTTGAAAGCCATTTTTCTAAAAAATTTAATTATCTAATAAGTACCTAAGACTCCCTTCACTTCAACACATTGAAACACCAATCACTATTTATCAAAATTAAGCACAAAAGGATTTTAACCTAAACATGATATGTTAAAATCAAGCATAAAAATTAAAAGATATTTCAAATAACCTTTACAAAATATGAAGTTGAATAACATTCATGAAGGAGAACATATTAAATAATTACGCATAATGAGGGACAGGCATAGGGAAATAACAAGGAACAATCTCACTGATTTTCCCTCCACCCTAATCCACGGATTAGCCAAGCATTATGAAACAAGTAAGAACAAAGAGACAAATCTTCATTATTGAAAGCATTCAAAGTTGTCTAACACTCCACTCAATCTCCATTTTCACCTTCAAACAAGAATTAAAGAAATAATTAAAGAACAAGAGAGCAAGAGATAAAGAGCCCCGAAACTAAAAAGAAAACAACCTCCTTTTAAAAAGAAAACAATTTTGATTAATTGCTAAACAGTACCACTCCTTTTGCTATCCATGAGATTCCTTACTTTTCTTGTTCTTGTAAGGTATTATCCCCTCCTTGATGAACTCAAATTAGAAAGGTGAGCTCCACCAACTTCGATCTTTGAAACAAAAACTAAGTTTGCTAAGGCTTGATTTCGTGACCTCTAACTTGAAATTTCAGCTTCCCTCCACTAGGCCTACATGCACTTTGTGCATTGATTTTCTCTCTAATCCGTTAAAAATATAATATACTTCTCTAATCACTTTGTTCATCTTGGGATGCTCTGATATCGTGTAAATTTGTGAGAAAATTCTTTAAAATTCCTTTACTTACATTGATAAGAAAACACTATTTATATAGCACATTTGACATTACTCAGGTAATAAACAAGATTAAGCAAAGATTAATCTAATTTACATCTAATTTGATGACAACCTTATTCAATCCTCACATAACATCCTTATTATCCCATCACACTATCCATATAGTCCTTCATAGTCATCCTGCCAATGAGAATCTTACTTAGAGCCCAATATATCATTGGTTGGATTTATATATATATATATATATTTAGGTAGAAAACTTAATTTGAATTTAGTTATGGTTTTTTCTATGCAAGTCATCCAACATGTTAAACTGTAACAAACATTGAAGAACTCGGATATTGATTACATGACATTCAGAGAAACAGAGAGAAAGAGGGTCAGTGCCATCTCACAAAGTTAAGAGGAAGAAAATAAAAAAGAAGAAAAAGTAGCAAAGGATTCAAAGGCTAATCAACTGAACAAGACCTTGACCCCTCTCTGTCATGGTCTGTATGTAGTTCGTAGTCACTATTATTTAGCATAATTAAAGCCTTCTGCCACAGATCGAAAATGCTCTCTCCTCTCTCGCAGAACGTGAAGGACCCTTTGCCATAGCCGAGGACTTTGCTTCGCCAACATCTCTCTTTTCTTCCACAATTGTATCCAATATTTTGTATACCCTTCGCCTCATAACGCAGACAATCTGTGGCGGGGCGACTTCGGTGATGAACCTTGAAATGCAAGAACTAGCCATTTTATCAAGTACAATGTTCAAAAAAGAAGTGATGACACCAAACAACAGTTTAAAAGGAAGCGGAGAAGTGTGTAGATAATGAAATAAGAAGACACTGATAAATATAAGGAACCCAGCAAGAGGAAAGGGTTGCAACGAAGGAACAAGGAAGCCTCAATTGCGAAACAGGGGATGAGGTAACCAAAGAAGGAAAAGTAGCAACAAACCCAACAAAGTGAGAAGCTTAAAAAGCCGAAAAAGGAGGTGGAAGAGACGAGGAAAGTAGGAGAGGAGATAACCCAAGGAGATTGTGGATAGCAAGTGCATGGTCTTTGAAATTTATAACCATATGAAACCCTGTGAAGTCAAGTTGTCTTGTTCAAAGGGATAAGGAGCATCAAATGAATAGCCGAGTCTCACTTTTTGTAATAAATGCAGGAATTGGCGTTTCTGTAAAGAGCAAGGAGACGTGTCAGATCCTTGTGGAGGCAACTCGCAAGCCTATAGATGAATGGATATCCTCGAAAGCTTGCAATTTGTTGTATCAGAACTTTCTACGTACCTTCCTTCTCATCACCACCATCATCAATCAAAGCGGGGCCTGTTCTTCTATTAGAATTTCAGGAATTCTTGGAGAATTCTTAAATTCTTAAACATGGTAGAATTCCTAAATCCTTCTAAGAGCATGGACATTTTGGAATTCCACCAAAATACAAAAAACGTGAAATTCCTAAATTGCTAAAGGCCAATTGAGACTTAGAATTCATAAATTATTGTCAATAAACAAGGGATTTGGAAATGCCAAGAGGACATTATGTCACATCATGTTTCAAAAACCCTAACCACTAGAATTCTAGTCAAGAATTCTAATAAAGAAACATGCCAAAGTCCAACCTCTATTCAAGCAAGCCCTTATATAATGTTAAAGCACAATCATGGAATGGATAACCGCTCAAACTCTTTGGACTTGACATCAATTAGGAGATTGCTGACAGTATAGAGGCACACAAGTTTAATGATCAAGGATCAAAATGTCCATTGTGGTGGGCTAATTGGGAAAAATCACGCGCAATAAATTATAAGAAGACAAATACAAGAGATTTACGTGGTTCAGTAATTGCCTACGTCAACGGAGCTATGAGGATCTCACTATGTTGGAATAGGGCAGCTCGTTACGAGGATTTCAAATCCTCTAACACTTAGCCTACTCTCTACCCATAGATCTCAATATTACTCTCACATTTGCCGCCTTCCGTGGTTGGACACCATGGGGAAGAGAGTTCATACCTCTCTCACTTTCTATCCAAGTCTAGGGTTTTCGATTACATCAATACTTTCTTGGCACCCAAGAAAGCCTAAGTATTATTACCAAATTACCCCTGACTCTGAATCTAGTCATTAGCTAAATTAGTGAACACATCCGGTTAAACTGGAATACAAGACATAAACCTAACAGTGGGCATATTGGCTGACGATCAAAATGATACATTGGTGATAAGCATCTGCAAATTGAAAATGAGGTCAAACAATCTAAAAGAAAATGAAAAAGATCAATAATATTGAAAATTATTATAATTTAATTTTTTTCATCAGTAACTAAGATAGATGGACATATCAAATCTCCCATTATCGTGCAAGGTCCTGTTTCATTATGTCATTATAAAAAAAACAATAGTGTTGGTTTAATTATTTGTCCATCATATAATTATGTTGATCAACTATATTAAGTTAAAAACTATTGAAATGCGAATGATCGATTAGTTCATCAAAATCTCATCACTGTATTTCTAAATACAAATAAAGAATTTACCATAAGAAATAGGGTATAAATATACAATAATAAATCAATGATATAGAGATTAGAGATATCAACCACAATGTCTTGGATAGCTATATTAATTATATGAGCGTGATTCTGATGATTATTGTTATGTTTCTACATGGTGGGGACACACACACACACACACACACACACACACACACACACACACATATATATATATATATATATGAAAGTATTGCCTTTTGTCTTGGATTACCCATGGAGTTTGCCTTCCAACATCTCTTAACTGTATCCACCCATATCGATTCATATTGGTCCATATCGACCCTTATTAGCTAGTATATCTATTCATCAGCATCATCAAATCAAATCCGTATCCCAACCATAAATGTTGGGGTTAGTTTATTTTTTTTACTGTTTGAGGATGTTTTGTTTTCTGTTGTTGTAAGGATCTTAAGTTTATCTTGTAACTCATTGTTTTCCTTTTAATGCAATGCCTTCTCTTAGCAAAAAAAAAAAAAATCTATTTCTCAATTGCCGTGTATCATGGGCCAAATCCTTGAATAGATTAGTACGCCTCTTCATATCGTTCTTTATTTCTTCCATTTATATCCTCTCATATATACATATACATAAATATATTCATATATATAAAAAAATTGAAAATTATGTGAATGTGAAAAGAATTTTGCATGGTTCTTACCAATTTGCAATTGATTTTTACTTAGAGTCAACTGAGTCTTTTTGAGTCTTGACTGAGTCATTACTCATAATGGACCAAGGGACGTCAATTCCTCGAAGGACCTAATCTAAAAAACTTGATCGACCGACTTGTTGGACTCATTTGATAATTGATCTTGGATCTGGACCCACATTTCTAATCCAATGATAATCAGGTAGAAACATGAATAACTGAGGGTATAATATTACTATACAAAAACCAATATACAGATGTTATATTATATTAATTTTATCAGTATAATATAGCAAAACATACATAATTAAATATAAGAATATCATACTTTGGCTAGAGATTTGTTGGGCTTTGATATTAGATTGACTACATGCAAAATAATTATTTAAAATACAAGAACAACTATTGCTCAGTTTGTTTCTTTTTTTTTTTTTTTTGGGTTAAAGGACTGCTGCTCAGTCTGCTAGATACATGTAGAGTCCGTGGGAATATGAATTTGTATTATTATTATTTATTTTTGCTACATTGAGAACTTGAATATGCACACCATTTCGACAATAATAACTACAGTGGTGGTTTTTATTTTTAGGTACCTCAGCCACGGGGAGCTGGGGTCAAAAGGTAGCCGAGACATGCGGGAAGGCGAACCCACGCAAGTGAAAAAGAAGCCCACCAATGTGGGAAAGAAGCATATCATGCTTGTCCGCTCATCAGAGTTCATAAATCCACCCACGGGCTACAATCTTTACGATTATAAACACTTCCATCCCTGTTGATTTTCAATTTTTATTCTTTTTTATCCCCTACTGGACAGTTGACACAAACTAGTGTCGAGTACTAGAGTCCCTTAAAAACTCAGTCGGACGAGTCAGGTTTAGAATATTGGAACCTAATCATGGATTAGATGCATGATGATATGAAGAAAATAATGACAGTGATAATCTTTCAGGAACTAGACATGTTCCTGCCCTCCTTGTGAGGCTAATGCTATCATGCGCGCCCGGGTCGAGGTGGGCCTCACATATCTGTGATTAGGACCATCAAACATCTCTGACCCCGAGGCGTCTATCCGATTTCATGATACATATCTATCCCTCTTAAAAGAGCTATCTTGTCTTCTTTATCTTTTTTTTTCCTGAGTCTTCATCTTATCTATTGTCATTGCTCTTTTCCACATATGTTCCATTCACCGACTCTGATTAAAGCGTGACAACTGCACATCCAGAATTGAAGTGCCCTCTCTCTCCTTCTGTCTCTCTCTCTCAAGTCGTGATCGTCTTGATCTGGTTGAGTAAGATAAGGATCAAACTCTTAGTGGTAGAGTTTGGATCAAGTTCAGACTTTCGGTTGGCAGAATTCCCATGTTGGTCATGAGATGTGAAATTCCAGGAGGGTTAGATTATGTAGTAGTCGTGACTTCTAGGAACTGCTCTATATAAGGAAGATGAGAACCCTTGCTTGATTATCCAGTAAATTTGAGAGCCTTCGCAATGAGTTCGCAGGTCTACCTCACACCAGAACGCACAAGGTTCTCGGCGAGTTGGGCTCCGACACCCATCTGGGACCAGACCTTGCATTTGTCGTAGGTCTCGTAGGCAGATTCCTAAGTAACCTAGGATTACAGCATTGTTATGTGGTTAAGAGGATTCTGCGGTACATTAAAGGAATGGTGAATCTTTACCTATGTTATCAAGGTGAAATCCTGAAATTTCGCGGCTACTCAGATGCAAATTGGGCCGTTGATTTAGACCAGAGAAAGTCAACAACCGGTCATGTGCTTACCGTTGGAGAAGGTGTAGTTTCTTGGAGTAGCAAGAAACAGACCTCTATCGCTATGTCAACAGCCAAAGTAGAGTATATAGACTGTAGTACAACAGTCCAGGAGGTTCTTTGGCTAAAATATTTCCTAACTAATTTGGAAAATTTTGAAAAAGAAAAAAGAGCATGTCCCAATGAATGTAGACAGCACATATGTTATATCCATGGTGAAAGAGACAAAGTTTAACAGCCGATCAAAACATATTGAGATAAAGTATCACTTCATCATAGAGAAGGCTAAAAAGAATGATATCAAAAAAATTTATATGCTTTCAGAGGAATTGATGGCTGAAGCTCTCACCAAGGCTTTGCTTGCAGAGGTTTTTGCAAGGCATGTGATATGCATGGGACTGATATATGTTTGATGTACATGGCATTCATGCCAAGTGGGAGATTGTAGGAAATCGTGTGGCTTGCATGCCACGAGTCTCACGTCAGATCAAGCAGGGATGATGCCAACAGAGAATACAATCCCACTTAATGTAAGAATTGATCTGGTCCCACTAATAAGACTCCTAATAGGATTAGTGGATGTGGCTTCAGGGCCAGCGCCCAACGCGAGGTCGAAGGAAAAACTCATTTTAAATTGAAAGTAGACACCGAGCAAACAAACAAACTACATTTATTACAATTATATAGGAAATTCAAGATTGGTCACTATCTTTTGGAGAACTCTATATACCTTTTGCCTTCCCATTCATAGGGCGAAGATATTTGATAGAGAGAGAGGTTAGTTGAAAGTAATTTAAAATATAAATAGGATATAATTATTGGTCAAATGCATATGGGAGGCATGATTTTCTTTATAAAGGCAAATGTTTTTAAAGAATCTTATATATAAATTTAAATCAATCATCAAAAGCAAAAAATCTAATCATGTTTGAGTCAAACTTACCGTGTTCTTTATGGTATCAGTGGCGACGATGTTAGAGCTGTCGCTGCTATGTAACAAATCATGGGATGCAGTCGGAGAAGAGGCTGATGTTGAGGCTCCATCCTGCAATGCAATAACTAAAATTTCTACTTCCATATACTATGCATGAATGTTATATGAATCTTATAAGAATGATAAAGAGAAAGCAAAATGGTAAGCAGAAATAAGAATTTTTTTTTATTTAAATGCAAATATTTTAAAGATTTAATAAATAGAATGTGTTTATAAAAAAGTATATAAAAGAAATACCATATGAAGGGCCAGTGTATTCAAATAAAATAGGAATAATGTTTATAAGTCTCTATCATTCAATTCATGATATTTCTTCTGTCCATCAATTCCTTTGATTCGTGCAATTATTTCACCCGATCCACTTGTGTCACTTATGTCACTTGTCTTATCTCTTGAACTTGTCTCAGCACATTGACTTGTCTCAGCACCTAATATTTTATCAGTAATTGCACTTGTCTAAGCACCTACGCATGTCTCAGCACGTGCGCTTGTCTAAGCAATATTACTTCTATTTGGTATTGCTTTCAAACTATTTGCTCCGACATCTTCACTTGTCCCAATTTCTTGCTTGTTTGATACTGCATGTTCAATTTCCACGTGAATTAAGAAATGTTGATGGTATTTCATAGAACAGTGCTGAAGATGTCTTAATAAAACTTACATTTCTCAATTTCTACCATAAAAAATGCCGATTCTTTTTTGTAATGTATTTCTTCTATTTTCTTGACCGTGATTCCACTTTCAAATGTCAGTCTGTTCATACTTGAGTCTATTTTTATATGAAATAAATATTGTTTCCACAGTGCGGTTTTTATTTCAATTGCCAATAGATCATACCAGTTAATCTGCAAAATAGTTTAAAAGTCAATGTACATATATACATACATAATGTTTATATATAGAAACATTTAAAATAAAGAACATAATTCATTTATATGCAGGTCAATTTTAAAATACCTTATCCGCATAGTCTTTAAATGCATCTTCAGTTGCATTTATGAAATTCTTTAGTATTTCATCATGCATAAATAATGTTGTTTACTTGGTGTGATCCTCAACTGTTATAGTTGCAATGTATTCGAGAATATAAAAAGGAATATTAACATTAATTGTACCATAATATTTGCAGAAGGTAGATATGTTATTATTTTAATGTATTATCTATGTACCACATCTTTGTTGGTATCGTTGAATCGTTACAACGAAAACATTTACTATTGTTGACACTTTCATAAATTTTCTTATCACATTTACTGCAAAAAAGTTGTGCCAAAGGGATTTCCATATGTAACATTACAACTGTGGCCTTTTTTGCAACATATTTAACATGTATGTTTTATAAAAAAAAATAAAAGTTAGTTTGCACTACAAACTATTCAAAATTATTTTTATCAATTAAGAGAAGATGTATTTTAGTTTATTTTTACCTCATTAACACCGTTTTTCAATAATAAAAATAACTCATGTAATGACAATCTGATAGAGCTTCAGTCATTTAACAATGAAAGCTCATTACTATAATTGAACGTTTGACAAAGATGTCAGTATTAATAAATAGAGATAAAAAGTTAGAAAAAAAAATTTAATCGCTTACCATAAAAGCAAACGTCTTGCCAATGGAATTTTAGGGTTGATTTGTAACTTTGATGCTATTGACGGACTGAGATAAATGTTTCCTACACATAACTCATGAAGTTTGTATGAGTTGCATATAAAATTAATAAAAACTATCAATGATCCAAAACAAATATTTTTACTGCTGTATTGCTTAACTATGATAGATGTTGCTATAATAACTCGCCCTATACTTGAATTTACGGAGTAGTAATTGTCTAAAGCAAAGTTTCCCCATAGAGTAAGATTCATCCTCTTGCGACTGCAAAAGCAAAATATAAGATTAATAATGAATCTATTTGATTTGAAAAATATAAATAATTTAGTACAATTGAATTTAAAATACCTTTCATCACATAGTGTGATATCTAACTTTGCAAGCTCCGTTTGATTTTGTTTTCTAATGTATGATATGCCACTTATATCTTCAATAACTCCAATGACGTCTCTATCATATTAATACAAATGAACAAACTTTTGAAGAGATTTGTAACTCTTAAGAATATAAATGGTTATGAGAGGTGTAATACCTTACAGATACTTAAATCTGTTGAGAAATAAAGGCATTTTATTGAGTGAAGTGAAGCAATACAAGTAGTGAGGAATATCTACACATGTCCCTGTTATTTGTAAAACAATTGCATCTCCTGTTAATTATAGTTGATAATGATGAGGAGCAACATTATATGTCTATGGTGCTTCCTTGACTCTCACATTTTTAATCGTATAACAATTTCATTCCATTATCCCATCGCCAAATTTTGGTATCACATCATTAAATAGTGTGAGAAGTATTTGATCTCCCTGAAAGTTAAAAAAACAAAGAAAATAAATATAACTGCCACGTATTCAAAAATCATTTTTAAATAGATTTTTATTTAAATTTAAAAGGTCACCTTTATATCAATAAGGATTAATTTATTGATTTGCCTCTAACATTTAGCATTGTTGTACTCTCTATCTTCAATTATTCCGCTTACTCTTACTTTAATGCACCATCTGTCATTATAAAGATGCAACTCCTCGAGATGATAAAATCTGGTGGACATCATTGATGAATTCCTTGATGATCTAAAGAAGAAAATTTTAAATTTTTGTAAGTCTCATATTTTTTTTTTTAATTCTGATAGTTAGCATTTTTTTTAATAGTATTAATAGATGTATGAGCATGTGAGATTGTTAAATAAAAATTATTTATAGTAAAATGCAATAAGAAATTATTAACACAACTGACTCGTATTACATCGGTTTTAATGAGAAGAGAAGGAATTGTTTATACCTTTAAGTGTAATTTGTGCAATGGCTTTTCACTTCATTCAGGATTTCTTTGTATACAACATTTTTAGTATTTCCAATTGGAATGCTAGTATTCCTCTTCAGTAAGATCTTGTCTAAATGGCAAGGGCGGAGTTTTCTTTATCAATAACAATGGTGGAACCGGAAAAACGTTCTTATGAAAAAAAATAATTACAAAACTCCAAAGTGAAGGAAAAATTATTTTAGTAGTAGCATCACCGGGAATCGCATCTTTCTTGTTACCATGTAGCCGGACTGCACATTCACGCTTTAAAATACCATTACAGACTCATGAAGCATCATGATGTGCTATTGGAAAAAAAATCAAATTTGGCTAAGGTAATTCAAAAACATCTTTGATCATATGAGATGAAGCACCTATGATGCATAAGAATGCATTTGATGCAGTTGACAGGACTCTACGCGACATAGCGAGTGTTACTGATAATACTGGCCAAAGCAAAATATTTGGTGGGCTAATTGTTGCATTGGGGGGTGACTTTAGACTGATTTTGCCTGTTGTTAAAAGGGGAAAAAGAGAAGATATAGTAGCTGCTTCATTGACAAGATCTGAAATTTGAAAATATTGTGAAGTCTTAAACTTTACAGAGAATATGCGTTGTCTACAGAATTTATCTAATAATGATGACAATGCAAACTTTGTGAGCTGGGTATTGAAAATAGGAAACGGAGATTGCAATACTCTGTGTACCAACATGGATTCAAATGATGATTGGATTCAGATTCCAAGTGAATTGCGAATAGATGCTGATGATGATGCCATTTCACCCTTAATCAACTTTGTCTATGACAACTTAATTGTCAATATCAAGAATCATTCATATTTTAGAAACAGAGCAATATTGACGCCATTGAATGACTATATTGACAACATTAATGATGAGATTCTTAATATGCTTTCTGATGAGCTTGATAAGAAGACATATCTAAGTGCAGATACAATGGTTGGGGTTGAAGGCAGATAAACCAGTCAAGATATGTTATACACCACAGAGTACTTAAACACTCTTAAATTTCCGGATTGCCTAATCATTCATTAGAACTAAGAGTGGGTGTCCCAATTATGCTTTTTCGTAATTTGGATCAATCTATTGGATTATGCAATGGAGCGAGATTAATTATAAGTAGATTGGGACAACAAACAATAGAAGCAGATGTGGTCATAGGGACAAATGCGGCGATTGTGTATTTATTCCACGAATAGTGATGTCAACTGCTGAAACATATTTGCCATTCATACTTAAAAGAAGGCAGTTTCCAATTAAATTGGCATTTGCAATGACAGTAAACAAAAGTCAAGGGCAAACCCGACAAAAAAATGGGGCTTTATCTTCCAAAGTTAGTTTTCTCGCATGGACAGCTTTACGCTGCTCTATCTAGAGTCACGGATAAATTATGGCTAAAGATCTTACTAAAGAAGAATACTACTATTCCAATTAGATATACAAAAAATGTTGTATACAAAGAAGTCCTGAATGAAGTGAAAAGTCATTGCACAAACTACACTTAGAGGTATAAACAATTCCTTATATTCTCATTAAAACCGTTGTAATACGAATCAGTTGTGCTATAAATTTCTCATTGCATTTTACTATAAATAATTTTTATTTAACAATCTCATATGCTCAGACATCTATTAATACTATTAAAAAATGCTAACGATCAGAATTAAAATAAATATGAGACTAACAATAATTTGAAATTTTCTTCTTTAGATTATCAAGGAATCATCAATGACATCCACCAAATTTCATCGTCTCGAGGAGCTGCTTTTTTATAATGACATACAGTGCATTAAAGTAAGAGTAAGTAGAATAATTAAAGATAGACAATACAACAATGCTAAAGGTTCGAGGCGAATCAATAAATTAATCTTTATTGATATAAAGGTGACCTTTTAAATTTAAACACAATTCTATTTAAAAATGATTTTTGAATACATGATGGTTATATTTATTTTTTTCGTTTTTTAACTTTTAGGGAGATCAAATACTTCTCACACTGTTTAAAAATGAGATACCAAAATCTGGCGATGAGATAATGGAAGGAAATTATTATACGATTAGATATGTGAGAGTCAATGTAGAAATAGAGACATATAATGTCGCCCCTCATCAATATCAACTATCATTAGCAGGAGATGCAATTGTTTCACAAATAACAGAGATCGATGTGTAGATATTCCTCACTACGTGTATTGCTTCATTTCACTCGATAAAATGCCTTTATTTCTCAACAGATTTAAGTATCTGCAAGGTATTACAACTCTCATAACTATTTAAATTCTTAAGAGTTACAAATCTCTTTAAAAGTTTGTTCATTTGCATTAATATGATACAGACGTCATTGGAGTTATCGAAGATATAAGTGGCATATCATACATTAGAAAACAAGATCAAACGGAGCTTGCGAAGTTAGATATCACACTATGTGATGAAAGGTATTTTAAATTCAATTGTACTGAATTATTAATATTTTTCAAATCAAATAGATTCATTATTAATCTTATATTTTGCTTTTGTAGTCGCAAGAGGATGAATCTTACTCTATGGGGAAACTTTGCTTTAGACAATTATTACTCCTTAAATTCAAGTATATGGTGAGTTATTATCGCAACATCTATAATAGTTAAGCAATAAAATGGTAAAAATATTTGTTTTGGATCACTAATAGTTTTTATTAATTTTATATGCAACTCATACAAACTTCATGAGTTGTGTGTAGGAAACATTTATCTCAATCCGTCAACAGTAACAAAGTGACAAATCAACCCTAATATTCTATTGGCAAGACGTTTGCTTTTATGGTAAGCGATTAACTTTTTCATTTCTAACTTTTTATCTCTATTTCATAGCACTAACAACTTTGTCAAACGTTCAATTACAGTAATGAGCTTTCATTGTTAAATGACTGAAGCTCTATCAGATTGTCATTACAGGAGTTATTTTTATTATTGAAAAACGGTGTCAATGAGGTAAAAATAAACTAAAATACATCTTCTCTTAATTGATAAAAATAATTTTGAATAGTATGTAGTGAAAACTAACTTTTATTTTTCTTTTATAAAAAAATACAGGTTAAATATATTGCAATAAAGGCCATAGTTGTAATGTT
Organism: Umbellularia californica; assembly: GCA_028538565.1. Taxonomy (NCBI): domain Eukaryota; kingdom Viridiplantae; phylum Streptophyta; class Magnoliopsida; order Laurales; family Lauraceae; genus Umbellularia; species Umbellularia californica. Next base: position 19,085,202 of record JAPQWN010000012.1, on the reverse strand, counting down.
AAATATGGAAACCCCCTTTTGCACAACTTTCCTACAGTAAATGTGATAAGAAAATTTATGAAAGTGTCAACAATGGTAAATGTGTTCGTTGTAATGATTCAAGGATACCAACAAATATGAGGTACATAGATAATACATTAAAATTATAACATATCTACCTTCTGCAAATATTATGGCACAATTAATTTTAATATTCCTTTTTATATTCTTGAATACATTGCAACTATAACAGTTGAGGATCACACCAAGCAAGCAACATTATTTATGCATGATGAAATACTAAAGAATTTCATAAATGCAACTGAATAAGCATTTAAAGACTATGCGAATAAGGTATTTTAAAATTGATCTGCATATAAATGAATTATGTTCTTTATTTTAAATGTTTCTATATATAAACATTATGTATGTATATGTTTACATTGACTTTTAAACTATTTTGGATATTAATTGGTATGATCTATTGGCAACTGAAATAAAAAATCCACTATGGAAAAGATATTTATTTCATATAAAAATAGGCTCAAGTATGAACAAACTGACATTTGAAAGTGGAATCACGGTCCAGAAAATAGAAGAAATACATTACAAAAATGAATCGGCATTTTTTAAGCAAAAATTGAAAAATGTAAGTTTTATTAAAATATCTTCAACACTGTTTTATGAAATACCATTAACATTTCCTAATTCATGTGGAAATTGCACATGCAGTATCAAACAAGCAAGAAATTGGGACAAATGAAGATGTCAGAGCAAATACTTTAGAAGCAATACCAAATAGAAGTAATATTGTTGAGACAAGCACAATTACTGAGATATGCTCAGGTGCTAAGACAAGTGTAATTGCTGACAAAATTTTAGCTGCTAGGACAAGTCAATGTGCTAAGACAAGTTCAAAAGATGAGACAAGTGACACAAGTGGATAGGGTAAAACAACTGCACAAATCAAAGGAATTGATGGACATAAGAAATATCATGAATTGAATGATGGAGACTTATAAACATTATTCCTGTTTTATTTGAATACATTGGCCCTTCATATCGTATTTCTTTTATATACTTTTTTATAAACACATTCTATTTACTAAATCTTTAAAATATTTTCTTTTAAATAATTTTTTTTCTTATTCTGCTTACCATTTTGCTTTCTTTTTACCATTCTTATAAGATTCATATAACGTTCATCCATAGTATATGGAAGTAGAAATTTTAGTTATTGCATTGCAGGATGGAGCCGCAACATCAACCTATTCTCTGACTGCATCCCATGATATGTTACATAGCAGAGACAGCTCTAACATCATCGCCACTGATACCATAAAGAACACGGTAAGTTTGACTCGAACATGATTTGGTTTTTTGCTTTTGACGATTGATTTAAATTTATATAGAAGATTCTTTAAAAACATTTGCCTTTATAAAGAAAATCATGCCTCCCATATGTATTTGACCAACAATTATTTCTTATATTTTTAATTACTTTCAACTAACACCTCTCTATCAAATATCCTCGCCCTATGAATGGGAAGGCAAAAGGTATATAGGGTTCTCCAAAAGATGGTGACCAATCTTGAATTTCCTATATAATTGTAATAAATGTAGTTTGTTTGTTTGCTCGGTATCTACTTTTAATTTAAACTGGGTTTTCCTTCGACCTCGCGTTGGGGCGGGCCCTGAAGCCACATCCACTAATCCTATTGGGAGTCTTATTAGTGGGACTAGATCAAGTCTTACATTTTGTGGGATTGTATTCTCCGTTGGCATCAGCCCTGCTTGATCTGAAGTGGGATCTGTGGCATGCGGGCTACAGGATTTCCTACAATCTCCCACTTGGCACGAATACCATACATCAAACATATCTCAGTCTCATGCACATCACATGCCTTGCAAAAACCTTTGCAGGCAAAAGCCTTGGTGAGAGCTTCAGCCATCCATTCCTCTAAAAGCATATAAAAAATTTTTATATCATTCTTTTCAACCTTCTCTCTGATGAAGTGATACTTTATCTCAACATGTTTTGATCGGTTGTTGAACTTTGTATTATTCACTATGGATATAGCAGATGTGTTGTCTACGTTCATTAAGATAAGCTCTTTTTTTTTTAATTCTCCAAATCGGTTAGGAAATATTTTAACCAAAGAGCCTCCTGGACTGCTGTACTGCAGGCTATACACTCTGCTTCGGTTGTTGACATAGCCTCAGAGGTCTATTTCTTGCTACCCCAATAAACTGCACCTCCTCCAAGGGTAAATACATAGCCAGTTGTTGACTTTCTCTAGTTTAACTTACCGGCCCAATCTGCATTTGAGTAGCCGCGAAGTTTCAGGAATTCACCTTGATAACATAGGCGAAGATTCATTGTTCCTTTGATGTACCACATAATCCTCTTAACCGCATACCAATGCTGTAATCTTGGGTTACTTAGGAATCTGCTTACGAGACCCACGGCGAATGCAAGGTCTGGTCCCAGATGGGTGTTAGAACCGAACTCGCTGAGAACTTTGTGCGTTCTAGTGTGAGGTAGACCTGCGAACTTGCTGCGAATGCTCTCATATCTACTGGATAATCAAGCAAGGGTTCCCATCTCCCTTATATAGAGCAATCCTTAGGAGTTACGACTACTACGGACTCTACCCCTCCTGAAATCTCACATCTTTTGACTAGCATGAGAATTCTGCCAACCAAGAGACTGAACTTGATCCAAACTACCACAAAAAATTTGATCCTTATCTGACTCGACCAGATCAAAACTTGTTGAGAGTTCATTCGTGGCATATCGCCAGGTTCGATCTAGCGTGGGCCCAATGACAGTCAGGCCAAACAACTTTCTTAACAATCTCCCACTTGGTACGAATGCCATGTAAATCAAACATGCCAATGCACACCAACATATACTCTAGTCTATACACACATCTCCAACCTAGTAAAGCCTTAATGAAGGAGCACACATCAATTCAACCAGTGGGATTCTCGAGATTTAAATCTTAAGTTTCTCCCCCACATTTTAGGTATACAAATATAACAATTCAATATCTTGAGGGATTGTGGTTCCATTCATCGATGTAATGGTGGACTCATAACATTTGCACCGGCTCATCGTTTCTTACCAACTTCAAATATCTATGAAGAGATCCAACCTGATGGCCACTTGGTTTACTACATTACAGGTTGTATCACAACTTCTGTTCTCAATAAAGCTACCGTGTCTGTTTTCTTTATACAAAAAAATCAAGACCTTTGCCAAAGGGTTAAAATATAATCAGACATGGACTCCCTTTCATCCAAGTCACCATCCCAAGAGGCAACCATACAACCACGTAGTTCCAAAACAACAACCGTGCCACAAAAAATGGTGTAGCAAATATTCTTGATGTACCCGAATTCTTCTTATTCACTTGCCATAATAGGTATACCCGGATAACTTAGGAATTTGATTATGAAACCAACTCGATTCATTTCCGATCTCATAAATTCGGAATTACAATTTTTTATGCACGACGAGGATGTCATGCATTATGCTCCTCCCACTATCCTCGAGTAAGGCCCGTCTCCGGTTATGAGCATATCCCTCTCGCTAATGGGATCCAAAATTGTTGGACAATTTTATACACATACAAATGGGAGTGTTGATTGGCTTGCACATCTCAATATCCAACTCTTTTAACACAACGTTCTACTCGGAGCCATGTAACAAAGTCTGTACTAGATTTGGCTTACATGGTTGCTGCATATGTCCAATACTTAATGCTTCAATTCATGTTTTCATCTCTAATCAAGACTTCAACATTGTTGTTTGGAGATTGCTTCCAATTCGCCACCAACAATCAATATGTCATCCAATGACAAATATATATAACTACTCCCATTGCTTTGATCTAAATGCATATCTCATATGCCGGGGATAAACTAATTCCACATATGGCCTCCTAAAATTCCCATGTTAAAATAACTTGTATACATTTATCCTCATGATCTTTGCACCACCAAATCCGCATATTATATATAAAGGTTTTCCTACTTTTCATTGTTTAGGAACTCAGCCTTTACATCCACCAAGTGCAATCACAGATTCTCACAACCAACCTGATTCAACCTAGGGTTAGGATGCAAGTGCCACAATTAGAGTTCCGAAGAACAATCACTAGAAGAAGAAACAGTCTCTAATGAAAAATCCACATATGGAATTCTATTAATCAATTTTAATACATGAGATTATTAATCTCTATAATGTCATATATATAATAAAAGAAACTTAAGCCCTAAGAAAGCATTCCTAATCAGACTAGGAAAAAACTAATAATCCTATCCAAATTAGAAACTATTCCTAAATGCAACTTCTTAGATAAAAACTAGAAACTAATAACAATTAATAAATCAGAATGGTATGGGTCCCACATGTGGACCACGAGTTTTGTTGCCATGACATATTATTGCTGCTGCATCATTCTCCCCGGCCTGAAAAAGAGTTCGACCTGGAACTCGGCTCTTCTTCTTGATGTTGCATTTGTAGATAGTATGCACATGAAGCGCTTCCTTGGTGACATGAGAACGTGACCCTTTCTTTTGGTGTGTCGGCTTCAAAGGACGGAGTGTGACTTGCTTTTCACCATGAATGAATGAATATGTGTTGTCGCGCATGCCATTAGTTCCATTTTTATCATACATCCATGGACGACCCAACAAGATATCACAACTATCCATGGGTATCACATTATACCAAACTATATCTGTATAATCTGCACCAATGGAAAAGGTAACTGAACATGCATACCGAACTTGCACTTCATCACCTGTCATTAACATCTAGCAAAATAAGGACGATGCTTCCGAACTTTCAGCTGTAAGCGATCCACAAAAAGCTTGGGATATAATATTCTGACAACTGCCTCCATCAATGACGACCGTGCATTCGTTACCATTGATTGTTCCTTTGGAGCTGAAAATATTTTCTCGCAACTATTTCTTCAAAGTCACAGTAGTGGATGTAACCTCTTTGATGACCGAAAGAGACTCAAGACCCTCCTCGGGCAGAGTGTCCTCCACTTCATTTATTTCATTCTCTTTAGGATCATCTGAAACATCTGTCACATCACTTTCATTCTCAATGAGGCGGATACGTTTTGGACATTCTGCCGCATGATGTCCCTAGTGTTTACTATTAAAACATGTGAGCCTATTTTGACCTTCGGACTTGGTGAAAACTTTCTCCGATGACGCACTCGGTTTAGAACCTGCAATGGAGGAATTCTTCTTCATAACCCATTTAGCTATATTAAGTTTTTGGGCTTAATGATTTGCAATTCCCTCAGCTTTGATAGCATGCTGAATAATTTCATCAACATTATCAAATTGCTTGAATGCGAGGATATATTGAATGTCAAGTGTAAGCCCATTAAAGTATCTGTCAACTAAAACCTCATCATCTTCATTCAAACCATAATAGGCTTGCATGGTCATAAACTCCTCAGAATACTCAACAACTGTCTTAGATCCTTGTTTCAAGTATTGAAAACTTAAACGCAGATCTCTAGAGTAATTGACAGGCAGGAATTTCTACTTCAACAGATTTTTCATCTCGGTTCATGTGTCAACACAATCAATTTGTTGGTATCTCCTCTTCTTTTGCAACTAGGCCCACCATATCGTAGCATAATTGCGAAATCGAGTTGCCACCAGTGTAATCTTATGACCATCCATCGTTGGTTTATATACAAAAATATTTTCAATGCATACTAACCAATCCAAGAATTCATCTGGCTTCAATTTTCCATCATATTCGGGAATCACGAGTTTAATACCCAAATCTCTATCAACATTTACTACATGTGGATCTCGTTGATTCCGATTATGTCCTCCATCATTTTGATGGTTATCTTCACGCCAATTAGTTTCCAAATTGGTTAATCGGGTCTCAATCCTTGAGAGAGTCACTTACATTTGAACCATCATTACCGATAATTGCCCAACGGTTCCCCGCAAATCATCATCATTATAGGAGGAAGACTCCACCTCTACCTACTTCTTAGGAGGCATTTTTGTTTAAAGAAAATTTTAAAAATTTTTGACTGACATGATGCGTAGATCTGCTCTTCGCGATCACGTTAGTGGAAACGGATTTGAAATTGGAAGGCGGATGACGCTGATATCGCGAAAAGATATTTTGGCCGTCGATCTGGAAAAACAATTGCTGCTGATGGTACTGGGCTTCTATGCGTCAGTGAGGCCAAAAGAAAACTGTATGACGTCCCTTTTGCTGATGGGCTACTTAATGGGTCGGGTCCACCTGACCCAAGAGTGATCAACTCAAGTCCTTGCTGGTACACGTCACATGTGTGACAATTGATCCTCGTGCTTTGTGCTCAGAAAAAGAAAGAAAAGGGCTGAAAGTTCCCTTCTCGTATGAGGATAAGCTTACTGCTGGAGGGGAAATAGAGGAGATCAGGGGAGAGACTGCGGCTGGAGATGGAGTGCGAGGGTTGCGGCTGGAGCTGGCGCCGGTGTTGCTCCTTTCTGTCCTGAGCAACTGCAAGGAGCGCGCGAGAAAGGAGATGTCGATGCTGGTGTTGGTTCTCAGGGACGGTGGTGCACGTGCCGACGGTGGTGATGCTCACTTGGTACACAATATGCTCCTTTTTAATACTTTCTTCTTCTTTCTTTCTGCTCTTTCTCTATCTGTTTTTTTTTTTTCTTTGGGTGGGTGTTGGAGGTTCTGGTAGGTGCAGGAAGATTTGGGGCTCGGCTGGGGTGGGGTGGGTTACTGGATTGTAGTTGGGTGCTGCGGGATTGGAGGTAGGCTCTGGACAAGAGGTCGTTGGAATGGTTTCAGAAGATTGGAGACTGCGGTTTGTCATCTGGGTGATGCGAGTGGGTTGGGCCTTGGTCAGGGATGGATGGGAAAGGGGTTCTGACGGTGATGGATTTGGGGATAAGGGTTTGGTGTCGAGGGTTTTGGCAGAGGACGGTGATGGTTTTTTTTTTTTTTTTTTTTTTGACAAAAAGGTGGGATGGGTGAAGATGGGGCCGTGATGTGGGTCCTTAGGGATACTGGGTTTAAAGTGGAAGGTGTGCGACGGATCTGGGCAGCAGGTGGGGTTCGACAGGGAGTGGTGATGACAGGGACGTGGATGGGGAAAAGAATGGAGGGATAGAACAGATGGATACGGGTATACGTCGACGATTAGGGATCATGCGGCTCTAATTCCAATTGATGTAACCTAGGGTTAGGATGCAAGTGCCGGGGCACAATTAGAGTTTCAAAGAACAATTACTCGAAGAAAAAACAGTTTCCAACAAAAAATCCACATAGGGAATTCTATTAATGAATTCTAATATATGAGATTATTAATTTTTACAATGTCATATATATAATAAAAGAAACTTAAGCCCTAAAGAAGCATTCCTAATCAAACTAGGAAACAACTAATAATCCTATCTAAATTAAAAAATATTCCTAAATGCAACTTCTTACATAAAAATTGGAAACTAATAACAATTAATAAATCAGGATGGTATGGGTTCCACACGTGGACCACGAGTCTTGTTGCCATGACATATTATTGCTGCTGCATCACAACCATTGCCCTTAGAATTTACATGGATAGGAATTTACGTGCGGAGAGATAATCTCTACAGAACCAAATCCTTTTATTTCTAAATCCTTGTGCCACCCATCGTGCTTATTTACCAATCTACCATTATCATTTTATTGCCAAGAACCCACAGCCCTTTAATCCTAAGGTGGATCAACTAATTGCCATGCCCGGTTCTTTTATATATATATATATATATATATATATATATATATATATTCACCTCTATAGTGTACAGTCAACCATCTTATTGCATAGATTCACAACGAATGACAGATTAAAATCTTGTACGATTTTTACCAAATAACTGCACCAATCATCCAATCACGTCGAATGTTATCAATCCCACAAGACTCCCAATAACCTGGGTTATTCATTGTCGAGTGGGCCATGGCCAGGACTTACACTTTCAACGCTACCAACGTTGAAACTCCCACTTTCCGCAACACCCTCCATCCTCAGAGATGTTGTGGTGCACCTTTAGGAATTATTTGGGATCCACAAGGAAACACACATTTCGACCCCTGATTATAATCCGATATTTGTGATTGATCACAAGATATCCCTTTGGATGATTCAATTTCTCAACGAATGAATGATTTTCTTCATTTCCATTTGCAGTTAGTATTAGAATTATGGCCCGCAATAGTTTGTATACAATACATCCCCTCAGTGTCATAGGTCAAGTTTTAGGTTTGGCACCAGTCCATAACTCATAAACGGGTCTTTGGGCTAAATTTTAGGAGGTGTTCGACTCAATATATATTGCACACTTAATAATATCCCCCCCATTTACAGCACACAACGGAAGATACATGTGTTTAACATGAATCTAATATATCCAAATATAAAATAAATTTAAAGTTTCCAACCACACTATTTTAGTTGTAGGGTGTACATAATCAAGTATATATGTATGACCCTCTCCATGCACAATATCTTAAATAGCTCATAGGTATACTCTCTCACTTAACGGTTCTCATCCATTAACTTTTCAGCCCTATTGGTCCATGACTCAACAGCATAACACTCAAAGCATTTTTACAGTGCCTCAAGCTTATATCATAATAGATAAATTTAAATGTATTTGCTACCAATCGGAGTAGCGAATCACTCTCACCCATTTAAATTTGGACAAATAAAACGGTCAGCATATTATAGAGTGCATGATATCACTCAACCATACTTCTATTTATCCCGGAAAAAAGTTATTCAACCATTTTCCTCTAAAAAATGGCTCACAAATACCATGCTCAGGTAAAGGTATCATTCCAACCAGTCCATTTATTCTATCTTTATTCATTTGTCTTATTTTTAATGCTATAGGTGTTCCAAATCAAACATCTAACATATACAGAATAATTAAAACCTAAAAGATTTATCTAGTACAAGGTATATCAAGTAAGGAAATATTATCTCAGAAATAGATAAATAAACAAAAGTGCAACAATCTCCCATGCATGCAAATCACAATTATATTGCCTCAGAGCATATTTCCTTAATCTATTCTATCAGTAGTTGAGTCACGAATTTTACTTATCAGAGAGTAGTAATTAGTAAAGCATCCTCAAAATATAACAAATTGGATTTTTTAGAGTCAAATATAATTTAGATTCATGTCATTTTTACATCACAAAATTTGTTCCATATTTATAGAAGCTCACAATCTCTAGTTTTTATTTTTATGAATTCAAAAATTCAATTTTCATCCTTGAGATCGCCTAGAAAACCACAAATCGATCCACCAGTTCCGTTCTTACACCTTTATCAGATCAATCGTTATATGACTATAACCTTTGTATCCGATCCACTAGGTTGTCCATCCCATCATATTCTAATATCCCCTTAACTTAAATAAATTATTATTATTCTTGCCTCAAATTCCATTGAAATTTAAATATTTAAGAGGCTTGAGACTTAAGAGATATAGCCCAACTGAAGTGGAAGATAATGACAATAGACATAGAATTGGAACACATTGATCAATTAATTTTCCCACTGTGGTCAACACTTTTATAATCGATCCGATCAACCTAGTTGTCAATCATAGACCCATCTGGCAATTAAATAGTACATGCATGCATCATAGATTATTTTCATCTCAGATCTAGTGGTTTTATCAAAATTTAAAACGCAAACTAGAGATCATATGTCTCTTTTTGTGCCGTTAGATTGTGCTTACATTCTTTCGATCAAATCCTCAAACCCTTGAACTGCATATTAAATATTTAGTGGATCAATTATTATACCCCCACTGGACAAGGTAATGCCCAAATTACCATTAAATAACACGATAGTGGTCGTCAAGGGTTCATCAAAAGCAAATATGAGTTGGATCTTATTACAACAAATAAACGCACAATTCCTATATAGGGCAGGCATTCGATATCTCCACACAAGTGGGTTCTTCTCATCGAAGATATCACTATTGTCTAGGTCATACAGTGCAGATTTATATAAGACATATCCAACACATAAATAAAAGGAAAAAATCAAGATACCACTGACCGTGATTGATGACCAAAAACTTTTCTAACCGTTGGATCGTCAATCTCTCACTGCCTCTGTATAGATCTCGTTACCAGGAGTTCGCAGGCACAAACAGATCGTCCATCAAAGCTCAGATGACCTAAATATCACGCCACAAATTTCTTGCGTCAAATATGACTGCATCTGGTCCAAAAGATTTCTGACCATTGGATCCCAAATTTGTCAACATTATAGGTAGTGCTCGTCACTATGATTCCACAGAATCAAACTGCTCGTCAATTGGTGTCCGGATAAGCACGATATGGCTGATTAGAGTTTCTGTTGAATGAAAGTGATCGGGACCCGCGCTTGCGTCAGTATCTTTGTTGCGCTAACGTCAATGTCCGCATCTGAATTTGTTATCTGGGTTGGGTCGTACACGGATTTGGTCATGGAGGACCGGATCGGATCAGATTAATCCGTTCAATCAAAGTTACAAAAAATATCAAACATGTTGTAAAAAAATTACATTTTGACCCCTTAAATTTTTTTTCTTATTTTAAATTTAGACATCTTAATTTATATTTAGACCCCTTATATATATTTTTTATTAATATTTAATATCAACGGATCGGATCGAATTGAATCCATGCATTAAGGGTGAAATCCGCCACCGATCCGTTGCTAACATATTATAATATTTTCAATACGTCACCAAACCGTTTACCTTCGGATCGGATAAAAATCCACGGATTGGATCGGATCGGATCGGATTTACGGATAGACGGATTTTTTGTGCACCCCTAAAGCCTATTGCTTCCTCCTCGTACACCAAACGAGACCTACTGTTGCAACATTAAACGAAGGCAAGACAGCAAATCGTACCCCTTGCAATAGTTGCTGCAAATCGTCCCGGGTCCTCCTTGCAAATCGTCCCTTGGAACAGTAGTTGCTGCTTGCACCGCACGCCAAACGAGACAACCTCTTTGGCCTTCTTGCGAGAGTAAACAAAAATAAAAAGTCTACTTGTCCCGGATTTCATGTCCCGGGACAAGCACGACTCCACAGGCAGGGGCATTTTGGTCATTTTTTAAAATGACCAAAATGCCCCTGCCTGTGGAGTCGTGCTTGTCCCGGGACATGAAATCCGGGACAAGTAGCATGGCTGAAACAAAAAAGGGGCTTTTACCCTCCTCGGTTTCTGCACCTATCAAACCGAGAGATGGGTCGTCTCCTTTGTCTTCTTCAAGCCTGGATGTGGAGAGGAAAATGCAATGGAAAAACAGGATGAAGAAAGGTCTCAAATCCCACGATCCGCAGCCTTGGTTTCAAACGGGTGTCCGTACCGAACTCGCCGAGAACCTTAAACGTTCCGGTGTGGAGTAGACTTGCGAACTCGCTAAGAATGCTGTCTCAGATCTACTGCATAATCAAGCAAGGGTTTCATCTCCTTTATACAGAGGAATCCCTGGAAGTCACGACGAAACTCTATCACCAAGAGTCTCAACTTGATCCAAACTCTACCACAAGAGTTTGATCCTTATTCAATCAGATCTAGACTTGTTGGGAGTTCATTCATGGGCCCGGCTTGATTTGGTGGGCCCAAGGACAATCGGGCGACACAATTTTCCTAACATTTTTCCCTGTATCTTCATCTTATCTATTGCTATTGCTCTTTTCCACACATGTTCCATTCACCGACTCTGATTAAAGCGTGACAACTGCACATCCAGAATTGAAGTGCCTCTCTCTCTCCCTGTCTCACACACACTCACACACACACACGTCTCATGCAGAAAAATAACACCAGCCAATGTACAGTCTCCTTTGGAGTAGGATAATGTGTAATTGTGGTGTAGCTCATAATTAAATGATCCAGCCCATGGATCTGATGAGCCCATCCAGAGATTGAACATAAAACAAGATTATGGATGACTAGCAGCTGCCGATCCAATTGTCACAGGCCGATCTACTGCATGTCCGGTCACTGCCGGACTGCTCATTGCCCTTGAGCCAGTCACCATTGCCTACTTCTTTTGTCCCTGCTTGCAAGTCACCAGAGTTTGTTCTCACTGCTCATCAAGCCTCACCTATCAGTCCCTCATCCCACTCTAACGCCAGTCACTCTACTCATTCAATGATTACAAGATCCAAAGTAGGCATCATTAAGCCTAATCCCAAATATTTGTATGTGGCTAATGTTCAATTCAGCCAATATACCTATTGAGCCTAAGTTTGTTACTGGAGCAATAAAACATCCAAGCTGGGTCTTCGCAATGCAATAGGAACTCAGCGCCTTGGACCAAAATCAAACATGGGAGCTAGTACTACGGTCACTCTCAATGAATGTTGTTGTTGTTATTGCTGGGTCCTCAAAACCAAACCACATTTAGACGGTTCCCTACGTTTGGCACTTTACTAATATAGTAAAAGTCAAGTAAAACCTCTATTTTTTAGACAAGATGTCACATCAAAAGCACTTTAATTCAAAACTCCCTCCATCCTTTTAAATGAGTCAAAAAGCAACAACCTTTATCTACTAAAATACAAAAAAATTCACTTTCTCGTACAAAAAGTCAAAGATTCCATAACAGACAACTAAAAATAAAATACCATCATAATCCACTTATATTTTATTCTTTCTTCAAAATCAACTTTAATTCACTTGACTCTATTAGTAGAGTTGCCAAACTGGCCCTAAAGCATAAAGAAAACATAATATAATATCAGTGTGAAGAAATGCTCTAATACCAATTTGTAGAAATATAAAGATGTGGAGTATGTGTGTAGAGTCGTATGGCCAAAGGGCCATACAGAGTCCCTGCTTTGAATTAAATAAACAAAACACTTGTATATAATTCAAATATTAAGATAACAAGAGATTTCTCTACACCAATACATTTGGACAATCTCCTAGACCTTCACACCACATACTCTATCTGAGGCCACCTTCCATTTTATTCTGTCTAGGAGAATGGATTGGTGTATAGACTGGGAGGGCATTGATTTGACTCTTAGTGTAATTCCACTCTACCCCTCATGCTAACAAACGTGAGGGGCGACATTGATTTTACTCTTAATTTCATTCAACTCTACTCTACCCTCTCTTTTATAACAAACGTTAGGGTTCCCGAAAAGAGCTTAAACACGCAAGCACAAGCATGGTATTTTGACTTTCAACCCATGGATTATCACCTCGACAGGAATTTATATTCAAAATGCAAATATTCAAATTTCATAAATCATCTGTTTCTTTTTATGCAAATTTATTGTAATATTGATATCATGGCTAATTAAACCCTAATAATACGTGATGTGAAGTAGCATGGCAATCAATCCAGTTCAGCTGGTTCACCATTTATAGCTATCAGCTCTCACCAAGTCTCTCTGGACACACATGCTGGTGGAAGGACTCCAAATCATGCACTCACATGCCCCCAAGTAAAGAGGGTGTATGGTGTCCGGTGTCTACGCAGTGAATCCAAAGAGGAGAGCTTTAAACGGTTAGATTTCATAGGTGGCCCAGATTCCACCAACCACAAAACAAGCAAGCAGGAGCAGTGATCTGTTATGTTGACGGCTCTATACACACAAAAGCATCCTAAAATCAGGTTATGTCTACACTAGCATGATTGAAGCACACACCCCCAACATGCAGATCTAATATCATGGGCTTAAAACGGTACAGGTTATGTCCCCAAAAATAACTTAAAAGACCAAACAAGGAAAGGGGCCTACAAGTCCAGTTTCTGTTGAACTTGAATGCCCCACATGGTACAATGGATGCACCCATCCCTTCATGCGGGACCCAATCAAGGCTTCACAAAACACAATTTATGACCCAAAATATCACTTGGACCAAACAATGGAAAAGGCCTACACGTCAATCTTAGGAGTCTTGTACCAGTTGGGTGTTTGGATCATACACAAAAACCACAGCGTGCACAGTTTAAAAAAGGCCTGTGTCTGCAAATCAAGAATCAAACCAATGATTATTCCAACATGGAATTATCGACACATAGTATGCTTGTGACGACACATCAAGGAAAATACCTTTCTTTTCACCTTAAATTTCCCCCTTGGCAATTTGCCGTCCCAACTTGTGTTACAAATTTGATGGCAATTGCTCAACTCTAGCCTAATTTCCCCTTCAAACTGTAGCAACGCCATCGGAGATTCTCCCTGTAAATCCAATACATACAGAATACAAACAATATGACTTAAGACGTCCGAGTCAGAAAATCATTGACAGCAAGGCTTGTGTCCCCATGGGCAACAGCATCGTCTGGCTCTGGCATGTATAGACTGGACGAGCTTACCTGCATTTCATTTACCCAATCAGAGTCATGACCAAACATTCACTTTAAAACGGCTGCTTCAACAGCCTATGAAAAATTCTTGAATTAAGATAAATTTCATGGCCAGTTGGGCTTTGAAACTTAAAATCGCTGCTTCAAAAGCCGATTTTGTTTATGTGGGGACCCAGCATTGAAAACCTCAGCCATTCGTGGTCATTTAGAAGAGAGTCATCATCATTAACCAAACATTTGTGGAGCTCTCTTGCAAAAAGAACAACCAGCAGCTGAGTTCAATGAGGGCACCTAGACGGAATTTTATCTGAGTAGATTAAGAGCTACATAATTAGACATTGTTATATTGATAGATCAAACTGCAAATCAACAACTAGAAATCATCTGAATAAGTCTTCTTAATGATATTGTTCCTGAGAAAGTCTTGGGATGTTCTCATGGTCTTGCACTCTCAAAAATACGTGCATAAAACACTATACCATGGAATAGTACCTCTGCAACTCACTCCCACTCTAAAGAAACTCAAAACCATTACCCATTAAATTATGAATCTACTAAACCTAAGTATGGATATAATCAACTGATGTGCAGCAATATGAAGATAATGACAACAACAATGAAAAGGTCAAAAACATGGAACGTACAGTGACAGATGCATGTCCATGTTAACAACACAAGCTACATGACAACACACGTAAGACTTCAAGATCTTTTTTGTGACTCTATTACAAGACAAGTTCTACATATTGGATAAGGCTCTACTGTAGTTATTGCCGTTGTTGTTGATGGGGATGATTTACGCGAGACAGTAATTTATAACACATGCTTCAAGACACTATTAAGACTCCAAAGCCCAGAGCGCTATTTTGTATGTGCGCGCGCGTGTATATAAAATTCCTAGCAGCTAATACAAAATATGGTGCTAAAAGGTTACCATTAACATATATGAGTATGACAGTTATAACCTTTTTCTTTTCTACCAACATATAATAATAATTACAATGCACCACAATTCTTCTGTGTTTTAATATTTGTATTGACATGTTGGCATAGCTAACTCCTCACAGTTGTGACTATGGTTCAAAATAGCGGCCACTACGCTGCATTATCGGGTGCAGTGGTTGAGGCCACAATGTTATTTTAAAAATAGTGGCGCTACGGTCTAAAACTTAATAGAGCCAAATAGTTTTAATTTAAAACACTGTTTTTCCTATTTCTCCTCCTCAATGACCTTTCCTAAAGTTGTCTCTACCCTAATATGATTCCAAATAAGTAAACACACGCATGCACGCATGTACACGCATGCGCACATGCATGCACACACACAAAAAAGATTGGTTGATGCACAAGATTTGAATTTTTTTTCCACTTAAAAAATTCACACCGTCACCAGTCCTTATCAGCGCAATCACTACGTATCACCCGCTACATATCATTTTGGCTACTGACCACTACGCCCGCCGCAACTGCTATTTTGATCATTGGTTGTGACCAACACAAACTCAAGCATTTTTTAATGTGAACCAAAGTTCAGATATCAACTTAGAGACCACTTAATTATCCAATCAATTAAGTAAAATTTGACAAATGGAACATGCTAGCCAGAACATACCTTCGTGTCTAGCTGCTTTTCACCATTGCTGTCCACAATGATGCTAGCACCATGTGCCCTTAACCATTCATCACATTCTTCTAATCCATCTGTGTCTTTTTCTTCACTTACTTCCATTGCAGCATTGCTCGTAAACCCTAAAACCTGAGCAACAAATGCGACAGGGACTGTAGGGCGATATGAACGAGACATGCATCTCACAGCCTCAAACCGCATCTTCTCCACATAAAGATCTGCAACGTAGTATCACAAGTAAATGAATACCCATGTTGGAATCTTCAAGCAGCTAGCATAGATAAATCTAAATGCAAGTACCCATGAGACAAGTATTCAAGTTGGGAGCTGTTTTGTACAGTCTGAAAAAAAGGATGTAGTTTCCAGATGTAACAGCTGCACGGACAGCAAGCGCATGCTTTACAGCATCATCCTTTTTTGCCTCAGCTGATAATCTGCCATAGAAAAGAAAGTATATAACAAAGTCCATGACATTCAAATAAGATTAATTCACATTAACTAAAAAATCAAGGTATAGTTTCTTAAAGTAAAAAACTATTGCTTGTTTCATGCCTATTTGACTGGTCAAACAAACCATTTTCCCCATAGTAAAATGAAACTTGGTTGGTCTGCATATCTCTACCATGTGGATCTTTAGAAAAGTGCACGATATAAAGAAAAATTTGTGTCATCCATCAGCTGCACTGTTGAGCAGTGAATATGATTGCTACTTTTGAACCAGAAAACAGTACTTTTTAGTGCAAGATCCAAGGTGCACGACAACTTATTTTTGCTAGTTGAAAACTTCCATCTATTCCAGCTTTAATCAAATACCTGACAACCATTTCAGTTAAATTATTAAGCAGATTAATCTCGTAAGTTCATAGACACCTATGACAAAAATGTACATAGATACAATTTGGATTTATTATGCTAACAGTTTTGATCCTGTCAACACTGAGGAGGTCTGAAGTTCTACACACAACCTTCGACAGGACAAGCCTTCAGAGTCAGCACCAACCGATTCCAATATTTAGACCATCACTTCCCGTAAACTATTCCTATTTAACTTCGGTAGTTTTTACTAACAGACCCGAGCCTGGATAAAGGAGGGTTGCATTAGGTAGGTGGACAATCAGCGTAAAACTTTTGTCACAACCCAAACATGAATTTGAGAAAACAATATACCCTAATCATTCAGGCTAGATCAAAATGAAGTAACAGAATTCATATAGCTAACCCCAACATAATTTGGACAAGGCTTTAATCATGATAATGATGAAACCTATCCAAAGTCAAAGCACCCTACTTCCTTTTAAAATGGAGAAAACCAAAGCCTCAAGATTATAAATTATCTCAACTGGAACGACAATATAGACAGCTTGCCATGCCTCATTGAGTATTGCAAATATCCACTCTGGATACATTATTAGGAAGAAATCATACACAGAGAAATATAAACTCATAGTCACTGAGCCTCCAATCAATGAAGCCAGGTATGTTACTTAACTTGTTCTGTTTACAATAATAGAGTAAGAAAGTAAAGCATCTTTGATGCCTTTAGAGAGGCAAGTACATACTACACATCACCCCCCTCCCTAGCATGTCCATAAAAGCTAGTATCACCTACCCAGATACCTAGAGCTTCAAAATGAAACAAAAGGTGGCCGTCCCAAATCAAGCCCTCTCAACTAAACAGTGAATCCCAAGAGCAGCACTCCATAGTCACCTCAAAAAATTCCGAGCAATCTATAACACAGTCCATGATCCATGACAAGACTCTCAAACTTGAGACCACCAGAGGGAAACCACCCACGGGCCATGACCCAAATATGAAAAGAAAGAAGAACTCTAGTTTAAAATCACACCATAAGCATGAAAAAGAATGCATATTTCACAAAGAAACCAGACAATAATAACAATGCACAGTATTAATGCATTCAAAAGATCAACAAAGTATGCCACACACCTTGCCATTGATGCTGCAAGATCTCTATTGTTGTTGGAGTGCAGAATAGCACAAAGCAAGTGATAAGCAGAAAACTCCATATAACATCCCTTGTTTCCTTCAGCATAAAGACTTTTCAACTGTGATTGACACTGCAAAGTGAAAATAATGAGGTAGCATATGTTATAATAAAGTGAGGGAAAAAAAATGAAACCTGAGCATTTTGATCATCTCATTATCTCTTAGATTTTACTATTACCATAAAAATTTCAACACCAGGCTGATCCCAAATAACAATGTTGTTAACAAAGTTTCGCAAGTAGACATTACTTTTCAATTCATAGCAGATTGCAGTTTGCACTGATGAGTTAATAGGTAGAAACAACCATAGGATCAAGACATTAAAGTTCCATTATAGTATGTTGGTACATGACTAGTAAGGTGAAGGGTAGAACCTAGAAGAAAAGGGCTATTGAAATTTAAGTGACATGAAAGAAGCCTTCTGCAAATGGCCCACGAGGTTCATCATAAGGGATTAAGTGAGTGGATAAACTTCATGACAAACAAGAGAGCCCAAAACAAGGTCATAGTCACACAAACCAAACCAAGCCTTTTCCCACTAGGTGGGGTCGGCTATATGGATTTGACGACGCCAATCAAATCTGTTACAGGTTTGATTGGCGTCGTCAAATCCATATAGCAAATGACACACAAAAAAAAAAGCAGAATATTTCACTATTTAGCAAATGACCTAGTCCACAAGATTCAACTAAGATGACATGTGGATATACTCCATAAAATATGTGTGTGCGCACCAGGGAGAGAGAGCCCAAAACTAGGTTACAGGTGATGGTCACCAAAGAAATGCAGAATAATTCATTATTTAGCAAATGACCTAGTCTACAAGGTTCAAATAAGATGGCATGTCAATATACTCTAAGATGACACACCAAGAGAGGCAACTACACTGGAGAAGATAAATCTAAATAGGAAAAAGGAAATGGACTACAGAAACAGGATATTATCAAAAGTGAACCAAGCACCAAACTCAGCACCTAATACATACTATCCATGATACCAACCTGATTATACTCTGGCAGGTCTCCAGCTTCCAATGCTAATCGTGCATGAGTTTCATACACCTGAAACAAGAAAAAATGACAGTACAGCATTCTCAGTATCACAGCAAAGACCAGAAAAATTCATAATATTATAAAAAAAAAAATTCCAAAATATGTTTCTAAGATGAGAGAGCACCTAACCCATTTAAGATTGCATAGATTTTCATGGATAAGGTAATTTCACCACTAGAACTTGGCATCAAATATCAACAAAACAATTTGAACCAAACTAGCAAAATCATAATGCAAAAACCTTGACAGTTAGCTCATTGCGTATCCGTTGTACAGTCAGATCTTGACGGATGGATTTCAACTGATCACATTTGTAAAAATAGTTCTTTTGAGAATTTTGAACCATTAATAAAGCCTTCTCCAAAACCTCTTCTGGTCTCACCTGTGAGAATATAATTATTTCCATCAGAGCATAGAAGAAAACAAATATAAGAATGAAAAGCATATTCAAACATTTGGCAAACACTATATTTATAATTAGAGAAATTGTAGTTGAAGAAGACGCGAGATCTGGGTAAATTTCAAATAAGAGCAGAAATAGTTACAGTGGTAGGATCAGGTGCAGAAGTGAGACGTAAGTAGCGTTTCTCAATTTCCTGGCTGGTTCCCTTGACAGTTAGTGAATCCCAGTCCATATCTTCAACAGCCCTGCTATGTCCATCTTCATAGTTCTTGTTAAGCAAAGGAGAACTAGTCCTCCTGTGTAAATTTCCAGCTCCAATCCCTCCTTTTGGTCTGAAATACTTAATTTCTCCCCGATGTCCATGTCCCTTGTCAAAACGTTTAGAGCGATTTTCACGTCTTTTCCTTTCCTCGGGTGAATTTGCCAGTGTAATGGCACCTGAATAATATGCTCCCAAACCCTGCTCCCTGTCGCTTTCACTTGAAGCATCATCGTTTTCAACTGCATTTGTACCATTATTTAACCGTTGTTTCTTAACTTGCTTCTGGGCATTCTTACTTGGAAGAGCTTGCTGTTGTGATGAAAAAAACTTAATGTCACTAAAGTCGCAATCCTTGACATCCTGTTTCCCACTCAAAGCCTGCAAAGAGAAAGGAATATATGACTGTAACTTCATGGCAAAATTTCCTCACTCACCAGTCACCAGGATGCTTGGTTCATTAATTTTGAATAAACCCACTTTAAAGAGAGTATTCTAAGATTTTCTTACAAAAACTGATAACAAATTTTACAATATCCAAAAAAGAAAAGATTTGAGTCACCATTGTTGGTAAAAATTAGGACATAAGTGTTTATTGGCTTTGAAAACTAGCTAACTGGGGAAAAAGGCTCCACGTATTGTTGTGTGGGTTCATAAATTTAAACAAATCAAACCAAATCGCGATTCAGGTTTGCTTTGAACCAGTTAGAAAATTCTTGCTCTTACATGGTGGATAATGCAACACAGCTTTACCCTAATTTAGTTGTGTAATACACAACAGACATAAGATACAAAGAGAAAATGCAGGAGTATGATTACCGTAGCAATTGAAAATGCTGGAAAAGAAAAATAAATAAATAAATAAAGGTTCTAACATTTTCCAACAGTTTAAAACAAGCATGTGACCATCCAAAGAAAATACCTCCAAAAAATTTCTCCTACTGTAGTAGGACCTTTAAAAGAAAAATCAAAATAAGATAATAAAAAACTCACTATTTTCTCCCTTTCTCTAAGACGGTCCCAGCTAGCATCTTTTACTGGATCTTGACTGACAGATGCAATCTTCTCTGCCAACTTCTCCTCTGCAATAGGCTCCCACCTACTTTTGCCACGTCTACTGGGACTCTTTTTGTATTTTGGCTGTGAAGAACCAATGACAGTACTCTGTTGATTGCTGCAAAGCAGCACATAATTTGAAATTAGATAAAATCTAACAGTGACCCTTTCTGTAAAGCATATATTAGATTGATATACCATGCACAAAATATTTGGTAATGTTTCATGGATATAACAAATGCACAACAAAGCAGTTGAACTTCTCCATTGACTTATTGTGATCGGTAACAGGAAAATGTTGGAAATATGTTTACAGCTCCAAAATAGACAGTCAATAGAGACAGGAGACTGTAAAACCAACCACAATTGCAAGTAACAAAATCACTCAATATGAGGAAAGATCTTACAAGACTACAGCCAATCATAGAGGAAAAACCCAATTCACGGTATTTATGAAACCACGAGTCAATCTGAGAAGATATTTGGAATAAGTTCACTTGAACTTGAATGATTCTAGCAGACTCCAAAAATAACTTTCATACAGCCTTTCAGCAGTCAGAACTCATCAATCACAGTATTAAAAAAAATACAACCAATAGCAACACAAGCGATACAAGATCAGATTTCAGCCACTGAAAACATCAGATCTTACCTATTTGAAGAAAAAACCAGCATCTAGGAAATTATCATAAGTAGAAGTACCACCATCTATCAAAATGCAATCTTTTTCACAAAGCAACACACAACATAGACAGGTTGAAGACAGTTTAAGCTAAAAACCATGACAATAAACCCAACCATCAATAGTCAAGTATCAATGCATACTCCTTATTGAGGGAATCCACGGAAGTGTTTGGTATAAAGAAAAGAGGTTCAATATCCCAGTTCCTAGTGAAAAGCGTACCATCCGCCCTTGCTTTAGAAGTCATCTGGAAAAGATAAAAAGAAACTTTGAGATATATCCTGTCGCAATATCAAACTAACAACTTTCTAAATTATTCAAAAATATTATGAAATAAAATAATTAATAACAACAACAAGAACACAACATAGTAGTAACAAATTTTACACCTTAATATTTATAAACGGAACATGGTCAGCCACAGAGGTCAAATCCTCCAACATTTCACTAGAACAAGCAAACAATGTTTTTTTTAATCGTTTTCCGGTTTGTTTGTTTTTTTTTGGGTGGTTGGCAACAGAAAGTCAGAAACAATATTGCTTCTTTGTTTTTCCTTTTGAAGTGGTAACACTATATTTTACTAGAGGAAATTACTGGAAAAATCACCTTAGATGTGCAATGCACCAAAAAGGCCCCCATAATTTCTCTGTAACATTCCCGTAGATTTTCACTTTTGTTTGAGTGACAAAATTGTCGCTCATTTCAGTTGAGTGACGATATCGTCACTCATCTCTTCTTCCTTTTCTTTCTTCCTCTTCTTCCTCCTTTTTCTCCATCTCCCCACTCCATTCTTCTTTCTTCCTCTCCTCTTCTTCCTGCCTCTTCTTCTTCCCCTTCTTTCTTACTCTTCTCCCTCCTCTTTCTCCATCTATACATTTGAATTACTAGATCCAAAACACTATGCAACTCATTCAAACACTTCAATAGGAACTATGGTAATATAATTAACTAGTTTACACAGAAGCAACTGATTTTTCTTTCACACAAAATCAATGTCAAGTACACAAGCTATATTAATCCTATTGATTTGATCAAATGTTTTTTGAACTGAGATGAAATTGGAAAAAAAAACAAAAAACAAAACTCCATCAACAACAATGAAGTGTGGGAGAAAATAAAAGGTAAAGAGGAATGTCAAAAACAAATAGAAACTAATGTAGAACATGTAGAAGTAAAATATTTTTTATTTTTAAAAATCTTGCTCATAAGTTTATCCCATCTTAGAAATTGAGCTACAATATCATGCAGCCAATGCTTGGGTTTTTCTTTTCTTTAACTATCGGCATCGTAACAAGCATATAAGGATGCCAAACAAAATGCAAATTTGATGCAATGAAATGTCAAAGAAATAGAATGTGTTGAGCATCTGTCTACCTCCTTCAGTATATTTTGACAAGTTACTTTATCAGCATCATCTTTGCAACGAGCCAATGCTCTTTCCACATAAGCACAGAATGATTTAGGAAACATTACAGTCTGCAACGAACAAAAGGACCACAAAAAAAAACATCAAATTCTACTTGGCAATACTAAGAAAAAAATGTTCTTTCACGAACAAAATACATGATAAGGAAAGAAAAATAGAAAACGCAGTATAGTCCTCGGTAAATAAATAATCCCGTCGGGAGGAAAATATATTTTTTTTGAATGACTGCCAGGAGGAAAATATTAGAATGGATATTCATTAAATTTTAACTGCTAGTTTGGAAATTGACAATAATTTAGCTCTTGCATATCACTGCTCCATAATCACAATTGGCTGATCCCAAAAATCCATGCAGAGGTTGCAAAGTATATGATTCTACAAAATTTGGTCCAACAACCTTTTCTCCATGCTCATAATAGAGAAGACTATCTATAAACAAGTAGTCAGGTAGAACCGTAGAAGGCCCAAAAGCATTCAAGACAAGTTTTCAGTGGCCCTTGTTATCATAGGTGGGCTTCCAATGCAGAAGGCTTTGAACCTAGTATGATGCAAAGGATACACAATGGATCATTTCTCAATGAAGTGAGGGGAGGGAAAAAAAGAGAACACGCCTAGTTCAAAATAGATATTTTTCCTTGAAATTGTAAAGGCACAGATTTTCAGGAAAATATAAAAAAAAATTAACATATTTGGTCCAATCATAAATAGCAACCCCTTGAGTAAAAAAAAAAAAAAGAAAAGAAACACTTCAATTGTATAATGATATTTTTCAAAAACATTACAGCATATAAGTAACAAAAACTGTTTCCTAGCATATTGAGCAGTCAAGGCCGTCTGAATGACGGAATCAACAATAATTCTTGCCAAAATTATAATATCCCAGAGATAAATCAGTGGAAAGAAGAAATAAGATTTCTTACCATAGGTGTGGTTTCAGCAGCATCATGAGAAACCTTGTTCGACTTTGGTATTGAAACACTGATATATGCCGGTTTTGATGCTACATCAGGCGCAGAGGTGTCCTTCTCAGTTTTTGGCATGCCAAAGGCCAAAGTGGAAGCAATTCTAGGATTTGTTGGAATCTGCAGTTTGCTTACCCGTCGTGTATCCAACGTTGGACCTGTTTGTGAAGGTGACTGGAAAGTTTGGGAAACCTGATGGGCAATAGGGAATTGTAGATTGGGTGGCTGGTGAGAAGTAGGGGACTGTAAATTTGGTGCCTGACGAGCAGTGGTGAACTGTAAGTTGGATGCCTGATTAGCAGATGGATACTGCGGGTTGGGTTCCTGATGAGCAGATGGGTACTGCGGGTTGGGTGCCTGATGAGCAGATGGGTACTGCGGGTTGGGTGCCTGATGAGCAGATGGGTACTGCAGGTTGGGTGCTTGATGAGCAGAAGGGTAAGGGTAGGGTGTCTGAGGACATAAAGTCCTCTGTTGGTTTTCAAAAGTTTCATGCGAAATCAGGTTTGAATCTGATGGTTGTTGATAGCTCGTAGGCATCTGACAGAGATTGTTAGTTTGGAGTCCTGGAGTCCCAACTTTCCAGGAACCATCATGATTATCAACTATTGCAGAGCTTGCCTGCTGTAAGAACAAGAGGCAACAAAAGTTCAGCTTAGAGAACAAATTAAGCACAAGAACCTAGACTTTCAACCTTGGTATTGGTTTCGTTCAGGGCTGGTTGAGTTGACTGAGTCTACTTGGGTAAGTCAACTCAGTACCAGTTAGTGATGATACAAATCATTTGAGTGTGACAGTGAGATTGCACCGACCAAATTAAGGCGGGGCAGCATGGACCAGCATGAAACCCATACAAATTGGCACCAACTAGTAAGGGACTATACAAACCTATTCCTGCAGTGACTTGAACAAAAATACATAAAAACTCTTTTTTCTCTAATCTCTTCGAGTTTTAATCGAAAGCGACAAGCATCGGTCATCATCATTTTCTAATACTATATTCTGAAAATATGGGGCAAGTAGAGTACAACCTCTACAAAGTAGACCCATTTTGGTTCAAAAAGCTTTTATCAAACCACCCTCCCCTCACTAAATGGTAACTGGAATTTTATTAAAAAAAAAAAAGGCATACAACATTAAAGAGATATACCAAACAGATCCAAGACCAAAAACAAAAAAACAAAAACATCCACAGAGCTCAAGAAAAGGAAGCCACAAATGGGTTTATCATCAAACTATCACAATTAACTCTCTCTTTGGCAAGAATATCTGCCACCATCAAGCTTTTATGACCTATTGCTTGCCTGATAAGTATCATCGTCATTTCCTAATACAAATTCTCACAATGTGGGGTAGGTAGAGTACTGCTGCAATAAAGAAGTAGACCCATTTTGGTTCGGCAAGCATCTGTGACCTACTTCTAGCCTGATTTATGATGCCCAGATATGGATATGGATACAAACACTGATACAGGGATTGGGTATACGACTCCTTAGTATTAGAAATCTAGGACACGGAGACAGATACGGGTGTCCTAATTTTTTCTTTACATCACTTTTGAATCAATGAGATTATCATTGTTTTCATCCCTTTGTAGCATTTTTTATAGTGAGAAGTAAAATAATTAAAACAACTATGTGAAATAAAGGACTTTATAAGTAGGATACATTAAACTTGTTCCCTAGAAGTATCGGTGCAGTGTAGTATCAGGTACCAATACAATTGTAGTATCGGTCCAATATGGATATGTTGGGCTTGTACAAGTATCCGAGTATCATAAATAACCCATATTTCTTCATTTCTTTTTCATTATACTAGCTGCCCTTGTTCTTTGACCTGTTCCATTGCTTTCTGGAGCCTAGATCTTGCAAAAAGATTATTCATAATTGCCAAAACCAAGATCCTCAAGATCTAAATTCTTAGCCTCTTCATGGTTCTTCTCTATTTTTCAAATTTACTTCCTCTGTTTTCTCCCCCTTCTCTAATGACTTTTAGGATCTAGATTGACCTAATCTTGACGATTTGATTTCAAAAAATAAGATTAGAAGAACAATATTTGGGATCAATGGCTGAGCAACTTCAGTTGGCCTAGGACCACGGTTTGCTCCCGGAGGTTGTGGTTTCAAAACTGCACTACCACACTAGGACCACAGGGGAATTTTACCCGGCTTTCTCTCCTAGGCCCGTAGGGATTTTCTGGCCCAAAGGGCTGGGAACCTGCGTTGTCAGAAAAAAAATAAAAAAAATAAAAAAATAAAAAAAAAAAGGTTGAGCAACTTGAGTCCTTCCAAAGAAGGAATATGAGGTTTTTTTCTTTCCTCAAAAAGGTACGCTTTAGAGGTTTCCTAAGTTAATGGATGTTGAAAACATAAATAAACATGGAATACATGTTGAGTTTCTTTAATATATTAAGTCAAGAGCATCCTCTACCAAAAAGAAAAAAGTCACAAGCATCACGTCAACATTCCAAAAAAAAAAAAAAAAAAACTAGGATTCTTTATAACTAACATAAGATGCTGCAAGTAAATCATCATATTTACACATTTTTTTATTGGTACCATATTTATTTTCTATAATTTTTTTAATTTTTCTAGTCTTTTAAGACCGACACAGCCATACTAGTCCAGCGCAAAACAGCACCAACTCTTCCAAATCATGACGAGCACTATGATTAAAAACCCTTGTTTTCATCAACAATATCACTTTATTGCAACTCTAAAGATACTTCCTGCATAACAAATAATTTTTGTCCATAATCCCCTTCAGATAAACTCACATCAGTTCACCATACAAACCATGATCTCTCAAGCTCCCCTAGGTATTCATGAACAACAGAAACAGAATCATTCCAATGCTCACGACTAATTTTCATTGGGAATAATGAAATGAAAATACTTCCATTGAAACCCAAGCAATGGGGTACTTATTTAAGGAGAAGAATTCCCATAAACCACAAGAGAGCTAGAACATAGATGTGATAGAGCCAAAGGGACACACACCAATGACCCAGCAACATCCATGCAATTGTTAACAAAAACATAAGAACATATCCTCGAAGCAAAGTAGAAAAGACTGCACAAGACATCAGACTTCGTTGCATCCAAAGTGTGCTTATACAGAGTGCATTTTTCTTTGAAAAAATAAAATAAGAGTACCATGAACGTGTCATACCATTTGGCCGACAGTTGTGCCTACTTCCTAAAGATAGATAGTGTTCTGATATGTCAAGTTGTGTGTAGTGACCTCATGCACCGTGATGCAGAAGAAGCACCGGAATCACTCCACATAATCTCCACGACATCACACCTGGGAGGACTGGGTTGACATCACCCAAACACCACGATAGAGGGAGAAACTCCAACTCAATTTTATAATGGTCATCCATCACCACTATTTAAAGTTAAGTGTCACATGCAATAGGAAATGATCTCCCTTCTGCAATATTTGGCCGCTATGAGACTCTTAAGTCCTAGTGTAAATATTACTCTAAACACCCAATGTTAGAACTTTAATTTAAGAGCTATAATTCTGCCGCATAGAACCTAACTAATAGCACAATGCTGATTGGACGCTAACTAGTAGGAAGAAGGGAAAAAGAGGAGGAAAATCGGACTGATGATTTCAAGTCAAATGCAGGCAAGAAACTAAGGGGCTTGCTAGTAGGGCCCGTTGGCTGAGTCCTGACTCCTGAGCCCTCTTTAAGCTCTTCTTAACCTTCTGACTGCACCACACGATTATTTACAAGTGGTATAGGGCCATACTTCATGGATCTAGACAATACTTGATAGGCCGAACTGTGTATTGGAGATGCTCCAAGAGTATATATATATCCCAGAAAGATCTAGCCATGAAATTTTTTGCATACTAACATATAGTCATGAAGAGGAAAAAAATAAGTTCAAACAAAACAGTAACAAAGTTTGGTTAGATGGGATCTTCTTATTTGGAAGTATTCCCCATTCCACAAGTGGGCCATCAGATACATGATCTGGATCACTGAACCATTCACCCAGCCCACTTGTAAAAATAGTGTGGCCTGATGCAGCAAGATTCTCTAATCTTCCTTCATTGAGTGCATTATTTAGACAAATCTCATACCTGTAATTGTACAGAATAAATTTCAGATGAAGAGGAACTAGGTCTCCAAGATGTAGTGCCAGGTGGAGGTGGCTGGCTGCCCGAAGCTGGATAGCATGGATATCCACTGCTGATACCTGGGACAGCACAATTAAGAGTGGAAATAGTGGTGACAGACATATTCTCCGTCCCAGGAGCACAACTAACATCAGAAGCATTTTGACTGTAATCATTTGCCCACTGCTGATAGTGTGGCTGATACTGGAGTTGTGTGACAGCTGCAGTACTGGAATTATGAGCGCCAACAGAATCTGACGGATAGTTGGGATATTGATAATTCCCGTAGTCATACCACATGTTAGTCTGGTTATCATAGCCGCTGCTCTGGTATCCTCCAGTCGTCTGATAATCAGCAGCAGCATTGTAATGAGTGCTTGAATAACTTGTAGAGGGCCCATAAGAGCTTGTAATCTGAAATGAAGGGTGAGACCTATAAGGAGGAGCACCTGATGTCGGATATGATCCCACTTGCTGAGCTGGAGGGTAAGAAGGATTAGTTTGTGGCGGATAGCCATAGGCTGGGTAGTTTGCATACGCAGTGTTTTCATATCCATGGGGGTCAGCAGAAGTTGGGTATGATGCATATGCACAAGTTTCTTGGCGTCCATTTGCAGCTCCCAGAGTAGATAATGTAGAGGAATTTGTTGTGGAGGTCAGGCTGCTTTGAACATCTCTAGAAACTTCTGTCTGCTGAACATGATGATAGCCGGAATTGGAAGCAAACCCATTTTCAGTAGAACCATTAGCTGTCCTGTATGTACTCCATGCTGTAGTCTTCGCACCTGTAGTTGAAGGAGAGAAATAGGAATGACCATATGCAGACACATGCACTTGGCCTGCTTCTAATATCTGACGCTTCTGCAGAATAGAACAACGAAAGCAATACATTCAATAGTCAACAGAGGTGCCCGAAACAATCAGCCCCACAACAGACAACACAGAACTTGAATTTTAAAGAATCTATGAAAAGATTACATTTACAATTGCAAAAATCAAAACGGGTAGCAAAGAAACATGAAATAGCAAATTTATACAAGATCACATAAATCAGCTTCAAATGCCAGATCCAGTAACAACTAAAGCATAATAACAGTTCACAGCATCAGGATTTTGGGCTTGGGTTAGGAAAAGGGAGTTCTGGGTCACAAATGAAGCTGATGAGTGGGAACATTTTGGGCTTAGGCTCCCAATACAAACGAATGATTCTTAGGTTTGCTGAAGCACATGAAGGTCAATATGGTTCTTTTGAAAGAGCCTAAATTGGATCACGTGGATAATCAGATTATTCGTTCTATTTGGTGGAACTCGGGATTTTGATTGGTATCTAATATGTCCATATGGACATCAGGTAGTATTATTATATTTGAGAATTGCAATTCTTCGCTTTGGAACAAGTCAGATGTCATGGAGAAGGAATTTTCTCTCTTAGCATTATTTTTTAGTGATAACATGACTTGAACCCACAACAACCTCAAGGTTGCAATAGAAAGCACCTCCCACTATGCCACAGGCTCGTCCCTCTCTTAGTATTGTTGAAAGATACAAAGGTCAGACATTGTTGAGATGTGACATCAGTGAATGGGCTTAATGATACTAACAAGATATTTGCTTTTTGGAATGAATTTCAGTATGGTTATTGATAAATGGCAAGCCTCATGGAGCACTGTAGGTGATTTTAACAACTTCCACTTTCTCATGAGAAAAAAAAGGTGGTACTGATAATTTCTTGGATGCTAGTGTTGTCCAATTAGATTAGGTATATGGGGTTGATCGACCTTCCAATCAGTGGGTCTTGTTTGTTTCACTTGGATAAACAACTAGAATGATACAGTTGTAACAATACTTGATGAATTTCTACTTTTCTAGTATCTCCAAAGTCTTCAATTTTCTAAAAATATTTTAAAACAGAAAAAATGATTAAATGGACTTTCTTTCATGGATCTAGTATTTAAACCTATGAATCTCTAGATCCACATTATTGGTAAATACAGCTTTCTTGAAATATCTTTTAGTATTAAGTTTATAGTCCTCGGTGTTAACTAAAAAACCTGTTTTGATTGCTTAGCCACCCAACATGGGAGCAGGCAGTGCCAAACAATATCATCCTCCAGGCCGGCTTAGGCTTCCCAGATTGAGGAGACCCCAAAGAATCGAACTAGGGCAATGCAATAGACAACACAGTCCTCCACCATGTGTAGAATACTACACGTCATCTTAAATTTCATATACTTTATAAATGTCCAAATAGGTTCTACAAATATTGCTTGGTATTTAGGGATGCAAGTCTAAGACAACATACCATTTAATCCCGCACTTTAATAGTTATTAAGTTCAGTGCTTCCACTACACATATCAGGGGGCTTAGAAGTAAAAAGTGCACTAATAAAAAAAAAAATTCCTTAACTTCCAGTAAAAAAAAGGAAAAGAAAAAGAAAGAAACAAAGAAAAAAGAAGAAAAATTGTCAAGAAAAAAGAAGAAAAAACTGTCTTGCTCTTATCCTCAGATTTGGGCGGGCAGTTCCTATCTGCCACCATAAGCAGGAACACACAACATACACTTGTTGATGATCAAAGTGACATTCAATCAAAAGTAAGGAAATGGGTGAAATTGAGACCCATGTGTAGTTCATTAAATGAACCCAATTCATGTCCAGCCTGCACACCACCATCACTTGGGTCTCAAAGACCTCCCTTTACCCATGATTGGCCCTGCGCCCATTAGATCAACAATCCCAAATATAGGTCCTGGATCAGTTAAGTCTCATATCTCATTAGTTCAAGGTCAGAATCTGGCTGTCCCAACAATGGTTAGGGTCTCACAGTGGTCAACTCAGATCTCATCTATTCAAAATCATCATCCATTACTTCTAATATCTACAGGGAGCACTTCGAAACCCCCAAAAAGAAAAAAATATGTATCACGTGAACCTGGACAACACAACAAGCCTTCTACTTCTCAACCTCACACCACCTCCTATTCCTCTAATGTGTATGGAATTTGGATATAAAAGCACATGTGAAGTAGAATATACCAACAAAGTCTACATAGAGCACATGCAACAAAAAAAAGCGCAATTGAATGTCTAAATCTCCCACAAGCAAGTGATAGGAAAACTAGACAAAATCAAATTAACCCCAGGACCAATGATAATAAACCAGAAACAGAATTCACAATCACATAAAACGATCCTAATCCAATACATCAAATTGCAAGCACAGAATTAAGAACACAAAACCCAACATCAAAATCTACAATTGAAGCAATTTCAAATCAAACATGCAAGTCAAAACACACAAATTAAAACACCCAAATAGTAAGATTTGAGTACCGGAAACCCTACAATGGAGTGAGATTCGACTGCTGCAGCTCCGTCGTCGTTCCTGTTTTCCTCCATTAAGAAATCAACCGCATCGAAACCGTGTTTCCAAGGATTTCAAAAAACACAAACAAACAATCAAAAGAATCGAAACTTGGGGGAAAAATGAAAGATTTACAGACAGAGATATATATGTAGAGAGAGAGAGAGAGAGATTCAAAGATGTGAAAAAAACATTAAAGACTCGAACTTCGGGGAAAGTTAGGGTTTTGGGATTTTGGAATTGATGGATGGGTTTGTGAATTTTTGGAATCGTGAATGGGGATTGGGTAAAAAATAAACGATATGGAGTTGTGGAATCCGGTCCTCTGAAAGTCATAAATATGTATTTGTATTTCTTGCAGTCGGCTTGGCAAGAAGGTGGGGTCCATTTAAATGAATGGATGGTGGATCTGGCATCATGGTGCTATTGGTTATTATTGACCGTAGGATCTAAGATAGTTAATCCAAAATGATCTTGCCCTATATTAGGGGTTTGCTTGACACAGCTTTGGTGAGATCTGCCTTGCCCACCTGGTGAGACCATTGGCTACACTTTTGGTGCCAAGTGGTCCATTCTTGGCTCACTTGTGTTTAGGGTTCTGACATGGCTGGTCCAATTCAGGATTGGAGAACTAGGTTTTGCCTGTCTAATTAGGAGAATTATTGACTAAAGATAATCTCTTGGATGCCCTGTTTCAATCCAATCCCTTCACGCATCTTAGGCCTAATTCGTCGCTCTTCTAAAATGCATTGTTGCCCTTGTTTGCGTTAATATGACAAGAAGTTTGAATGAAATATGGCTATTAAAATTTGAGAACCTAAATAATTCGATATTTCATGTCATCCTAATTTATATCTCAGTCTTTTCATCTCTATGCCTCCATTAATTATCATGCATCCAAGTGGACCGTGAATAGTTAGACATCTTTAAGATACGTTTGTGGAGAGGACAAGCGGGGGAAAAATAGCTCAATAGAGTTGAACTTCCATGTCCTACTTTTTCTCCTTGTTTAGTGCAACCTGAATTTCCATGATATGCAAAGATTTACATGCAAATTTGTTTGGCAAAAGTGGAAAGTGAAGTCTGAATCCTTCCCTTCAAACCTATGTCTCTTCGGGCGTCACAGTATGTGTCCCGAATTCTATCCCGAAATTGGGGCAGATCCATCATGGATGACATTAAAAAAATGCTTTTTGTGAGTTTTTCAAAATGGAGAAGGTTGCATGATGCTCTACGTGGGGTTCGGTCCCAAATTCGGGACGTCCCAATCGGGACATGTAGCTGGACTCCAGAAACAAGTTCATAAAATTGGCCATCACCTTGTAGCATAGCTCATTAACTAGAATATTGCATTTTCTGTTTATATTCATGGGATACAAAGATTTAATGTAATTACTAAGAGCATAGAATAGCTGGCACTACAAAAATCCCATCTTTGTTAACAATAAAATGTACAAGTGGTCTTATCATAAAGGATTTTATTATGTTGAATATCCTCACTTATTTTTTGCTTTGGTACAATAATACAAGCACGCATACACTCTTTCCAAGTCCCTAGCCATCCCCACTATAGCCGTGGATCCAACCTAGGTCGTTTTTATGTGGACATAGGAAGGCTTCTCTGTTGAGCAAACAATGGATTGGCATACAGAGTCAAATACAAACATGTTGAACTACCTTATAAGGTTTTAGCCTTCACTTATGTATATAAGGTGATAAAGTATAAAATAATTCTCTCTCCCTGTAGAAAAAGTGTTACAATACTGGCCCGCATTAAATATACAGATATATAATGAAAAAGTAGTTCAGAGAAAGACACGAATTCCCCAATAGAGAGTAAAATTATTATACTTCTCCATTTATGGCACATTTTCCTTGTGAAAAAAAAAAAGAAAAAAATGAACTAGTTTACCTCGATGGATAGGATTTTTATTCCCTATGGGAGGGCTAAGAATGCCAGATTCTTCTATCTGTTGGGAAGAAAAGCGCTACAAAGAGTAGAATCCTCGTGTTACACAAACAAGTCCCTTAGATTTCACATTCAAAAAATTAGTAAGATGTTGCTTTCCTCTTTCCACGTTTCCCCTAAGATTACAAATGATCACTCTAAAACCTACACTTTCAAATGCATATATATGCATACCTTCAGTTTTCCCCTCACGCGTCCTGTTAGTGGAAGGAATGGAAGTCCACAGCGAGGGCCACCTATTGAAGATGAAAGCCGTTTGAAATGAACTACCGCATTATCTACATCTCAAATTTTACCCTAATAGGAGTTTGGTCCCACCTTGATATTGGGGATATGATTAAGAATGTGATTAACATGTTAGCCCCACTATAGAGTTCCACTTCTTCCACTTATGGGAAGTGTTTTGGCTCAAATAAAATACCAGCCAAGTTTAGATTATTTCAACTCAAATCACTTCGAAAATATAATCATGTTATTCAAAACCCATATCAACATATTTTTAGTCATAGCTTTGCCACTTTAGAAACAACGATGTCCCCTCTTAGAGAAGCAAGAGTATGTGAGTCCGAGTCTACTAATCAGAGATAGAGTTGTGTCTTTGCGTGTTGATAGATGTGGCCACGAGACCACTTCACAAATGCCAAGGATGTTTTAGATGATCCGAACTATTCCCATCTCATTATAAATAATAATCTTGATTAGTTACCTATTGTAGTGGACTGCTCCGCCTGGTACTACACGTCTCAAATTATGATTGTGATTCTTAACCACCAAACCCGACTTCCCTTTGGGCCCCGAGGGATTAGTCCAGCCCAAAGGGTTGGGAACCCTCCGATAGCAAAAAAAAAAAAAGCAGAGTTGGATCTCATTCCAAACTCTCCTAGGGACACTAATAGGAGTTAAATTGGGAGACTAACTCTTTGGATTTAGCCTATGCTTAATCCATTGCAGGGCCCAGTGAAACGATGGCCATGTGATTGTAACAAAATCTTCTCAACGAAGCTCAAAATTTGAGCTAGAGCTGAATATTGCACCATCTTATGGTAATTTGAAGTGAAGGCATGTCTGCTAAATGAAAAATCATCAAGGATCAAAACTTTTACACTTCTAATTAGTTATCTATTCCTGATTTGATTACAATTTTGTTAGGTTTGAGTAATGTTGTGATTAGATTCCCTAGTTCTAATTTAATTACCTTCATTAGGTTGTCTAGTTTACATTATAAATATGCACCTCTTCTCAATTAAAAATATGCAGAGAATTTGGAAAAGATGTAATCCCTAAAACTTCTAGGGTATAGTAGCAAGATATTTATCAAGCTTAGATTGAGCCAAATTAAACTACTTCATAGGCCAAGCCCAGCTGTAGAGCCTTGCTCAAGCTCAGCTCTCCTTTTAGATGAGAAGGAGCACAAACTCAGTTGAGTAGAGCTGAACTTTGCTGGAGCTAGCTCGGCTATCAGACAACCCTTCCATTAGCTTGGATTAATATGGGTTGACCTTAATGGAGTTATTAGGTTTGCCAAATCTAATTTTCAGTTTTTTCTAGGAAATAAGTGAAATTCGGGGCCTATACTTATTGAAAAGTATTTCCGCTGCCTCTATTAACACCTTGAGGTTTTGGTAGGAATGGCTAACTCAAGAAATTCAATATAGCATCAAAGCCAACCGGTCCTGAATTCGAACTATTTGAAAATAATTTGATTAGGCATGTTGAAATTGTATTAGGTTGGTCTAATTAAATAAACAATAAAATTAAAAGATACCATTATTAGTCGTTGATTTAATAACATTTCTCTGTTAGTGACAGTCACTATCACTCTAACGAAAAGCATATTTCAAAACAAAACATTTAGGAGGGGAGAAAGGGTGAAAAAGCTTTTATGGTGCATTTGTGTGATGAGAGGAATCCACAGTATAGAGGAACATTATTCTGATTTTTCATCCAACCCCTTTTTCGGTTATTTAGTGCGACGTATTTTCCTCATGAAGAAGAAGAAACGCCATATTTTTCCTCATGAAAAAGAAGAAAATGAACTGATTTTCCTTGATAAAAGGAATTTTGATTTCCCATGTCAGGAGTAGGAATGTAGGATTCCTCTTTTTCTCAGAAATGAAAATTTGTGGAAAAGGACACCCTCTCATTGCACAAGCCCATCTTTAATAAGTCTAGACCCTCCAAATGAAGGTGTCGCATGTATGGATTTAACTAAGGGCTTGTTTATTTGCTTGAAATTGCCTAGTCAAATGGGCTCAAGAAAGAATCATTATAGATTTTGCTTGAAATTGCCAAGTCAAATGGACTCAAGAAAGAATCATTATAGATTTTGCTTGGAATTGCCAAGTCAAATGGGCTCAAGAAAGAATCATTAAAGGTGTGGGGTGAAAAATATGAGGTAAATTAAGATATAGACAGGACCTTACTTTCTTAAGCTTGGTATTAATTTCCAATATCCCCTTGATTCATTTTTCATTAAAAAAAAGATTATTTGATGGCCTTTTTTGGATATTTACATTTTGTTTCTTCAATTTTAACTACTAAAAATTTGTCTCAAAATTCATAGAATTCAATTACATTAGACACACGGCCCTTTATGCACGTGTTTAGCCAAGGAAATCAAGAAAAGATAGGAAATGTATACCTACACTACTACATTATATCCTTCACATCTCACCTTACATCATTCATACTTCACCTCTTTAATAATCATTTGACTATGAATTCCTATGTACTTAAGAAAAATAAATAGGCCCCAAGTAAAATTGATCTCAATGAACCCCTTCTACGCATTCGAACTCGTAAAATATCCCTCTAAATTGTTTTCCAAGATTTGATCATATGAGTACCACAGGGTCCATTTTGTGCAGTTGGATCATTGTATATAGGGAATTTTTTTAACCAATCACAAATGATGCAGCTTACCTTGGCCTCAAGTTCCCATTCCACTGTCACTGATGGATGGGATTTGGGACAGACTCTAGGAAAAGAAACATAATCAGATCTCTCTGTTGATAAAAATTTTAATAACTTCACTTTTAGTATAACAGAGCATTGATACAACTCCAAAGTTCTCTATCCATTTTAAACTGCCCCATTAATTGGTACATACTAAATTTCATTTTATGCAAAAGTAAGATCAACTATTGCATTAGAAACATATCAGAAAGCAAGATTTGACAAATTTCACTGGGCACATGATGGAACATGTCCATTAAGAAATCAAATGCATCCAATCACTAGGCACCATTGAAATAACAGTTCCAAAACGTAATGGAACCATTGGAAAGTAGGTTTGAAAAAAATAATGAAGACCATCTGATTGTCCTAATCCTTAATTTGAGGGCTTTCAGCTCTAAAAGGTTTTACGCAGATGCCCGTGTTTCTTTCTTTC
Organism: Umbellularia californica; assembly: GCA_028538565.1. NCBI lineage: Eukaryota > Viridiplantae > Streptophyta > Magnoliopsida > Laurales > Lauraceae > Umbellularia > Umbellularia californica. Next base: position 19,048,502 of record JAPQWN010000012.1, on the reverse strand, counting down.
TTTCTTTTTTTTTTTTTCATGATCAATTCAACATAAAAGTTGGATTTGCGTCAAATTGAAGTCCGTAATTCATGGGGAGCAGTAAATGTAAATCAATAGGATTTGATCATAGGTCACATGGGCCCTGCAGGCCATGCCATTAGTTTACAAACTCGAAGCCTAGCTGCCAATTATTGTGGTCATTCATGAATTGGTTAAGTTTCAAGGTGTCCAAAGGAGCAGAAGGGAAACCGAAATCCCAAGTCCCACAAAATTAGCCACTCTGTTATAAATTCAACATTTAAATGACCACACATAAGCATAGCCAATATCAAGATACCTGTCGCACTGATAAGCTCGGTCATTAGAACAGGGAGGGAGAGTAGAAACAGAAATATAATGACCATAATATTACCATTTAAGCAGGATATGTTCATGGTCCACACACCAATGTCCTGATAATAAATGGAGTACTTAAACCTAGACTTCATCACATAAAGTTAAAAAACTTCCTGAAACTTTTTATCTAGTAACCAATCCTTTCTCTTAATGCATGTATATTAGGGGATTCATGTCTGGCCCACAGTTCGAAGCTATGTAGCACAGGAAGAATACCTACACAAACCAAATGCCCAACAATACATGGAAAACTGACATTTTCCAATGTTCTTTAGGCATTTGGAAAGAAATGGTGACATCATGTAAGCTGTACCTCCGGTTAACATAGATCAGAGCAGGTGACAATTTACAAACGGGAGATGAGAAGTGGAACAGATGCGGACATGAACTCCCCCATCACTGGGTGAAGCAGATCGAACTCACCATACCGTTCCAAAACTCGCATTCTACAATCTTCAGCAGCCATAAGCCCGGTTGAGAAGGCACCATGAACAGTTCCTGGATACTGTGTGCTTGTTGCCTCTCCAGCAAAGAAAAGATTATCAACAGGGATCCGAAGCCTTTCATACAGATCATGGGGTTTCCCTACTGCATCATAGCTGTAGGATCCGAGTGAATTCACATCTGTTCCCCAGTGAGAGACAAGATACTGAATCTGCAAAATGACGAAGGATGAACTTAGAACTGCAGACAAACTCGGAACTTATGAGGTAGTCTTTAGGATGGCCCTCAAGCCAACAAAATGCATACAAATACCTATAAAACATGAGCGCACGTGCACAAAAAAAAACACAAAGAACCATAAGTCTGAAGCCTCAACAAGTATAAAAATAAAATTTCCCAAGGCACCATCTTTTTACATGACTCATCTTTTATCTAAACCACTGATCTAACAGGTAAAATCATGGATAGGCATTCCAAAGAAACCTTCCAGAGTTTAAAATCATTTGATAGTTGGCCTTTCCTCAAAACAACCACTATAAGTATAGCTTGTTGAGGCACCCATCTTCCTACATGTCAAGTGTCTGCATGCAAGTTATCAGATATTCTCACAAATAGTATGTTACTTTGAAAATACAAAGGTATAAACACACATTGATCTCCAAGATAAAAATGTGTATAGTCTGGTATTTAAAAAGAAAAAAAATAAGAAAAATGATAAGATCGGACATTATAGCAAAAAAATAGTAACTATGAAAGAAAGTTATAAATGTAGTCTAAAGAGGGGATATAAATTGACCATCTGTTTTGCATTTTATATATGAATTATAATCCAAATAATAAACAGTTTATAGCTCACCCAACTTAAGGTTCAAAAGACTGCAGCCAAGTCAAAGTAAGTTGAATGCTTCTTGCTCACCTCAAACATCCCAAGGAAAGGCATCCATTGCCCTTTGTACTTTAATAATAAAGATGAGCTGAATGGAACCATCTTTCTCATATCATAAAATATCAAACCAAAAAAGAAAATAAAAAATTCCTCTATTTATTAAAAATATTTAAATATATAGAGTTTATATTTAATATTACTTACAGATATTCTTATTCCCTGTGGTGTTTTCTCAATAATGCCCGAGGAAACTCCAAACTTTTGAAAATGTCCCATTTAAACCTTTCAACCTTTCTTCATTGAATGTTCAACTCTTAAGCTATTAACTTAGTATGCCGTTCGTGATAATGGCATTGGAAGCATAATAGAACGGTACATTCTGGGGGCTCAGTACCTTACAATTTCCCCATTAAAAATAGATGCATTTATTGGCCAAATGCATAAATTGTACATGAAAATATGCAAGCAAAGATTGTGGCACCAACACAACTAATATGAAATCTCACAAGCTGAAAAAGAACACAAAACAAAGAGCAAAGCAACGTACCGGTTCAGAAGCACCCGGCAGGATCCGTTTGAGTTGCAGAAAAGCAAAATTAGCAGCAGCTTCATCAGACATCTTCTCAATGTCATGGGCAAGCCTCCCAGCTGGCATGTAGACCAGAACTGGATGGCCAGTAGCCTTGTGAAGATTAAGGAAATAGCTGCATCCATAAGAAGTAGAAGCAACAACTCCTATGAACTCTACATTGGGCCAGAAGACCTTGTCAAAGTGCAGCGCAATCTTGTTCTCAGTTCCAACTCCTAAGTCAGCAATTGCCTCTTCTTTCCACTCAGGCAGTCTCGGCTCAAACTTTATGGACTTTGATTTTAGAACCCCAAGAGGGATTGCAATGACAGCTGCATCTGCTACAAATGTTTTACCACCCTCAATTGTGACTTCAACTCCATTATAACGTCGAGCAATCTTTGTTACCCTGAAGTCAATAATCCAGATAAGAAAAGCTATTCTAGAACATGCACAAACAGTAAAAAGCTCTAAATTGACTTCTTTATACCTATGATTGAAGCGAATGTCAATTCCTTTGGCCAGGGTATTTATAACAGGCCGATAACCCCGGACCATAAGCCCATGGCCACCAGAGAGAAGTTCCTCCTGCATATTTAAATAGAAGGATAATTAATGCATGAGCTATAGAAGTATAGAACTCATTCCATAATATTGCTGATACAGCTAAAGAAGGGCACACAGTTCATCCAAGATAAAAGAGATAGAAACAGGAAACATAACCAATTATTTTGCAGTATATTGCTTTTCTTGTGCATATTCCATTAATGAGTGGATGAGATTCTTATATTTTAGAAAGCATCACTTTCTTTTCCTTAGGACACTGTGCCTTTCCATAGTATTAAGCACTTTTTTTTTCAAAAAATAAAAAACCGTACTTTTCTTATTTCTAAGGACATATTACAATTTCTCTGATTCCCCTGTTTAAGTAGGAAAGCTAATTATAGTTTGAACAGAAATAAAGGAGGAAGTTGCAAGAGTATAAAAACGTGGCTGTGAATAGTCATAGAAGACATGTAACTTGATATGTTTTCTTCCTGAGGATGGAAGAACGTATTGTAGCACATTGGAAAGTGTAATAATTATTCCTTGTGTAAATATTACCATTTCTTCCTTGCAAAGATGGAGATTCTACAGATTAGAACATCAGGATCATCATCATGATTGTCATCATGGCTATCCTCACTACTTATTTCTAAGTCTTTATTTGCATCCCTGTTCCCCAAGGCCTTGAAGTTGTAACACTAAACTACTTCATAAATGGCTGGTTAAAATACTCCATAAATGGCTGGTTTGATCTTCTGTTTATGTACCAAAACCATCTAAAGGGACACTCCGTAAGATTTCTCCTCTACAGTAACCAGCGACCAACCACAGATTTCTTCTTCTGCGCTACTCCCTAATCTATGCTTTTCTTAACCCCACACATCCATATCAGTACAAGTATCCCACCACATATGCTTAAACTTCTTTTTGTTTCTCCATCACAAAGACTCTAAAATAGGGTTTTGACAAGCTGAACTCATTAGTCTAGAATGATTTACAAGAAGTCCCAAGACCAGCTCCTCAGATGTGCCTTTAGGGCATATAGACATTTTGAGATTATATTAGAGATGCTATTGATGCAGGTTGATGGTCCTGCAAGAGAAAGGGGTGGGCCATAGAGGACATGGATCTAAGTCGTAAGGATAGATATGAAGAAGTGGAAACTATATGACGGTTTGGGCCAAGATAGACTCGAATGGAGAACCAGAATTCATGTAGCTGACCCCAACATAGTTGGGACAAGGCTTTGATGATGATGATTATGATGATCAATGCTAATGCTAGCACTAAATTCATGTAAAAGATTTTCAAATCTCAGAATTCGACTTGTAAGGAACAATTTATAAGTGACATGTTTGTCCATGTAAATTCCAGACACCTGCAACAAATCCATATCCAGATTGGTTGGACGTACATCAAAAAGAAAAAATTATCAAAAACATTAAGAGTGATACAATGATTATGACTTTTAGCCCATCTTCGTTTGTATGGAAGTTGAAGTTACATTCTATCCAAAACTACTGAGAAATACTCGATGAACTATAGGATCATAACTTTTCATGAAAAAGAACTACTTGCCTGGTCCCAGCATTTAAGTGAGATGGTATCCGCATCTGTAGCAAACCAACCTTCCATTCTACACAAGTACCATTGAAGTACCATATGGGCAAGTCCTTCTTGCCTGCAGCAAAACTCATTTCCAAATGCAAAGGTTTAATGCAACGAAAATAGCATATGGACTTCAGCGGGAAAAAAAATATACAACAGTCATGGAATATGCTATGAATCTATGAAACCTTAAATCTGGGCGCCTATCAAGAACAATAGAAAAGGCTTGAAGTATGGACATGTCTTCACTATGCTCCTGCCTCACTTTCTCTGTCTGGAATATTCAAATTATAACAGTTATAGCAATTGCAGTTGCGCACAAGAACAAACTTAATAATGTGAGAGTCCTTCAATTAACAAGATCAGAAAACTTGCCTCTTCAAGGATACTTTCAAATGCCTCACCGACCTTTATGACCAGTTCTTGAGGTACCTGATGGCCTTCTGTATCAAAGAGTGCGTAGCTACAAAAATAAACAGTTATATGAGAAGGCAAACGAAAAACAGAAAAACACAACAAATTTCCTGACAGCCTTTATCACAAAAACTGAACAGAAACTTTCAACATCCATGTAACATTTACGAGGACATGACATGAGTCATCAGACAAACACAGGTTAGGCATGAGAAACTCAGAAACCACACTAACTGTTGACCGACCGGACACTTGTAAGTCAGGTATGTCAGACACAAACATAAGTTGGAGACAAGACTAAGCAGAATGACATGCCAACTTATCCATACTGTCAATTGACTGACGAAATTAAAAGATATCAAAAAACCAGTTCACATACCAGAGCATAGAAAATTCAATGCACCAAATAAATAAAATAAAAAAGAACTCCAAGAAAATATGAAGAAAAAAACATATTCTTTTGCTCTGCTTATCTGAACATAACTAACGGAAAGCACATACGGTGAATAGAAGCAAAAAAAAAAAAAAAAAGCTCCATGAAAGTAGGGCTGAATTTACCTCTCCAAGTCATGGTCATACAACACAGAATTGTCTCCACTGGTACGGTAAAGTGGAAGTCCCAGTCTACCAATCAATGGTGCCAAGGGATTTTCATTACAGACCCCATGTAACCTGAAGCAAGATTGATAAAATACAAAACTTCTATTTAGACCTTCCACTAAGAAGTTACATTAACGTAAAAAATTGGAAGTCAAAATGGAGAATAAAATCGCAGAAAAATAAGTGTACCATGATGCACCCATGTCAACAGGGAAACCAAATGAATAATCAGTGTATACTCGGCCACCAAGTCTATCTCGAGATTCCAACAAAACCACCTGAGAAGAACAGATTATATCAAGTTAATGAGCATTCTAAGATATAGGGAAACAGACTGCATGCTGGATAGAACCAAAGAAGAATGATAAATCAAAAACTACAAAACTACTAAAAGAAAGACATGCACAAATCCTTCTCACCTGAAAAGAGGCATCATGAAGTGCACGAGCGGCAGCAATGCCAGCAAAACCACCGCCTATGACAATGACAGAAGGAGAGAGCATTCGCTTTCCCTCAGTGCCTGAGCAAGAAACTACAAAATGGGCAAGCATACAAATTTTCAGATTGTAAGGAAAGCCAGATGAAAGCATATTGAATCCATAATACCAACATATAGTACTTCTATGCATGCAATTTATAATGCACGTGTGCACATGCATTTTTGCATTTTCATAAAAAAAAAAAAAAAAAAAAAAAAAAAAAGATTACAAAACACAGGATAAAAACAAGAAGAAAACAAACATCAAGGAAGAAAGACTGGACTACCATTCATCACCTCCCTTGACTTTACAATGTATCATAAATGCATGGACACACTCCTTGAGTTTGTGCCCCTTGCATCTTGTTTTAAGATTACTATGGTCTCCTATTATACATAGAGAGAAACCAATGAGAACAAGGTAAACTGAATTACACATGTATTGGCCTCAGAGAAGAAGTCAATAAGTCACAAAATAACCTGGTGAGCCTCATGGGCAGATAGTTTTCTTTATTATAATATCTCAAGAAGTGTCATTTAGTCATGAAATCAAATGGATTTTGCAGATATCAACTTTCCCATCCTGCCATCTCTAAAAGTTTTAGTAAATATATTTGTATAGGTTACACATTCATGTCCCTAAATTGCATTCATTATTTTGAGACAAAGCTTAATAGTAGAGTTCTAAAAGCCAGCATCATAAATGGATCAAGGCCCAGACAATAAAGGCCAACATCATAAATAGATCGAGGCTCAGATGATGATGTTGGCATAGATTATTTTATTATGACATTTTTGTTCAAATTTATATATATTTGTCAGCAACGTATAGCCAAACTCTCATCCACGAAACCATACAAAGGTGCCGAATGGGCAATAAAATAGACCTAAATATCCTCCCATGCTAGCTTATAGGTCTGAATATCACCAGTACCAGAGTAATGTTTGTTTTTGGTAAAAAAAGAGTAATGTTTGTTAATATGCCCAATGGAACTCTTTCTTCCAACAGTGAACTACACTCCTAAAAGAATGATATTAAGCTCATAAATTTTACGGTGGGAAATTGAATTCAGCAGTTTTCCATGATGAAAAAAGGGTCTAACATGTATGGATTTGATGGAGTTTGTTCAATCATTTTTCTATATACAATGCTTCAGCATTATAAATGAGATAAAAGATACATCTTTGATGAGATGGTATCATATAATAATGTAGGACAAAACATTTTGGACACATGTCAAAACATCTTTAAAAAAAAAGGTTATAACAATAAAATACTTAATATTTAAGATATAATATAATGAACTTCCCAACATAGCTGGGACAAGGTTTTGATGATGATGATGACGATGGCTGGAACTTCCCAAAACTCAATCCAACTAGGCCAGGTAGGTGTCATTCAACAAAAACTTTAAGTCTCTTCAAAGCACAAACCCAACCAGTCCCTTCTAAGTTGAACCCTATCCAGCCAAGACAATAAAAGCACAACACTAAATCACTATTTCTTTGAAAGATGAGTGGTTGCTGAGCCTCAATCCAGCTTGGTAAGGTCCAAACCAAGGTGTGAACTGCGGGATTGACCAAAGTTGCTGCCGATTCAAATATTCATACCCCACCACCGCACATGTGAGAGGGGGAAAAATAAGACTACGCAGTAACCCAAGTTGCTGCATATCCAAATTTACTCATCCTTCGATAAATCATGCAAAAAAAGCACTTCATTCAATGGCTAAAAGTAGTCACACACACACCAAAAAAAAAAACACAAGTCACACAAACCTAAGTTGTGCTGATCCAAATTTACTTGCCCTTGGATTGATCATTGAAAGAAGAAAAAAGCAAAAACAGGCAATTCATTTAACAGACATAGTCCAATTTTAAGGCACTTAAAGCAACACTTAAAATGATTTGGTGGTTCCCTTTTTTTTATTGGCATACATCGAGGTGGACCCCACAGCCTGAACAGTCTTTTACCTTAAAAATGACCAAGCCATTCTAGATAAACCTTACTCTCTCTCATATTTATCCACAAAAGAGAAGTTCATTTTCCCTCTTCTTTTTTAGAAAAGCATTTCAATTGATTTTCCATGCTTTTTATCATTTGTGCTTGCAAATTGTGTGGTCCCTTTGATGCTTTCAGTATTCTTTTTTGCATTTGTTCTCCACTTTCGTCATAGAGGAACAGAGTATAGGATTTTTGTAATATCCATCAAGCAAAATCTTTTTATCAGCAGAATATGCTTTCATAGTCTAAAATTCCCAGATATGGCAGGGATAGGGCACATGCCATGGTTACGGTATGGACACGGATTTTACACATGAAAAGGTTAGTATCGAATATGATACGACATGATTCATTGCCCATTTTGAAGTTTCCGTACGTCATGGTTCGTACTTATATAATTGGCAGTCCTTTTCATTTGTTCTTCAATTCTTTTTGTAACCTTTTCTCTTACAATTTACATGCAAACTTTGATATGAATTACACAATCAACTTTATATAATTTTTCTTTTAAATGTTTCCTTTAGTTTAATTATTAGAAACCTATACATCTATAATAAAAATAACAAACTATAATCTACCAAGTCGCCTGGTCAATCCACCTAAGTTTCCTAGTAAACCCAAACAGGTAATGGGAAAGTCTTGCCCACCCAATGGGTCGGAAAACTTTGTATTTTAAGGCAAGTGTTACTCTATGATAATCTTGTACGCTTGTATATTTGTACCCCAATTGCTTGGCTTGGAATGGAACTCGACCGAGTCACCCAACTGAGTTGACCATAAACTCAATCTAACCCAAACATGAGACCATCCAGCACAGCCCGCACAGCTACAAGACAACCCGGAGTCAACCCACGCAACTCGGAGTGACCCACTAACGACTGAGTCAGAATATGAGTCATCCGAGTCTGAGTTTCAGATCTACGACCTCCAATTTACCAAATACGTATTCATACCAACTACATTCATGAAGACGCAAGTATTATACATGTTCCGTATACATATGTACGTATGCATGCACAATAATCTACAAGCAGATACATGAATACCAATGAATGCACGCACACATGCAAATTTACTAGTGCTCTGACCATTAACGTTCTGGAAAACTCCATAAGATATCCACCATACACGTCACAAACCCCAAAAGGTACGCAAGATAAGAACGCTAGAAAGCGGAAAGGGGGAAAAACAAAAACAAGCAATTGCAAGTAGCATATGCAAGAATACAAGCTGCAGAAATTCTCAAACAAACACATAAAAATCTCAACTTTCACTGAAAAAAAAAAACCCTAATCATCAATGTTTGGGGGCGATCAAAACCGATTTCCATCATAATTATCAAAATCAGAAGCGGAATTCAAACGATTCTACGAAACATTCAACAAAAAAGGGTTCAAAAGATTAGATTTTTTTTGCATACCACTTTTCAACTGACGATTGTTTCCGTTTCCAGACTCCATATTGACGTCGAAACACGATCCTGACCGTTTGGTAGTGTGTCGTAATTAAAGAGGGAAGGGGGCAACTGAGGAGAATAATGAAGGACGAAGATTAAAAGACAGGTGATGAAATGGTTCGAGTTCGAAGGAGAAAACCCTAGATTGACCGACCAGCTCATGCGTATAGCAGAGGGTCAAGAGGACGGAGCGATCAAAAGGGGGCGAAATTATCGCCGTGAGACGGCGAATTTGGCCGGAAATCGTCTAGTTCTGCCGGAAAGGTCGAATCTTTGCCATGAAATTACAGAAAGCAGAGGAGAAATCGAAGGGCTTTTGCTCTTCTTCTTCAGATCTGAAGATGAAAATGAAGAGAGAAAGAAGGATACTTCTCTTGCGGAGAGAGGTTGAGGTTGAGGTTGAGGTTGAGGTTGGTTCGTGACTTCTACCTTCCTCTTAAGATGCTTTTGTAGATGTTCCGAGGGTAAAATCGTAATTTCATAGTGGCTTTAAGAAAGCTGCTTTTTCTTAAATACTCGATGTTGATGGACGGGACACGTTTTGTACAAGTGGGGACCAATGAAAATTGATCCAGCAGCTGTCGACGGTTAAATTGTCGAGTACGGTCGTTGTTGTGATATCATTTTGGGCTTCATTTGGGTCTTGTCTTTCAAATCCACCAGCTCAATAAACCGTCACTGCAAATTAAAGAATCATATGTTAAAAAAATTATTTCTTTCCTTACTATAAGTTGGATAAAATAAAAATAAAAAAATTGGAACAAAAAAAGTATAATTATATTGAGATAACTGAAAATGAGTGGTTTGATAGAAAAAAAGAAAAAAAATGAATGGATAATTGCATGAGTAGTTACATAAATGTTGGCACGGTTAAAATTGAAACTCAAACCTCCTAGCTTAATATATTTTAATAGTTTTCGTCGATTTGAAATTTTGATGAAATTCTTCAAAATTACATTTAAGAGAAAATATAATATAATATATATACATATATATGTAAAAAAACAAAAAAAATAATAAATATAAATTTAATTCATTCTAGTAATTTTTTTTGAAATTACATTTTGGAAAAATATAAAAAATACATAGTATATGTGTCAAGAAAAGTAAAAAAAAAAAATGTAAAATACCATTTCAGACAAATGGTTAATTTGACGGTAGGATTAATCTTGCTATTTTAATAAACAAGTCCCATGGATTTCTACTGAATTTCTCTTTCATGAATTGTTTTACATGTGAGACTGAGATGATACATTTGCAGAGCAAAGGAGAAAAAAAAAAAAAAAAAAGCCAACATGTTGTTGTAGAAGAAATTGAACAAAAAACGCATATGCCTGGACCAGGAAGTAATAGCTTTGGCATTGCCACTTGGTGCTATTGCTGCTACTAGCCTGGAATCATGAACTACCGACCATCGCTAGCTTCTGCTCCCACTTTCTCCTCTTCTCTTCCTCTTTTCCTTCTTATTCTCTTCCTCTTTTCCTCCTCTTCTCCTTTTCTCTTTTCCTTTCTTTTTTTTTCCCCTCTTCTTCTCCTCCTCTTCTTCCCCTTTCTTCCTCTCTTTCCCTCTTTCTTTTCCCTATTGACAAAACCATTTTAAAGGGTTCTTGTATTGACTCACATGGTGTGAGTCTTCCACTGTTCTACACACAAAAAGTCATGGATTCCAATCCATTGTTATGGCCCACATTCTTAAATATAAACCAATTAAATGCCTCCTTTTAAACTGTCTCTCAATAAATTTATAATTTAAAAATCTAAACCATTAATGCCCTCTTTTAAACTCTAAACTATTAATACCCCTTATGAATTGCCCCACTCAAGAGAAATTCCCCTCTTAAACAGTCCCTCAATAAATTTTAATTAAATAAGAGTTCGGCTCAAGCCACCTTGATTACTTATAAACATCCAAATAAAATATAAGAAAAATCAATTAAAAACCCAAACCTTTTATTTTACTAGTGCCCCTCTATTAGAGTATATCAATGAAAAATCTAAAATCACTGAAACTATAAGCCCTTCTCTTGAATATAAAACGAAGTATTTTTTTACAAATCTAATGTGAAAAGTGATACTTAATTTAAGTGACTGGATTTGGGGTTTTAGTTGTGTACTACATGATGGGTTTAATAGCTATAAGGATGGACCAAGATTAAAAATACTAAAATTTAACATATTCAACTATTTTAGACAAAACAACGATACATGTTGCCATAATTTAGAAGGACAGATATTTTGCTTTAAAGTATGTAGTAATACAAAAAGATTATGTTCCCAATATTTTACAAATATTTTTATTTTTTAGATATTTTTTTAGAAAATCAAGAGAAAATAAAAATTCACACCGCGACAGACCGCCAACAATATTAACACCGTATCAATTTTTGGGGTCAAACGATGCCGCAATTTTAAACTATGTATGAAAGAGACACTTTGGTTTGATGGAATGGGATAAAATGTGTAAGAGACCCATGAGACCATCTTTTCTACAGACAACTAATCAACAAAATGTGCCTTTCACATCTTGGCTCTATTAGGTGGGCCACATCAATATGGATTATAGAAGGGTATAGCAGTAAATCTTCCTAGACTACAGTTTGAAACTTCTTTCGCCAGAGGATTCTATGATATTATTTTTACCTGAAAAAGAAATGGATTCTCTCATCTCATCGATCCTAAATTGGCCAACAGAAGCAGTCCTAGTATGAACTATTAAATATTGTTTCTAAGTTTGATCTCTCCAAAAATAATTTTTTTTACTACTTATCTCCTGCTATCCAAAGAACCTCATTTAGAGAGGACTCAAATCCACTCACTCATCCTAAAGATAGGCCCCGTGCTCACAACCTAAAAAAAAAGTGGTCACACTTTGTAACTTTTAAAGGGAGGTCACATGGTCACAAGCACAAAAAGGTGTAGCCACATTATAAATCATATAAAGGTGGGACCACATTATAAATTTCTAAAAGTGGGCCATACGTTGTAATTTCTAAAGGTAAGGTCTCATATCCACAATCACATAAAAGGTGATCCCACTTTGTAATTCCTAAAGCCAGGTCACATGGTCACAATCACAGAAAAGAAGACTCACATTGTAAATCTTATGAATGTGAGCCCCATGCATATTTTATGTTGTAATTTCTAAAGGTGGGTCCCGTATCCACAATCACAAAAGGTAACCTCATATTATAATTTCTATAAACATGGGCCCACGTTGTAAAATCCTATAAATATTACCTCATGTTCGAATTTTTAAAAGTATGTGCCACATTGTAAATTTTAAAGGTGGGTTCCGTGTTCACAAATACAAAAAAAAGGTAGCCCCACTTTGTAATTCCTAAAGGTGGGTCATATAGTTACAATCAGTGGCACACCCAGAAATTTCGTTTGAATGGGGTGGACAATGGTTAGTTAAAAAGTCAAAATTAACGCACTACCCATAATCTCTCTTTTACAAAAAAAAAAAAAAAAAAAAAAAAAAATCCATAATCTCCAATTATTTCATGCTTTAAATACATGATTCTTTATTTTTTTTATAAATTAAATTTAAAGGAATTCACATCCTATTACAACCACTCAATTCCTATATAAACTTTTTAACTACAACATCTAATTCCTCAAGAAACACGAAATTAGTAATTTTTTTTTTCAAATTAGCAACCATACTACAACAATATTAAAGAAACTCTAGAGAGTTTCAAAGAAGTATTAATCATTATCATACAAAATTAAGCTCCTAAGAGTTCCAATATCCTATGAATCTAAATGAAAATTGTCAATATAATCATAAACATCATGTTGTGATTCAAGAGAAAAAAATCAATCATAAATCAAACCCCATTAACACAAACATCATATTAGCAAAAATTAAGGTCACGTTTGGCAACCAAATCTTTCGGGAAAAGATTTTTGGTTTCCCTGAAGTTGTGGTAAATCCATGTTTGGCAATTGTAAATCTCTAAGGATTTGGATGAATGAAAATCTTCATTTGTTAGGATTTTCAAATCTGACTACCTCCCATAAGATTTGAGAATCCCCACTTAAGTGGATTTGCACAATGAACTTTATTTTTCTCAATTATATGCATCGATACACACTAATATCAATGTGAAATCATCGACCATACAAATCCCCAGTGAGGTATCCTTGTTCCAGTGGTAGTGAAGAATCATTAGATCTATGGATTCTTCACTTGTTACCAAACATGCTCTAAAAGAGGAAAAGATTTGTAGTATTAGCTGGAAAGAACAATGATAAGATTACAAACTTCATGGGTGATTGATTGGAGAGGGTTTGGAGACTTGGGTTTTTCTGTTAGGGTATTCCAGATTGAGGTGGGGCGATGACCAACAACTTTATTAGAATGTGTTATGGTTGATCTTTTGGCACATGCTGCATTTGGGACATTTTGGATCTGACCCGGGGCGACCACCCTAGGTGAGTGTAACTTGGGTCCACCCCTGGTCACAATCATAAAAGGTGCGACACATTGCAAAACATATGAATGTAGGTCACATAATCTAATTTATAAAAGTGGGTACCACGTTATAATTTTTAAAGGCGGACCTCATATTGTAAATCTCATAATTCTCTCGCTTTTTCTTTTAGAATAATTTTTTTTATAATATAACTAAACAAGCTGTGTACAGCATATTGTCAAGAGAATAATTTAATTTTAACATAATATTGCCAAAGAGGTTTTACACAAATAGATTCGGCACAACCCAATCTCAACACAACCTGATTTAAACTCAGGATTGAGAACAACAATAGAAGACCCCAAACGAGCCGAGGGACGATAAAATCCTATCAAGCATCAAATTCTAGGTTTGCTAACTTACAAGTGTAGTGAGCATGAGAGCTTCAATTCATCATGGATGGGCCCAAGTAGGGGACGCACTAGGCCAAGTTGTTCCACTAGGGCCATTACACACACAAATATACTATGAGGGAGAATTTTCTCCAGCGAGTGGATTGCATGTGGTCCAGTTCTATGGGGTTCACTTGTGCTAGCCTTTGTGCTAGTCCCAACTCTTGTCAAGGAATAATGTCACACTAAGTTTGATGAAGACCGAAACTCTTTCCAAAAGTCACATCCCAACCACAATTATATAGATTTAGGGACCCAACCCATAGCCAGTTGCTTGGTTTGACATGTGCCCACACAGCAGCAGGCCACAAGATTCGTACACCTTGAAAAGTGCAGTCCCTTTGATGCTCTTGGGGACCAAATTCACACTCATCCGAACTTTGATTTAGGGTTGGATTGTACATAAAAATCAACACAAATGGTTGGTGGTTCATTTTAGTTTCATTCCACATGCATCCCTGCAGGAGGACATAACATGTGGATGCCCATTTTGTCAAATGCACTCACCGCCATGGTTTCAAATATTGGAGACTAGGCATTAGTGTTATTGGCAACTAGACATATGAGCACCGACGAACACACAAAGTCTGGATCCTCGAGGCTTGGACTTATGAGTTTCTTTCTGGGTAAGAAAGAGAGAAATGATGAGTTATAAAAGAGTATATGGTTTTCACAACCGAGCCGTTCAAAATAAAGGCTTTTATGTGTATTAGATATTTTTTGAAAATTTTAACTTAATGGGAGTTGGTGCCGCCGTCAAATTAATTGTTTGTTGAAAAATATGATAATGAATCATTCAAAAATAAGGGTTAATCATGTTTTTACCAAATGGACAAACTTACTGTGAGTACAACCAATTGTGGTCAAATTTGAAGATACCTCAAAATCGGGATGACCTTTATTTTGAGTGGCTTGAATTTTCAATACATGGCCCCATTGTGGAGTTCCATTCCGTTAACTCAGGGTTTTTTTTAATTAAGCTAAAGCGTACCAGTTTGACGACTCTACTAATTGAGTTAAGTGAAGTAAAGTTGATTTTGAATAAAGAACAAAATATAAGTTGGTTATGATGGTATTTTATTTTTAGTTGTTTGTTATGAAATCTTTTTGACTTTCTGTATGGAAAAGTAATGGTGGTTTTTTTTTTTTTTGTATTTTAGTGAATAAAGGTCGCTACTTTTTTACTTTTTTTGAAAAAGATGGAATGGATTTTGAATTAAAGTGCTTTTAATGTAACATCTTGTTTGAAAAATGGAGACTTTACTTGACTTTTACTATGTTAGTAAAGTACCAAACTAGAAAGGGTCTGAACTCAAATACACAAATTGCATGTGCATTAACCGATATTAATACATATCAATATTGGCCAAAACAACTGATAGCACCATATATATATACATATATATATATATACATATATATATATGGGAGGTGCTCCTATGAGAGATACTCTCACCAAGTTTATAAGAGTTGGGTGGGGGCTCTCACTTCCATATCTACTCTCACTAACTTAAATGCAAGGACCCCCAACTTAAATGTGAGGGCCCCCACCCATCTCTCACTAGAGCACCTCCCTATATATAAGAGTACTTTTGTGTTTCCACGAGAGCTTGATAACATACATCCGTTGAGCTGCTGAGAATAAAAATATGAGTGTTAATGGAGTTCTTTTTAACCTAGTCAATATGAAATATCAGTGACATATTGATGTGCATTGGATGCACCAATACTACGAGGCAATACATAAAACTAGCCCCCATTGCCTGCATTTAATTGAAAACTTTTGAGACTCAGTTCTCCAATGGACTCCAATAAAAGATTATTAAAAAGGGGAGAAGTGAAAGATATAAAGGGCCAGGAGATATATATTGGCCTTGTGCTTTATTAGGATCTAAATTACAAAGGTGATAGTTTGGTATCCATTTCCCTCCTCTCTTAATTTATTCTTCATTAAGGAGAGATTATTTGACTACTGTTTTTTGATATTCACCTTTGTTCCATTTCATTTTTAATCACTTTAAAAAATACAAGTCTTAGAATGTTGAGGAATTTAATTACATGGAAAAAAGAGCCCCAAAGTAAAGTGCCATTGGATTTCATAAGAGTTTGAACATTCTGCATTCCTTGTTTGTCTATGGATGTCAATTTGTTAGGTGGGTCCACCACCATGGTTTTAATAGCTAATAAACAAAGCAGCAGTACTTTTAAGATTTCCTAAGGAGCTTAAGTATCATGAATACCTTGAGCATAAACACATGGATGTCAATTTATTACATAGGTCGTCCACTATGATTTTAAATATCTTGCTAAATAGAGCTATTCTCACCTAACCAATACGCAATATCAGTGGCGTATTCTCATTGGGTGTGTTTGACAAATAAAAAAAGAAGTAACAATAGCTTTGGCATAGAAATTTTTTTTCTTGTAATTAGCATATGTTTTTGGGGTAGTTATTGATTGCCCGATCAGGATCACGTAAAAGGAGTGTAGTAAATCCCTTATTCAGATTAGGCGAATGTGATGGATATAGGTACGCGTTTAATTACAGATTTATATCGTATTATTCAAATCAATCCTATATTAATATAGACCTGATTAAAGTATATTAGTCAGAGACTAACAATTAGAGATTGAACACATGAGCCATAAAATGCATGTTTGTAAACAAAGTTGTTCGTATTTTATATAAAAAATAACAGCCTATTAATGGTCCATCTAATTCCTTTGCAAAGACATCGACGTAGGCTATACTACAATGACCTTTTTGTGTTCCCAGGGTCATAGTCACTACTCCCTACTAACAGCCTACAAATGCTAAGGATCTCTAAATGATAAGTGGGGTTTCCATCTTCTTTACTTATATGGAATGTTAAGCTCGAGAGTTGAAATGATGATCCAAAACTCTCCATCAAGAGTTTGATTCCAATCCAATTAAACTCTTTTAGAGGCCACACATAATTAGGACTTTAAGTGAGAGGTTAACTTTGATGTTTACCAATTGTTTAATGCAACCTGGGTGGTGGGGCCTATGGCAGAGAGGCCACATGATTTCTAAGAAGCTTAATCCTTATCTAGATATTAGACATCATTATTTTTACATTATGTATAGGCATCAAGCTTTTGGGAGTTAAAATTAAGAGTGGGGATAATTTCATTAGATTGATATTGAGAAAACTTCTAATCTATAATATCAATTGCTAAGCCAACTACTAACCTATCCATTGATACTCATGCACTCAAAAGGGCTTCACAAGAAGTCCAATTTCTTATAAAGAAATGGACTAAGGCATGTTCTAATGTTACACGAGACAAAAGCATAAACCACATGTTATTGATCATTATTGCATATTTGCATGGGCTCCCCATTAGAAAAGTTGCAAAAGAGAATGGTTGTTGGCCTGTTTGTTTGCACAACTGGACCAGAATTCTTGTTGCAAGAGATTTCTGGCACCATGGCATATAACCTTCATGGTATTTTTAGATACCTCTGTTTGATTGCAGGATTCTCCCAATCTTTTGATGGAATTTCTTGCTTTATATACATGCAAATTAATTTCTCCAAAATTTTAGAAATTCATATTTCAAAATGCTTATGCATGGATCCTAAAGCATTTGTGAATCTAGATGGATGGACAACATTTGGTATTCTTCCATATCCCATTAAATGATATCTCACATATCCTCTAATCAAACAGGCATTAGGCCTTGTTTCTTTAGTGGAATTTCTGCCAGGAATTCACCATATCCAGGAATTTGTAGACATGATGTGACATGCTGTCTCCTGAAATTTCTGAATTCCATGTTTCTTTACTAGCATTTCTGAATTCCAACCACATGAAAAGTCTCTTTTGACCTTTGAGAATCTAGGAATTCCACTTTCTTTGCATTTTGGTAGAATTCCCGGATGCTCAAGCCCAAAGGAGCATCCATGAATTTCACATGAATTTCTTATTAGATAGAAATTTCTGGAATTCCAGCAAAGATGCAGGCACTAAAGTATGTTGTCAAATCCATGAATCATGTGGTGTGCCCTACATCAGTGTCATTTTGTTTATACTTTTTCCCATATAGAGGTGTGCTGGCTCATTTCCTCTCAGGCCCATGTTGCGTTTCACGTCAGATCTGCACATTTGCTCACGTGGTTTGTTGAAATTATTGGTGGTAATTGATAATGACATCAAGAGCTAATTGGTTGCAAGTAGATTTGCCATGGCACTGTGACTTTCTTTCAAAGGACCAAATCTTTCCATCCACCATTTTGTCCTATTCAAGTAGATTCTTGGTTATTATTTTCTATTGTGAGTCTGTATTAGAAATTTAAAAAAAAAAAATGAAAAAAACCCAAAAAGTTTTTAGAAAACCAAAATAATACTCAATTCCAAACAAGAAAATCAATGAGTCATTTGTTTGCACTCATTTACATATGTAAATGATTTATATGCATAATGATTATGAATCATCACATTCATTTTTATTGATTACGCAAGTGATGTATAAATGAGATGTAAAAATGATGCATAAATAAAGCTATTTACACATAAAAAATTTTAAACCTACATAGGTGTGAAAAGGACTCACACCCTCTAAGCAAAAAGGCACCGATGGAGTCAAAACCAAAATTTTCTTTTGGACCCTATTAATCATCTTCTTAATATTTACATTTATATGGGCACTATAATTTGTAATCCAAACTGGTCAAGTTTTTTATAGGTTTTGAGGATTTCATGAACATTCTAAAATGACATTTATAATTTTCTACACTTTTGTGGGCTCCAAATTCATGATTTGGACAGCTCAATATTTTTGAATTAATAGTAAACATCAAGAAGTATAATTTTATACCTTTGTTCTCTATGGATTTGGAGAAATTTGTGAATATACCCAAAAAGTCAATATACATTTGACACAATTGAATGTACTCATTTACTAATGTGAAGATGGTGATATGACATCAAGGCGATGTGCTTCACATATTTAACATATATGTGTCATTTACATATGTAAAGCCCATCTTCCTAAAGGCAAGCAACCACTAAACATTCTCTTTTCACTCGAAAAAAATAAAAATAAATGATCAGCTCTCTCTCTCTCTCTCCCCACCCTCCCCCCCCTATTTTCTAGGGTCTGTTTGGGCACATACATGATGTAGGTTTAGGATTGATCATATTAATTCTTCCCAAGCGAGGAATATCGATCTTTGCCCTCGAAAATGAGATTTCTACTCAATTTTGAAAAAAGCAATACATCATAGTATTGGGGATCTTTTATTTCTTCAAATTCCTTGGATTATATTTTAATTACTTATTAGAAAGGTAAAGTAAATATCAAATCAATGGAAAATGTAAATACTGTTTAAAGATACCAAAAAAAAAGAAAAGAAAACAGAGGCCATAAATCTTTTTGTTTTTCCTCTCCATAGAATTTCCTTTTATGGCATATGTTGAAGACAATCTTCTGCAAACTTGCCTTGGTAATTTAGAATACTACAGCAGAAAGATTTTGCCACAGTGGGCCTGTCTTCCTCGAGCTATTATTGCATTAGCAAAAGCTTTTTCGAACATTGTTGATTGGGAATTGCAAGGAGGAGACAACCAAATCTCAATAAGACTGAATCTAAGCTATTACAATTTATCCCATTGCCTAACTCTTGCTTCCTCTATTTTATGGCTTTCTAAAAGGTCTATGTGATCAAATCAAGCACATTGACTAAGTTGTGGTTTGCCAAGGGCTACGTATAATGGCAGACCCAGGATTTTTATTCGAGGGGGGCTGACGATAGTCACTTGAAAGTTAATCACAATTTTATTGTACTTTCTTCACATTTACTATGTCAAAAGAGAAAATGCATTGCACTTTATTAAGAAATAATCTTTGCCGCTCTTGCACTAAGTACACATTTGTCAAACTTCGGTTGAGTCTAAACTAACCCCACTAGCACAAACTGACACAATTCCAAACTTACGGTGATAGATTTAGGTTTTCGTTGTTGTCAATTCCTAGCCTGAAAATTGAAATGAATTCAATTCTTATTGGGTTAAGATTCATGTTAGACCGTTGTGAACATTAATTAGGTCAGGTTGAGCTTAGGTTCTTTCCAATTTTAATTTTGCCCAATATTTGATCAGACATGTTACACCCTTCTCATATCCACCAATTCAGACTTTTACACAATAAATGGAGCTATACTTTTTCAATGGAGCTCAATGTAAAATTGATTTTATTCTAGATCTCAAAACTACTTAAAAGAAAAGATGAGGGGAAAAAGCATATCTTCGTATTGGATGGCTAACAAATGAGAAGCTTTAAGCTAGCTAAGTGGGGCAAGAGACATAAATGTCCTCCTTGACTAAATCATGAATAAGTAACTTTTTTTAAAAATTTTTATAAGTCTTTAGGTAGAATATATGAATGAGACTAAACTGAAGTCCTAATAATTAGGTAGATTAGGCTAGTTGTGTTTAAAACCGTCATTCATTCTATGAAATCATTTTTAAAAATGAAGTGATTGATTTAGTAATAGATTTGGTTTTAACTAAAAGACAAGAAAGAGGGAAAGATATGTCAAGTCTTGATATTATTAACAAAATGGCATCCAATGTGTGCCCCATCATGTAAACTGATCAACCCACTAAAGAAGTGGGCCATCTACTTTTTGTAGAGACTCAAACCCAAGCAAATCTGGTTTACACAATGGAGAGAGACACCCAGAAAGGGATTTGGGTTTTTGGAGTTGAGAAAGGGTTCCAGGGTGTTTGGCTACTTTTAAGTTGGGGCTGGGACATAAGAGCCTTAAGAACTTTATGAGCTTTTTAAATCATTGGTGGGGCCGAAGCCCCCAGTCCATTACACATAGGTCCGCCCCTGGCTACGTAAAACACATAGTAGAAGAATCCATTCGGGATTCTGCAGAAGATTTGTCCAGATGTGGTTTCATTGAACTGTCATGGATGGGTTAAAACATGTCGCATCCATGATCTTTTTATGGGGGCCTCCATGTTTCAAAAAGCCAAGCTAAGCTTCTCGTGGTTTATGATAGTGTAATGCCCACGTCTCCCACCAAGGTCCACCAACTGGCTATACTTGATTCTGTCTTGGTTTAGTGTATTTGTCATTTTTTTTTCTTTAATTTTTAAAAACAAATTCTATATAACCAGCCAAGGGGACTGGACCAGATAAGGACCTCATCCCTAGAGATAACATCTACTCCAACGGTAACAAATTATATCCCGAGAGATATTCAGGTTTTATAATGTAGATGCTTAGGTGAGAAGCCGGGTTCGGGTTCCCAACCAACTAGGCAACCCCTTATTCCAAGGATATATGGGCAATTGGGCATTCATTGGTGGATGCTTCAAGTTTCTCAGGGTTTGTTAAAAAGAAAAAAAAAAGGTTTCTTAGGGTATTAAATCTTGACTGTCCATGTCAGCTTATGTTCAATTATTGGAATTGAAAATCTGGTCCCTCCTCCAGTATCTGGGATTAAGGTGCACAGTGTGAAGAGTAATAAAAATTTCGCAAAATTCTGCCATATTGCAGAATTATAAACGGTTTAGTCATTTTGGATCACATACTTTTAGCATATGACCTTCTCACAATTTCTTGGAATGAATGATTGTGATAAGAAAAGTATAGTCTATGGAGTCCTCTACGGTCAAAACCCTTAAATATTCTAATCTTTTTCTGTAAATGAAATGCTACGCAGATTAGAAATTAAGAAAGGAGTCAAGATTCCTATCTGGTCCTATCATGTGTTCAATCTCATGGTGGAACCCACTTTTAATGAATTGAAGTGTTGAATCTCACGGTGGAACCCACTTTTAATGAATTGAAGTGTTGAATCTCACGGTGGAACCCACTTTTAATGAATTGAAATATAAACATATTTCATTAGAGTGCATTACATTCATTTTGAACGTTCCAAATTACCTTATATGGACATAAGGATGTAAATGGGTCACCGATTCTACGATTATCCGAAAGTTTTAACCCGTTGAAAACCTTGTTTAGGTCCTTATTTAGGCATCGATAAGTAAATGGGTCCGGGTTCGGTTCCACTTTAGTTTGGACCCGTGGATTCGAGACCCAACATATTACCTCAATTTTCGATAATCTCTCTTAAAAACTATGTTTTTTTTTTTTTTTTTTTTAATATCATTCTCTACTTACTCCCGGACCCGGATCTAGACCCGTCTATATATGGTTCTAGTTCTGGAGCCAAGAAACTGGTTCCGAAATGGTTCTGGGTCTGGATCCAGTTCCCCTTTCTCCTTAACGGTTCCGGTTTTGAGTCCACCATGGACTCGGACCGGAACTGGCCCATTTACAACCCTATACAGGCACCAGGATCGAGTTTCGAACATTTGTTAAATGGGACACGCTGGATGACTCATTAAGAAATGGTATGCCCATTTGTTTCGACTTCCAATCACATGCAACTCGTGACATGATACTTAGAATGTGGCATGGTCCACCGTCGTTTAAACAATGAGAGAAGTGAACCTTTTGGAATAAAGAAGAAAACATGCATTGCAATCTGGCAAAGCCCAATATCGATTATGAAACATGCATTGCAATCTGGCAAAACACAATATGAAACTCGAACCTTTTTGAAAAAGTAGAAAATATGCAGTTCTTTTATATGTAAGTGGATGGGGTTGAATACCAAATACATGCCAGGTGCATATAATAGAACCACAACAACCATGTGAAAGGACCCAAGCTTTACACATCCAAGCATGGGCTTAAATTGGTCGGTTTATAGTGGTTGGTCAGTCGTCTGAATACATGGGAGTAAGTTATCAAAATATTTACTATGAGAAAAACGTGGTGGATCGACCTTGGCCCCTTACTCACCTACCACAGATAAAGTGTGCAAATAAACTAAGCAAGGTCACTTTTCCAAAGACACCACTTGCTCTAGATAAATTATTGATATAGGCACAATCCCCACTCAAACGTATCGAAAGGTGTTTTAATTTAATGGATTCTCCTTGTTTTACCAATCAAACTAAAACAACACCCTGTGGTAAGATGTGAATGCACGTGTATGTGAGTGGAGCACTTTTGAAGATAAAAAAAACACCACAAGATGCAATGTTTATGAGTGCATGGTGCCATGTGTCTTATATTCACTCTTCTCACAACATTTGTAAGATCTTCTTTTTGTTAATTGTTACGCTAGAAGGGACCCAAATCATGAACACTTTTTTTTTTTTTTCTGACACCAGTTTTCCTTTAAAAGAAATATTCACCAAACTCAAGAAGGAAGAGATCAGCCATTTGAAGAAATGGTATAATGAAATAGTACTCCTGATTACCCGGATGTTGGAATCGATGGTCAAAATAAAATTATTTGGTACCCTTTTGCAATAAGAGGAATCTGCATTTGGGATAAAATTATTTTGATTTTCTATACAGTCTTCTTTTTAATTTTTGGTGAGAAAAATGAACTGATTTATTTTATAAAGAGAGTTTTAATTTCCTATATAAAGGATACGTCCATAGGAATGCAGGATTCTTCTGTATTCGGAAAATAGGTATACGATTAGATCGAATCCGCTCACTGCACAAACACACCTTTAATGCTTCTCGACCATCATTTGAATGAACGGCGATGAATGCCAAATCTTTTCAATCTACTGGGCTCCACCTGTTGCCATCTATTCTTTGACATGACAAGTTCGGAGTCTTGCTAGAGTTACTTGGTAACTTAGAGCTTATTTGTCCAAAGGGAGGATTCTACTTTGTATGAATTCCCGTTGCCCCAGGAGAAATGAATTCTACGTTCTTACTTTTTTCTTTTTTAGGAAAACGAAGCCTTCCTATCAAGGAAAACCACTTTATTTTCTTCTTTCATGAAAAAAGTGTCTTACACCAAACAATATAATAGTGGATTGCGTGAAAAACCAGAGCAATTTTCTTCTCATTGTACAATCACACCCTCAATGTGTAGTAAATACATAGTTGTATTGTGCCCACTAGACACCTAAAATATAAGAGAGTGTAAACTAGCCATTTATGAAAATGATCATATGATGTTCTTAAACCATTAGGTCCACTATTTTTAAATTGAGGGTGAAAATATAATTTATTTACAAGCTAACAATCATTGTATTAGATCACAAGACTAAAAATAGCAGATGAAGTTGGATTTTGGTAGATGACAAATCCATAGTCAACATTTGACATCGCAGGGTTTTCTTTAGGGTGTGTTTGGCAATTAACTAGTTAAGTTAAAGTGAAGTATATCCAGACAAGAAATGACAAGGGGTCATATCAAAAGTACATAATTTCAAAATTCCCTCCGAATTTTTCAAAAAAAGTCAAAAAAGCAACCTCATTTCTCCACTAAAAGACAAAAAAACTCAATTTTTTTATACAAAAAGTCAAAAAATTCCATACCAAACAACTAAAGACAAAACACCATCATAACCCCTTATATTTTATTCTCTCTTGACTTGATGCTTCACCTCATCATACTTCAATTCACCATACATCCAAACAAGCCCTGATGCACAACATAAAGGATGACCCAATGGCTCGATAAAGATGATTGTTAGATTAGCTATCTAACAAAATTACCCTCATCAAATGTTCTTAGCTGTTTGATAAAGGAATGCTAGTGGATGGTAGATATGGTCATTCAATGAAAAAGATTTGTGGAGTTCCCCAACATGTTGAAATAATTGGGTGTACACAAATACAAAACGCAGAAAAAGTTCCTTACAAGTGATTTACGGACAAACTCTTGAAGCCCTAGATTATTAAAAAAACAATTAAAATATCAACTTAAACAAATTGGATAGGGTGTAGGACTCCACATAAATGGCACTACATGCTAACATTAGGCACAGTGATGAATATAAATTTCTTAAAATGGGGAGATGAAATGTGTAATGAGATGACCAGACGGTCAAGATGATCAGTTTTTTTGTGTCCTAGCAGAGAGAGCCCGGATACACACGAGAAGGTAGCCCACTCAAGTGGGAAGGAGGTCCGCACAAGTGATTTCAAACCCCAAACAGTTAGGTAAGAACTGACGCTCCTTATCAATCGGATAAGGAGCCGTTGATAATCAATTACTAATTAAATGATGCATGATAATAGGTGTTTAATGCACACATCTTGGGCCAAACTCAATATGGGGATTCCTTTACCTTGGATCTATAATATTCTATCAACTGCCCAACGTTGGATTTACTTCAATGTTCGTTCTGTGTAGTTGGCCATGTGCACTTGCAGGGGGGTGGGGGACCTCATGGACTTAAAAAACTGACAATGATGTCATTCCACCACAACAATGTGAAAAATCCGAGTTCCCAACTCATTCTTGCCATATCACTGATGCTTTTAGGCACCCACCTTTGATCTTAATCCACAAGATTAATGATATCTTTCATTGATGGGAGATGAGTAAGCCATGGAATCTGAATCAATCCCATTGATGGTGATCTGCTTTGTTACTTTTTCCTCCTCTTGCAAACCATTTTTACTGTTGCAATCCTCACAAGTTTAACTCCCAAACTAAGACAACTGACGTTGTTTGAATGTTTGCATCCCAAATCCCAGAATCTGACAAAACTACCAGTCTGTTCCATCTTTTCATGTCGGGTTTATCGCTGTGATTATGTAAAATTTTTCTTCTATATAAGAAAGTGTTCATTTCAGATAAATATCTTATGAGCTAAATTTTGGTACTGCCCACAATGGGATGATGGCTATGAATTTGGTGGGGCAATTGACCACCATCCTGAGATCACATCTTTTACCAATTCACCTAAGCAGGGCTAAGGGGGGACAAGTAAAAATTATCAAAAGAAAATTTTAACATTTTAGGGGGGCAAAATAAATTTTTTTAAAAATTTTAGTGGTAAAAAATAACATTTTGAAAACTTAAGGGCCCCCCCTAAGCCTACATGTAGGTCCGCCCCTAAGTCTTAAAACTCAAGAAGAAGAAGAAAACCTTTGGTGGGAGTTTTCAATAGATTAGATCACACCAAAAACATTCTCCGGTGATCAAAGCCTATTCTTTTGCAAGAAAGTCTCATAATTCTTGTACGGAGAATTTTAAAATTCTTGAAATGTTGTCTTCCATGTGTGATTTTAAAATACTCATGGCTCATCTAGCATTTTGAGATTCTAAAAAAGCTATTTGTTACTTTCTAGATGGATTGGGATTCAAAATTTTACAATGAAATTAGAACAATTTGAAATAATAAGGAGACAATTATCGTATCAATTCTTCCTAAAACTGCTAAAAACCAATACCGATCAATTAACGTGGTGTAGAATTCAACGGTTAATATAACTCCTGAAGTAAGATTTGACACAAAGTCAATAAAGAAGCCGCTCTATGATATCATGAGTCTCATTCATCAAATAAGGTATGTGGCAAACTGCCATCATTGCTATACAGAGAGCAGTAATTTTGTAATACATGTAATTAAGAACATTCTTCCATATTATAGTATCATGATATTTTCAAAATATTGAGATGTTTATAAAATGCTTTAAAATATTTATAGGGGCTTTGATATATTAGTCATTTTTAAATTTGGTTTTCCAAATTTCATGACCAAAATTTATATAATGTCACCGAAGTTGCTTGACCCAGGACAATAATATTTTTAAACTTTTTTGCCCCAAAAGTCATGATATCATGGAATAGGTACATGTCACAAAAGCTGATAAGTCCTATGATATCATAGTGTTGACCTATGATGTCATGGCTTTTATGTAGCATCTTACAATTCTTTTTTTTTTTTTTTCCAAATGATAGATCATGAGAAATGGTGATTAAATGTGTATTTACTTTTCACGAAATGTTATTTTTCGTGTTATCTAAAAAATGAATTCGCTTGCTAATTGCAAACAGCTTATGATATAGAAATTGATAAATCTTATGATATCATGGGACTAACCCATGATATGATGAGATATGACACAAAAAAGTTTAGAAAAAAAATATTGACGAGAGTCAAGTGATTCAAGTGACATTATGTGAATTTCGGTGATGAAATTGGGAAAAATGGGATTAAAGAGGACTAATATGTTAAAATCCCATATTTATATTAATTTGTTTATTTTCATTGTTTATAAATTAACTCATTTCCCCAATAGTATCCGGCAAAAGATGTCAAATTTAAAAATATCACATTTTCCCGACACTACAGCTTCCTTAGAATCAGGGGCGGACCTACATATATGCTTTTGGGGTAGTCGTGCCCATTGGGCAAGGACCCGCTTCCAATACATATGAAAAGTTTGGGTCCACTTCCAAAATTCACATAAAAATCTTATGTCCATCCTAAAACCCGTATGAAAATCTTGTATTTGCCCCTAAAAAGAATCCGTCTGCTGGTACTTAAAAAGGCACATGTAACATGGGTTACAAAACCAGTCACAAATACCAGCCAGCCATATTATATATCATCATGGAAATGGAATTTAAATTTCTTGATGCTTAAAACTCTCCTTTTCCTATAATACTAGTTGAATAGTAAGCTTCATGGGAAATCATCGTTGTACCCAGGGACGGAGGGAGGTGGGGTTGAGTGGGGTCAATTGCCCACTCTCAACCTTTGCAATTCCTTCAAATATAAGGAAGAGGTTGAAAAAATTTATGGATTTTTAGTCCCTTACTAGTTTGTCCCCACTCACTTACTTTTGATTCATGAAAATTAAAAAAAAAAAGAAGAAGAAAAAAAGAGAGAATTTAAAAAGATTCGAGGATACCTTTGTCTTTTAATTATTTTCAAAGAGATAAGTCAATGATTCTCTAAATTTTAAGGAGAGATTGCAGCTTGCAATCAATCCCTTACCTCTTTATCTCCAAGTGTTTATCATTAGGGCAATATGATAGAAGCATCTCTATAACTAGATATAGGCATCTTGGCCTTTAATTTTGATTGAATTTCAAGCATTTATCCATCATTGGATTGAGTCTCAAAGAAATTTATAGCTAAAGAGCCACTGAACATTATGTCTATTAGATCAAGGGCTAGGATGATCGCAAACAAAAAAAAGGGGGCCGTTAAAAAGAAGCCCCTCTCCTTAGTTGGGTTGCCCACAATTTTTACTTTATAGGAGTTGACCACACAATTAAAAGTATCACGTGCTCAACCTTATAGTGGAACTAACCTATTGGAGTAAAATTTAAAGAAACCACTTAACGAAAGAGCCTTTATTCTGAGTAGCATGGATCTTTTTACGTTGTTCACCATTTTATAATATTAGTGAATAGCTATCAATGATGTTCTCTCAATCATCTATTTTACAGTAGGCATCATGGCCCATCAAAATATCACCCGTCATTAATCTATAGATTTTCAACCATCCATGTCCATCACGGGCTCGCAACCCATTAAACAATTGCAAGTAATGAATCAATTCATAAATTAATTATAGGAGGACTGATTTACAAGTAATTAACCCGGCAAGGTCCCTGATTTATTTAGAGTGAGATACAACTCTCGATCCTAGAATAAGGAGTAAGTGATTATTTTGAGCGGTTTTGATTCATTATGGTGAGCTATACTATTTTGGGTGTTATTAAAAAAAACTATGAAATAAATAAATAAATATGCTTTTAAATAAGAAGTAAAAGAAATTAATAAATATGAAAATATTATCGATCTCCTCTAGAAAAATTCTAGCTTCGTCGCCGCTTGTTGACTATCGTTTTCCCCCATAGGAAGAAAATCCGGGCTTTGTCACTGATTGTACTAAAATAAGGTAAATAGCGCTATGAGAATCAATTTTCAATGATAAATGTGTTTTATAGTCTTCTTAATTAGAACTTACTTTATTTCTTTTCAACATTTTCTTAGCAATATCTTGGTAAATCTCCGAACTTAAAATGTCAGCATTTCTTAAGATGATACAAAAGAAAAACATAATTACAAAGTTTTCTCCATCCCTTTTTAGGAGAAGAATAATAAATTATTGAGTATTATTGAATAATTAGATGTTACCTTTTAATAATAAAAGTTTAGTTTTCCTTGAAACAAAGGTGTTTTAATACCCTTTGAGGAGAAAACATTTCCCCTGTTTCTTGCAAAGACTAGTTAAAATACTGAAAACAGGAGAAAAGAAGCTGTTTTATTTTCTTTCTTCCTACTTTTCTTCTTGTCAAAACGCCGCCTCAAGACTTATCCAGGTCCCAAGAGTAAATGGGGAGAATTATTATTACATTTAAAACAAACTTGGATATATTTAAAACGTGAAGACTCGAAAGCGATTCTTCCAATGGGATTGCTTGGACCTCTTAAAAGAATGTTAACCCTTGGAGATTTCAATTTCTATTCAATGAAATCTGAGCTTTATTAGCCTACTTTAACGTTGTCTTTCATCAATCATCATGTTCTTAAATAAGCTAACTCTATAGCCGATGCTTTGGCCCAGCAGGAGACTGAGAGGTCTTGTCGGTGGAAGGATATAATTATATAGGTAGCGTTTGGTTCGTTGAAATGGTTGTAGGCAGGAATGGAATGGAGACCGGAATGACAATGGAATGGAATGAGGCAGGAATAGTCAATTCCATTCCAACGTTTGGTACGCTGAGGAATCAACCCAGTAATGGAATTCTGATTCCTATTTCTGTGTTTGGTACGCTGGAATGCTGCCCGGAATGGAATCAAATTTACATAAGATTGATCAAAATACCCTTGTCAGATTCTACTGTCACATTTGCATTGTTTGTGGTGGATGATTTGGGGTGGGCCCCATAAAGGTGTAGTGAAAAAGTTTGTAATTTCTCATAATAATATATTATTATATTATATTATACTATTTGGGGGTGGGCCCCACAATGTGTAGTGAAAAAGTTTGCATTATAATATTTTGGGGTGGGCCCCACAAAGGTGTAGTGAAAAATTTTGTAATTTCTCAAAATAATATATTCTTATATTATATTATAATATTTGGGGGTGGGCCCCACAATGATTGGTTGAAAAAACCATGCAACATAGCCTCTTTTATAATAGTAGATAGATAGATAGATAGATATAATATTTTGGGTGGGCCCCATAATAGTTGGGTGAAAAAGATATTATATTATTATTATTATTATATAATAATATATTATTATATTTTATTATAATATTTTGGGTGGGCCCCATAATGGTTGGGTGAAAAAGATATTATATTATTATTATTATGATATAATAATATATTATTATATTTTATTATAATATTTTGGGTGGGCCCCACAATGGTTGGGTGAAAAAGATATTATATTATTATTATTATTATTATGATATAATAATATATTATTATATTTTATTGTAATATTTTGGGTGGGCCCCACAATGGTTGGGTGAAAGAGATATTATATTATTATTATTATTATTATAATATAATAATAATATTACAAGCGAGGGTATTTTGATCTCAATAAAAAGTTAGAAAGGAATGGAATGGTGATTCCTTCCGTTTTTGGATGGAATAGTGATTCCCTCACATAAAGGAATGAGATTCCGGAGGTAATGACCATTCCGCTCCTTTTTGGAGAACCAAACGCTGAAATGATCATTCCATTCCAGTCCGACCTCCATTCACGCGAACCAAACGCTACCTCAAGTGTTGGGTGGTTTCTTTTTATATGCTTGGGTGGATGAAGGTACAATACTCTTGTACTTTTTTTTACCACTTGTATCTTTTCTTCCTCACTCATTGTAATTTCTTTGTTTAATGGATGCTTGTGTCACTGATCAAAAAATTTTAAAAATTTATAATTATATAAGTGTTGGGTAGTTTCGTTTTTATATACGTTGGGTGGGCGAAGGTACAATACCGTTGTACCTTTTTTTACCACTTGTATCTTTTATTCCTCACTCATTGAAATCTCTTTGTTTAATGGATCCTTGTGTCACCGATCAAAAAATTTAAAAAAAATATATAATTATATAAGTGTTGGGTAGTTTCGTTTTTATATGCGTTGGGTGGGTGAAGGTACAATACCCTTGTACCTTTTTTTACCACTTGTATCTTTTCTTCCTCACTCACTGTAATCTCTTTGTTTAATGGATCCTTGTGTCGCCGATCAAAAAGTTCAAAAAAAAAATGGCAGAAGAGATCACAAGGGTATCTTTATGTTGCATAAGTTATTTTGCTGATAAGGAACTAATCAATCAAGAACAAAGGCTGAACTTTTAAAGTCTTATTCAACACCATGCAGCACCAAAAGTAAGAAGACAATCATTTTGCGACATATCCGAGGGTGGGCCGCCATAGAGCGGTGATTGGCTAATGAAAAGGCCCTGCATTATGATATTTCATGTCGTGTACTCAATTTTCCTTTTTCCAGAAAAGCTGCATAGTGCTGGCTCTTTCCACTACTGCAGGAAATAGGAGGGGCCTTTCCCTGACTGAGACATGCCACATGCTGGAACCAACAAACCCCATTTCATCTTTTTTGTATTTTCTCATCCAATCCTCTTGGATTAGAGGGGTCTTTACATGAAAATTATCCAGAAAATTATGAAACAGCAGTAGAGATTAGAGAAATTGGCTCAGTGAAAATAACACCCACTTGTCCAAAATGCCCATGCCCTTTTCTATTCCATGTGCAAGCCATTATTTAGATCTGTGCATGACTCAATACAAAGAGACATGGTTTTTTCAAGTATGTAGTGGGTTCTACATGCTGCACATAGGAGACCCATGAAAGTATTATTCCAAAATGGAGTAGGTTCTCAAGAAGATGAACAAATGGTATTGAAGAAGACCCATTTCGATTTTGGAAAAGTACCTTCTTCAATCTCTTTCTTCTTCCTCTTGAGAGCCCACTTCTATGTTTGCAACATCACCAAATTTGATTTTTGTTTTTGTCTTCTTGAAGACCCACTTCATGTTTGTAATGTACCTTCTTTATTGTCCTTTTCATCCTCTTGAGAGTACAATAACTTCTTGCATCTCATTTTTAATCCTCTTAAGAACCCTCTACATGTTTGGAATGTACCTTCTTAAAAAAAATTCTTATCTCTTGAGAGCCCACTTCTTTCTTTAAATAATATATACTCATCTATGCTTTTGTTCTTCTTCTTGGGAATCCACTTCATGTTTGGAATCATACATTCTACAACCATTTTCTTCATCTTATCCAGGACCCACTTCATGTATGGAATAATACCATCTTCATCTTTTTGAGAGAACCCACCAAATCAATTAAAGGACTCATTCTCTGGTTTGCAATCCATTGAGATCCCTTTTGTGTATAGATTTACGAATAACCCATTCCTCCGTATCTAAATAATGGGATCGAATATGGGATAGAAAGAGACGAGCATTTTGGACAATTGTGATCATGCATTGTTGCTGTACGAATGAATCCTTGTGATATTAGTTTCACAAAGTCAGTCTATTTGTGGTTATCACATGTGTTCCAAGTAATCTTTTTATAAAATACAAGGCCGGTTCTTTGATTATGTGATTAGATGCTAATTAATTATAAGGGAAATTTTCAAAAAAGTCCTTAACGTTTGGGTGATTTTTAAAAAAGGGTTAAAAGAATTCAATATTTCAAAAACATATGAAAATTTTCAAGATTATTTCAATCAGGTCAAATATGGCAATCTATACCCACCGCCGGGAATTTTGTATCAACAAAAACTCTAAAGGATAAAAGTGCCCTTTGTGAGTAGTAAATAGGTAAAAAGGAAATTTTTAAAAAAGTCTTAAACTTTTTAGGTGGTTTTCAAAAAAGGACCAAGGAATTGAATATTTCAAAAAGGTATGAAAGTTTTCAAGACTTTTTTTTTTTTCAATTAGGTCCTGTTGGGAGATCTCCATCCACTGTTGATAGTTCTTTTTTTTTTTTAATTCAAAATGAAAAAAATCCATTTGATTTCATTCCTTCTCCAAAATGTCGGACCAATTATAAAATCACTTTTGGTTGTTCCAAGTTACTTATATAACACAATGCATTGATTGCAGTTGAAATTTATGCTAATAATTAAAGTGCCCAAATATTGGATTGATCAAGACGTGAAAATTGAAATTAACTATTCACTAGGTTAATAATTAGAGTGCTCACCTAAAAAGTTTAGGACTATTTTGAAAATTTCTTTTTTACCTCCTTACAACTCACTGAGGGTACTTTTGTCCTTTTGAGTTTTTGTTTATACAAAATTATCGACGGTGGGTATGGATTGCCAGATTGGACTTAAGTGAAAGAAGTCTTGTAAACTTTTATATGTTTTTGAAATATTGAGTTCTTTTAACCATTTTTTAAAAATCACCCAAAAGTTAAGGACTTTTTTGAAAATTTTCCTAATTATAACTGTGGTTAAATTAGCTATTTTTCTCAAGTTAAATTAGAGAATAGATGGTTTTGGCGAGTTTGAACTCAGCCGGAGGCCTAAAAGGGCCTTTTTGTAGCGTGGGTGGATATTTTTAATTTTAGAACCTTTGTGTTCATGTACTCGCTGGACAAGGGGCATTGTGTTGGGACGCTTTCATATTTTAGAGAACAACCTTTTTGGTGGACTAGAAATCCTTGCCAGCCCATTTGCGAAATAAAGCTATAAGGACTTTCTTATAAATACTAAAAACTCACTTAAGCTTTATAAACCTTGCTGTCACCTCATTTCATTTCATTCTCTGCCATTCTTTTCTCTCCTATAACAAAGCTCTATTCTTCTCATTGTTCCTCATTGCATTCAACGGATCAAGATGCTCCATCAATTCTAGGCTAGATATGGTCAATCCAAGCTCCATGCACCCTTGATTATCATCTTCTCCATCAAGATCTCATTCCCCTCTCTAAGTCTCTTGGTTTAATCCCTTTTGGCCAGCAACTCTCTTCCCTAATCTTTCTCTTGCTTAGATCTAGGATTCAATTGATAGGATCTTTGCTTGTAAGCCCTCTTGGCCCCAATTTCCTTGGTTTGATATGTAAGAAACCTCTTTAGGGTTAGATGTGGGGATTTTGGATAGATGGCTAGAGATCTTATGAGAACTTGAAAATCGTAAGAAGTTTCAACCTAGATCTAGCTCAAAGTAAGTAAACATCTATAATTACATAGCATGCATATGCTACTTTTCCTTTAATCTTTCTCTTGCTTAAATCTAGGATTCAATTGATAGGATCTTTGCTTGTAAGCCCTCTTGGCCCCAATTTCTTTGGTTTGATGTGTAAGAAACCTCTTTAGGGTTAGATGTGGGGATTTTGGATAGATGGCTAGAGATCTTATGAGAACTTGAAAATCTTAAAAAATTTCAACCTAGATCTAGCTCAAAGTAAGTAAACATCTATAATTACATAGCATGCATATGCTACTTTTCCTTGAACTGATTATGGTACTTCTCTAGATTACCCCAGTTCATGCTCGTTCATGGTTTTGGATTAATTACATGTCAATTGGACTAATTAATGGCTAATATGATAGAATTAGGTGTAGCATGCGATGGATTGGACCTTAGGCACCCTTATAATGATAAAATTTTGTAGGATCAAGTGTTTGGAATGGAGACCCCCATGATTTAGACAAGTTTAGTTCAACATGCAAAATTGCAGCTTACTACTAACCTTGACTCCTTATGACAAGTCGTGAAGATATAAGAGGCTCGTGGCGGCTCTATTACCGTTGCATATTCCAGAAGAGTGAAATTCAAGGCTTTGTACTATGATTAGCCAAAACCTTCTTTTGCGGCTAGCCATAGGACTACCCATGGCCAATTGTAAGGCTTATACGACTAAATGTGAAGTAACCCATGGCTAACCATAAAAGTCCAACTCTTACTTTTGGGGAGCCTCTAACTTAGGGTTTTGGAGATAGTTTGGGACCAATTGACCATAATTTCTAATTTACTGGTGGCACCATAGTAGGTGATGTTTGAGCTGATATTCACCTAGTGATTCCAGAGTTTGTTTAGGGAAATACTAGGTTAAGTGTGCAATGATTTAAGGCCTTCGACGTCTTTCAACTTCAGAATGCCCATGTATCTTACAATGTGGACATCATGGACCCTAAGGCTATGCAGGGAAGGATGGTGTTGTCCAAGGACAATCTAAATGTTAGGATTAGTACTTGTAACTTGCCCTTGACTTTTATTATATTGTGTGTTATGTTATATTATTGTATTTCATTTTTTCATATGGCTTGTGTGTGGGGTGTTTTCACCGAAACCGAGGTTACCCCCTGACTTCGGTAACTGCACCAGGCAAGGGATGCCTCATTTCATCTACCCTGCACGGCAGCTTGCCAGCTGGTACCGGTGTGGGGTTGGCCTCGGTAAAAGTACCGACCATATCTTCCCGAGCTCAGCCTCGTGCATCGACATCCTTGTCCGACTCAGGCTTAGCAGACCTTAGTGCCTTCTCTAGTTCGGTCCATTAACCGAGGTAAGCACTGGGAGTCTAATCCCCATTATGGGATGTGACAGCCACCTTGTAGGGTGCCTAGACAGATAGGGTAGCCGCCAAATACTGATAAGGGGGAGCCCCTATCATGTCTACATTTATGTGAAGGATTTGAGGAGAGATCCGATGGGACAGTACCCTCACCTACCCCCCACTAAGGATCCTAGGTATGGGCTGACGGGACAAGTATCCTCACCTACCTCCATTATGGAACCTTCTACTCCCTTCTACATATACTTGCATGGTCAGCCATGAACTGGTACGCAAGATATACAGCCTACACTATGCTATTTAGCTCACACCTTCTTCCCCACTTCACCCTAGTTCAGTGACTGCACTAACTCAGGCGTCGGAGTGCCTTCGGCTGACAGCAGCCCGGGGCCGTGACCTCTGTTTTCTTCTCCCTTTCAGGTTCCAGGCTATCGGCGACGTTCCCGATCAGTTAAACAGCAGATCCATAATCTTCATCATCTCCTAAACCAAGTTCATAATAATTAGGCACGTACAATTGGCGCCGTCTGTGGAGAACGATTTGAAAAATCCATATTTTCATCTCAACAGCCATGCCTCCAAAGGCAAGGAAGGAAAAGAACATTGCTGGACCATCCAGGTCCAAGCATCCAGAGACGTTCCTGCCCCTCATGCCGCCTCCACTGGTGACGAACCAGGCAGGAGCACTGGTGACGAACCAGGAAGGAGCAACCAGACAAACGCCGCCCAACCCTCGACAGAGGAGGGTTGGCGGAGAACCTGGGATGAGGAGCGTGGGATCGCCTGTCACTCAGACACCTTCATCATCAAGGGGTGCAGCAGCACTCCCTCATCTCGGACCCGTGCCGGAACGGGTTGGGCCAACTTCCTCTTCGGCAAAGCGTCCACGCCTGGACATTATCCTCACAGAGCTCCCCCGTAAGGACGTTCCTCCTCAGGGACAGTCCCAATGGGGCAAGACTCCAGTGCAGTCTGATCCACGCCAGCCTCGTCACAAGGACCACGTGGAGGAAGATCACGTACACCTCGACGACGAAGGTGACGATGACATGGTCCTGGAGGACGACGAGGCACACGACGAAGCAATCAGGGCACAAAATCGCCTTATTCAAGAGCAAAATGAGCAGATCCTCCAGCTCCAGCGACAGCTCGAGGCAAAGGACAGAGCCCCGGCCGGAACCTCACACGCACCTCCGCCTCGGCAGCGAGCTCGGAGGGGTCCCGAAGCTCGGCCGGACTTGAGGCAGATCATAAATAAGAGGCGTGACCGAGCTCGCGAAGAGGGGTCGAGTAGTACCCACGCCAGTGTAGACCAGCAGCAGCGCCGGAGATAAAAGTAGGATGCCGACCCCGACATGGTGGATTACATTGACCAGCAAATCAAGCTTGCTGTCCAGCAGAATATGGAGTTTGCTGGCCTCACCCGAGGTCGGCTAGCCACCAGATATAGCGACAACCACGGCACGTCTCCATTTACTCGGGAAATCAGGGATTACCCCCTCCCCGATAAGTTCAGCGTCCCAAGGTTCAATCTTTATGACGGGACCTCGGACCCCGAAGCGTATCTCCGCCACTTCACCCAGAGGATGACAGTATGGGGCGGCGACGACAGCTTGGATTGCAAGGTCTTCTCCTCCAGTCAAGGAGACCTCCCACTTCAGTGGTTCTGCGCGCTCTCCGAGGGATCGATTTCGTGCTGGCGACAGTTCCGAAACTCCTTCGTCGAGAAGTTCCAAGCGCATCGGGTTATTCCGAAGACAGACGCTGACCTAATCACCATCAGAATAAGGCTGGCCGAGAACATCACTCGTTTCGCCAAGAGATTTTGGACTATTTACAGCCAGACGGAAGATACCAACGATGAAGTAGCCATCAAGTCTTTCCAACAAGCTCTGTTGCCAGCCAACGAGCTTCAGAAAGACCTGGTGCGGTTCCCCGTGGTCTCAGTGAAAGCACTGATGTCCAGGGTGAACCAGTTCTTCGAGCAAGAGGAAGACGAGGTCCGGGCTCGGGAGAGCCACAGCACCTGGCAGGAAGGCCGACCCTCCAAGAAGGAAAGAAGCTAGCAAAGAGCGAGGCGGACCGAAACAGAAAGCCATCCAGCTCGGCAGGACGCTTCGCTCCCACCTAGGGGGCAGCGTAAAGCCGAAGTCGAGTGGCGCCTCTTACAAGGCCGTCAACACCATCTTCAAGGAGCCCATTTACAAGCTCCTCGGCAAGATCCAAAACCAACCCTTCTTCAAATGGCCCCAGCCTATGAAGGGCGACGACTCCACCCGAGATCAGAAAAAGTTCTGTGGGTATCATAAACAAAATGGGCACAGAACCGAGGATTGTCATGCCTTCAAGGCGCACCTTGAGAGGCTCGTGAAGGACGGGCATCTAAAAGACCTCGTCAAAGAGGAAGGCAGAATAAACCACGCTCAACAACGCCAGCCCGATGACCGCGATAGCGATGAGCCGGTCGGGACCATCGACGTCATCCATTTGGCTTCCGCCCCTAAAGGGAGCGGTCAGGCCCGTACTGAGGCCAGGAGGGCCCAGCATGGCAGACAAGTGATGACGGCTGAGCTCGGTCCCTCAGCAAAGAAGGCGCGCATTGAGAGACCAAAGATCTGGTTCTCTGACCAAGACTTGGACGGGGTCCAGTTACCCCACAATGATCCCCTGCTACTGACTATGAGGTTGCAGAACTTCAATGTCAAAATGATCCTAGTGGACCCCGGGATCTCTTCGGAAATCCTCTATTTTGACTACTTCAAGAAAATGGGTCTGAAAGAGGACGACCTGCAGGAAGCCCGCACCCCACTGGTGGGTTTCAGCGCCAAGTCCGTATACCCCAAGGGGAAGATCTCCCTCAAAGTCGAAGCGGGGGAAGCCTCCATGACAGCAGACTTCCTAGTGGTGGATGCACCATCCCATACAATGCCATCATGGGAAGGACCTGGCTGCACAACATGGAGGCTGTGCCCTCCACCCATCACCAGAAGCTCAAGTTTCCGTTGCAGAGCGACGATGGCAGCTTCAAGTGATCATAATCCACGGTGACCAACACATAGCCAAAGAGTGCCTTCTGGCCGTGGTCCCTGGTGAAGCAGAGCCGCAGCAAGTCCATATGGCCGAGCTCGAAGCTGTCGGCCGAGCTCCTGAACAGAAGAGCGTAGAGGACCTCACCGAGGTCAAGATCGACCCCAGCAATCCGGAAAGGTACTTCCTGTTCGAGAGCCAGCTTGCGAAGGAAGAGAAGGCCATGCTGCTTGAATTCCTGTTACAGAACAGGGAAGTCTTCGCTTGGACACCATACGAAATGCCCGGCATCGACCCCGAGGTCATGAGCCACAAGCTAAATGTAAATTCCGAACACAAACCTGTAGTCCAGAAGACCCGCAGGACGGGAATCCAACAAGCAGAGGCTGTGACCAAAGAGATCAAGAAACTGTTAGAGGCTGAAACCATCAGGGAAGTTCACTACCCTGTATGGTTGGCCAACACAGTGGTGGTCAAGAAAAAGAATGGAAGCTGGAGGGTCTGTGTGGATTTCACCAACCTCAACAAGGCTTGTCCCAAAGACAGCTTTCCCCTTCCCAAGATCGACCAGCTGATCGATGCCACCGCCGGGCACGATAGGATGAGTTTCCTCGACGCTTACCGAGGTTACCATCAGATTCTGATGCATGGGCCTGATGAAAAGAAGACCGCGTTCATAACACCCAGGGGCATTTACTGTTACAAAGTGATGCCCTTCGGGTTAAAAAACGCTGGTGCCACTTACCAGAGGCTGGTAATAAAAATGTTTCAGGCCCAGCTCGGCAAGACGGTCGAAGTATACATAGATGACATGGTCGTCAAGTCTAAAAGGTCACAGGACCACTTGACCGACCTACACCAAACATTCGCCGTCCTTAAACATTACAAGCTCAAACTGAATGCCTCTAAGTGCGCATTTGGCGTCGGCTCGAGCAAATTCCTGGGCAGCCTGGTCACTAGACGCGGAATAGAGGCCAATCCCAAGCAGATCTCGGCGATTAAGGCCCTCCAAAGTCCAACCACGACGAAGCAAGTCCAGAGGCTTACAGGGATGGCAGCAGCGCTAAATCGCTCCATCAGCAGAGCTTCGGATAAATGCTGTCCCTTCTTCCAACTCTTGAAGAAGAGTTTGAGGTTCCAGTGGACTCCGGAGTGCGGAAATGCCCTTCAGGAGCTCAAATGATACCTTTCTTCACCTCCCCTGCTGTCTACCCCGACATAGGGAGAGGTCTTGTACTTGTACTTGGCAGTCTCGGACCATGCAGTAAGCTCGGTGCTCGTCAGAGAAGAAGGTAAGCAGCAAAGGCCTATCTACTACGCGAGAATAATTCTGCTAGATGCCTAGACAAGATACCTGCCGTTGGAGAAGCTCGCTTTTGCACTCGTCAGTGCCTCCCGCAAGCTCTCCCACTACTTCTAGACACACTCCATTGTGGTTGTAACAGAACACCCACTCAAGTCTCTCTTCAGGAAAGCGGACTTCTCTGGGAGAATCTCCAAATGGGCTGTCGAACTGGGATAGTACGATATCCAATATTAGCCCCGAACGGCAATCAAAGCCCAGGTGTTAGCAGACTTCATTGTGGAGTTCACCTCTCCAAGTTCGGCACCGAGCCATCTCGACACCGAACTGGGGGGCAAGGAGGTGGGGGCCACCACCGAGACCGAGACAGAACAGGAGCGGTCTTGGAAGCAGTTCCTTGATTCATCTTGGAAGGTCTTCGTCGATGGATCCTCAACCTTCAAAAGGGCTGGCGTTGGCACAGTCCTTCAGTCTCTGGACGGCCTTGTCATAGAACAAGCCCTGACTCTTGACTTCAAAGCATCTAACAACGAGGCTGAGTATGAAGCACTGATAGCAGGGCTGGGCAGTGCAAAAATTCTGGGGGCACGACAACTGGTGGTTTTCAGCGATTCCCAGCTGGTGACGAGCCAACTGAATGGAGACTACCAGGCCCGTGACTATAGGATGGCAGCCTACCTAGCCCATGCCAAGCATCTTCTCTCCCAGTTCCAAAAAGCTGAAGTCAGGCAGATCGGTAGAGATTCCAACTCTCACGCCGATGCACTTGCAAACTTAGCCTCTGATGTCGAGGCAGGAAGGAAAAGGACTGTCGAAGTGGAAGCACTAGATAGATCAAGTATAGAACTCCACCCACCTCGACAGATCCTATGTGCTGACCTCGGCCCGAGCTGGATGGACGATTTCATTCCGTACCTTAGGGATGACCAGCTCCCCGAGGACAAAAACCAGGCCCACAAGATCAGGCTGAAAGCAGCTCGGTTCTGGCTTTCCCCAGATGGCAAGCTCTACAAAAAGTCCTACAGTGGTCCTTACCTCCAGTGCATTCACCCAAGCAAAATCGAGGACTTCCTTTATGAAGGGATATGCGGCAGCCACATTGGGGGTCGGTCACTGGCTTAACGAGCTATCAGCTAGGGCTACTGGTGGCCCTACATGCAGAAGGACGCACAGGTCTATGCCAGGAAATGTGAGAAGTGTCAGAAGTTCTCTCACTCTCTCCATCAACCAGCACATGACCTGAGTCCCCTTTCCAGTCCCTGGCTTTTCGCCCAGTGGGGATTGGACCTGGTGGGACCTCTCCACCGAGCTCCAGGGAACCAGAGATGGCTGATAGTGGCTACCGACTATTTTACCAAGTGGATAGAAGCTGAAGCGTTGTCCTCCATCACCGAGAAAGATACTAAAAACTTCGTATGGAGGAACATCGTAACAAGATTTGGAGTGCCTCGAGCCTTGGTCTCGGACAATATTACCCAGTTCGACTCCAACTTCTTCAAAAACTTCTGTCAAGAGCTTGGGATCAGGAACTACTACTCCACTTCAGCATACCCCCAGAGCAATGGACAAGCCGAAATCTCCAACAAGGTCGTGCTTGACGGACTCAAGAAGAGACTAGATCGAGCCAAATGAAGATGGGCAGAGGAGCTCTCGAGCGTCCTTTGAGCGTACAGAACTACCCCGAGGCGCTCGACCTCGGCTACACGCTTCTCCCTGGCCTACGAGATGGAAGTTGTAATTCCACTTGAGGTCGGTCTCCCGACCCTCAGGTCTAAACTGTTCGACCAAGGCCGAAACGATGTAAACCTCGCCACAGAACTCGACCGAGCTAAGGAACGAAGGGATGCCGCAGCCATCCGCTTCGCTTCCTACCAGCGACAGTTGGATAGGGGATACAATCAAAAGGTCAAGGAAAGAAAGTTCTCACCTGGAGAACTAGTCTTAAAAAAGACACTTCCAGCAAACAAAAATCCCAGCGAAAGAAAGCTTGCACCGAACTGGCACGAGCCATTTAAGGTGACTTCGTTAGCTGGGCAGTCTGCATACAAGCTTGAGGACATGGAGGGTAGAGAGCTACCACGTCCATGGAATGCCACGCACCTCAAAAAATACTACTTTTGAGATGTATTCAGATTTTGGAGGTCAATAAAATCGATTCTTTTTACAGAATCTCTCTTACTTTCGAATCTGCCTCTTACTCTCAAATGAAGCCAAGTTATGGAACTCGGCATATGTGTATGGCTCGGTCACGGGACCAGCTTACATTTCGGCACGGTCACAGGACCAGCCATTTCCAGCTCAGTTAAAGAACCAGCTAACGACGCAGTCACAGGACTCGTCGCTCAGATCGGTTATCAATATCAGCTACTTTAGCCTGGTCATTGGACCAGACAAGTTCTGATTGGATGACCGAATCCTGCTATGGTCATAGGACCGAACACACTCAGTTCTACCGAGACCAATGCCTCGTTACGGTTACGGAACCTAACGCACTCGGGTTACGAACTTAATACATTAAGCTCGGCTACAGGGCCGAGCTCAACTACTTTATCCTATATCCTGTTATTTATTACGAGGTCAAGCATATAAAAAGAACAGGGAAAGAAGACATTCATCACATTTCACAAATTAGGAATAAAGATGATTTTCATTGAAAAATGAGTCTTTACAGGGTTATCCTCGGGGACCCCTGCCGCTCTCAGCGAGCCAGTCCACCCCAACCTCCAGGCTTTCTGGCTGACCTCACGGACCTGGGCAACATAGCCACCCCTTCATCAAAAACCCGGTTGACTTTGGTCCGGAGTTTGTCAGCCTCAGCACGGAGTTCAGCCTCCACCTCCTCTCGAGCTCGGCTATCGTCTTAACTTGGTTTTCCATTCTGCTCTGGCCTTTTCGAGCTCAGTCTTGAGACCCGTGGCAAACATCTCCTGATCGGCCGCCTTCTTTTTTATCTCGCCAAGCTCTACCTCAAGGTCCGTTTTCCTCTTCTCCGCCCTCTCGGCCCGGGCAACGTTCTCATGGGCCTTCTGTGCCAACACCAGGCTCCTTTGCAGGATCTGTGGAGGCAAGTATTAGAGTCAGTATCATAACCGCAGAAGTCAAAGACAAATCACAAGCTCAGAATAGAGAATTACCCTGAGGGCGTCGCCCATCTGAGCCACATCCAGGTCCACCTCACTCAACTTCCCGTGTTCTGCCATGTCTTCAGGCAGAGCGCAGGCGTGGGCGAGGGCACTGACGACTGAAGTGCCGTCACTCAACCGGCTATCCGCCAATAA
Source organism: Umbellularia californica (assembly GCA_028538565.1). Classification (NCBI taxonomy): domain Eukaryota; kingdom Viridiplantae; phylum Streptophyta; class Magnoliopsida; order Laurales; family Lauraceae; genus Umbellularia; species Umbellularia californica. The sequence goes on along the minus strand of JAPQWN010000012.1, from coordinate 19,005,289 downwards.
CGACTGGCCATCCTCCAGCAGGAAGTCAGGATTCCAGAGCGGAGGGCCGAGCAACGGCGAGTGCCGAGAGGACGGATTGGGTTCGCCCTCGGCCGGATCTGCGACCCTAGGCCTTTTTCCCAACCGAACCGCGTCCTGGTTGGACTCGGTGGAGCGCCCAGTTGCTGAGGAAGGCTGGGGAGAAGGCCGAGTGGGAGCAGAGACGACTGTGTTTACCGGGCTCAATGGAAGAGCAGCTCTCGAGGTGGGTGTAGGCGAGCCTCCGAAGACAGCAGCGTCGAGGCTTACGTTTGTCGGACGGCGCCGGCCCATCTCGGCCTCTTCGTCCGAATCAGACTGGAGGTTTACGAGGTCCTCTTGCCGAGACTCCTCGGACTAGCCCTCTGACTGGGATTCTTCGGATTCGGGTTCAGAGTCGGCCTGGCGAGTCTCATGACCGACCTGGGAGGGCCCGGCCTCGGTCGACCCTCGTGAAGGTCCGGTCTCAGGGGGCACTTGAGGAAGCCTCGCAACTAGAGCTACCTGCGCTTCGGCTTCGGCCAAAGTTAAAACTTGCTCCCCCATTAGATCTTCATACCGTCTTCTGATGAAAGATCGATATACGAGCTCGTACCCGAGAAGAGCTGAAGCTGATCGGGTCCGGTGGCCCTTATAGCTATATATTCTCTTTAACCAGGTGACGTTTCGTCGCCACCTGGAGTTCTTCGCTTGCTGTTTTCTCTCCTTGTGACCTGCACACCAAGCAATTGAGCATCAGTTCGGCAGAACAAAAATACATCAAAAGATAAAAGAAATTGAGAGATATTTACTCGGCGGCTCCCCGAGACGACGAGGGATGTGATCCACCCTGGGCTCTCCGGGGGCGTACTCCCAGTTCCCAGTGACATAAAGGTGGTCATCCCCGGAGTATTTAGTACTGTCCTCGAGCTCATTGATTATAGGGATTTCCTTCAACCGAACTCGGAAGTAGTACGCATTGTCCTTCGGAGATCGACAAAGGTCATAGACATCTTCAATATCTTCGACGCTAAGGTCGGTCCCCAGAATCCTATTGAGCTCGGCTGTGCCCATGATTATCTTGTAACCGTTGAGCATGAGTTAGCAGGGGGTGAGATTCCACCTCCTGAGGCAGGCCCTCAGGAGGGGATGGACCGGTAATCTCACCCCACCTTCTATAATGGCAACTAATGGGAAGGGCATCCACCCGTTAACGAAGATCCGAGGTCGGATTTGGTCATCAGGACCGTCCGCCCTGATATCGACGTTCTCGGGTATATGGTATCTGTTCCTAAGCTCTGCTAGGGCAAGGTCTGTATCTATCCGATGTCTGTATACCCCCATCTTCCCCGGCATGGACTGAAAGCAGATGACGGCGACGGAGAAGGAAAGAATATAACCCAGAAAGGAGACCCGGAAGAAAACCCCAGAAAAGGAAAAATGGCAGAAGAAGGGCAGAGAGGAACTCACTGGGACGCGAGGCCGGAATAGATGTAGAGACGACGGAAACTCTGGTCTCAGAGCGACGGATAGACTTCTCAGATGACGAGGTCTCTCAGGCAGATCTCAGGCAAATCTCGGGCAAGTCTTAGGAAGAAGCGCCAGACACAGTAGCAGGTTCAGCAAAAGTAGTCCTCCTTCGAGGACGAGACCTTTTATACAGATGTGAATCTCTTCGTATCCCGGACGACGCGCGTGCAGACACCGCCTCGGGTGCGCCACTCGTCTCCTCGATAGGACTTCACAGCCATCGGGAGTGTGACACGTGGCAGCACCATACCGCCTTCATAATGATATGGGCGGGCTATTAAATCGCCTCCAGACGGCTGCATGCCATCAATACGCCTCGGAAAGCGAAACAACACCCCACGCTTCTTAAAAAGCTACGGGTCCGGTTTCGGAAAACTCCTAGCCTACTTAGCTCCGACCCCGAAGCGTAGACAAACACTCGAGGTCAGGAGCTGGGGGCAATTGTGTGGCGTGTTTTCGCCGAAACACAGGTTACCCCCTGATTTCGGTAACTGCACCAGGCAGGGGACGCCTCATTTCATCTACCCAGCACGGTAGCTTGCCAGCTGGTACCGTTGTGGGGTTGGCCTCGGTAAAAGTACCGACCATATCCTCCCGAGCTCAGCCTTGTGCATCGACATCCTTATCCGACCTCAGGCTTAGCAGACCTCAGTGCCTTCTCCAGTTCAGTCCATTAACTGAGGTGAGTACTGGGCGTCTAATCCCCATTATGGGATGTGACAGCCACCTTGTAGGGTGCCTAGACAGATAGGGTGGCCGCCAAATACTGATAAGGGGGCACCCCTATCATGTCTACATTTATGTGAGGGATTTGAGGAGAAATCCGATGGGATAGTACCCTCACCTACCTCCACTAAGGATCCTAGGTATGGGCTGACGGGACAAGTATCCTCACCTACCTCCACTATAGAACCTTCTACTCCCTTCTACATATACTTGCATGGTCATCCATGAACGGGTACGCAAGATATACAGCCTACACTCTGCTATTTAGCTCACACCTTCTTCCCCACTTCACCCTAGTTCAGTGACTGCACTAACTCAGGCGTCGGAGTGCCTTCGGCTAACAGCAGCCCGGGGCCCTGACCTCTGTTTTCTTCTCCCTTTCAGGTTCCAGGCTATCGGCGACGTTCCCGATCAGTTAAACAGCAACTCCATAATCTTCATCATCTCCTAAACCAAGTCCGTAATAATTAGGCACGCATAGCTTGCACATGCATCTCTACCTGTTTATCTTTGATATCATGTTATGACAGGACTAGCACCTTGTACCTAGAATGGATTTAGTGATCCTCAGCATAATGGACTTGTATATTTCCTCACTTACTTGGTTTGTTATGATGATCCTAGAACTAGAAGGACTTGGAAGTATAAGGCTATATATCTTGAGAATGAAACTTGCTAGATGAGTTGGTATGTTGTAGCCGACCATGTTACTATGTCTGATTAGAGTTGTCACTGATTCTCGTACCAGCACCACTTGGCTTTGATCCCATTCTAGTCGGACACGTCTTGATGTGGATTTTTCATTGTTTATGCTAACTGCAGCTTAGTCTCCCGTGGGAGTGACTACATCCTCCGGTACCATATTAAAAGACATAGTTGATGGCCACATATATAGATTTCTTTTGAAGACCTGTGGTACCCTCGTTTATTACAGATTATCTAGCTCTTCCCATGAGCACCTTGATTGTAACCGTGCAGTTGGGATAATGAGCTCATGTGGATTGTAATTTTAATAGAATGTACTTGTTTAGACTTATCTTACATGAATCATTGATGTTGATCTATTTATTCTTATATCTTCAAAGTTGGCCTAAATAAAATTTCTAAGCAAGGAATTCTAACATTGTTTGAAAGAATGAGATTCTGTGAATTTCTGAGGCAGTTTTGGTATTCCTCATTTTCTATATCTCTATGGGAATGTTTTTCCCTTCGTTTAACCACAGGCCTCCAAAGTTCTAATCCTCATTACCTAACATACATGATGCCAGCTATCAGAATGTCCGTCCACCCTCCACTCTCCTTTCTCTCCAGTCTCCAAAATCCCCTCTCTCCAGTCTCCTCTCTCTCCAGTCTCCTCGATCTCTCTAAAATAACTGAACAACGTAACTTCCTCAAAAAAAAAAAAAAAAAAAAAAAAAAAAAAAAAAAAAGAAGAAAGATCAATTCCCACTTCATATCTAAATTGATGTGGGACCCTTGGGTGACCTCATGGATGGTGGCATCCAAGATTTGGACCAGTGAGACCCACTCTTCACTCTCCTCATATATTTCTAGGCGTGAGTAAAGTGAAGGTTGATACAAGCCACTGTTTGGATCTATGAGCCCCTAGGAGTGGTCTGGTGATGAATCAGATCCATTGGTATTTTAGGTGAGACCAGTGGGACCCACCAGATTTTATACAAAGGTATATTCAGTCGTGGAACACTTTTTTTTTTCTATGTTCTGTATGTGAAATTGGGGCCTAGGTGGGACTTATAGATGGGGGCAGCCCTATACCTGGAAGGTAATTAATATATGATTATTCCATCAAAGTCATTTAAGGTATATTTATTGGTATGGTGATGAAGTATTTTAGATCAGACCAGTGGGACTTATCATATTTTACATCAAGGTATATTCAGGCATGGACCACTTCTTTTTTCCTATGTTATGTATATGAAATTGAGGCTTGGGTGGGACTCATAGATGAAGACAAAATTTATTAGTATGGTTATGAATGCAATCTACTAGCATTTTAGATCAGACCAGTGGGACCCACCATATTTTACATCAAAGTATATTCAGGCGTGGAACACTTTTTTTTTCTATGTTCTGTATGTGAAATTGAGGGCTGGGTGGGACTTATAGATGAGGACAGCCCTATACTTGGTAGGTAATTAACATATGATCATTCCATTTAAATTATTTAATGTATATTTATTGGTCTGGTGATTTTACACCAAGGTATATTTAGGCATGGAACACTTTTTCTATATTCTGTACGTGAAATTGAGGCCTGGATGGGACTTATAAATGGGGACAACCCTATACTTGGTAGGTAATTAACATATGATCATTCCATCTAAGTTATTTAAGGTTTCTGTGTGGATATTATTAAGTCAAATTGGACTATCTTCTTTGATTTGCTAGGCATATAACGTGGTTTAATTGAAAGTATTATCATGTGATTATTAAGTTTGTTTGCTGTAATTTTAATGTACATTTATTATTCCATTTTTTTGGGTTTGATTAATTATCATCTAGATTGGATATGTTAGGGAGGAAGTTTGTTATTCGACCGCATGAAACTTTGATAGTGGAGGGATTTTGTGTTCTTTCATTGAATAATATATAGATTGGGGAATTCAATTTAGGGGTTTGGGTTTCAATATCTAAAATTGGCATTGTATAACGTGGTTATAGGTTTCGATCTAGGGGTTAGGGTATTAAGTTTCTGAGAATAGGTTTCTCAAAATTAAAAACGCATCTCATCATCCGATTGTATGTATCTATGTTTCTTTTGTCATTACTTTGTAGATCCATTTTTGAAATTTTTATATATATGTTCTTTTCTTTTATGTGAATTAGAGGAGTATCATTTTATTGAAGGTCAATTTGTGAGGTTTATGATCATTTGATCCTTTGATCTTTATCAAGCAATTCATGGTCCCAGCCCACATCATATGTTTTAATGGACGGTTAGAATAGAGATGGTGGACCACATTCATCTGGGTCCCACTTAAATAGGTTTGGTCAATTTGTGAGGTTTATGATCATTTGATCCTTAGATATTTATCAAGTAATTCATGGGATCCAGCCTACATCATATGGTTTTATGGACGGTTAGAACAGAGATGGTGGACCCCATTCATCATGGTCCTACTTAAATAGATTTGGTCAATTTGTGAGGCCTATGATCATTTGATCTTTATCAAGCAATTCATGAGTCCCAGCCCGCATCATATGAGTTTATGGACGGTAAGAATAATGATGGTGGACCCCATTGATCTGGGTCCCGCTAAAATAGTTTTGGTCAATTTCTGATGTCTATGATTATTTGATCCTTTGATCTTTATCAATAAATTCATAGGTCACAGCCCGCATTATATGGTTATACAGACGGTTAGAATAGAGATGGTGGACCCCATTCATCTGGGTCCCACTTAAATAGATTTGTTCAAGGCAAATCATCCAGGCAAATCATAACAATTCATACCAACACCAACCCCTTTTTTTTTTCTTCTTCTTCTTTTTGTTGGAGATTTTCTTGTACTGTTGTTGTATTCTTAATTTAATTTACCGTTACCGATAATAATAATAACAAAAAAGGAAAACGGTTAAACTCAGACCATGGCCCACAGGCCCATGAAACTTGAATAGATCCTGTCAAGTCCACCATTTCCCACTTTTTTTTTTTCCCATTTTCCCTTTCCATGACAAGTACATTTGTGTGATTTTGAGATTATCCTAATGATTTCATAGCCATCCTATGACCCAGCTACTTTAGGCTAGATTTGTGCGCAAGTGCTAAAGTTTCATTCATGCCTGTTGTGTCATGACTGGGCCTGATTTCTAAGGTTGGCACATTTTGCCAGTCCAAGATAGTCAGCAAGTTCCGAGGCATTCTATTTCTTGATTTCATTTTCCACATAAAATGCAAAACTGAATACTTGATTTTCTGCAGCTTGAATTTATACAATTTCTATAGCCAAAACATTTCGTAGAGGCCGAGTGCAGTTCTTCCTCCTCTGCAAGATTTCTTAAAATTGTTCTGTCCTACTTGGATCTCAATTCACTTTCTATAAAAATGATAGAAAATGCTTTCACCCCAGTAAATAAAAATGGCAGAATATGTTAACATGGAAGATGGAAAATATTCTCTCAAGCGAAATTTTCAGTTATTATGAAAAATATTCTGAGTATGTTTGGACCAATCATGGATTCATCGTCTTGTGGAATCCACACACGCTTTTTTTTTTTATGGACATTTTAGTTTTTATTTTATTTTAATTTTCCTTTTTTAATTGGATTTTTTTTTTTGTTGATTTTTTATGAAGAAGACAGGACACTAGTTGGCAGAGATTTTTATTTATTTTTTCACAATTCAGATAAATGCATTTCAACTTTCATCTCATAAATGCTTCTCTGGATTGGACATTTAAATGATTAGTCTCTGTGAAAATGAAACAGTGCATAAAAAAAAAAGGGTTTATGCACAAAGCTTTATCTGAATCTTGCCAACATTTTTTAAGGAGAAAGGAACACAGAAGGTTCTACCACTTAGATACCCGACCTACCAGGCTCTGATACCGTTTATAGGATCTTACACCCCATTGAACTACCATTTATTCTAAAACTAATTAGTGATAGGAAAAGACACAACAATAGTTTTATGGTGAGGGAGAAGGCTGGACCAAAGTTATGATCGCTCAAGAGCAAGGGTGGACGTTGATCTCAATAGATTAATATGATCTCCTAATCCTAGAAAATTATGGGTTTTTCGCTGTAGTGCTCATTATATTAACGTCAAGATCAACTAAATATAGGCTCACATTGTTCCCCACATCTTAGAATTTGAGTCAAAAGGACATGTATATCTCAGTGAGATTCAAGACCTATAATTCATTTACTCCAGAATTCAGATACAGTAGAAACATGAGGAAACTTCTTGTGGAAAGCTCATAAAGGGCCACAATGATCTACCAAACAAGATGCATCAATTAAAAATCAGCTTCAATGGTCATTTCTAACTCAGATGAGATAGGCCATTTAGTAACCAATCTTAGGCAAGTTTACTTTGATTATTTGAACCATTCATTTTGACAATGGATAAGAGTGAATTTAGTTGCTGAATTATGTATTGTAAAGAAAACATTATGCCAAGTCCTAGAAATTAATGGATAATGCAGTAATGCTGCAGATAAAAATAGAAGACAGTGGTGCATTTTGTGAGAAAGTGCGTCATTTTTATTCTGAATAATAGGGCCGACCAATAACTAATCCAAACCCTAATTCAAACTATTCTCCTGCCAATAGGCACTCCAATTTGATTAGGACCTCCAATATTCACCACTGATAGTTTTCCTTATAACAGACTGCAAGTTACAAGGGAAACTTACATCATAAATTTGACATTATCAAGTGATAGCCAAGTAGTTGGAGTCCGTTCTCGCCTAACTGCCCCGTATTCGATTTCCGAATCCTCTCCCCTGCATTTGGAGTCGGTCTTCTCCCCAGCGAGTGAAGGGGTTTACTCCCATGTCAATCTAAGTCTCTCAAGGGTCCGGCCTCCTTACCTAGTACCAAAAGATTAAAAAAAGACAAATGAATGCAGTCAATGAGCTGGATTATGGGCCGGGCTCACTTATGTCCAAGTCTATTTACAGTCGAGCAGTTCAAACCGAGGTCCATACCTGATACAAAACCTGGTGTTTGAATGAGAGTCCATTCATTTGGGAAATGGGCAGGGTTGAGTTTACCCATTTAAAGCTTATTAGCACATTTGGACCCGAATTCATGCATTAGAATCCAGTCTGGATTCATAAAACAATCTGAGAAAATCATGAAAAGCCATCTGTGACAGATCTTGTGTCATGTGAGGCCTTTGGGCCCTGAACATGGATCCAGGCTCGGTCCATCATATCAAATCCATGTCCACGCATGCATAAATGGACCCAGATCAAATTTTTTTTTTTTGGCTATCGGATGGTTTCCAACTATTTAGGCTGGACTAATTCCTCTGGGCCGAAGCCGGATAAACTCCCCCGTAGCCCAAAGGTGGTAGTGCAGTTTTTTCCTTTTTTTAGCTATTGGAGGGTTCCAACCCTTTGGGCTGGACTAATCCCTCCGGACCCAGAGGGAACCATGTCCACGCATGCATAAATGGACCCAGATCAATTTTTTTTTTTGCTATCGGATGGTTTCCAACTATTTAGGCTAGACTAATTCCTCCGGGCCGAAGCCGAATAAACTCCCCTATAGCCCAAGGGTGGTAGTGCAGTTTTTTCCTTTTTTTTAGCTATTGGAGGGTTCCAACCATTTGGGCTGGACTAATCCCTCCGGGCCCAGAGGGAACAGGTAAACTCCCCCATCGACCCGGATGAAATTAATCTGCTGGTTAGCACTTTTCATTCGGTGGATCTGATTAATGTTTCATACAATGCTAATCCTTTGTGGACCCATGGTGGTATCAGTAGGCCCCAAGACAAAACTGTTCAATTTCCTATCTTTCCCTTTCATCCGTCCATCATTTGGCCACCATCCAAGGACTAGGATCACCCTTCCAGTCCAATTTTTAAGTCAAGCCAACGCGTACCGCGTCTACATGTTTAACGCGTTTCTCAATTATTGCCCACAAAAGATGTGGAGAGGACCAAATAGAGAGAAAGCTCAATGACCACGTGACTACATCTGTCAAATCTCCACCGCACATTTCTCCCACTCGTTTTCGACTAATGGGTCCCACCGAAAACCAACGGTAGTTTCCATGTCCATCTCCCACACGTTTTCTGCTGTGGAAAGTGGAAAGCACCATCCTTTGGATATTTTTATCCCTGTTTCTGTTTGATTGTTTCTTGTATCACTAGCCCCATATCTCCTATATAAAGATATCTCCTCCCCTCTCTCTCTTCACCTCACTCTCATTTCCTCTGAACCCTTTTTATCAACAACAGAGCCCGAAGGAGAAGAACCCGATTGAGAAAGATGGCTAAGGAAGCAAGATATGTACAGCCATGGATTGAGGTGGCACCAGCCCTTCTTATTTCCCCACAAAAACCATCTAATGTTCCAAGGTTGGAGACCATTGCAGAGGAGGATAAGGATGACAATAAAGATGATTCATAATCACAGAAGGGTGCTTTTTTTTCTTTTTTCTTCTCTCTCTCTCTCTCTCATCCTTTGTCCTTTTATAAGATTATGGGTTTCTAGAGCTGTGGCATAAGAGCTTGGCCAGAGACTGATGTAGGATGGTTTGTAACTTTTCATATTTACCATTGTACTATGCTCTTAATACAACACATATACATATTTCGTCCTTTGTTCTTGTTTACAATTTATGCATTTCTCTCCTTTTTCTTTCAAGACATGTGACGATTGCACCCAGTGTTTGAAGAAAATAGAACGCCCTTATAAAGTTGTGTGTGACTAATTAAGGGGCCTACGAAACTACAGTATTTGGATGAGTGTCAAATTTTGGTGAGTTTTAGGTTTATGCCAGTAATTGATTTTTAAAACTCGACTTAGAAAATCACTTGAGATTAGTTCGCAATGAAGTCAAACCATAAATTGTTCCAAATGAATTATTCAAAGCTCGAAGGCTTTCTGAAGGAGCAAACTAGGTAACTGCGAACAAGCTTAGACCGATCTTATGCTCCGGACATCTAGGGTTTGTTTCTTCACTAAAACTCCTTATAGGAATTCACTGTAATAGGGTTTTTTTTTACATGATGTGACACCTTGTTCCCTGACATTTGCAAATGTCTTATTTCTTTAGAAGCATTTTAAAATTCTAACATTTGAATGGTCTCAAATGTCCTTTGAGAGTTCCGGAATTCCATCTCCTTTTAACTTTTTGGTGGAATTTATAGATGCTCAAGTTTAAAGGACAATCCAAGAATTCTACTATGTCTGAGAATCCAGAAATTATTCAAATAGAAATTTCTTGAATTCCAGCAAATAAACAGGCCCCTAAGATCATTCTTGAAAAATTGTCATAAAGCAAATATATTTTCCAAATCTTGTAACCTTCGGAAAAGCAAGAAAAATCCAAAATTTGGGTACCCAACCCAGCCCAGGTCAATTTGGCTCGACCAATAACTGCACCTTAGTAAGGAATTTATAGAGGACTCAAGTTGGGAAAACCAGATATGGGTTTGAACCATGCTTGGGTCAACTACATCGACTTCAATAAGATTTCATATCCATGGACTTCATGCCTGAAGAGCAGCTAGATACCCAATGCCATTGCATAAAGTATATATATAGATATAGATGAAAATATATTTAGGTATACTAATACTTTTAGATCATGTTTGGCAACCAAATCTTTAGGAAAAAGATTTTTGGTTTCCATAAACTTGGGATAGATCCATGTTTGGCAATTGTAAATTGCTAGGGATTTGGATAAATGAAACTCCTCATTTGTTGGGATTTTCATATCCGACCACCTCCCTTAGGATTTGGAAATCCTCTCTTAAGTGGATTTACACACCTAACCCTATTTTTCTTAGTTATATGCATCAATACACACCAATTTCAATGTGAAATTCTTGAATATACAAATCCCCAGTAAGGAATCTTTGTTCCAGTGGTAGTGAAGAATCATCGAATCTATGGATTCTTCACCTGTTACCAAACGTTAAGTGTCCCAGGCTTTTGCTCAGCTGGTTAATGGCTTGTGTAGGTGCATGGGTGCATGAGTTTGAATCTCTTATAAAGAAATATAAACACGCATACAGACTTGAGAAATTGGGCCTTGATTTGGACCTATTAACAACCTTTATTCGAGTCTAGGTTCCACGTTCAGGTTAATATCTTTAACTTAAATTTGGAAGTGGGTACTAGTCTTGCGAACTGGACCCAACTAGAGTCAATGTTGGGAAGTCCCATATCCCACATCGCCTAAGTAATAGGCTTGTCATGTCTTAATATACCTGTATGGGCCTTCCACCCATCAGCTTAAGCTTTTGGGTTGGTATATGGTTTCTTACATGTAATCAAAACGGGTTCCAATTCCGTAGTTCTTGTATAGTCCACGTGGGCGTTGTTCTTGTATAGCCCATGTGACAGGCTCGTCCCTGAAATCTGTTGGGCCTGCACGTGAGGGGGAGTGTTGGGAAGTGCCACATCCCACATCGCCTAAGTAATAGGCTTGTCATATCTTAATATACCCGTATGTGCCTTCCACCTATCAACTTAAGCTTTTGGGTTGGTATATGATTTCTTACAGTCAAGGGTTGGGTTCGGGTGCAATATAGACCATGCTATCCAAATTTGACTTGTTTTCATCTCTAGTTGTTTAACCCAGTAATCCACCAGCTCTACTCATCTCCTACTTTACTCATTCAGCCTCGTGTGCATTGGCCCAACTTTGATCTGTGTTGGAGTATACTCAAAGTTAATAGGTGATTTTACCACTGGATTGAGAACTGTGGGTTAACATGTGTGGGCTCAGACCCAACTCAATCTAGTTCTTAATGAAGTTGGAAGTTTCAATCCAAACTCAGGATAAAAGTCGAAATGGATAATTTGAGTTCATGATTAGGTTAGGTTTACAGGTAGGGTAAGCAATTTTCACCTTTAAACCAGCCCACTGCACATAGGAACTACATCGTTCTCCACCATGCTGCATAATCATAACCACTAAAACCTAGCCTTCAGGTTTTTCTCTCTCAAAAGCAAGTTTTTTGGAGAGCATTTTCAGCTGGATTCAGATACCTTCGTCGGCCCACAGGCCACAGACGACTCTTTCTTGCCTCATGAACATCTGTTCGTTGTTTGGTTCCCAATAATTATCTATTGTATTTTGGGCCTTTCTTCTAGTGACTTGTATTTTTGGGGGCATTTCTCTTCTTAATCTCTTGCATCTTCCGTCTTTTAACCTTCTAACTCCAAAAAAAAAAAAAAAAAAGAAAAAGAAAAGGGAAAATGGAAACTCTGGAGATAAAAAAACATCACCATAAGGGCTTCTTTCTTTGCATAGAATATATAGTAATTCATGTCATAAGTGATTAAGATCCAAGATCAACCTATGAAATTCACCATCAAACAATCCCCTTTAATAAATAGTGAATTAAGGAAGAAAAGGAAATTAATACCCAGCCACCGGCTTAGTAATCCAAATCGTAGGAAAGTCAAAGTCCCAGCTATATTTTGCCACAGTCTAAGCCTGAGATTACGCTCATCTCAAAGCGTGACGTATGCCCGCATGGAAATTCGAACCAACTTGAATTCCACGAACAAGTTTTCCTACAAGATATCACGCATGAGATTTTAAATTTTCTTAACCTGTATAGTTCAACCATATATAGACATTCAACTATATCCATAAATCTATCACATAGTACATGATATAAGAGCATAAATCAATTCTTGAGCATGGTTAAAGTTTAGTTTCAACGTTAGGAAAAGTATAGCAGAAGCAAAGTATTAATAAAGTTTAAGATCTCAAATAAAACATATAAACCAAGACTATGTCTTGTGGCATCCCAAGCCACGATCAAGGGTAAATGACGTCAATCCACTCAACGCATAGGTGTTTAAAAGACATCTTCCGGGGTCCAATTTGTTAGCTGTTGAGGAGTCTTCTCTCTAATCTCTGTGATCTCTGGGGTAATGGCACTGACGTGGCCCTCACATGTAACGCCAAGTATAGCACCATTAGACTAAGCTAAGCAAAGTAGACAAGCATAAAATATAGCATGCGTATCAAATGGGTAAAATAACAAGATAAATCATGAGGTCAATGAAGTAATCTAGGCAAGAGTTGTGCATGAATAAGCATGATACATAAGGAATCAAGAATGACATGTACATAAATATATATATATAAAACAAGGTAGCACAACCACATGAGCTATATTCTCCCATATAAGCATGTAAATATGAAATCACATGAGAGTATGAGAATAGGATAACATAAACATGAGGTACCACTAGGAGGCATAGCGTGAGGTCCATGAAAATAACTAAACTCACACCCAGCCAAATCCAGGTAAGCTAAGGTCGAAGCTAAGTGGTGCCGACTCAACGAATAGAGTATACATCAAATATCATAGTGTGGCATAGCATGAGTATAAACATATACAAGTGTAAACATGGACAAGTACATGGCCATAATTATAAGTCCATAACACGACGTAGCATATAAAAATACATAGATATATAATGCATAAGGAAACATACGACGTAAAACAACCAGGTACATAAGCTAAACAAATAACACAAGAATCATGTACGTAGCATGCGAGAGTACGAGAAATGAAATGCAAATGCATGCATGAAGATCGCGTATAGAATCAAGTTACATAACATGCTAATCCTAAGGTTTTGGAACACACATGGGCTTCACAGTCCAACAATGTGTAGGTTTAAGGTTTCCGACGTCATTAGGTTACAAGAGAATCCTTGGCGTTATATAATTTGGGACACCAAATACCTTAAGGTAACACATTTGGTTCGGAGTGTATAAAGTCTAAGAATCGAGTTTCTGTGAGAGTATACGTGCGCTCAAACGACACTTAGTTACATAACTAAACCATTCGGCACGTTACTAGAGTACATGGGCTCCATACTAGGGTCAACTAGGGCCAAAACACAAAACCCTAAAAATCTCTGAGTTTCTAAGTGGATGCGTTTGAGCGGGCATAGGCACACTCGCGCGCGCTTGCTCTTTGGAAAAATCTTGCTCGAGTAGGAATCATGCGCTCGAGCTGGTCTGCTCTCTTGAATTTGTGGGCTTGAGTGTGGAAGTCACACTTGAGCAGGTTTTCTCTCGGGTTGCTACGTGCTTGGTATGAAATCACACATTCGAGTGAGGTGGCTCTTTGGATGGTGTGCGCTTAAGCACACGCTCAACTACGCAATTTCTAAGCGATTTGAGCCATGTTCCCTCTACAACAAAAGGGTATTCCGAATCGGCCCTTTCCTTCCTAAACTCATATATAAGTTTAAAACCTGCAAACAAAGCCTCTAATGTTCTCCAATCTACTAGAAACAACAACTACTACAATTCAAAACCCTAAATCAATTCATTATCAAACCCATTTACAAATCTCGAATAAATTAAGAGAAACTAATCAAAATGAGCTGGAACTCGGGTAACTAGCATGAAACCCATACAAGAATCAAAGAATAGAGAAGAACATGTACATTTTATAGTTGTTTACTTGCATTGGGTGCTTGAATCGCCAATTCCTACCAATTCCAAGCCTTACTCTCCTGTTATCAAGCTTCCCAAGCAAAACCCCCAAATCTATTGCTCTCAAAACAAGACCCTACATATAAAAGAAATGAAATGATGATTGAGATAGCTTGTCTCACTAGATCTAGGATTCTAGGAATGATTCCAACCAAAGGAAAGGAAGTTTGAGAGTGATAGCTTACCCAAATAGATGAAATAGTGAGAAAGAAGCTATGAGAAGTTGAGTGCTTGAAATGAATGGGTTCTTGCTTGAAGAGGATGAAGGAAAAGTCTCTCTAAAGTCAAATATTTCTATTTAGTGTTTGGAAGCAAGAAAAATGATGGAGAAGTGATAGAAAATAATGAGGAATGAAGTCCTAGGTGCCTCTTGCTAATAGAGTTGAAATGAAATGAAAGAGATAGGGTTTAGGGTTTTAGTTAGGATTTTATAGTTATGAAGTTCTGATATTTGCAAGGAAGTCCAAAATCTAGTAAGGATTTACAGTTTAAGGCTTTTGGTTCCCAAAATGGATCTAAATGGGTTCTAATGAGTTGGGTCAAAACATGAAAATTGAAGAATGATTCATGACCTACGAAATGCACCCAAAATCCTCAGAAAGTAGAAAACACATGTACGGGACCCAATAAATCCAAAATATCAAAAAGTCATATTTCTACCTAGTCAATGGCCAAACCCCTTTCTAATCTACCTAATAAAGCCCAAATACATTCAAAATATCCATTATGTATCTAATCAGATTTAATTAGATACTAAACATGATTAGGATATGATCGAGATATTACATATTTCTACCTTATACCGTTCACGCCTCACCTCATATCATTTACACTTAACCTCTTTGATAATCCGTAGGTGGAGCTCATTTGATCATGAATTCATAAGGATTCAATTCTTATGTATTCTAATGCAAACGATCGAAGAGGCACTAACTAAGCCCATGAAGGGTTTTTTCTTTTCTTTTGGCTATTGCCCACATGACAGAGCAGCCATTAGACATGAGATTCACTTCTGAGAGGTTAAAGTTTAAGTATTTCCCTCGTGCAATATCCCAGGGCCATGCGATATCGTACATATCATACTTTGTGATATCCTAGGGCCGTGCGATATTGCACACATCATTTTGTGCAATGTCCTAAGGTAGTGCAATATCGCACATGTTTTATCCTACGATCGTGCAATATTCACGCTATTATTATACAAACAGTTATGCGAGAATTCTATAAACTTCAGTTGTTGTTGGGCAAATGTCAGATGTAAGAATAGTAGTACGATCGATATCCTTTTTTCTTGTATTTGTTTCATCTTTCATTTCATATAGATGGCCAACTTGTGATAAATTCAATTCATTCCCAAGTAGCTATCCATCTTAAAATAGCACTTGTCATAATTTGACAAGTGAGCCACAAAAGTCACCATAGAGTTTCATGAATTTAGTGATAGTTTGATCCCAAGAATTTCTTCTATGAGTGGACTATGTGTGTAGGCTAGCTCTATGGCCTATGGGACCCACTTGGGTTCACCTTTGACAAGTACAACTCTCTTTACCCTCTTATATATATATATATATAGGGGGATCTTCATATGCATCTATCCCTCACCAAAAATGGTGAGGGACACCCATTTTGGGGTTGTTTCAAGTACAAGAGGGAGGTACAAAGTACCCCTCTTGTACCACTCTTGTACTTGAAACACCCCCAAAAGTGGTGTCCCTCACCATTTTTGGTGAGGGATAGATGCACATGAATGTTCCCCATATATATATATATATATGCCCTGCAATCCAGCACCGTGCCCACTTTTATAATCATAAAACCTTTATTCACCATCTGGATTGAATCTTGAAAGATTTTGTAGTTGAACAACCATTGTTGAATCTAGGGCTACGATAGTTTGATAGCTTCATGATCCTTGTCAGCAAACAACCTATCTATCTGTCCTACCCTCAATGATAGGAAATTAAGCATTCAAGTGGACCATATATGAAGTTTGCTTGAGCGGCTAATCTTATAGACATGTTGTAATGACTTGTCCCCTTGCATTTCAAAATGCCATAATTCTTTGCTAGAATTTCAATTTTTATCTACTTAAAAAGTCTCAAGTTCCTTTAGAATTCCGAGAATTTCAACCTATTTTGCATTTTCAAGTCCTCATGTATTCTCTTAATTCTTAAAAAAAAAAAAAAAAAACCATGCCCTTGACAGGCTCCACTTGATGACGTCAGGAGAGCGTTCGTTTCTGACGGTGGCGTCAGGGGGTCTTTGGAAGGAACACAAAAGCCAGAAAAAATGGGCACGGGGGAATAAATGCGTACGGCTGTAATTGCAGGCGGCGCCGCTGAAGGAATTCTATCCGTCCATCTCAAGGATGCCAAATAGAAGGCTGAGATCATCCCACCCCAAAAATTTCAGGTCAAGTCATGCCCACTGTTTGCCACGCGTTAGGTTGTCGTTTCTTTCTGAATCAAGCAGTCGTACACAGCATGATTGAAGTAAGACAAAAAAGGCCAAAGCATGATGTGCACGTGCACCTACTCTCCACCATACAAATTCCAACTCTCTTCATCAAATACTGTTTTAGCACGTCCTTGTTACATGATTGGTTGCCTAAACCCTCCAACAAACTAAGTGATATTTTTTCCAACCTCTCTTTAGTACTTTGCTTCTCTCTTCTCAAAATTCCCATTATATAAAGCACTCTCCATGACCTTTCTCTTTGCCTCTCTCTCCCATCTCACCCTTTTTTGTGATGAAGTAAGATCACCCATCCTTCCAAGAGCCCTTAGACAAGGAAATAGCCCAAAAGGAGAAGAACCCAGTTTATAGGTATGGCTAAGAAAGCAAGAAGTGTGGTCCAACCATGGATTGAGGTGGCACCATCCCTTCTCATTTCACCCCAGAAATCATCTAATATTCCGAGGTTGGAGACCATTGCTGAGGAGGAAAAGGATGCCTGCAAGGATAACTCATAGTCTTAGTCTCCCTAGTGAATTGTTTGTTATTCCTTTCTAGCCTTTTTCTTTCTTTCTTTCTTTAGTTCTTCTGCTAGACTTGGTTTGTGGGTTTTTTACTTTTTAGAGCTGTGGCTTTAGAGCTTGACCAGAGATCACTGAACTAAGTGCAACATATGTAAATTTATTCAGTAAATGTTATTATGCTTTCTTTTTCATCTCATCTTTTCAGCCCATATGCTTTTGTTGATTGAAAAAGAAGAAATGGCTTTTAAGCTCTAAGGAAGATTTTACAAGCATAAATTCAATTCCTTCAATCTCTTCACTGGGTAAAATTCAATTAACCAGTGAAGTTACACTCGTAAACGAACTTCAAGTGTTCCATTTCAGACAATTCGCATTTCGAACCGCTGGTTATGCTGATGGAGGATTATAAGGATGACTCTTGGGCTGATAGATTATTCTAATTTAAGATTGTGATGGTGTACAATTCTCTCCAAGGAAGAAGAGAGAGAGTACATGATTAATTAAATAATTAATATCTAGAATTTATAATATTAGGAAGAGTTTCAATCTCCTTAAGGGTCGTTTGTCTACACCCATTTACGTACGTAAATAGTGAATATTCGTATAACACTCGAAGGATTTACAACTATATATACTTATTTTAATACTAAGATTTTATTCACTTCCCTCGCATGCAGATGGCCTCAGGTAAGGAATAAAATATTTTGCAGAAAGACATATCTGAAGGAACCTTTTGGTGTGTCTCTTTCACCAAATATAATTTTGTGGGTTGATGTGTAGTGTATAAACTAATGTGGGATAACACAGCACAGCCAGGCATTTTATTGTCACGGGATAGAGTAAATTTGACCAGTTAATCTCACTTTCCCTCATTGACGAAATCTTTTCTATAAAAAAATACACTGTGTTGTAGTGCCCACAAGGAACAAAAATTGTTTCCTCGATAGGTAAGAGTTGTAGTGCACAACCATTACCAATCCAGCCCCCTCACATTCACTAAACCTTCATGTATTGGCACTCACCTCAATTTATATTTACACTCATTAAACCTTCATGTATTGGCCCTCACCTCAATTTATTTATATAGAGGGAGATGCTCCTATGAGAGATAAGATGGGAACCTTCAAAACCATATCCATATCCAATGCCAACAACTTAAATGTGATGTGATGGGCCCCTACCTTATCTTTCTTAATAAAGTGAGAGATACTCTTGTGTGTGTGTATATGGGAAATATTTATGTACATCCGTTCCGTGTTATGGTGAGAGGCAACATAGTATGGTTGACTTTATAGCACATTCGAACCATCCACACACATTGACCTCCCTTAAGAACACAAGACCCATTGAATCTTCACCCATCCAAATAGATTGGATCGTTGGATCAAGAGTCAAATTTTTTCATTTAATATAAAGTCATTAAATTTGTGGGCCACGGATGAAGGAATTAGAGGCATGGGATTGATTCCAAATTTGATATATAGTCTCATCCAAAATATCTCTTCCCATTCCCCATAAGTCCCATGATCAGTTGGTCCTAGGTGGGCCCCATTAAGCATTTAAAACTTTGGGGATCTTGCAAAAAATAAAAACCCTTAAAATTGGATGCAATGATTGTGGACCCAAATTCTCAATATTGACCGTAGAGGACTTTCAAGTGTTGGGTTTTCTTTTTACTTTTTTGCCCATATGATATTAATGAATATATCAGTAAATGTTTCACAATGATCTGCACTTTCAGAAACTAAAATAGAAAGTTGATGTGATTGACCATCCTCCGTTGCATAGATCTGTTTTGAAAATAATATATATATATATATATATATATATATATATATATATATATATATATATATATATATGGTGGAACCAACTGTCAAAGCTTAGCAAGGGCTGTCTAAACACAACCACAACATTGGAATCATAAACCAGTTGAGCTATATAACCAGTAGTTTAAATAGCATTGGCAAAATCTTTCAAAACAAAAACTAATGACCCAATAGTCTCCCGATCGTACATTTTTTGACTAAGTTGTAAAAGTATGTCATTATGGAAAGGGGTTAAAGAATACAAGCCAAAGATGGCCAAAAGAAGAACACTACTAAACAGCAGAGGAGAAGAAGGGAGAAAAGAGCAAAGAAAAGGAAGGGACAAATCAAATGGTCATTCTTAAGATATGACTAGAAGAGTCCCCTTCAGCCTCTTGAGAGAGAATGATATGTCCATGGGAATTGTTGGGCAGAATTGCAAATGGTACTACCTATAGGCATGACAGCCACAGGAAGGTGATCTCGATTTGATAGTGATACTATCAGTATCACCACCAACAAAACACCACCACCAGCAAACCACCCCAAACCCCACACCCAATCATTTTAGCCCTTGAGTAAGACCCTCAAATGTAATAACATCCATGGACTTGTGCACTACTCTCTCTTCATTTAAGTTAGAAGCTGGGGCTCATCAAACTGGTCCAATCAAGGTGCAGAAGCCACAGAAAGGGTATGTCTGGCAAAGTGTGATTCTTGATTGGAACAAGGCCTCCCATCAGTCAAATAAAAAATTAAAATTAAAAACCTGAATCAAAGGAGGTTGCCTTTTAAAAAGCTTAAGCAACCAGGAAAAGCAGATCAGAGGGTTTGATTAGACGTAAAAAATGGAAGGAAGAAAAGACACACAGAATCTCATCAAACTTTGGGCCTTAGTCCAGTTCTTTTAGATTTTTCTTCCTTCTCTTTTCTTTTTCCTGAAAGGCGACTTCTAGGACTGGCAGTGTAGATGCATGGTGAAATGTCTTAAACCTAAGTAAAGTGTTTCAGAGCCAGTCTTATCTTTCATGGGTTTGCATTTCCTCATTCACTCTTGCTGCTGTGTCCATGAGTGGCTTTCACCATTACATGACTTACAATATGAATGAACCATATCCCATCAAACTGGAGTGGTAGAACTTGAAAAGGTTTGATGGAGAATTACCTTCTTGGCGCCAATCCTCCTGCATTATTCAGGGCTCAAATCATTTGATTCATTAAATACTATCTGTGTAGGTGACAAAAGGTCGAAAGGCCCCATCCCCGCTTAACACAACACCAAACCAAAATAATATATTGAGGGCAGTTCTGATTTCCTGTTAACAATTACAATGGTATTGTAGCACATGCCATGAAAATGTAAAGGGAAGGCATCGGATCATCTTTCTTAAGTGTAAAATTACACATTTAACTGCAAGTTTTATACAATCAAATATAATACATGGGTAAAACTATAAAAACTATATTTCCAAGGGAACACTCCTCGTATGGTAGGTAGTACAAATATATAAGACAAGCTATTTTTACATTTACCCAGAAGTTTTACAAATGGATCAGGCACTAACTAGAACTGCCTTTTTCAGTTCCAAGATAAGCACGACGGATCCCCATAAGGTCTGCAAGCAGAAACAAGAAACATAACGTTAAAAGAAAACCCAATTGCATCTTCTGTAAACAGTCAGAAAATAATTTCTTTAGCATAAGAAAGCCCAGAAACCCATTCTAGATTAAATCTTCCCTTTTCCTACGTTATGAAGAGATCCATAAGATTGCAGAACTACTAGAGCACTGACATCCATAAAGTTAGCACCTTGGCTATTAACTTGGTACATATCTATTCCAAAAATGGCAACTTTTTTCGAAACTAAATATGCTATTGTTGATGTCAAAATTTTGCCAAACAAAAGATGTTGATGAAAATTAATCTAGGCCCATTAAATCAGCACAACGAGTTTCTTTGATCAATTTGTGGTAGGGCTGCACAAAAAATCCGATATCACCGCAAAACCGAACCGAACAGACCGAACCAGGCGGTTCGGATCAGTTTATAGTAGATCGGTTCGGTTAACGGTTTGAAAATCATAAAAACCGCTTACATCGGTCGGTTATCGGTTTGAGCCCACGGTTAACCCCTTAAACCGAACCAACCGTATGCAGTAATTTAAGTATTGATTTTCTACTATTTTAGCCTTAGGGTTTCGTTTTTAACTATTTTCAAAGTAACATTCCACAACTCCATTCTCACATGAACTCAACCGTTAACACTACCTCGGTGCATCTCCTCTAATCTCTCAAATACTTTTTTATACTTCATTGCAGATGGAGGGATTACTGTACGTGGTGTTTTCCTTCCATCATAATTCCTAACTCGTTTCAACGAAGTTTTTATCAGAAAGCTGCACTCTTGAAAATGCTAAAAAAGCCAATACAACCTAACCTTTTGATGGTTGGTTTTGGTTTCACCTAACCAGTGTGTTAAGAAACATTCATTTCAGAAAAATACAGTGGGTTCTGATACAGATTCCGTTTGTGTGTGAATTTTCTTGACATGAATTATTATTCTATTGTAATTCCAAATGGTATCATGTGGAATGAATGTTTCACTGCAAGCTGGTTATTATTATTATTATTTTTTTTAGTGCTTGCGTTTAGTCCAAACTCTCTTTTTGAAATAGAATTATTTTTTATATGTGTTTAGTCCAGTCTGGAATATTGGATTATTATGTTTGCACTAAACATTTGAATAAATGCAAAGGACGAGGTATCATCATTTTGAAATTTTCAATGTTTGATTTTCAAAAAATAAAAAATAAAAAACAACGGTTTAACCGACTGAACCGAACCGAACTGTTTGGTTCGGTTCGATTCAGTTCGGTTCAGTTTAAACCCTTTCCATCGATCAGATCGGATCGGTTAATGACAAAACCAATAGGTTCGGTTTTGTTGTTGGTTTTAGTGTTAAACCGATCCGAACTACCCATGTGCAGCCCTAATTTGTGGGACCCTTGCTTGAATTTGGAGGAACAACTATTAATTGCCATCACACTCATGGTTGAGTGGTGTTGGCACCTCACTACCACACACATGCCCAGTGATCAATCCCTGGGTCTTCACTTGGTAGTATCACTCCTAGCCAATAAGGGACACTACATAGCGCCTGGGCATTTTGAAAAGAAAAATGCCCTTGGAGTTTGACCAATGAGAAAAGAACCAACATGTACTTGCATTGAACGGGTTGTCATACCAAAAAAAAAAAGAGGAAACTAAATGGCTTAAATAGCTCCTAATCTCTCCAAAAAGGATAATGCATAGCATCAAATTTTCTCTAGAAGGCTCCTACTTTTTTTTTTTTACTTTTTCTCCAATGACTTCTACTAACGTGTTCTTCCCTTGAATTCGGTTGTTATGAAAAAGGTGTGGGCCACAATCTGGAAGGTTTGGATTGAATATGTGGGCCTCAAAGGCACACTAGGTTGCTAGCAGGGCATAGTTCTCAGAGGACAGCCCAATGAATCCATCAATAGGGCCCACCACTGAACCAAACTACTTGAAATCATCATCACACCCTTTTACTAGGGCTGGGATGATTTTGTCCATTCAAAGTTGGGTCCACTCTAATTTGATCATGTGAAAAAGATGTGACTAAATAAAAGAACAAGAAAAAAAGTAAGAGTCATGTGTTTAATGCAAATCATATTCTTCAAGGGGGGACCACTTGTGAAAACATTTAGAAATGTTGTTATGGGGATCATTACAAATGGCAATTTAGAAATGTTGTTATGGGGATCATTACAAATGGCGATTTAGAAATGTTGTTATGGAGCCAACTTATAAAAAAATCCACTCCAATCAAAATAAATGCTCTCAACTTCTATGGGCTCTTCTTAAAATTTCATTCAGATAGGAGCTTAGCATATGTAGGTCCAAACTCTAGAAAATATCTCTCAATTGGCGATTTAGAAATGTTGTTATGGGGCCAACTTATGCTGTTATGGGGCCAACTTATAAAAAAATCCACTCCAATCAAAATAAATGCTCTCAACTTCTATGGGCTCTTCTTAAAATTTCATTCAAATAGGAGCTTAGCATATGTAGGTCCAAACTCTAGAAAATATCTCTCTGTCTCTATTTCAAATTCAAGTCTCCTCGTCTATAGCCTTATATCCCATTTCCGCTCTTACACACTTTCCTAAAAAGGTATGTACATAAAAGCTTGTGGAATGGTTTTACTATGCTTGCACCGGTGGCTTGCTTTCATTGCATATAAGAAGGGGGCAAAAACGCGCCATTCCTAGAAGGGCATTTTCTGGAATTCATATATATATATATATATATATATATATATAATCAAGGCTCTCCTAAGATCAAGCTGTGTGCGAGCGCGCGCGTGCAATAAAGTATACCCAAAGCTTCAAACATTCTTAGCTCCCTTATTGATTTAAGAGGATTTCTCTAAAATACTATCTAAAATGCCAAAACAGGAATGGAGAATCACCGTAAAACAATCAAAAAGTGAACAGGATTAAAAAACTTACAACCACTATAGCATAACCAGACCCAAGCAACCCAAATAGATGTTTAGGTTTCAGTTTGGTTATGGGAACAAAACTCATGTTTAGAAACGAAATCTTCAAGGAAAAGATTTTCGATTTCCATAAAGTTGTGGTAGATCCATGTTTGGCAATTGTAAATTCCTGAGGGTTTGGATGAATGAAAATCCTCATTTGTCGGGATTTTCAGATCCAACCACCCCTCATAAGATTTGAAAATCCTCTCTTAAGTGGATTTGCACACCTAACCCTATTTTTCTTAGTTATATGCATCGATATGCACCAATATCAATGTAAAATCCTCGACTATACAATTTCCCATCAAGGAATCTTTGTTCCAGTGGTAGTGAAGAATCATCTGATCTATGGATTCCTCGCTTGTTACCAAACATGCCCAAGCAAATCATTCGGCTAGATAGAAATGACCTGACAACTAAGGGAAAAGAATGTAAGGACTAGCCGCCTTCTCCTAAACAATCTATACCAAGTATCAGTATGATGCCCATTTCACATCAATAATGCATATATATTTATAGGGAGATCTCTCATAGGAGCATCTCTCACCTTACTATGAGAGATAAAGGTGGGGGCCCTCACATTTAAGTTATTGGCATTGGATATGGATGTGAGGGCCCCACGTTATCTCTCATATAAGGTGAGAAATATCTCTCATAGGAGCACCTCCCATATATATATATATATATATATATATATATATATATATACAAAGTACCCCTCTTGTACTCCTTTTGTACTTGAAACACCCCCAAAAGGGGTGTCCCTCACCAAAAATGGTGAGGGATAGATGCATATGAATATTCCCCATATATATATATATGGGAGGTGCTCCTATGAGAGATATCTCTCACCTTATATGAGAGATAGGAGTGGGGGCCCTCACATTTACTCTCATATAAGGTGAGAGCATCTCCCATACATATATATATATATATCCAATATTATTGCAGTAATTGATTCACACGTCAGCCAACGCACTCTGTTTTAGAGAGAGAGAGAGAAGAGGGGGGGGATGGGGGTCGCACTTGTGGACCTGAACCTATTTGGTCACAATTGCCAATATGGAATGATGGAGGCTTATACAAACATAAATGAACTATTGTTTAAATCTTTTCAGTTAAAAAACAAAATTACACTAATGCAACCAACACACATCAATTAGTATCATTCACAACCACCAATACATATTAGTATTTTGCACACACATTAAGGGCCGATAAGAACCAGATTGTGAAGAAACCAAAATGTGATATCCAATTTACACATGCAGCCCTCATACATCTAATATGGACTACAGTACCGATATCCCCAACAATCTGGTACAGATCATCAATAAGACAGATACAGGTCAATACAGGCAAACAGAGGCTGATATGAGCCGATACAGACTGGTATTGACTATAGTTGAATTTTTTTTTTTTTTTCAATTAGAAATAAAATTACACCACTGCAATCAGTATAGTTGATCCATATATTTTTTTATTCAGCTAACACATATCTGCTTTTAGCTTCACTGACAGGAGCCAGTTTTTTATTACCAATATACATATATATAGGGGTCAGTTTAGGCCGCTACAAGGCAATCTGGGTTCACACATACTATTTATTTATATTTTTATTAAAAATAAAATTATCCTAATGCGGCCTATGTGCCAATCTGTATAGTCAATACAGCCTATTACATATTGGTTTTTTGCACAGCCATTATGGGTCCAAATATTGATATGGACTAATGGTGTACTAGTAATTCATACACATATCACTAATATGTCTTATCGCCAATGCAGCCAACAGAGTCCAATATAGGCTAATAGAGGTTCATATGAGGAAATACAGGCTTAGGCCAATACTCCAATCCTTACATATAGTACAAGCAATACGCATCATTTTTACCTTTCGCTTAGACGTAAGGGCTGACGAAGGCCAATACAAGCCGATATAGACTATAATTTAATTTTTCTAGTTGAAACAATAAAACTACACTGATGTGGCCAATGTGTCGATCCCCTATCATCAATGAAGTTAGTATCATTTTTTTGAATCCAACCACCGTGGGTCCGTACCAATATTGAGAATGGTCAGAGAAAAGAAGACACAGCTGGCAATTCCCAGTTTGGCCGAGCAAAATAGGATTGGGTTTGACCCTTCTATCTTAGGGTTAGGTCCAGAATGACATTTTTGAGCCAATAAAAAAATGGGTAGGGTTCCGGTTGGCTCTATTCTTGCTATCTGACTCGTCAACCCAAGTTGAACCTAGTCCAACTTAACTAATTAAAGCTATGACGTGCCAACCGAACTCAAACCCAATTCGACTTGACTAATGCCACGACCTGCCAACCGAACTTGAATGCGACCTACTAATTAAGGGACGTGCCAACCGAACTCAAACCCAATTCGACTTGACTAATGCCACGACCTGCCAACCGAACTTGAACGCGACCTATTAATTAAGGCAGTTGGGTTGACCATATTAACTTCTAGTTTTGGTTCTAGTTGAAAATTTCAACACGAGTAATAAATGGGTCAGGTGTAGGTTGAGCTTACAGATGCTACCCAAAATGCTCAATCCAACCAAACCTGTTCAGGTCCATATATAGACCCAAGGCTATGAGACGATATTCCAGTCATGATGCAAGTCATCTTGTCCAGTTAATTCGTCTACTTAACATGAAAACATAGCTAAGAGATGAGAGAAATGTCCATGTCTTCAAGACCTAAAATTTAATTAACCTCATTGCATAGTGAAGCACTACTGTTCACAGAAGGAGAAAACACAGGTGGCTCAAATTATTATGCATATAAGGATATTTTGAAAAGGCAATATATAAAAATGAACTTCATACCTCGGATTTTTAACATGAAGCAGCGCAAAGAAAATAGCAATGACAATGGACAAGGATCCAACCATAATGTACGCTATGCCAAGGAAGTTATTCTTTCCTCCTAACCAACCCTTTGTTGAAAGAACAATCTTTTTCTTGCCCCCAAAGCTGTAGGTATTGTAGTTGTTAACAAGATATACTGATATGAGCTCATCAGCTTCTAGGTCCTCTTCAATTCTACCATACAATTTGCGGAAGCTGGGAAGTGCAGCAGTACGCATCCATACGATAAGATCCTCCTGATCGCTTAGCTAATTAATTTACAAAACCAAAAAGAGATGTCAGGCATGGAATACAAACGCTTGATAAACAAGTTCATACATATGGAAGTTTTCTTAAGAAATAGATAAAATGAAAGCTTCTCAAGAGCCACATGGTGGAAATACAGGTGGCATCGGGTGATATATCAGGGCACTCATCTTCATCATCATGATCAAAGCCTTGGCCCAACTATGTTAGGGTCAGCATCTTGAATTCTATTTCTCCATGCCAATCTATCATGTGCCAAATATATCAGGCCACTCATCTATTGCAGAATTTTCTTCTACTGGAAGTCCGCCTTTAATTCAGGGTGGTCCCAGTTTAATGATGCAAACCATCAACCCCCCACACCCTCATTTCCACAACACCACCACCGCACAGTAGTGAGCTTAATCTATTAGTTAGGAATAACCTTGGCCCAGCCCATGACAGCACTAGAGGGGTCCATGATAGGCTACAAAAGAGAAGCTGTGAAAGTGGACCAAGGGCCTGCACGTTTATTTTTCAGGACACTGAATCAGGCCTTTGATCTGTACCTTGGTAATCTATGCCTGGAAGCATGATGGACATGAAATTCCTTTGCCAGTGCTAAGTGGAAAGACATATTCTAAGTTTCTAACAGAAATGGGCAATTAGGGAAAGGAAGATACAGTATTAAAAAAAAAAAGAACTCAGTAATAAGCCGACCCAACTTGATCAAGAGACTGGTGGCACAATTCCAGTAAATAGGTATAATGGAAATCATAGGAAAAAAACTAAATACCAAAGAATTCATTGAGATTCAACGTCGAGTCGTCGACTCAATTTGTATTGACTTGTTTGACTTCTATTGGATGTTCATAAAAAGATCAGAGAGCATAAGTTTCATTGGCAACTATAAGGTCCTGAGTTCAGAGTAAATCCACACACCAGTTTCGTGAAATGGAAATCCCATACATATAGGGCCCATGCGTCCCCATGTTACAGTGATCCAATGAGTGAAATGATGGAGTTAGGAATAAATGCAAGAAGCCTAAGAAATATCTAGCACTAGAAGATCAAAAAACCCATTTCTACAATTCTTTCTTTTTTTTCCGGACTTTTGCTCCATCTATTTCTTAACTCTTTTTTCACCACATACTTAAGTGTAAGAATCTTCGAAGAAGACTTCTAAGGGGTCCCCGTTCAGTCTGGAATAAGGATGGCCAACTAGCAATGGGTCAAGTTGGATAGGATTCATGTCAGATTTGACCTCTGAAGGTAGCAGGTATGGACCCCACCTGAACCCGATTCATTTGTAAATCAAGTTGGACTTGTCAAACATGACCCTGAAATCCAAAATCCCAGGTTAGATCTAGGTTGGGATTCAACGTACAAAAATCCAGGTTGGGTTGAACTCATCTCCGGTTAACAGGATGAATAGCATGTGCGAATTCAACTAGAAACCAACATGTTCATCAATTAGGGTGGAAATGTCAGTCTAACCACAAACTCCATAGATAGCTTCTCATTATACTCACAGAAACACTCGGATCAAGCTTAGCACCACCTATCAAGGTTCCGTTCTGAAAATTGAAGGGATAGACATCCTTCCCAAATTTGTGTTCACGATCACTCTTCCAAGCAATATTTTTTCTGTTGACCTTCAATTCAACTCTTTCACGAGAAAAGGTAAATGTATCATTAAACAAACTCCATGCAATCAACCCACATGGAACAATTGGGAGACCATCATTCGACTCTTCTGGTTTGCAGGAGCTTGTGTCATTGTACTTCAGACCATATAATAGCTGCCGATCACTTCTACATTTAACATACCTGAGAAAATTCAAAAATCCTTTTATCAGTGATTAAAACCCTCAGTTAAAATCTTTTGCAGATGCACAATAAGAGATTTCTCTTCAATAGAAATCAAGTTGGGGTGGGGGGAACAACTAGCTCCAGTTGTCTGTGAATTGTGAACAACTTTTGCTCAATCCAGCTAGCTGATACCACACAACCCACCATGTATAGGAACAGGCCTACTTATCATCACTCCACTTAGCATGCACAGATTTGATTTATAATGAAGTTGGTCAATACAATGAAAAGAAGAAGAGTTACTGTAGCATGTCTGCAGGAAACAAAGTGGATAGAAGATAAAGTCAAGGAGCTCAATGATCTACTACACACAATATAACAATGCTAGAAATGAAGTATGAGTTGTAGTAGATAAGGATTTAAAAGAAAAGACCATGGAGATATAGAGATCAGGTGATAGACTTATAGCAATTAAACTAGTGTTAGAGTAAGATAAAACTCACATCATCAGTCCTATGCATCCCAAGTACGATTAGATGACAGTATCGAAAGATAGGATTGGGAGGAGATGGATGGTTTAATACGAGAAATTCCAATTAGTGAAAAGATTTTTCTCAGTGGGGACCTGAATGGACGTGTAGAAAATGATAGTAGAAGGTGTGAGAGAGTGCATAAAGGACTAGGATTTGGAGAAAGAACTCAGGAGACACTATCTTTGGCAGGAGATGGATGCTTTAATACAAGAAATTCCAATTAGTGAAATAAAAAGTTCTCAAAGGGTACTTAAATGGACATATAGGAAAGGATGGTAGAGAGTATGCGAGAGTGCATGGAGGACTAGGATTTGGAGAAAAAAATAAGTAGGAAGACACGATCTTAAAATTTGTGTTGGCATTTGGCCTTGAAATAGTATATACCTACTTCAAAAAGAAAGAGGTGCGTTTAATTACCTATATAAGTGTAACTCATAAGAGCCAAAGACGTTTTTCTACTTAGAAAATATGACTGACTAGCTTGTAAGACTATAAGGTTGCTCTTGGAGAGAGTTTGACCACACAACATGGGATAGTAGTTTTAAATGTTTGCATCAAAAGTAGAAAGAGAGGGATAGTAAAATAAAGGTGCAAGGTGCCCTCAAACAAGGTAAAGCAAAGAAATATGCAAGGAAATGTAACTCACGTGAGAATTGAAGCTCAATAGATACCATAAAGAGATTTCTTTTGATATCTTGGCTCTATAATTAGTTAAGGATGGGGATATAAAAGGAGGATGTCAAACATAAGATAAGAGTTGGATCGTTGAACTGGAGACTTGCTTTTGAAGTGCTCTATGATAGGTGCATAACAACAAAGATTGAAGGAAAGATTTTACAAGATAGTGATTAGACCGGCTATGACCTATTGAGCAAAGTGTTGGCCAATTAGGAAACAACACAAAAAAAAAAAAAAAATGAGTGTAGTAGAGATGAGAATGTTAAGTTGAATAGAATAAACAATGATTGTATCGGAAGCATCTAAGGTAGCATCAATAGGTAAAAAGTTAAAAGACTCAGAAGAGATGGTATAGACATGTCCAACATAGCCAACAATGGCACTAGTTAGAAAAGTTTTTTATATGCAAGTTGATGACTCCTTAAGAAAAGGGGATAGGTCGAAGAGAACTGGATGGAAGTAGTAATGATAGATATGAGGAAGTGCAACCTATCCGAGGAGAAAATAGCATACATGAATGGCCAAGAAAAATAGGAATAAGATATAACACTACAAAAGAAAATTTTAGATAAATAAGAAAAAAGAAATCAAATAGCAGCTAACAATGCAAGTGTAGCCACAGAAAGCATTTTGTGGCATGAGATCAGCAATAACATTAGAAATAAGGAAAAAATTTATACCGCCGATGGTTCTGGTAGTAGTTGTCAAGCTGATAATAGACGTAAATTGGAGCTTTCATATGTTTCTGGACCTGCAAAGCAACAATCATTGCAGTTCAAATCAAGTGGGAAAGAGGAAAAAACAGCAACTAAAGGATAAAACATGACTTCTAATATCAAGATTCCTTTTACTCAAGAAATTGGCATGCTGATAGTCTCCAGCACTTGGTGTAACGCAAGATACACCCTCCATATGGAGGAAACAGGGTACCAGTTCAAAGCCATGTAGGCCGTACTTGTACAATTGTACTTGATGCAGGACAGGCCCATGACCCATGGGCATGGGTCGACCAAGTCTATTGGGTCCAGCCCATCTAGTTTATGTTTATTTTATTGTATTTAGAGTTGTTTTTATAGTTTGTGTTTTGATTTTAGATGTTTTATTCCTGGCCATCAATGTATTTGGATGGTCAAGATCTATTTAAAGCGTTGTAAAGCTTCTTGGCTTTATTAGGCTATGATTAATGAAAAAAAGAAATTTGAGTGCACGTAATTTTTTCTTTTCATTTATCATAATCTAATGAATTCAAGAGGCGAATGCAATGGCTCTAAAATACCAAGTGATGCAGAACGGCGTACGATGTGGGGCGGGGACGGGTAGGGGAAGATGGAGGGATAAGGCCATAAGGGGCATCACACGCAGTCTCAGGCTTTGTGCCCATGGCTTCGCACTATTCCTTTCACAGGAGATATTGCAAAGAGCAATTGCACTCAGTTTCTTCTTTTCATCAATCATTGTCTAATGAAGCTAAGAGGCTTTACAATGCTTTAAATAGAAAAAGAAATGACCCTAGAACTAATCTTGACCATCCAAACACATTGATGCCCAAGATTAAAGCATCTCGACTTAAAAGACATAAACCATAAAAAAACAAATCTAAATAAAATAAATAAACATAAAATGGACAGGCTGGGCCCAATAGACTCGGTCAACCAATTAGTCATGGGCCTGTCCTACATCAGTACTTATGAGCAATCGCTTGACTGTTGGTTTATAATTGAGCTAAAAATGGAGAATATCATTCATGAATGCATGCGTACACAAGTGTAAGTGTGTGTGTGCGTGCAAGCATGTGTGTATGAGAGTTGGGGGGGGCGGGCGGGTTTGGGGTGGCAGCGTGCAGGATTTGGGCTTTGGGCTCATACTTCGGGCCTCATGGGTATTGATTTTACACAGATTGTATATTAGTTGTAATTGATTTAATTACCCTAATTAGGGAATCAAGATCTGTAAACTCTCCATTATTGTACAGTGATCAAGTATATAGAAGGGTCCCCCAAAGGAGAAAGCCACGAAAATTCACTCCCAATTTCTCTTTGTTTCAATTACAACTGATATGGTATCAAAGCACAGGCTCAAGAGAATCCTTGGCTAGAGTAATGATCAAGAGAAAGCACTTCCCCTTTCTCTTCTTCTTATCAGTTCTTTTTAGCCTAAGTTATCTTACATAGTTAAGAATCCTTGAGGAGTTCTCGATTTTGTCGCAACCTTGTCCAATAACTTCTTCGGCTGCATCTTCAGCTCCAGAAATCCTTCAGTCTCCTCTTCGTCTTGGTAGTCACCGGCATCTGGGTATTCATGGAAGGATCTCGACATCTCGGCATCACTTCGGCTTCTCAAAAGGGATCTCAACTTTGTCTCTGCAGTCTTGTTTTGGCCTCTTCGTTGTTATTTCATGTGGCCTACACAGACTTTGTTTCTTGGGATTTGCCTTCTATTGACGTCCTCTTCTTTGCCAATCATCTTCGTCATCTTCACTGGCGTCTTCAACAGTTCTGCCCTAATCAGAGATCTTCACAACTCTAGTCTTCTTAACAAGGCAAAGGTGCCGACTGTGCTCAGAGTACTTCTCTGCAGATATTCTGCATCAAGTTCAAGCTTCATCTCTACTTTGTATAGTCAACACAGTAGTCGGCATCTTGTTTTGGTCTCATACAGTCAATGGACTATTTGCATAGGATCCTTTCATCTGGACATACAATAGGACGCACCTGGAATCACGATCAGATTCTGCATCTGCTATAAGCATTGTCATCTTTCTCTGCTATCTCTAATCTTTTCTGGATTTTTTGGAGCTATCAGAGGTAAGTTCTTTCCTAATTTCTGGTGCAACTTCTCGGAACAGTAGAGTTATTCAGTTGATCTAAAATCTGGGATTTTGTTTGATCATTACTTGTTGGAAAATGGCTGAGAAATCTGAAATTCTGTTGGGCTAAATTAAATGGAAAGAAATATTTTTCTTGGGAATCTCAGTGTTGAATGTTTGTTCGTGGAAAAAATCTACGGGGACACATTGGTGGAACTGTTGAGAAGCCAACTAACAGAGATAAATTGGCTCAATGGGAAACCGATGATGCTAAAATCATTAGCTGAATACTTAACTCAGTAGATCCACATTATGTGCTGAATTTGAGAACCTATAAGACCGCTAAAGGAATGTGGGATTACCTAAAAAGGGTATATAACCAAGAAAACTCAGCCAGGAGGTTTTAATTGGATGTGAGATTTCTGATTGGTGGGGACTGGAACATCATTAGATTCCCAAGTGAAAAACTGAGAGGTAATAAACTTACAAGAGAAATGAGGCACTTCTCTGATTGGATTAACTCTCACTATTTGGTGGACTTGCAAATGGGTGGAGCTTCGTTTACTTAGTCTAACCTTCAGAGCAATCTTGCTATGTCCAAGCTGGATAGGTTCTTGGTCTCATCAGATTGGCTGGAAACCTACTCAGAGGTTACCCAGATTGCTTTGCCTAAGCCGGTTTCTGATCATTGCCCGATTCTACTAGACTCGGAGTGTGAAAGATGGGGACCTTCTCCCTTCCGCTTCGAACTTATGTGGTTAGCGGAAGAGGAATTCACTAAGCTGGTTCAAAAGTGGTGGGAGGAGATAAGGGTGGAGGGATGAGTGGGCCACAGGCTAGCCACAAAATTGAAGTTACTGAAAATCAAAATGAAGGAGTGGGAAAAGGAGCACTTTGGGGATGTGAAGCAGCAAAAGTCTAAAATTCTAGCAGAAATCCAATCTTTAGATGGAAAGGAGGAGAGTGATCAGCTATCCCGGGAAGAAGAAAAGAAGAGGTTGGATTCAAAAGAAGAGTTACAAAGAAATCTGAGGAAGGAGGAGATAAGATGGAAACAAAGATCGAGATGCAACTAGCTAAAAGAACGGGATGAAAATACAAAGTTTTTTCATGGAATGGCATCCTCAAGAAGAAGGGCTAATAGGATAATAAGCATAATGGATGGGAGAAAAAGGTCGGAGAAAAAAGAGGAGGCAATATCTCACATAATAGACTATTTCCAGTCACTCTACATTGATGAGGGTTAGGAAAGACCTAATATGGGAAATTTAGTCTTCGAAGTTATTGATGAAGAAGAGGCGAATTGGCTAGAGAGGAACTTTGAATAGGAGGAAGTTTGTCACGCGGTCTTCGATCTTACAGGAGATAAGGCTCCAGGCTCAGATGGGTTTCCGATAGCCTTCTTTCAACGCTTCTGGAAGATGGTGAAAAAGGATGTTAAGGATTTTGTGGAGGAATTCTCCCGAAGGGGTAAGTTGTCCAAAGGATTGGGAACTCCTTTCATCACGTTAGTCCCGAAGAAGACAGGAGACCTTGGCATCAAGGACTACAGACCCATTAGTCTTCTAGGAAGCCTCTATAAAATCCTCACCAAAGTTATAGCAGGGAGAATTCAAAAGGTTCTACCAAAGATTATTTCCAGTGAGCAAGATGGGCTTTTGTAAAAGGAAGGCAAATCTTAGATGACATCCTGGTGGCCAATGAATGTGTGCATTCAAGACATAAGGAGAGGATTCCGAGGATCATCTACAAGCTACACCTGGAGAAAGCATATGATAGGGTTGACTGGAAATTCCTTCAATACATGTTAGGAAAAATGGGGTTTGGGGAAAAATGGAGGTGGACTCATGAGTGTGTCTCGTCCGCTTGGTTCTCTATTTTGGTGAATGGGTCTCTAAAGGGCTACTTCCAGGCTGGAAGGGGGCTAAGACAAGGGGACCCCTTCTCCACTTTTCTCTTCCTAATTGTAGCAAAAGCGCTGGGAAGAATGATAAAAAATGGCAGTGAATGCAGGAATGTTCGAAGGCTTCAGAGTGGCTTCAGATTCCACAGTTATCATCCACTCGCAAGATGCTGATGATACTCATATTCTGTGGAGCAGAAGAAGTTCAGGTTAGAAACGTTAAAGCCACTATCATCTACTTTGAAGCAGTGTTAGAGCTAAAAGTCAACTTCTTCAAGAGTGAGGTGATTGGTCTACGAACAGAGAAGCTCATGCTCCTTAAATGTTCAGAAATTTAGGGTGTCAAGATTGAGGATCTTCCAGTTTCGTACTTAGGCATACCGCTGTGCTCGGGGCGAGTTACTAAATCTCTTTTGAACCCAGTTGTGGAAAGCGTAGAAACGAAGTTGTCTACATGGAAAGAAAATTACCTATCTATAGGAGGAAGGGGAACCCAAATCAAATTTGTTCTTTCCAACTTGCCAGTCTATTACTTCTCCATCTTTAGATGCCCGACCTCAATTATAAAGAGGCTCGAAAGGCTGCAGAGAGAGTTCTTATGGCATGGTGCAAGCTCTTAAAAGAAGGTCCACCCGGTAGATTGGGACTCCATATGTAAGCTGAAGGAAAAAGGCAGCCTAGGAATCAAACCCCTAATGAAGATGAATCAAGCCCTTCTGGGCAAATGGTTGTGGATGATTGGAGATGGTTCGCAAGGCCTTTGGAGACAGGTGCTGGAAAGGAAATACAACCTATCAAGGCATGGGTGGGATGTTCAGGATCCCCCTTGGAATTCATCTGCTATATGGAAAGGAATCCTCTCGGTAAAGAGACTTTTCATGGATAACATCAGGTACCCAATTGGATCGAGGGAGAGGACTCTTTTTTGAAAAGATAGGTGGGTAGGTGAGAGGGCGTTGTGTGCTCAATTTCCAGACATGTTTAAGTGTGCGCAAGACAAGGAAGTAATGGTCAGCTCTTATATGAGCACTATTGGAGGCCAAATGGTTTGGTGTCCCACTTTTAGAAGGAACCTAAAGGACAGCGAAGAATCCCAATTCATTGCTCTCCTTAACTCCCTGAACATTTGAACCATTCAAAACAACAGAGCAGATGCTAGGGTGTGGATTGCCTCTAAGAATGGATCATTTTCATTGTCCTCTTTCTTTAAGACAATCCTAAACAATCCCAGGGGAAGGAGCAGGGTGTATAGTATTTGGAAGATGAAAACTCCACCTAAGGTGCTTGCATTCGGGTGGTTTGCTCTTAGGAAAAGGATCCCTACTATGGACCTTTTAAGGAGGAGAGGGATGACAATAGTGAATGGTTGCCCTATGTGCTTGAGGGACGAAGAATCCATGGACCATCTCTTGTTAAATTGTAAATCAGTTCAGACTATCTGGATGGCTATAATAGGAGGGTTTGGTTGCAGCTGAGTCCTTCCTCACTCACTCTTCGAGCTTTTCCAAGCTTGGAAGGTTCCAATCAGGGACCCTAGAGGCAAAGTGATGTGGCGGTTGTCATTTTTAGCAGTGATCTGGATGATTTGGAAGGAAAGAATCTCAAGATGTTTTGAAGGAATTACATCTAATGAGAGTAGACCGGTAAAAAAATCAAAGTTTTTAGTAGCTTTTGGGGTGTCTATTCTCCCTTCTTTTAGGGGATACTCTTTAGATCAAATTGTGTATCATTGGAAACAGGTGGCCTTCTCTTTGGCAGGGCCTTAGTTGGCTGCTTTTAGGTTTTTTTGCTTTTCCTATTTAGTTTTCTTTTGCTTTCAGTACTTTTCTCCTATATTGTTTGCTTTATTTAATGAAAGTAACCATTCAAAAAACAAAAAGATTTATGAATATCCTCAAGGAAATAGGAGCATTGAAGAATATTATGCTGGATTCATTAATTTCTAATTCAAAAACACTAAATTGGTTTATGATACTATTTCTAAAGCCGAGATTCCTGCTTTACAAAAATTTATTACAGTCAGAGGGATCAGTTCTTAATGAAGTTGCGACAAGAATTTGAACCTGTTAGATCCAATCTTATGAATACTCTTTAGATGTGTGTCACAATGAGTGAGAAGAATAATGACTTGCCACTCAAACAATCATTGATCAAAAAGCAACCCAGAAATCATTGATGTTGCTTATCCACCTCAGGCCAAATTTCTCAATCGTGATCTCACCAAGACACAATGGTACAGCTGCAAGGAGTACAACCACATTGCCACTCAATGCAAAAAAAAAAATGGTGTGCAACTATTGTAGGAAGCCAGGACATATCATTTCTGAATGTCAAAGGAGACCTCAAAATCGCAATACTGCCGCTTATCATGCAACTACAAGTGATACAAGTTCCTCATCTGCCTCTACCACGGTCATGCATACACAATCTCCGCCTACCCACACTCAGCCTACACCGCCTACTCCTGCTCAGCCCAATATCACCCTGGAAATGATTCAAAAATGATACATTCAGCTTTCTCTGGTCTTGGACTCTTAGGTAACAAATCCAAATCCTTTGTTTGGTATGTTGATTTTGGAGCTTTGATGCAGGACAAGATGAAATCTAGCATAATATGGAATGATAGGATCAATCTGAAAATTAATAATTAATAATGAATTATAAATCACGCCTTCCACACTATCTAGCATTGAAAATTGAGTACTTTGAAATGACTCGAGGCAAGCCAATGTCACAAGTCTTGCAATAAATGCCCCTCTAATAGTGAGAGGGAAGGAACCTAATGGAAGTTAGAACTTCCACTTGCTTAGGGAATAGCCAATTCATGTGGTCTTACTTATTCCCGTTTGCGAGGATTTGAACAAAAGTCGGGCTCAACTCGTTTTCAATTGTTTCAATGTGTAATTTGGGCTTAAAGCTTGGTTTGAAAATTTTAAGGCCGCCCTTCAAATTGCCAACTTCGTTCAAAGAAAATTTGATCCATCTTGGTTTCTTCAACATGCTCTCAAGGTATTACCATATTGCTCGTATATGTGGATGACAAACATTATTATCACTGGAATTGATCCTGATAACATCTTACGGATGCAACAGAATCTTCATGCATCATTTCAAATGAAGGATCTAGGTCAACTAACCTATTTTTTGGGGTTAGAGATTGCACAAATTCAGCAGAGGTCTCTCTCTCAATCGGCACTAATTTACAAAAGGTCTGATTACTCAGGCTTGCTTAGAAAAAACAACCCCAGTAGACGCTCCATTAGAAGTAAATGTCAAATACAAGAAAGATGATGGGACTCCACTCTCTAATCCCCCAGTCTATCAGAAATTAGTTGGAAGTCTTGTCTACTTAAAAATAACTAGACTTGACATATTTCATGCAGTAAACATTGTGAGTCAGTTGTAAACATTGTGAGTCAATTCATGACTCAACCCACCAATCTTCATTTGGCTGCTATTAAGAGAATTATATGATATCTCCTAGGAACATGTAAGAGTGGCACCATCTTTCCACCAAAACCCGATTTGGCTCTATCCGCCTATTGTGATGCTGATTGGATAGGTTGTTCGGACACTCGTCGTTTTACTACTGTGTGCTGTGTATATCCAGGCAAGGCTTTGATCTCTTGGAAATGCAAAAAACAAGAGAGTCTCTAAATCTTCCACATCAGTTGAATACAGATCAATGTCATCCACCTGTTCTGAAGTTATCCAGTTACAAGGTCTCCTGAATAAGCTTGGATTTCCTCAACAGTCCTCCACACCACTTTATGCAGCTAATACAAATGCTATTCAGATTGCAGAAAATCCTATTTCCCATGAACGGACAAAGCATATTGAAGTTGATTGTCATTATATTTAGGAAGCCTTTGAGGACAAAACCATCACGTTGCCTCATGTTACTACTAATCTTCAAATTGCTAACATATTCACGAAAGCTTTGCCTCGGGTTAAACACAACTTCTTTGTTGACAAATTGATGCCGGTTAACTCACCACCATCTATTTGAGGTGGGGTGGCCCATTATTGTACATTGATCAAGCATAAAGAGAGGGGCACTCCAAAGGAGAAGACCATGAAAATTCACTTCCAATTTCTCTTTGTTTTGATTACAATTGATAGGTGGGTTGGTGGGGGTGGTTTTTTTTTTTTTTTTTTTTTTGGGCGTGGTGTGTGTGTGGATTCTACAAGTAATCCAAAGAGAAGCATATGGATTTTGCCAATGATAGGACAAACAATCAGTTTTCAAATGGTAATAACTCTTCATCCTTCAAAAACGTTCAATGAAGCTAAAAGAAACACATCACTCTTCCAATGCATGGTTCTCATACCCAGGCTCATAAAAGGAACATGCAACAAGCCATAATGTTTTCATATATTGAAAGATGCAGCGATGACGTGTTTGAATCGTCATCCGAAAATATATTAAATAATAAGGATTCAAATATATAAGAAAAAGAAGCTTCTAAGAACTGCAGGTTGGGGAGGGTCACCATTCTAATTTAGATAGTCTTCCAACGGATTGACTTCCCTTTTTTCAATTAATACTTAACGGGTATCTCACAATTATTCTCTTGTAATTATTCACAACTTTCGTTTAGTTAGATGCCATTGTTCTTTCTAAAAAGTAAACAATGCTAATAGAATCCACATCCTCATAGAAGAAATATATATATATATATATATGCGTGGGAAGGATGGAATCACCTTTAAGATTCGAGTACAGTTCTTAGAAGTTGAGTTGTCTTTGATGTAAGCCACTTTATTGCTTCTGAATGGCTCGGGCACACATTCAGCATCATATCGTTCCACAATTTCCACTACCTACAAAACATATTGAAGGAATAACATCCTCACTCACAGTATCTTAGGAAGTGGACATATCATTGTATGCTGGTGCTAGAAGAAAAGGAAGATCTACTTGTCATGAAGGGTAAAGTAACAAAATAACTGAGTAAAATAATTACATTTTGTGAAGCATGAAGAGAAACAAAGCCAACAGGAATAAAAATGACACCTGTCAACAAAAATGTAGTGATCACCTGTATAAAAAAACAAAAACAAAAACAAAAACATAAAAAAAATATCACTAACTGAAGCATGAAGTAGACAAGGAATAGACTCATCAATGATCAAACTCATTAGCTTACCCATCCTGGTGTCAAAACAGGTTTACAAGATGGGAGATTCTGCTGGGTAAACAAATAAAATGCTGCAAAACCACCATAAAATAACTGATTATATACATTATGAGAGAAGTTCCAGTAGTATGTGTTCTCTGATAGCAAGAACGCAACATAGCATTAAACTTGTTGACAAAGTTGCATCCATGTCAGTTGTCACTGCAAATATAACCAAATGCCCTTTTCTCACCTAAATAACCTATATTTGTTTCATGAATAAAGGACAATTAAAAATTGCACACTAAGATTTTCTTTTTTTAATGATAATGAGAACTTTCATTAAAAGCTAAACTGCACTCTAAGAATTCACTGAGGCTGCCAGGAAAAAACAGTACAGTGGCGGAAGCCCATCATCATATATGCTGAACTTTAATGTATGCAGGGACACTATGCTTGCCGGGTTTATGGTGTAGTTTTTGTGTTTCAGTTGCTCTGTTTTGCTTGTTTTTCCAGTCAATGTTTTAAAACATTGAGGCGTCTAGCAAGACATTCTAATATCCCAGAGATTGGGGAGTAAGCCTCAATGCGTGGAGCAAAAGCCTCAAAAGCACGCCTATTTTAACAAAATAATTAATTACACTGAAAAGGAATACATTAAAAAAAAAGGGGTTTTTACCAAACACATCCTCGAATATCCCTATACCTCCAAAAGCATCCTTAAATACATGTAATGCCCAAAAGCATCTTATACATCATACTTAGTTTTTTTCTAGACCAAATTGTCCTTCACTTTTCTAGACCAAATTGTCCTTCACTTTATCTCTTGCGAGTTTGAGACATGACACCCACAAGCTCAAGATATGACTCGCGAGTTCGAGGCATAATAGTCACAAGCTCAAGATTTTGTGTCTATATATGTATCCAACATCATTTGCGATGTCGAGAAACAACTTGCAATGTCGAGAAAAGACTTAACGGTTCAATAATTAAAGTTAACAAAAATATGATACATGGAGATGCATTTAGATTGACTAACAATTCTAAATTTGAAGGAATGATTTATGTAGATCTATGAGTTCAGCCATTCTATTATGAGTTTCTTCGATAATGAATGCAGTCACCGCGAGCATGCTCTTACTACAATTTGTAGAGGTTTTGCTAAAATAAAAAATCTAACTTTCTCATTTAAAAAAAAATTACAAAAATTTGTGCTCCTCTCCATTCTCTATTCGGAACCCTACTCTTACTACGGTCATGGAGAGGATTTCCTTCAAAGTTGAGGATGTTTTTCCTTGACGTTTATTGCTTTAGAATGTGGGTTTAAAATAAATGTTAAACAAAAAATAGAACTACTAATGGGTTTATTTTAAACTACGTTGCAAGTTGTTTCTCGACGTCGCTACTTAATCATGTTAATACTTCTCAACATCGTAAGTTGTTTCTCAACATGCGAATAATGTTGGACACATATATAGACACAAAATCCTAAGGTTATTAATGTTATGTCTCGAACTCGCGAGTCATATCTCAAGCTCGCGAGAGATAAAGTGAAGGGCAATTTGGTCTAACAAAAAACAAAGTATGTTGTGTAAGATGCTTTTGGGCATTATATGTATTTGAGGATGCTTTTGGAGGAATAGGGATATTTGAGGATGCTTTTGGTAAAAACCCCTTAAAAAAATATAAATCAGTCTTAAATTTAGAAAAGTATAGCTTTACCATAGCTTTCACCCTATATCTAACTCCAATGATGCATTTGTTTTATACTGCTCCAAGGTATTGAGATCTTTCACACTGGGGCTGATACAATGCACTACATCTAACTCCAACGATGCATGTTTGTTATATATTGCTCCTAGGTATCGAGATCGTTCACACTAGAGTTCATCCTATTCACTATACCTAGCTCCAAAGATGCATTTTGTCATACATTGCTCCTAGGAACTAGATCTTTCACATTAGGGC
The DNA here is from genome assembly GCA_028538565.1 of Umbellularia californica. NCBI lineage: Eukaryota > Viridiplantae > Streptophyta > Magnoliopsida > Laurales > Lauraceae > Umbellularia > Umbellularia californica. The sequence continues at coordinate 18,963,574 of JAPQWN010000012.1, read as the reverse complement.
AATAAGTTATTTTCAATTTTGACCGTTAGTGTTCTCCACTCTTAAATCTACTTAACCTTCACTCCATATTATACTCCCTTTTATTTGCTAATTCTCAACCCATTTGGCTCAAAAGTCTTTCTCCAAAATCATAGTTTATCCTTTACCTACTTCCTTTTCTAAAAAATTAACACCACATCACTGATGAAAAACATACACTATGGAACTACATCTTGGATCCCTGTTGTTATTGTTAAGTTACCAACAGCCAACGCAAGTAGATAGGGGCTCAAATTGAATTCTTGGTCCCAAGATTTCAGATGTCAATCCATGCACATTTCTGACCCCCATTACAGCTACTCCATACAAATCATCAGCGACTTTTGTAAGAACATTTGGGAAATCATTTTCCTTTGAAGTTTGCCGAATCAAATACCTTAGCACCCTTTAGTGCGACTTCTCCAAGTCAAAAAAAAAAAATTCCTCCTTTCTAAACTTTTCCATGAATTGTCTTAATCATTTGATGCATATTGAAAATAATATTAACCATAAATTGACAAAACCCTTATGAACCATATGTTGATGATTCATTGTTCAATTTCTAATGTATCCCATATCTCAAGTGGTTTCTAATCCCTATAAATAATGTCCCTCTAATTCTAAACAAGCCAGTGTAGGAATGAGATTGCTTCACTTTCCGATTTGGGGCAAACAAGTTGGAAAACCAATTAGTACCTTATCCCACCCCAACCCAAAACCAAAGCACAGAATAGATACCCATCCATCTCACCAACTTGCTCAAAACCTATTGCACTTTAGAGTGCAAGTAATTACAAAATCAATGTATGTGGTGCTACAAATATATGAACAGAAGAAGAAGAAATCACCTTTTTGCCGCCTTGAATGGATCGGAACGGATCGACTTCCACCAGCAGCTGCGGACGTGCTACCACCGACCAAATCCATCTATTTGAAACCCTAAATTCCTACTGTAAATCCACGAGAAAGGGAACCCTAGTTTCTTAGGGAAAAAACACAATTTGATGTTCTATCAATTCAGATCCAGTCAGAAAATGTCAACTCGAGATCGTAATATCTTATTGTCTTTCGTCCATCCAACCATCTCTCTGTAATGCTTAGAATTCTTATGGAGATACAGTATCGAATGTGCCTTCAATGGACGTTATGGTAGGTATTTCCCACCGTTAGATTGGTAACATCGGTATATATACATATGAAAAGCCAAAGAAATAACCAAAATGTAATACAATTTATTTATTTTCAGGGTTTGAAAGGTGGGGCCCACTTGAGGACGTGGAAGCTTGTTGAGGTTGCAAATGTTGGTGGCATCGGACAAATCCCTATAAGAAGCCGGGTAAATCTCCTGCGGCCCCAGTATAGTAATAATGTAGTTTCGAACACTCAACCTTCCGTATACGTTCCTTAACCGCTGGACTACAGACTTCAATAGATCATTGGTCACCATCACGAGCATGACTTTAAATTTTAGGGAGGTCTTGTCTTTGGGACAACTGAATCAGGACCTGCTCTTTTGTAGAGCGCCTATACCGCCTATTATGGCTATAAAATCATTCTACTTTGAAGTTCCAAAAATTAATGGTTGGGACAATAAGATTGAAAAAGGCACATCTATATCCAAGTAGGACCCACAAAGGGCTTAGGTTAAATAATCACAGCCAAAAGCTTATTCTACCTGTGGTGGTTCTACTTAGTTTCTACTTCGAAATCACTTTTACTTATCTAAAGTGCTTTCACTTTGTATTTGGTTTTGTATTTGTTGTTAATACAAAATGATTCTTAGAGCATTTTGCTATCTTTTTTTTTTTAACTTAATTTAAAATTTAATTCTTGTTCTATTAACATTTTTGTGATGATCAACTAATAAAAGAAAAGAAAGTTCAAAATAGTCCAATGTTATCTCCTTCCACCGAGTTTGAGATGGTGCAGGATCTTCAATCCCTAGCATTCACACAGTAGAAGCTCCCTTGTTTAAAAGAAAAGGACGAAAGAAGCATCCCCTAGTTTTGTAATGCAAATAATGCCGAAACAAAAAGTCTACTTGTCCCGGGACTGGCCCAACTCCACATGGGAGGGGTATTTTGGTCATTTGCAAATGACCAAAATACCCCTCCCATGTGAAGTCGGGACTGCAAATGACCAAAATACGCCTCCCATGTGGAGTCGGGCCAGTCCCGGGACAAGACTCCCGGGACAAGTAGCATGGCTCATGCCGAAAATGGTTTTAAACTGTATGATGAGAACGAAAACGCCCTGCTCAAAAACAAATCAAAAGTTGCTTGTTCACACAGCTAACTCCTACTGTGTCATTTTCACGGCACCATGCAGAACAGATATCTGAATTCCCATAAATTCAAGGATGCGCATTCCAATCATAAAGTGGCAAAATTCAAGAAACAAAGGTGAAGAACCATTAATGGACTTCAAGTAATCTCCTGCCGTAGAAACGAATACTCAGCCATCACCCTAATTAAACAAATCTTACAAGAGTCAAAAATCCTAGCTAGATCTTCACCTTTCACACTCCACTCCTCTCTAATATTGCTGGAACACATTTTTCTATGAATCCCTGGAAATTCAGATCCTTTTAAAACAAACATGCTCAAACTCCAAGGCAGGTTTACTAATGATTTGGATATACTGCATTTCCAGCACGATTTATGTTTCAAGACCCCATTTCCTGCTTCAGTGCTTTCATTGCTTCCTCATTCCTTTTCTAGAGACCCTTTTTTTCTTCTATCAGACTTGCACAACTGAAATACAATCTAAAGAAACAGCGAACTTCCAAAAACTGTTGAGAAGTCAGTGTCTTCAATCTGATAGCTAAAATTATCACAGAATTGATTACTGTTATGTGGCTAAATCCAGAGCCACCAAAGTCTTCGGTTTGTGTTGGCAACGGACCCAGCAGCACAGGTCACTAAATGGGAACTGCTCAAAGCGACCCTTGCTACTACCTCAAGAGACTTGGAACAAATAAAGCCTTAGGCCCCACACCTCTTCAATACTACTGTGGTAAAGGCTCCCTCCCGTTACTATGAAATCCAAGGAATTCAGTCGCGAAAGGCAAACAAGCCCTTGCACACCACCAAGTTTTAAACACAAACAACTGTATTAATAGGTTGTCTTTGTATCTCTCATTACTTCTAAACAAGTCTAATCAAGCATAACATGAAAGAAAACGAAATTCTACTGGATTCGTAGCTCAAGACAAGTCACACTAGCTACATAAAATAGAAATTATTAAAAAAAAAAAAAAAAAAAGAGGGAGACGGGACGTAGTTCTAGACAATTGCATTCGCTGCACTTGCTATACGAGGCCACAAATCTGCACACTCCTTCCCAATGGGGCCGGTGATTGCAGATCCTGCAAAAGTAAACATAAACCTCAATTAGTGTTACAAAAACCAATGGGGTGCCGGAAGCCTGAAACAGTCAGATCCTATCCATACTTACCATAACCAGGTCAAATCAAGCTGTTCGACAACAACAAACAGGTTTTCACCTGAGTGCATGGAATTTTTTTTTTTTTTTTTTTTTTTTTTTTTGGTGGAGGGGTGGGGGGGGTTTTATTTTGCATTTAGTGGGGTGGCGGATGTTGGTGGTGGCCTGGTGCATGGGAAAAGGACCTTAAGACACTTACCTTTCATTTCACCCTTTGGATTCACTATAACCCCAGCATTATCTGCATCCATAATTAGAAGTAAATTGGTTAAATGAATAATCAAAAACCTCATAAGCATTCATTAACGTTTTTGTCAACCTTAATTGCAATTTGGAAATGAACTAATAGGAAGGAAACTAACTAAATGAAAGAGTCCACCATTGTCAGTAAGAAAAATGTAACTAGGGCTTAGGTAAAGAAGCCTACTGGATTGGACAAAAATATCATTAATGATAACTCCATATAGTCGAGCCATTCGCAAGTAGGATACGGTTCTGCAGTATATTTGAGCATTATCTCTGCTGGAACTAGTAAGGATACCATTGGCAGTGCTTCCCAGATCTCTTTCAATTTCGAAAAGAAAAAAAAAAATCCCGAGGCAGATGGGGTAAGGAATCAGATGTGCATTATATTCTTCCTTCATACATCCATCATCATCTCCTGAGACAGCCTATTTCACATTATTTTTTCCAGTTAAGACAGGTTGTTTCTTGTGAAGTTGCATGGACCATCTCAGTTTTGAGATCCATCAATTTTTAAAGTACTTTATTACAATTCCCAGCCCACACACAAAACTGGCAGTTGTCAAGTGTTTCCCACGGTTAAAAGGCAAGGTGAGCCATCAACTTAGAAAGTTCAGGACAGAGAATTGCCACATGTCTGACAGTCAGAAGCTGGTTCTTTCAAAATCATTGAGGACTTGTTAGCATAACTCAGAAGAGGAAACAGAAGTCCAAGGGGGGAGGGTCAGATGCAGGTCTCCTCTCTCATGCAGAAAAACCGCACAAAAATAGGGATTTTCCACGGAGTTTTGTGCACCAAACAACAAATAAGAGAGCCACTCAGAAATAACACTTCTACTTCTACAGAAAACATCTTACACAAATGTGTCCCGAGGAAAGAATACTATGTCTGGGAGAGTCGGAACTACTTTTCTAAAGTTCTAGGCTTTAACGACTCCTTGAAAAGAGAAACAAAATGCACATTTTTTTAATGCATACTTGACCTTAGAGGCACTCATAGAAGATGTGACAATGGTTGCATGGGTGGTTTGGAAGGAAAAGAATTAACATCGAAAAGTTTGCATTGAAGAAACATCTTTCTACCATCTCTGTTTCCCTCTCAGAGCGGGGGAGAGAAAAGACGGAGGCGTGCTGAGAGTTTTTGGAGGATGCAATGCTCTAACTGGGACAATGAAGGACGAGGCCAAAGGTACTCTCTCTAGCCTAAACCCTAGACCCTCAATGGCTGCAGCAGCAGCAGCAGCAAAGGAGAAGGTGGCCTCTCACAGCAGATGCATTCTAAAGGCAGTGCCCGTGTCACCCGCCATGCACAACATCCTTGGTGTTCCAGAGATTTCAGACACCAATGCTATCAAAAAGGTTTGGGGGTATATCAACCTCAACAACACAAGAAACAAGCAAATAACACAAAAATTCACCGAAATGACAATCTGAAAGTAAAGAAAAATTGCAAGGAAAAGTTGCAATAGTAGTCATCGTATCATAACAAAGAAGAGAAAATATAAACAATGCACAAAACTGAAAAGTTCTCATCAGCAGAACACAGAAAGGAGCAGTAACAGAAAATTCTACCTTCAAAATACATGTAAACACCATCCTTTCGCCTCCAAGGCTTCCTCTGGCGAACAATCACAGCAGGCATCACCTTCTTCCGAAGATCAGGCTTACCTTTCTTCACAGTTGCCATCACCATATCACCTACACAAGCTGAAGGCAGCCTGTTCAGCCTGCCCTTGATACCTTTCACTGAGATGATGTACAGATTCTTAGCCCCAGTGTTATCAGCACAATTAACAGTCGCTGCCACTGGAAGACCCAGCGACATCCGGAACTTGTTTCCAGCAGAACCACCCCGTCCTGTAGAGAATCATAATTTACAGATAAATGTATAAATCTATCAGTCCATCCATCTATCTATATATAAAAGCATATAAAAGACTAATCACAGATCATAAGACTTCATAAAAAGTCGGCAGCAGATACAGACCGAAAATTTCCTATATTTCCCAAGGGACATCTGTGAGAACCCAATCGTTCGGTGTCCCAAGCTGGGCTGCAATTCCGCCTTGACTCCCAACAAGGGGGGTGAGGAATGAGAGTCCCAGGTCGGAAAGGGATCATCATGACCCTGGGCTTTATAACAGCGACCCGGCCTTAACCCAGTATAACGGGTTTTAAAGAAGGCAGACAATATTATACTAGAACTGGGCTAGGTCATTACAACATCAATAAGAAAAATGGAAGTTATAAGCCAATTAAAAAGGTACCATCAGTGAAATCCAACATTTTCTCTGGAATATCCAACTATAGACAGTCAAAATCATCCCCTTCTTAACGATAAAATATACATATTATCATACAAACAATAATAAATGACATCAGAAATCAATATCTAGGCAATGGAAACAGGACAGAGTTGGTCAAGGTCACACCTACCCTTTAGTCACATTGGCTGAGGTAGGCCAGATCACAAAGTACCCAAGTTCAATTGTATTTTAATAGATTGGATGATAATCAGAATTAAGTGACGTACCAACCATCAGTGTAATAAATTCAAGCCAGGGCCCACAAAGCATACATGTAGCAACAGACAAAAGAAAAGGGGGGACAGTACTTAGTACGATCTCCTACAGCCTAGGTCAGTTACAGTCATAAAAATTAAAAACAAACAAAAAAAAAAAAAAACTCAAACTCAGTCAGTACTCAGTAGAACCGTTATCGTGCATAAAATTGCATGAGAAAACCTCATTGTATAAAATCAGAGTCTGATTGTGTCAACAAAATTACACCAAGAACAAAATATGTGTGAACATTACTTATGTAAGAATCATGAAAATGGATACCCAAGCATGCATGACTCATTCAATAGCCTTTGCACCAATGTATCAAATATCAAGAGCTTGGAAAATAGTTTCCAAACCATGCAGTAACTTGTCATGCACCAATGTAAAGGTGTTGTTACAATGCACCAACACCCAATATTTCAAATGTCAAAATCATTCAAGTGTACCACTGGGAATTGCCAAAAAAAAATCAACTCCACTCAGTGGTGAGCCCATGATTTTTGTTTGAGGGGGGTAGACGATGGTCAATTGAAAAGGTCAAACATTATTTTGCTGCACTTTCTTCACATTACCAATGGCACAGGAGAAAATATATTGCATTTAAATAGATATAAAATATTTAACTACATCAAATAACTAACATGCTCTCACCAAAAGTCATATCCCAACTCTAAAACAAAGTTGTTATAATTGCCCTACTTCATGTTTTGAAAGCGTTGCATGATTGTCTCATCGTCAATGCCACTAAATATGTCCTTCTCGATATATACAAGCAAACAATCATTCATCCACTCGGCCTCCATTCGACTATGTAGTCGATTCTTCACGATTTTCACAATAGAAGATGCCCTCTCAACAGTAGCAGTGGCAATTGGTAGGGTTAGCACCAATTTCAAAAGCAAATAAACAAAATCATATACAATGTCCTTTCTTGTTTCAACCATCTTCTGAGCAAGACCGCTAATTCCTTCCACTTCTGAAAACCTACTATTGGTGCGCATATCAATAATGTAAGTCTGCAACTGATTATCAAGCATCACCCGATCTGCGTCTGAAAAATCATCTGGATAAAATTGAGAAAGTCGGACCAATCTTTCCTTGTTGAAAGCAGAGAATGAATCACTTGGATCTAGGCATGCCACACAAAGAAGCAACTCAGTATTAACGTCATTGAAGAGGTGGTTGAGCTCTTGAAGTTGCATGTCGATAGCTGCGTAGAATATTTCGACGCGGAAATGATGTAGGTTTGTCACTTCAACTTCGCGTCGTGATCGCCTTCGATGAACAAACAAATCATCCATATTGGGAATGATAATTTCATATTTATCACAAAATGAATGAACTTCAGAGAGGAGAGAATCCCAGCCATTGTCTCTCATCATTTGTAGTCGTTGCTTCGATATTCTTACCAGCTTCATGGCATTGACAAGATCTTGATCTTTTCGTTGCAATGCATTGGATAATTCATTTGTGATCCCCAATATATCTTTCATCAAATGCATTTGAAATGCAAAATCAAAAGATTCCAATTGAAGCAATAAATTACAAGCAGAACCCCTGTGTTCACTTGTTTCATCGTTTGAAATAATTTCAAGCACATCAACCACTGAGGAGAATGTGACAATCAAGCTCACCAATGTACAATAATGCAAGCCCCAACCTGAATCACATGGCTCTTTGAGGCTGATCTCCTGATTCAAACCTTGTCCACTTTCAAATTCACTGGTATTGAATGCATCAACGACTTTAATAACTTGTATATTTTGGAGCATGTCGTGACGTTTGCAAGATGCTCCAACAACATTCAACACATTAGAAACCGAGTCAAAAAACATGGCGATTAGTGGGTGTTCTTTTGCAACAGCAATAAGAGTCAATTGAAGCTGATGTGCGAAGCAATGAATGTAGAATGCGGTAGAATTCTCATTCATAATGAGATTTTTGAGGTCATTAAGCTCACCCCGCATATTACTAGCCCCATTATAACCTTGCCCGCGCAAATTTGTTATGCTCAATCCATGCTTGAAAAATATCACTTCGATTGCCGCCTTAAGTGATTGAGCAGTAGCCTCTAAAACATGTTTTATGGCTAAAAAACGCTCAATCACACATCCACGCTTATCCACATAGCGTAAAACAATGGTCAAATGCTCTTGCATAGAGATATCACGAATTACATCCAAGAACAAAGTAAATGGTGCATCTCCAAGCTCATAAATAATAGCCCGAGTTGTTTCTAATGCAGCCGCACTCACCATGGCTTTTTGAATCTTAGGTGAGGTCAATTCCAAGTTTTCACAAGCATTTTGCAATACAACTCTTTTAATAGCTTCATTTTGATGGGCAATTACTTGCAATAACTCAAGAAAGTTACCCATGTTGTTCGAACACTCGTATTCATCGTGATCACAAAAAGGCAACCCTTGACGTAGAAGGAAGCGGCTGCAATCAAGCACTGCCTTCAAAAGGATTCGATATTCTCTTTGAGCTTGATCTGATTGCTTGACAATAATCATCCCAACATGCTGCTTCTGATTTAATAAATTTTGGCACTTTTGATATGCTTGATTGTGAGCACTGTTGGGCCCTCCCACATGATCTCCAATTCTTTCTTTCTTCTTCCAATTTTTATAACCTTTAGTTACAAAAGGGCTGTGACGTGCTTGCTCTCCGAAAAGGTAACAATATAGGCAAAATGCAGCATCTTTTTCTATACTATACTCCAACCAACTACCAAAATCCTTAAACCAAGCAGGATTAAACCGCCTTTTTTCTTGTCCACACTGCGTATAAGGAAATTTATGGTCATAAGGCTGACAAGGGCCCTTTTGTAGATAAGCCATTCGGATTTGGTCCTGATCTGTAGGATGATAACTTGAGATTGGACTTCGTAACCCAGGATCAGCAGGAAGATTTGCCAAGTCAATCTCTAAACGACTTTTCTTCAAGGTTAATGGCACTTGATAATTGCTATCATTCTCTAGAGTCAAAGCCAGTCGGTCAGCAGTTGATTCTCTTCTGTAATAATTCTCCATAACTGGTTCAAAGATAAAGTCAACTCCATCAAAATCAACACCAACTACCAATCATCATAGATTCATATTAAGAAACATAGAGACTAAGAAAAAAACCTAAAGGGGCAAAAAAAAATAATGTTGTTCACCACCTTCACACAGTTGAGTATAATCTACATCCGAGTGATACTTCAAAAACTATCCAAAATCAAAACCAAAGTCTCTACATGAATCGAGCATAAATATTGAATACTCAAGTACAACATAAAAATCCTTGGAGTTAGTTTTTTTTTTTTCTTTATTCTTTTGTCTTTTTAATCAAGGGCGGTTTGCTAATAGGCAGAAACTTTGCATAAGATATTAAATATTGCAAGTTTAAATAAAGACAGTAGTAACTAAATTCTTAGTACTTGAAAAGCTCTAGCTTGTTTCTTATTATTGAGCATTGGGAAACAAAAGCATCTATTACCACTCCACACCAAATCTCTTCCCTCATACACCATCCATTACCTCATCTTAAACCAACCACCCCCTTCTCACTTCTCCCCATCACACCCAAGCTTCTCCTCATACGTTTGGTTTAACATCACCCAATCAACACCAGAAATTAAACGAACAAACTTGGAAAATCACTCGTCTGATCATATAATTAAATTAAAAAGTGAATAAAATGAAAATTAACTTAGAGCTATCAAATATAACTCCAATCACATACCCACTTGCTCCACCTCAAACCCTTCTCAACTTTATCAAAAAAGTGAAGGAACAATGGTATAACTTTATTTCTAGCACACAGCATTTTTCAGACATGAACCAAAAAATGTTCTTGTAGCTTCAACTATCAAAAGCAGTTAAAAAAAATACAAATTTCAGTTTTCTGACTTCACCCCTCATATTTTCACCAATGAAGACAACGAAGAGAAGAAAAACCAGCTTCATATCTTCCCTCAAAACCAGCTATAGTCAATTCCCAACACCTTCCCTTTCATAACCGAAGAGGAAAACCCACTCAAATCTTTCCTCAAAAGCCAAGAATGAAAAGTAACACAATTTACACAGCCAATTCACTGCACTCAACCTCTTTCATATGCACCCCATGAACCTCTTTCATATGCACCCCATGATCCCCACTAGGGGTCTATTGGGGTTGAGTTTGAACCCACTGGTTATAACTTTATGAATCCATTTCTAGGACACCTATAGATGACCTATATTTAGTTGAAAATGGATTGAGATGTCCGGAAAATGTCTTCATTTTTTCGTTAAAAATATTAAGTATAAAACTACGTCCGAAAGAAATGTCACATCAAAAGATGACTTCAGCCATGTAGTAATAAAATCAATGTAAAATATTTTTACACATTTCATTTTAGAGTTTTACATGAAAATGAACATTTCTTTTACCAGTCTAAACCTCAAAGTCAGAACAATAACAGTAACATAAGAACTACAAAGCAACTCATTGCCCAGTTCAAACAAGGCACCAATCAACTCATCATTTACTCCAAAAATTTAAAAAAAAAAAATACAACAATCACCATCACCAACAAAGAACTAAAGTCAAACAAAATCTAAATAAAAAACTGTCACGCCCTAAAACCCGGACTGCTCACACAACCCAAATTTCAAGGCGCTAGCGGATCGACTTTCGTTCGCGCCTCTAAATTTGGGCGGCGAGCAATCTGGGTTTCAGGAGAAATCTCCATCAGAATACCAAATCTAATGAGAACTAAAAAAATTTGTAAGTGTGTAAATATCACAAGCTAAAGCTTAAAAAGCAGTAAAATCTGTGGAAAGTCGTCCTACAACAATAACACATCAAACAAACCAAGTGGATACCCAAAGATTCCCGTGAAAAAGAGAGATTTCGTCCAATTTCTCCATATCCAAACCTTACAATTGAACAATATGACAATGACATCCAAATGCGAGAAAATCGATGTCTAACGAAGAAAAAATCACCGAAGAGGAAATCCAAACCGTAAAAAGAATGCTCCACGACATGGTACAAATTAAAGACAGAAGATGTTGGTAGAAACCCAAAGATCAGATGCTATGATAAAACCCTAGTTCCGAAGGAAAGGGAAGGAACACAATGTTACCTCGCTTCGACATTTCTCCAGAGGCCGCGAACAGTGATTAGGGTTTTGGGTAGAATGCTGATTAGGGTTTTGGGTAGAATATATTTGACAGCCTCGGTAAAAGCTAGAAGTTCCGTGTTAGTCGAGTAGCTTTGGTTAAATGGTATCAATCGGGTGAAGCTCGGCCGAATATGGAGTTGGCTATTGTGGTAAAAATTAAAAATACTTTTGGTAACTCTACTAATTGAGTCGAGTGTAGAAAAGTTGATTTTGAAGAAAAAATAAAATATAAGTGGGTTATAATGTATTTTATTTTTAGTTGTTTGTTGTGGATTCTTTTTAACTTTTTGTATGGAAAAGTAGAGTATTTTTGTCTTTTAGTGAGTAATAGTAGTTGCTTTTTGACTTTTTTGGGAAAAGATTGAGGGAATTTTGGTAAAAGGTGCTTCTGATGGGATGTTTAAATTGACTTAACTTTACTTGACTTTATAAATAAAATTACCAAACGGGCCATATACTACAAAAATCCCCTTAAATAGGGTAACCGCAGCTGATGACACTAAACTTTTATAATGACGACCAAGGACCTCCAGCCCAAATCATCTATTTTTTTCCCGTTTTACGCTTTTTTTTTTGTTGATGTCACTAGTTCCTCATTTTGTCTTGAGTAATATTTGTTGATATCAACAAAACATTTGCCGACATCAACGTAAAATTGTGTTGACGTTAACAAAAATGCCCAGTGAACAGCATAAGTGACACTGTTAATTTGTTGACATCGATGGAAGATTTGTCGATATCAATATAAAATTGTGTGGACGTCAACAAAAATGCCCAGTGATCAGCATGAGTGATCCTGTGAATTTGTTGACGTCGACAGAAGATTCATAGATATCAACATAAAATTGTGTTGATGTCAACAAAAATGCCAAGTTAGCGTCAACAAAATTTAAGTTTTTCGTTGGTTAGGGTTTTGTTGGCGTCGAGTAATCTCTCTCTCTCACTCTAATTGAGAAAAAAGGGATAGGGCGTTAATCTCCTTCTTCTCCTTCCTTTCTTTCTTCTATTCTAATGTTGCTGTTGATTTGGGGGTGAATAACCTTTTATTTTTTAGGCCTTTTTCTCTTTATTTAGGATTATGTTGACATCAACTAACCAAGGGCAAGGGCAAAAACGGAATGAAATATTAGATTTTGGGCTGGAAGTCCTTAGCCGTCATTATAAAAATTTAGGAACCTCAGTTGTAATTACCCTATTTAATGGGATTTTTGAAGTAAATGTCCCAAAATTTAAAGAAAAAATATGTTTACTGCCCATTTCATGATTTTATTCAAATATGAAATCACGTATGACGTTTTTATAGACGCATAAATTTCCAAATCTATCTTTTATTTTGTAATAATGTCTCCAGTCTTTTTGCCGCATAGGATAAAAGGAAATATTAAGGGCGTCTTTATTTTCATTAATATATACTAGCTTGACCACCCGTGGTGCTGAAAGAACAAAAAGTAAACCTAAAAATAATGTTATTATTATTATTTAATTAATTAAGATTCGTCACAGTAGTTTTGATATGGGTGAAAATGTTCGATATATAATTAGTTCTATGAATCAATTGTAACTAGTTTTTTTTGGATCAACGTTCAAACATTAGTGGCTAGAAAGTAATAAAACAATATAATTTTTTTATGAGAAGTAAGAAATTAATATAAATCTTATGTGATATTAGAAGCTATTCATTACATATTAAGTAATTTGGGTTTACTTTTAGTTTTGATCAAGTATCTTAGACATGATCAATCTTTTTGATGGGTCAAATTTCAATGAGAGTAACATAATGGGAACTACTAGCAGAGCAAGCCCGGGCCAAAAAAAAACAAAAGAGGTTCAAGTTGGAGTTATATTTAGAATAAATGGAAAAAAAAATAAAATCTGAAATATTTATTGACCCATGAAAGAGAATGGAGCTTTTTATCGATAAAAAGCTTGAATGTATTTATTATAATTTTGAGAAATTGGCAGATCAGGGGTGTTCATGGGCCAGTCTGGGCCGGGCTAAGGCATATTCAGGACGGCCCGGCTTTAAAAACACTGGCCCAGGCCCAGCCCAAGCCCGCCATAAAAGTTAGGCTTGGACCGGGCTGAATCAGGCTTTTTATCCCTTTTATGGGTATTTGAGCACTAATTAAATTAAATTACATGCATTTCTTACATGGGCCGGGCTAAGGTATATTCAGGCCCCACACGGCCCGGCTTTAAAAACATTGGCCTGCCTCATCCCAAGCCCAACATGAGCCATAAAAGTTAGGCTTCGACAGGGCTGAATCGGGCTTTTTATCACTTTTATGGGTATTTGAGCACTAATTAAATTAAACTACATACATTTCTTACATGGGCCGGGCCATGGGCACTCTATCACTTAATCCAACCCCGGCCCATTTATTAATTGGCCCTAATTACATATCCAAACCCAGCCCAAGCAGGCTAGGCCCGGTTCGGGCTCAGGCTGGCTAGGTCCATGAGCACCCCTAGGCATAAGATGAGAAATTAGTAAATTCTCGCTGTTTTTCATCGGTTTTGGAACCCCAAAACTTCTTTTTATTATAAAGAAAGAGAAATCACCCAAGCTCCTCTCTCTCTCTCTCTGTTTCAGTTTTTTCTTTCCCTTTTTTTTTTTTTTTGGGAATCTCGTAATGTCAACAAATTCTGACTTTTGAGCATGTAAGCAGCTGGAAGGTGGAATGATGCAGTTAACATTAGGAGATTGCTTCAAGATAGGGGATTGAAGAATATTAAAAAGCATAAAATTGAATGATAAAGTTTGACAGAAGATTTTAAAAGATGTTAAAAATTATGTTAAGATTGAAAAAAGATTTATGGTAAACGATATGGATAAAAGCTTGGTGGTGAGGAGGCTATATCTATTTAAAAATGCTCTCTCCTGCGTGCATTTGGGATATGGAAAAAAATTACGTTAAAATATATTAGACCCACTGTAAGATTGATCATGCAAAATAAACCTAAAATTTGGCACAAGCCCTTATAATAAAGGAGCATTTATTTTGTGGCAGTTTAGATCCCACCGGTACTCATTTTTTTCATAAATTGAATAGCTAACAATATTCATATTATATTATTATGCTCTTTATATGGGATTAGCAATGCAATTAGATTCATAGATTTTTCATAGGTGGACCCCATGGACATTGTTATAAGTGCCATCACATAATATTTCAATTGTGAACCAGTAGATGACAAGGAAAACAGAAGTTCACTTAGTTTGTAGGAGATGGGAATTCATCAAACAAGGTCAGAATGTCTTCAAACCATTAAAATCTTGCATAAAAGAAACTCCATAAGCCAAAAGCATATTACAATGAAATACCTGGCTGTTTTATATCAAGCTAAATGTTGATAAAGTACATCTCTGTTGTAAAGTTTGTTTTAAGTTACCATATAATATTAAAGGAAAATCACCAAGGATATGCAATAAAAGGACATTATTGCATCTCTTCACCTTCTTTGGAAATTCAATTTCCCTATACAAAGAGCAAAAAGAGAAGCAAAGAGAAGAGGGAAGGCAGCAAGAACAATAGCCACAACAGCTAACTGATCATAGTGGTATCCAAAATAATCCTCTGCGAAGGAAGAAATTGCTTTGGCTTTGCCAAAAACTGTTATTTCCTCTGTTATGTCACCATATTGTGAAGTGAAGAGGCCCCTTAGGCTCCAGGATGTGGGGGACAACCAATAGAACCAGTGCCACCACTTCGGAAATTGCGGCAAAGGACACATCAGACTTGGGTAAATTTCAGAATTTAGGAATGCAAAGTTTCATATATTATGTGCACAACCAAGCATATTTGGTGAGCATTGTGTTGGTGCCTATATGCAGTATTGTTTTTTCCTGTTCAATTGTCCCGCTTCGGTTTACGCCTCCACATTATGACATGCCTTGGCATGAGGAGGGTTGGGATGATACAGGCAGTTTCACTATAAAAAAAACTTGCCTTGCCAAACTAAATCTAAGTGAGTCTGCATTAATTTAAAGTAGCACTCTGCCTGCCCCGCGCGCATTGACACGAAAGATTCCAATGAATTGATGATTTTCTCAAAACTAGGACAATATATCAGGTCCACATACAAGATATATCGGGTACACAAGTTGCTATTTGGTTTAGATGATTTTCTTATACCCTTTTACCATAGATAGCACTTGTTTTGATTGTCTCAATATTCTGATGTACCCCTACCCTAAGAAGTTGATTTTGAGCTGCTTGCATCCAATTACTGGGAGAAGTTAGAAGTTGGCTCACCGGTCCAGGTATCAGGAAGCCTGAGAAGAGATTCAACATGGTATAGTTTGAAGATGCTAATATAGAAGCCACCTGAACATTGGGGCTCAATGACATTATCAGCATTCCAAGGTAAGTGAAGTATAGCTGTGTGCAAAACAATGCATAGAAGTACCAAAAGATCTTAGAAGGTGACCAATAGTACCCAATGGAGGGATATGTGATAGTCACTAGGATAAGTGCTTGAAAGAATATGTAGGGAACCTCAATGACCACCTACAACAATATCCCAAAAAGTTTGAAATCAATGAAGATCTTAACTAAAACTGATAAAAAAAAAAATCATTACAGATTTTGTGGGACAACTTTTAAGGCCACATTAGATTTTGTTGGGTCTTCTTAGTTTTCCCACAGAAGAACCAAAATTGAGTTTAGGCGGTCCTACAAAATTTGAAAGAAATGAATTTTCAGCAGCTTCCTTCTTATTATCTGAAGGGTGCCTATTGCGTAATCAAATGTGTAGAAAGTTTTTTGGACCTGTGCAAATGAATAGGCCCATGAGGAGTACATCCCAGCAAACATTTCCCTGTATAGTACAGTGCGTTCAGTTGCGACAAATGGTAG
Source organism: Umbellularia californica (assembly GCA_028538565.1). Classification (NCBI taxonomy): domain Eukaryota; kingdom Viridiplantae; phylum Streptophyta; class Magnoliopsida; order Laurales; family Lauraceae; genus Umbellularia; species Umbellularia californica. Next base: position 18,947,291 of record JAPQWN010000012.1, on the reverse strand, counting down.
AACTAAGGAGCAGTTGTTTATCCCTATAAAAAACAGAGCGGAGAACATTGCTCCAAGGATGTTCAGCAAGTCTTGCTGGTTATGTCTACAAACATGAAAAACAAGAGGCTGTTAGTTTTTTAGATCGAGGCATGACAAGAAGTATGGTTACAGGTGAACAAAATTTCCATTTTGAGACCCAAAAATCATGAAGGCAAACCTTCAGATCAGAACTTCTCTTTACACAGATCAGAGTAACTTCACCGTTGGATTGGAGCAATCTTCTTCGCATGGTAATCTTACGTTTTATCTTGGAGGGAAATTCTCAACTTCAATCCAACAGTGAATGTAGCTACTGATATTTATCTCAATTACAAATTCACAGGAGCTAGTTTTTATCTAATGGTCTCCTATCATGGCAATGAATGATCCCTCCAATTAAGAAATTTTTTCCTCTTTTCCGTGTCTTGTATTAACATACAGTTCTGCCACCTGTAAATAATTGTTTCTCTTATAGCAAACCTATCAGTTGCATGAACTGAAAACAAAACAAAGTCTAAGGCTAAGTTCAAAATTCAGATTGTAAGGATGCAGGAAACCAAATAAGTAAAACCATCATTTTCTTTTTAGTTGGCATATATTGATTAATTTGTTTTAAATTCAGACTTTGTGCTAGCATTCAGTAAGGAATGTACACTCTCGTGTCTTGATTGGAAGATATGACATACTATTTCCAAGAATGAGTTGAAGTAATAACTGAACTTGAAATTAATGACTTACATTTTCTTTCCATGTTGCCGAAACAGTGCTCCAAACATAGTAGAAGTGCCAATCAAAAACATTAATTGTACCAAGTTGTATGCAGGACTTCTCCAATATGACAGGCGTTGTTTCCACAAACAAGCTTTGAACTGTCCCCAACCATTCTGCGGATGGTAAAATGCAAGTCCTTTGAACATAGAGGTGGTGTACTTAACTGCCTAACCATCTCTTCATTGTCCCTGCAACCAAAAAATATGAGCAATAGTAGGATAATGGCTTTTGAGTATCCACCCAATTAATAAGGTTCATTAAACGTCTTGTGATCCTTATATTTTGTAACTCTGCACTATTGTATTATTGTAGAAAATCAATAACTATCTAATGTGTACTGTGCATCATACAATATCATGGGTACTACTGGTACCACAAGAAGGAGGAAAAAAAAAAAAAAAGCAAGTGCCTACATACACTCACTTATATAGAGAGGATTCCTTGTAAATACAAGCAAAATCTACACCAAGATGTGTTTCTACTGCTGCTGAGGTAACTTCTAACATCCATGTCGCTGGATTATAATTGCCCTTGATTTTTGGTACCCCATTAATACCCTGCCAAAAAAAGAACTAGCAATCAAGATCTATAACCAATTGCTTTGGTACATGGTGATGGCTTATCCAGAAGAAAGAAGTGGATATCACAGTAAGACCAGACTTAGGTTACACTCCATGTCATTTTGATTTGGAAGATTCAATTTGTGAGTAATAATTACTAGATCTTGAAATTCATGTGCAGTGTACGTAATGTCATTCTTCAATTAGCACATGAACGTGACATGAGCCAAAGTTGGTGACCTAACTCAAATTAAACAGAGAATAATTGGTTTGCACTTGTTTATAGTCTGTTAAGTAGTTGTTTGTGTAGTTTCCTATCACCAATTGGTTTTGGGATCACTAGCTAGCAACTCTGTCATGGTATCCGAGCTAGAGGTCTCAAGTTCAAAACCACGCAGGGAAAAAATGCCCCATGCCGCATTGTGTGTTTGTGCGGGCACAAGTGCGCAGGGCAAGAAGGCCTAATGTCACGTTATAGTATTGTGCGGGCGTGTGCTTCAGATCCAGGCGGTGTCCTGCCCCGAGGTGGGGTGGGGGGGGTGGGGGGGTTAAGTTGTTGTTTGTGCAGTTTCCTATCACCAATTGGTTTTGGGATTACTGGCTAGCAACATAGTATAATACAAAATGCATAGAAGGATACTAGAAATAGGAGAGAATAATGGTACTGTGAATATAGTTCAAACACATATTTTATGCAATGATTATTACATCAATTAAACTCTACGTTGATATTATATTGAAATGAATGAAATCATTTTTGTAGCATGATCGAATCCAAGTAAAGAATTCAGCAATTACTAGTAGAAATTACATTTGTATACGTGCCTCAAAGTATTCGATAACTCTGCTTGAATTCTGTCCCAATGGTCCAGCATAAATTAATTGCCCTCCTGTTTTCATTGTGATCAGCTGGAAGAAATGTATCCTGTTCGCCAGCCTAGTATAGATATATTCGAGTCATTTGATGAGGTAGTAAGGCGGGTCATTTGATACTTCAAATTGAAAATGTGACATTACATGTAAAAGAGGTCTATCATATTCCTGTGCGAAGTTTGAGATTTTAATGATTCAGATTGTTGATCTAATAATGAGATCCACCATTGATGGAGAAAACTCTTTTAAGTTTTTTTGAAAATGTTAAAGCCTTCCCTTCTTATCGTAGGTCTTTTTAGATTTTCTTGACCATCACTTTGATTTTATTGTATCCATTTATATATGCAGTTCAACATTGGATGACTAAGTTCTTCCAAATGAAAGACTTTTAGAGAATCTCCTGCTACACTGGAGCCAGTCAGATCAACAGTCTGGATCAATGCATATAGTCCAACTAGTACAGAATGGGTCCATCAATACAGGAAAAATCGTGCTCAACTCATTTTTCTATTATATGAAGGATATCATACAGCTCTAGTGTTTGAATTGATTTCACTTGGAAGTCGAAGCCAAGCGGAGTATATGACTGTTTCTTAAAACAGTAATTTGTGGAGAATGTATGTCAGTCTGCTCACAATAACCTGATATCCTGGCAAATGTTTCTTGGACTTTAGGATGCCCTCCAATTCTTATGTCTCCTTCAATTGTTCCCCCAGTTTTCCTTCCTGAAAGGACATCCAATAAAGTTGTTTTTCCTGCTCCACTAACACCCATTAGCGCTGTAAGAACCCCAGGCCTAAATGCACCCGTAATATCATGCAATAGTTGAATTTTTCTCTGCATAGCACCCTTTTCTCTCATTTCCTGAGATAGACAATAAAACAAAAATGATTTAAGGTAACCTAAAAGAATAATGGTAAAGAACAACTACTTAATGTGAAATGGTCATTTTCACGTGATTACCAAAGGGGTATCGACATAGTAATTCACATCCTTAAATGTTATTGTTAGGGGCTCAAATGGTAATGCCATCCTCCCTGGAAAAAAAAAAAACATCATTGCAGACATTAAACCAATTTTATTGGGAAATTCATTTGTGTTTATTGTAGCTTCTATATTAGGCAGCCTTGGGGTGTAACCAAAATGCTGCAAGGTTTCCTTCTGCTGCAATATACTACAATATGATACTTTCACAATGCAAAATCATTGCAAGGTTCAATGTCAAATCTTGAAATAGTACTTTTTTCACATTTGAATCATTCCGATACAACTGTATCAAATATTTTGATTGTTAATATAATGCTTTGATATTTGTCCAAATGAACTCTCATCTATTGTTCTCCATAGTGGAACAATTACATACAAGGCAAGTCTTGACTCTTACCAGATTTTTTTCGTATTCCAAGAGTTTTAAGGGGAATGGAAGATTTGGACTTCTTTTGTATATGCAAAGTGCCACTGCAATCATCTCTTTTTTGGAGCTGAGCAAGCTTATCATGAGAAATAATAGCACGAGATGTTCCGGGAGCTGAAATTTAATCCATACTTGGTTGATGTCAATGAATGGTAATATACACTGAACGATCTTTCTGGAAAATTGAAATAGAGATAGATGTACTTACATTTTAAAAATGTCAATGCCAAAGTAAATCCAATGTTGAACAGCACTGAGAATCCAAATAACGCACCGAAGGATATCCAATAAAAGTAACCACTGAAGTTTAATCCCCGAATGGTCAATACTTGATTCCCAATAGTCGTGTTTGCAGATGAAATCTACAATTGAGAATTGAAAGCAGACAAATCTTGAGAAAGAATGATAAAATATTTAGGAATAATGTTCCAATCCACCTCAAATTTCAAGAGATTTGAACATTTTGGCAAAGCAGATTGTTATATATCATGCAGTGATGTACGTGGTAGTGGCGCAGGAGGAGAAAACCAGATTAAATATTTAGTGTTTTCCAAACTCTTCTGCTCCAAATGGATAGAAACTTAATTAATGTATTGACTTGGGCAGAAGAGGCAAAAAAATAGTAATTCACCTAACATGGTTTTTATCTCCCAAAATGCAAAGTGCACCAAGGAACAATCCATCTGCCAATGTATTGAGAACACAGATTTGGTTTTCAACAACTAAAGGCGTAACTTAGAAACCAACAAGATTGATTAATGCAGTTCTTACTTGTTGCCATCGCGGGGCGAGGAACCCATTTAAAGTTATGCCTATCTCCCCATATGTCAATGGAGAGAGCCAGAATCCCCATTCCAACCAAGATGGCATAGAGGCTGCAAAAAAAAAAAAAACCTTAATCACACTACTTTAAATATTGTTAGACTTCATAAGTAAAGAGTAGTTAATGAAAGATTTACATCGTGGAAGAATGTAGCCGCCAAATAATAGGATGAATAGTAAAAACAAATTTCCACCCATCAAAGCAGCAACCATGGTTTGGAAAATTGATGCAGTAAATCGGAACATGGACATTGACATTTGATGTAGCGCGAATATTAGAAGGAAATGGAAGAAAAACCTAAGAAACATTGAAAGCGTTGCTTAGTCATTGAGAGAAAATAGTGCCTTGGATGTAGCCAAAATTGCATTTGGTTTAATTTTCTTGGCAGAACATATGGCTGTCTGTTTTACTGTGCATTAGCATAATAAATTGACAACTGATAATGATTTTGTGTTGGAAAAAAGACAGAAAAAGTGTCCCACCTAGTGCCTGGTCCAAGATATGCACCATTTCAAATTTATAATCTAATGCAAAACCATTAACTGACCATCCTTATGCCAGAACATTTGGATTACCCAAGATTCGGGGTGCATCCAAACCTGCACTAAAAGTGAGTACAAGTTGTTTTCTAGCAAATTTGAAGAATTGGACTTAATGGGTTGATGCTTACCTCTCTACGTTAGGGCTATACCCAATGACATAGTAAGTAAGAATTGTCCAAACTAAGGATTGCATCAATGAAACTGGAAGCTTTAGAATAGAGGCTGGAATAGCATATGCCCAGGCTGGATAGAAATATAAATCTCTCTGTTTGTAGAAAACTGGTAGTCTAGAAACTGTCATGGAAAGCTCGGGGAACCCGTCTAGCATAAGTATCATAAGTGCGTAAAACAAGGAGCCCATACTGTAATTGGCATGAACTAGATCAACATGCATCCGGTTATGCAGGAAAACAGTCATTGTTACTGATGCAATGATAAGAAGCTGTAGACCGAATGCACAAAAGCATGCATGAGCTCCACAGAGCCTTCATTGAATCATGATAAAATAAGTAAAAATTAGAGAGACATAGAGAGAGAGAGAGAGAGAGAGAGAGAGAGAGAGAGAGAGAGGGAGAGAGAGATTGAAAAAATGAATAAATCCTGAAAGCAGTGGCTACCCGAGTTGAGTTGAAAGTGTAAACAAATGAATTTCTCTTCATTAGAAGAAATTCCCTTGTCAGGCAAGCTTTAAACAATTCCCATTTAGGCACAGAATAAACACCGAAGAACAAGGAACCTTCGTGGTAATTTGACATATCATATGGCCTTGAAAGCTCCTCCTCTAGCATTTGTCCAAGTTGGCATGCCTTGAATTTCATAGAGAACTCTTCAGCAGTAACATAATTGTAAGGTTGTTCTGTGTGGTGCCAGTACTGTGCTTGATCCTTTTTCGATATAACCTGAAAAATCCTAACTATTAAGTATCCATTTCAGACCAAACAGTGTGTTTGGATGTACCATAAGCGCAAGTTGTTTAATTATCTCGAAAAACAGGTGTTTATTAGTTTCACCAATTATGTGGGAATTGGCAACCACATAAAGTGAATGCTGGCTTCTACTCAGTCCACCGCAAATCATTATCAGCACCAATCACCAATATTGATTTGGAATTGAGAACTTTGAGAACAGTACTTAAATTATGTAAATACTTTCAAAACATCTAACTATTGCATGAGGAAATCTAAATGCACACTGAATAAATAAGAGAGAGGAAAACGTATAAGCAAATACCTCTTGGAGGAAGTCAGCTACACCTTTTCTTTCTGGACACCTGAATCCGCAATTTTCGAAGAATTCAAGAACAAGGTTGCGAGGCCCATGGTATACAACCATTCCTTCCGACATCAAAATGATGTCATCAAAGAGATTGAACGTCTCGGGTGCAGGCTGAAGAAGTGAAATTAATGCAGTAGCATCCATAATGTGCACTACCTGCTGAAGACAGGCAATAATTTGATAGGTAGTGGAACTGTCTAAGCCATTTGATATTTCATCCATGAAAAGAGCTCTAGTTGGACCAACTATCATCTCCCCTACAGAGCACAATCAACAAAGAAGGAACCGCAATTAAGAATCAAGATGATAAAATGGACATTGTCTTCCCCTCAATTTAAGTTAATGTTACTTAAATAGGTATAACCGACAACATTAAAAGCAAGAATCCATGCTAAACAACACTAGGAAGAACTGGAATATGAAAAAAAAAGGGTAAATTATTGATCAGTATAACGTCATGATGTTTTTGAAATTTTCACAGTACCTGTTGTCAGTCTTTTCTTCTGACCGCCTGAAATTCCTCTTCTCTTGGCATCTCCAATCATTGTTTCAGCACAGATATCCAAACCAAGGATCTGATCATGCACAGACAGGATGGAAGGGTCATGGGTCCATCACACATATAATTGTTTCATTGTATTCATATTTCTTTCATAATTAGCTGAGCAAATTACCTTTAAGATGTAGTCAGTTTGAAGGGTTCTTTCTAATCCTTCTACAGAAATTGCCTGTTCAAAAAAGTTCATTTCTTAGTCACTGCATACTTAAGAATGTGCCGAAGTAGCACTACTGCAAGAAATATGACACAATGCAAACAACATCACTTGTGTGCTTAATTTCAAGTCTTATGGTAGCACAGAGCCAGAACAGACATCTATAACTACTGGTACTTCCTTTTGTAGGATTTGTGTGGCATTGTATTCATGCCAATTGTATCCGACTTTGTGCCCTTTGTACAATATTGGTTAAAATAAAGAAAAGTTGATGTCATCACCTTCATGTAAGTGTCTATGTCGAGGTCAGGAATTATTCCTTCTTGCTTCTCTCTTCTATTGATTTCCATCATGGTTTCTTTCAGAGACAGTTCAATAGTTAATGATGTTAAAAAAAAAAGTCTCAATTCACAATTTTTTTAAATATTTGAGGTTTGAATGAATGAATCATTATCTTTTCTACCATGCATTCCGGTAAGCATCAAAATCAGAAACCGCATAACATGATACGCCTTCCTACTTTCTAACCAATTTAAAATCAATGATCAATGCTCATAATGACATGGGGTTGAAAAATAAAATAGAAATATCAAATATAATGTGGTTCTGATTCTACATGGCTCCAAATGCAGGGAAGGATGGACAACTATCCTTTTTGACAACAAATATCCAAACGACATTACGTTTTGATAACTGAACACATTTTCAGGCAATTTATGTGGCTATGAATTAAATCTCCATTAGTTGAAGGGAAAGAAGGCAGAGGCAAGAAGCTTACCTGCTCTATGTCCGACACCTTGACAGCGTGCTGAAAAATCAAGAGTTTCTCTCACAGTCATCTCAGGTATATGAAGGTCATATTGGCTTATGTAAGCAGATGTCTTCTCAGGAACAAACTCATCTAGCCTGTAACCGTTGTAGGATATTTCTCCTGTTACCTATGATCAATCAGAAGCTCATGATTGAGTGTCAGAATGTGTATAATACAAACGAGTGCTACAGGGAAGACAACCTGAAACTTACCTAATGCTTTAGTGGTATGTTGAGTAATATTTTGTTTATATTCATAGATATTTATCTTTCTCAAATTGTGTCTTCAGGCCTCTTTTAAGTTCTTCACAAAAAGAAACCCAAGAATCTGCGTGGCCAACACAGTCATTCTTAAGTAGAAGGAACCTCTGTCTATTCTTGTATTGCGTGGATTTATGTGGACATGTAAACAAGGTGTGCTTATATGTATATATGCATCTATCATGAGGTGTGTTTATATTTATATGTGTATCTATCATCCATATTTATGCATAACTCTACCGAAATCTCTGAATTTTGTCAGGACTTCGTCGAAGATAGGCTGAAGAATTACCTTGAGGGAATTCTTGAGTTTTCCTGCAAGTGCTAATAGCAAGGTTGTTTTCCCACAGCCTGGAGGACCAAGCAACAGAGTAAACCTGCAGTGGAAACTTGGCTCTGTGAGCAAATTGGCCATCAACCCAAGTCTTCTATGGGTTTCAGCCCAATCAAAAACAAGTTGAACATCACTTACTGCCCTTTTAATTTTAAGGCTCAAGAAGAGAAACATGGAAAATAGAATAATCTCCAAATGATCAACCATAGAATGATTTTGTAACTAGTCAAGGCATTTGGCCAATACAATACATGTGACCGCATTATACTAAGAAAGATATTTAAGTCGTTCAAATGATGATAGTTAAAAACTTTAAATATATTTATCTTTATCATAGTTGTATAGATGTAGGTTAAAAGAAATATATATCAGTACCATTTAGGCTCTGGAAGAAAAGATTTGGAAAAAAACAGAGATTGCATATAATGTTCTTGATGCCACTACCTTGAAGGTTTGATGATGCCACTGACATCTTTGATGATGCTTATCCTGGCTTCTTGAGAATTCAAACTGGACAACATTCTTAAACCCTATCCAACACAAAGCACTATATCTAATGAACATGTTAAAAAGCTTATCTTACTAAAAAGCATTGAATCTGAAAAGTCTGAAAGTGGTGTGTGAAAGCTCCATTACTTCTAGGGCATTCTGTACCAGAGTTTCTTACAAAGTTGATGAGGCCAATGGTGTTTTCTTAGAGTTGGGATGTTCAGAATTCACAATGAGAATTCTTATTCAATTGCTTGCTTAGTATTTGGACTTACTTAGGTAAGACATTAACAGAGAATAAATCCAAGTTGCAATAGAAAGTAATATACAATATTTGGAAACTCCATTGTGCAATTCACATAATCAGTGATAATGCTTAAATGATCAATCACAAACAATGCACACACCATAACAAATGAACTAAGTGAAACTCTAAAGACAATCTATGTAGTATGTTAAGACTAAAACCATCAATACACTTACAGAGAACATGCTTTTGGCAGTGCTCCATAGGGTAGGCAGAGGCTTGCCATTTACAACTTCACATTCTGCTTCAACACTTAGATTTTTGTTTCTCACTTCCACAGTAGGCAATCTCACATCAACTCTGCAAAGGCCATTAACCCACATTCCAAATCAACACATAAACTCAAATGAAAGTAAATTCACTATCATCTCGACTGACCCGACAAAATTCAAAGAAATGTGATTCAGACCATTGGTCCACTCATTGGCTTCTGTAGGCAGGTTATCTGTATGGATGTGTAGATCATACTTTAGAAGTAGGTATCGAAAGAAGTGAAGCTTACTTAGCTGTTCTCTCTCGTAGTTTCTGCAATAAGCGGCGATTATCATTCTCTACATTCTTAATAAGCTTTTCAATGAAAGCATGTCTCGCTAGAGCTCCAAGCTTCGCAACGTCGATCACCCGCTTCACTTGAACATCTGTGCTTGCAGGGCTGCTGCCTCCAATTGAATCATCAAAGAGAGAGAACCTCAGCCTTTGGAATGTGGGTAGTCTCTCAATGGCAGCCCATTGTTATTGTACTTGGTCTTCTTCATTCTCTCTCACTGAGCCACTAGCACTGGGAGTTGAAACACAATGAGAGGATGATATTATGCTTTTTTCAGAATTTGCGGATTTGATCCTTGGTGAATGAGTGTGGCCTGTTGCTGCTGAATGATTCATCTTCAAGATCTTCAAAGTCTTCAGAGAAAAGAGTGACAGAGGTGCAAGCCCTGTAGACTTAATATAACTTCAATGATACTATGTTTTATGACCTGAAGAGTACTTGTTCCACTAAAAAAAAATCATTTTTATATTTTAAAGCCAACTTGCATGTATTTTTTTTTTTTGGTAAAGCAACTACATGTATTGGTTGTAGTAAAGAAGGAAGTACTAGTAGAATACTGCATTTAGATTTGCTCACATGAACATATAACTACTTGCCTTTTCAACATTTTTACAAGCAAACTCCTTTGTTTGTGGTTTTTACAAACAACCAACTACTATTGCCTGACAACATCAGTCAACCAGCTTGATTGGTGATCAGGCTTATTTTTCTACCATGTTGATTGAATGCAGCTAATATTTTCTAAAAAAGAAAACAAATTCCTGAATCTTCTATTGGTGAATAGTAAATTTAGTGTTTGAATCTGCCAAGAATAATCCAAACCAAATACCAGATTACCAACTTGTCACAATATTCTACAGCTATATGGTATTTTTACCACAGTCTAAACGACTATAGTTCATTTCCATGTAAACAATGTAGGGTGTCTATTGTTTGTTTGAGTGGTTTTAGTGAAAACTAGTACTTGTCAAAAAGCCTTTTCTTCCACTTTTTAAATCTAATCAATGTGGTTGACCACTAAACCCTGGATACTAAGCTTGTAGTAGTAAATAGATATTGTCTGGGAGTATAGGTAAGGTGGTTATATGTATAAACCATATAGACATCATTATTTGTAAATATTTGAAATGCTAAATGGTTGGTTATACATAAATTTCCATTAAATTCATACTTGCTAGATGTCTGTAGGTAATCATCATCTAGACTTATTCAGAAGTAAATATTACTCTGAATTCTGAATCCTATACAAAATACAGTATTGGTTTAAGTTCGGCTGTGATCCTCAACATCCTTGCCCATTGAGGGGATTTTGTTATAGTTTTAGATTCAACAAATCTATCATGATTGAGATTGTTAATTAGTATGGCTCAATAGAAATTAGTAAGTCTCGGTTAACCGGGCCCCTCGATTGCCCAAGTTGTACTGTGATTAGAAGTAGGGTTTGGGTGTTATAGGGTTTGGGGCTGATATTATAAATAGAGACCCAGAGTCTCTAATGTACACCTCTATTCTGATTGCATAGTGATTTCTCCCGTCTTCCCCGTGGACGTAGGCCAAAAGCCGAACCACGTAAATATGTGTTCTCCTTGTGCGTGCTTGATCTCTTCTGATAGGCCCTAGATCACAACAGAGATATAGGCCATGCAAAATCAACGATCAAAAACATTTTCTTCCCATTATTCAATGATGGGTTAGTTAATCAGTAGCGGACCCAAGATTTTCATTTGGGTGGGGCGAACAATGGTGAATTAAAAAAGTAAATCATTATTTTGCTACACTTTTTTATCATTAACAATAGAAAAGGTGAAAATGCGTTTCATTTACATAGCCAAATTATTTACTTGCATCAACTTATAGACAGTTCTCTCATCAAAAGTCATCTCAAAACTAAAATAAAAACTTATATACGGTTCTAAACTATATAATAACTTCTACACGTTTTTCTTTAGAATATATCAAACTCATGTGGAAATCAACTAAATGCATGACAGTAATTTGAGATAGGGCAATAAGGATGTTAGGATGTTAATCAGAAGCACTAAAAAGTGTTAGATTGATAAAAATAAAATAAAAAAAATAAAAACTCTAACCTTGATTTTAGATACTCAAACTTATATTATTATTCTGTTTCACTGAAATTTCTCTTTCAAAATCAATGCCAATGGAGATCACTACAAATTTAAGGTGAGTAGGTGTGTGCATATTCAAGGTGAGTAGGTGTGTGAGAGAAAAAAAAAAAAAAGAATACAATTACACTTTGCATCCATCTAAAGTTTTGCTACAGGAACAATTTATTCTCCAATGTTTTCATTTTTCCCTTTGTATGCCCAATGGACACCTGACCTTTCCCTTTGCACATTCTCAAATACATTTTGCAGTATGAGTTACATTATGTTGGGTGCTACATGGTCCCCTCCTGGATTAGACATAAAACAAATGTGTACCAAAAGTGGACCACACTTTTTCAGTGATTTTTACGCTGGCTTATTCACTCCAAAATGGGATGAAAGAACGACTCTGATTATCTAATTAACACCCGACCGTTCACTGGCGGATCTAGGATTTTCATTTGGGTGGGGCCGGACAAGGACCGGCGACGAAAATTGGTATTAGCTAGTCTCCAGAAGCTCAATCAGTGAAGAGAATCTTTTTTTAGATGACATACATCGAAGTATAGGAAAATTAATATGGACCAAGACTCTACACAACCCAACTCACAACAATTTTTATGAAAGAAATCCTTTAATTTTTATTAACACTATTTATACAAAGGTCACCTTACATATACGTTGCATTACAAAGTGTAAATCTGATGAAGAGAGAGAAAAACTCATAGTTTGTTCATTGATTCTCTATGATTTGAATACAATATATAATAGAATGAGTGGAAGATCCGGATCCTATGTTTATGGGATGTGTTTCCTAAATAATAAAAAATGATTTAAGTATTCTAAATATAAACATATGGTTTGCACAATTACGGGACGTGCACGTGTTGTCATCGTGTATCCTATTACTTCTCCTCAAGTTGGCGCATGGAGATCCGTAATGCCCAACTTGCGAAGTAGAAATTGAAATTGAGCACGGCCCAAGGCTTTAGTAAAAATGTCAGCTAGTTGATGTTGAGTTGGAACACGTGCGGTAGAGATGATCCCAGAAGTCAGTTTCTCACGAACAAAGTGACAATCGATTTCAATGTGCTTAGTGCGTTCATGGAAGACTGGATTGGCAGCGATATGGAGAGCCGCTTGATTGTCGAAATATAAGCGCATTGGTTGAGGATGAAAAACACGAAGATCATATAAGAGAGTCTTTAGCCATACAAGCTCGCACATGAGAGTGGCCATGGCGCGATATTCGGCCTCAGTAGAGGAACGAGAAACAGTAGTTTGCTTCTTTGTTTTCCAAGAGATAGGGCTGTTGCCCAACATAGTGAAGTAGCCAATGGTAGAGCGGCGTGTCATAGGATAGCTAGCCCAATCAGAATCATAATAGCCTGACACATGAAATGAGCAATTTGAAGGCAAAAAAATGCATGTACCTTGTGATGATTTTATGTATCGAATGGGGCTACTATACATGACAGCATGGTTAGAAATCTCTCAGAGTTGACTCTTGACTCTCCCGGGTCATCTCGTTTTGACAAGGGAGCTGCTATACATGACATCATGATTGGAAATCTCTCAGAGTTAGACTCTTGACTCTCCCAAGTCATCTCGTTTTGACAAAGGGGCTGCTCCACATGACAGCATGGTTGGAAATCTCTCAGAGTTGACTCTTGACTCTCCCGTGTCATCTCGTTTTGACAAGGGACCGAGTCAAATACAGTAGGGCTACACAAAAATAATCGTAACCCGCCAACCCGCCCACTCCGCTCCGCCCTGCCTCGCTACAAGTGGATATACGTCAAAACCGCCTTTAAGCGGGCGGAGCGGTTTCAATCCGTACTAATGAGCGGGCAGTTACGGTTTGACATTTGAGTAGGCGGTTTCAAACCGCCCTGCCCGCTCATTTCCTACTTTTAATTTTTATAAATTTAATTTTTAGAATATATAAACTGACAGTTTGACGACATTACAATTTTATCACTAAACTAAACATTGATGTTTATTATCTTTTATCAATTATTATTCTAACTATGAATTTTTTTTTTTTTTTTTGCAGGATTGCTTCAAATTATATATCGATCTTTACGAACTTGAAGTTTAGATTTTGAATTTCTTTTAGCATTTGGACATTGAATTTTGAAATTTGGAGGTTTATTTATTGAAATTTAGACATTGAATTTTCGAATTTAGATGTTTCTTTATTAGATTTTTGACTTTTGGGCGTTAGATTACATAAGTGATTGTATTTTTAAATCTAGGTGATGCCTTTGGACTTTAATTTTACATTGATATACTTAGTTGAAGATTTTGTTTATTATTGATTATTGACTTTTATTAAAAATCATGTTTAATTTTTATTCTTTATGTTAAGTACTTTGAAACTTTAGTTACATTCTATTAAAAATAAAATAAATAAATAAATAAATAAATAAATAAGAGAGAGATAGGTACAAATACCAAACCGTCCAACATGCCGCCCAAGTCGCCTGCTAAAAAAAATGCCCAAACCACTTATACTTTGGGCAGTTACAGTTTTCACTTTTTATAAACCGCCATAAAACAAAACCGCCTAAACCGCTCAATAACCGCCCAAGCCGCCCGCCGTGCACCCCTAAAATACAGGGTAAACTTAGTCAAGTCATCTTATTTTAATAAGTTGATCGATTGCATTCTAAACCATTTGATGCTAAATCTAATTCTGAACAATTCCAGTTATAAGTAATTATGCACAAGGTTTGGAGCCAACAATTTAAAAATGATAACTAAAATGTAATTTGAAACTTATAAGTGATATTTTACATATGATATTTGGGCGAAGAAATTATGTAATATGCAATGTTTTTCTTTTATTTTTCTTCTTGTAGTACTTTTCGTGCATATATAAATGTATTAATTTAAATTAATTATCAAGTATCATGTGAATAAATGTATATTTATATTTTATAAGTAATGGATTTATTTTTAAATATTTTTAAAATTATTTAAAATATGTCTCTCCTTAGTCTCCGCATTAACTCTATCCGAGTTCTCTTTCTTTCTTTTTGCACTGGATGAAGCAAGTATGAGTCACCAGTTTTCCAGCCTTACATGACAGACAGGGCCAAACATATATATACAATTATTCTGTGAGTGGGAAAAAAATGTCCGAGTTAGTAGAGCTTGTACTCCTAAAAATTTCTATGCCAACCTCAACATGATTTATTGATTATACACACATTAAAAACTCCAGTAAAGCAGTTTCTTAAATATCTGGCAGAAAAACAATAATTACAATAACGAATATAGAAGAAAATGCTAATGATGGTGATATAAAACCTTGAATGGGCTTCTCTTAGGCATAGAGCCCATCCTTCCCACCCCCGGCCTTCTTTTCAGTGGGGTTACATTCATCCAAGTGACCCAAAGCTACAAAACATCTATATTTAATCTAAGAAGATAAAACGTAAGAAGAATCATAATCAAAGATGACTGCAAATGGCAGTGACCCATTTATTGGAGTAACACATTTGCCATGTCTACTTATCAAATTGTAACTAATTATTACAGTGCAGCATTCTAAGTTATTCTTTCTTCCTTTTTTTTTTAGTTGGCCCAGTGGCTAGGAATATACCCGCCCACCCAGGGATCGATCCCTGAGTGTAACTACGGGAGCAAGTGTGCTGTGTGCTTAACCGCAACAACACACTGGGATTCTCATTCTACGTTTTGTTGACGGTGGCGAACAACATTTGTATCTACCCAACATACGCAGGCTAATCATATGCACAGTGTGCATGGAAGCTTTCATGTGCACCTTACTGTGAGCAGTGCCAGAGCCAGGATTTTTTTTTAAGGGGGCAAGTAACAGCCAACTAATTATATTTTATATTTTTTTAATTTATTGCTAATCATTTAAAATATTTTTTTTCCATATTTTTAGTATTATATGGAGTAAAACCCTAAATTTGAAATACACCAACATTTTGTTTCCATTATTTTTCAAAAGCTGGGAGGGAAGTTAAAATATGGAGCTAATAGGGCTTATTCGGATGAAGCCAAACTGCTTAAAATAAGTGGTTTATCATTGTTTTACTGTTGGAGATTGTATCACACTTTATTCAGAGTAGGACCCATGCTGGATTGATCACAAGTAAACCAACCTTTGTTGATTAATGAGTTTGTTGATTGGTTATCCATGACCATTTGCTGGGCCGCAATGTCCCGCGGCAAACATGGATGGTTGAGATGGCAGCACTTAAACCCATTTACCAAAAGTGCAAAGTTAGGAGTTAGAATCCTTTGATTATTACACCCATGCTTGTCTATGAGGGGTGTGGAACTTCATGACAGGGCCCATCTATTGAATATTCGAACTGCTCCAAAGAAACTCTTTTCCATTAATGAGAAACTTTTTCAAACTTCCATTCTAGTCATTTATGCTCAATCTTATGGTGGGACAACTCTTATTGGTGTAAAACATGGAGTCAACCCATTAAAGAGGAGGAACTTTATTTTTAGCGGCTTGGGTTTTTAATAGGTGGACCCCATGATAGAGTTCCAAGCTTCTAATTATAATATGAGTGAACCCCAATGTTGAGTTTTAAGAGATCCTAATTATAGAAGGAAATGCTAATAATGATGATATAATTATTTTAAGATATCTTAATTATAAAATAAAATGCTAATGATGATTATATGATTGCATTAATGGAATGATTTTTTTTTTTCCTTTTCTGTTTTCCTTTTTTTTTTTTTTCCTTTCGGCTTCAGTTCAGTGAAGTGGTAGTAGCTAAATAATGATGATGATTAAGAAGAAGAAAGACAGGCCTAAGTTATAGTTAACTACAGCAAAGAATCAAAATCTTGAGTGTAACTGTTAAAGTTATAGTAATAGGATTCATTTTTTTGAAGGGTAAAGGAATAGTTTCTCCTTTCAAATGGTTTTACTAGATCGTTTTTCACATTGGGGTGAGCAGAGCAGTATCATACTAGAATGGAACTCAATGTGGGTGGTAGATGGGCTGCAGTCTACCCATACAAGTCTGTCAAGACAAGGCCCTCTTTTTTAGGAAATCAAAATTATGCTTAATCATTTCAAAATGTTCGAAGTATATCATGTGGGAAAAGAAGGAAATACAGCTGCTCACAAATTAGCTAGACATGCCCGGCATGTGGATGATATGCCGATGCTTTGGCTAAACAAGGGGTTGAGAGGGTGTCTCCTTGGGAGGGTATGATTATGTAATTTGTTTCAGACGGGGTACATTCCTTTTGTACCTTCATTTTTTCTCTTTCTGTATTTTCTTTCTCCTTCAATGAAATTTTTGTTACCGTTTCAAAAAAAAAAAAAAAATGGTGGTACTTCTCCCAAGACTGGATTAAGCAATATGTAAGCATTGATGTGATGTTGGAATCCCAAGACTTGATTAAACAATATGTAAGCATTGATGTGATGTTGGAATCTCAATAATATTTTTGAGAGTCTACCTATAAAAAAAATTGATTTCGCTAGAAAATATTTTAGTTTAATGATTTGAACGTGGCACTGAGAGGAGAGAAGATACTTGATAAAGAGCAATGTCGATGATGGAGTGGTCAGGCTGACACTAATGCTTGAAATGTAAGAGAACGATAGACCCTAGTAGAAGCTGATTTTTTTTAATCATTTGTCAAAACAAAGTTTTACTTGATGCTAGTATATTGAGAGGACCTCATGGGCAGGTTTGCCCAAAGGATGTGGAGTGTGGACCGTGCAGTGCGTGGCTGGCTTGGATGCAGCCAGGTCCTTTTCTAGCTTTCTTTCAAGCCTAGTTTTCTCCCTTTCAGTCGTCTGGGGGCAAACAAATGTGGAAGGTCCCTTTTCTAGCTATTTCTAGAATATTTTGGAAGGAGAGCAATGCCATGTGTTTTGAAAGGTTTCAATCAAGTGTTGATTCTGTGATGGATCCATAAGTGAAAGTTCTTAGTTGCTTATTGGATGTCAATCAATCATCTCTTTCATGGCATTTTGGTGGACCAAATTATGTTGAGTTGGAAGGAAGTTGCCTATTCACGACAGGTTTTAGGTCTTATTGTTCGGTTTGTGTTGCTGGTGGACTTTCTTTGCCTTTGATGTTTGAGGTTTTTATTTTACTCTTTTTTCTCTATTAATGTTTGGGTGATTCAAGCTAGTTAATATAGTTTTCTTGTTATGCTAGCTTTTATCAATGAATTTAACCATTCAAAATATAAATATATATATATATATATATATATACATTGAAATGAACAAAATCCATTAATCCCATATATAAATCCAATATATCCATTACTTAGAGAACCTCAGACTAAAGACTACGATCATTTGATTGTCTTGATCATATTTCGCTATAAAAAAGTAAACTTTGGTTTGGTTGAAGTACTCAAAGAGGAAAGGAGAGATAAAAAAGGTCTCAACAAACATAAAAGGGCTACATGGGTTGATATATAGCAGCCTATAGGTAATTCAGTCCTAATGTTTTGATATCCTTCTTTAACAATAACTTATATCTCTATCATTCATCACTAATTAATGGATTTCTTCATAATATTTAGGTAAGAATCCCTTAAAAAATTGTATATCATTGTTCAATATTTATTTGGTTAAAAAAGTGAGGAATACAAATGCCAATTGACAAACACTTAATACTTCGTAATCCTTTTCTTCCCTTTCTTTTTAAATTGGGTTCAAATTAGTCATCTTGATATCTAACTAAGGTTATTTTTTTGTATTAACTCAATAAAGGAAATTTCTTTTCTTTCGTCCAATGTCCTTGAGGGTAGGGTAAGGGCCTAGGTATTGTAGGCCAGTCCAAGCCGCCGAAGGTTTTTGCTCGACCTAGGCCTAACTCACATATGTGAGAGTAGGGTAAGGGCTTACTCCAGATATGCCTAGCCCAACCCTTTGATAGTCTTATACATCCATTTTGATAATGATACTAGAAACACAAATGAGACTATTATCTTAAGTGTATTTGAAAAGTAATAGTCACTAAAAATAGTCTTAAATAATTGAGCGACTAAAAAAAATGTGAAATTTACAATTTCTAGGTCAAGGTTGAAATTGGGAGGGTCAAAGTTGAAATTGGTTCGGTCAAGATCAGAAACTTTAATATAAAATATACAATAATGGTTTATAAAAAATTATCACAACCATTCACATTTGCAGATAAATTATAATAGAATCTGTTATTTTGAAAGCGAGGATTATACAATTTGGGATATTGTTTATGCATGTCAATTTAATGATAAAAAAAAAAAACTCAAGCTCTAACATGTACGATAGAGTCAATTGCAACGGATTGGGTCTGAATCTGTTTCATTCGGACCAATACACAATTATCACGACAACGCCACATACTGATAAAAATAATAATAAAAGGGATCAATGATAACATGTTAGGTACTAGGTCAAGTGTGGATGGGTCAGCTTCTAATAAAATTAAAATTAAACAATTTTATATACTCTTTTAAGTGATAACAATTAATAAGAGCTTTATCATGAGGTCATTGATAAAATAATTATAATCTCGTAAGTGGAGAAAGTTTTGCTACATATTAGTAGCAGCAGCAAATTTGACCCAACCCACCAATCTTGACTCCCACTTCGTAATTCAAAGCTAGAGTTGAACCTTCTAGCCTTGATTTAGCATTTCTATCTGAATTAATTATCAATGGATGGGGTTGGGGCTAAGTCCATATATGGTATTTGACCTTCCAACCAAATTTAACTTGCCACATTCGAGGACCATACAATAACTCACTTAAATGCGGCCTATTAGATTCCTCGTGTTTTTGCCCCCCCCCCCCCCCCCCCCACCCTCCCCCTTGCTTTTTTTTTTTTTTTTTTTTTTTTTTTTTTGTTTCAAGTGAAGTAGTCAAGGGAACAAGAAAGAATTACAAAGTCTAAGATCTCTTATCCAATCTCCCTCTTCGATTTTTTACAAGGATCAAAATAGCGGTTGCGGCAAACATAGCGGTCAGTGACCAAAACGCTACGTAGCGAGCGATACGTAGCGGTGTGAATTTTTAAATGGTCAAAATTTTTTTAATCTTGTATGGCAAACAATATTGTATTTATTTAGTTATTTGAAACTATATAAGGGTAGATTTAATTTTAGAAAAGACTATTGAAGAGAATAAATAGAAAAAAACAATATTTAAAATTAAAATTATTTGGTTCTATTAAGTTTTATACTGCAGCGCCGCTATTTTCAAAATAGAAACCTCTACGCCTGATAATGCGGTACTACGCTACGTAGCGGCCGCTATTTTAATCCATAATTCCTTTATAATTGATTTAAAAAAAAAAAAAAAAAAAAAAACTCTAGATGGCGGCTAAGCGAGGGAGGTACCCATGGCTTTTAGGCAGAACCGGTATTGTTATTCCTGATGATTTCTACTTTCCATTTTTACTCTCCCTCTTAGAAAAAGAAACAGCTTTACCCCGGTCGTCCCTCTTCCTAATTTCTATGCTCTACTCATCTCTCCGCACACCACAACCAAAACTCTCTCTCTCTCTCTCTCTATCGCAAAAGAGAGATTCGGTTCGCTGACATATCCCGATGGGTGATGCTGATCCCGCTCAACCACCACCTCCTCCTCCTCCTAAGCAGCAATCATCAACAGAAACCCCAGAAACTGAAACTCGTCCCATACCATTCGATCCAAGTCGAAGTATGCCCCCAACCTTCTCTCTCTTACTTCTTTCTTCTGTGCCCTAGTCTCGATTTTCTTCTATTTCTTGTTTTCCAATCAAGACCTTCTCAATTCTATATTCTACTGTTCAATTATATCGAATTCGAGAAAGGAATACACAATCAATGCCATTTCATACGTTTGAATGCACCCCAATCTTCAATTTTTGGTTTTGAACCGTGGGTCGAATGTATCACTGATCCATCACAATCGTTGAAATCATAATGATGATTTGAGTAACCACCTTGAATGAATGGATTTCTCATCTTGCGAAATCATAATGCCTTCACATACTCTAGGGTTTGTAGTCCTTGTATGGAAGTTATTACATTATTGTAGTAGATGATTTTCAGATCAAGTTACGTTCTTCTTCTCATTTTGGAATCAAATGTGTTTTTTTGTTTTGAAGATGTTAAACATTGAAAACTAGGATTACAAGCATTATCTTCAGTTGGTCTCTGCCTTGGTGGTCTTAAAATTGAATAGAGATGAGTTGACATTACACAAGTAGTTGGTTATAAAAACTTGCTTGAGTCTTGACCAAATTTTAGTCTACTTCTGTACAAAAGTAGCATTTGGCCTACTATGGATTGAGGGGAAAGGGTTATAGCTGATAAGCCATATTAGAGGATTAAAAGCATTGTTTTACTAGAGTGTTTTTTTTAGGATATTTACAAACGAGTAGCGCTACAAAACTCCCCGGGCATTTTTCACAAAAAAAAAAGGCCCCTCTTTTAGCCAATGAAAGCGTGACGTGTCATCAATGGTACACTTATCTATTCTCTCTCCTAAATATTCTCCTAAAAATGTGGATATTTTATAGATTCACTTAAATCATTGGCTAATAGATAGGGGCAAAGACTCCCCTTTTGAGATAGGGGAGTTTTTGAGAATTTCCCTTTACAAACTGAATAGGCTTTGTTTTAATTGTCTATAATCTTATATTTCTAGGTTTGAGCTAGGTTACCTATCAAAGCAGTAGCAGTTGTTGTTGTTATTTTTTTCTTTTTTTCTTTTTTTAATGACTTTTTTAACCATTGCTTGAAAGAACTTCACTAAAATCTGATGTCCAAGTCATTCCATTACTAGTTTTTAAGTTTAACTTTCTTCTTCTTCTTCTTCTTCTTTTTGTCCCTGTTGAGTTTTACAAAGCTTGCACACCTTGACATAGCCACCTGTACCATGTGTTTGAAATCCAATATTGACATCAATAGGGTACATTAAGCAGAATGTGTGGTCCATAAATAGATTGCTCCACTCATCAGGATTCGGGAGGGCTGCTTTTGTACACAAAGGTCCATTAATGTCCAATCCCCTTTTGTAATAGAAGGTTAAGCAAGCAGAATAGTTGGTGTAATTCTCTTTCAAGTTCCAAGGTGGATAGACGAAAGAAAATAAGTGATTTTAGGCCCCAACTTACGTGTTTTTAATTTTCGCTGCAATCAATCAACCAAAGAGTTGATAGCATTAAATATTTTTCTTCTGCATTCCAAAAAGAAAAGGAAAAAAGAGGATAGACTTTCGTTGTGTTCTCCCTCACACCTCAAATGATTGCATGCTAAACCATTTTCCAAAGATCCCGGTCCACCTGAAAGGACCTAAAGAAAAATGACTACTGACTACTGGGAGAAGAGATTGACCACCGTAGTAAGTACTATCAAAGGAAAGAATGAAGATAATTTCATTTCTTCGACCACCTGAGTTAAGTTGTTTAGTGGACTTTTCACCCTTCCAAAATGTGAAGCAGATATTCGTTGAAGACCAATTACAACATTTAAGAGGACCAAATGTTAAAATCTTATTGGAAACCACGATCTAACAACATTCTTAAACCCTAATACGAGCCAAAGTGCTCCAATCGATTTGATGGGACACAATAATGGATGTAGTTTTCACATGTTCACCATGGATGCACAACCTTCTGAGGCATCATCATTAGCAATCCAACGAGTCTTCACAGAATGGAAAAATCCCTAGTTGCTTCATGGCCCTTTGTCCTTGTTAGAGGTGGAAAAGTCGTCCCAAATTAGGCTTTCCATAGTTCATTCGACCACAATTGCAGCCCATGGTTAACTCTGACTGTAGTGCATGTGGGAATCCAGGTGTTCCATAAATCAGTAGCCTCATTAGGGATGGCTTTGCCTCGTCACTAGAAGATTTTTAGGATCGAGTGGAATTTTATATAGCAACATATTGGATCTTGTGACCATTTGTCTGGAAGCTAGGGAACTCAACCTACATATCATAGTGGAGGGAGATTTGATGTGATATAAGGTAGGTTTGGACATTGGGGGAGCTTTGTGGTGGCTCTTGGATATGGTGGAGGAGGTAGGGGATTTGGTAAGTGGGGTTCAAGTTTCCTATAACTGCGCCCTCTGAAATGCTAACATGGAAGCAGCTGAATGGTCTGAAGGAATGAACTTGTTTACTGAAATGTAGTTCCACTTATGAGATCTTCCTTTTGTGCTCTTTTGTCGTGGACAATTGAGTTTGTATATTTTCTATTTTGGGGAGATTTTGGAGAGAGTGATTTTTTTTTTCAGGGATGGGGGGGGTGGTTGTTTGTGGTGGTTATGCATAGTCTTTTCCAACAAAAATGAAAATTTAAATTTGCTTCAATATGATTCTATTACTTGCTCAAATTTTGTTGCCAACATTGGATGTAAAAAGAAATAGTTAAATTTATTTTTTCGTTGTAAGACGTTTATTTTGATTTGATATTGATACTTCACTTTTGCAGTGATTGGCATCATTAAGAGGAAGGCCTTGATTAAGGACCTAGCTGCTGTATACCATGCTGAATGTCTCAAATACTGTAGAGAACTTATGGAACTCCAGAGAAAATGGGAAGAGGTCAGGAATTTGCTTAATGAAATTAATATATGCTTCTATTGTCTATTTCAGATAATGACCAGTGTTCAGTTACCCATTGAAGAATGGAAAAAGGGACTCTTATCACATGTGCATTTTCTTACATTTGCTTCATCCATTTTATAACCTAACTTTCACTACCACTAAATTGATTTTCCATACCTGTTTGAGTCAGTTTGGATGCTTAAGGATATTTATGTAGAGAGGTTTCTTTTTAAGAATAACATTATGCTGGAATAACAGTATTTGCATCTCATTTCGTCGGTTGTCTAGTTTTGGTTTATTGATCATGCTTGCCAGTCTAGTTCTCCTGTAATGCTTGCCTTTTAATGAAAGTTATCATTAAAAAAAGTTTTGGTTTATTGATGAAGTTTTTTGCAAGAGATACGATGTGAAAGGTTACAAGTTCAAGGAACTAGGAAAAAAAGTGACAACTGACAAGAGATGACTTTTGAGTGAAGTCTTGAGGACTGTGGAAAGACATGCTAGGTCGTTGACTCATTGACTGATATATGGCATGCTTTAAATTAGGTCGGAGTGGGAAAGCAAAACTCATGAAGGTGACCTTGCATAGATGGGTTGTTGCAACACAATTGATTGTGGTCCCTTAATGTAGATTTGACTAGTTAGTGGGGGTCTAGATCAATGCTTATTGTCTATTATTTAGATAGATTACCCTAGATTTGATGTGCTTGCTAGGGGTTGCCTATGGTGGTTATTTCATTATTTGTATTTTCAATCCTTTCATCTTACTCACCAATTATTCTAATGTGTGTTGTTTCATGTCCACCTCTCATGTGCATAGATACACACACACGCACGGAGAAAGACAGCTCTTAAGACGGGATGGCGACTCTCACTTTCCTGCTGACCATAGATTGATAGGATGAGGCTTAGATGATATTAATGATAGTGGTGGCCTAGTGGATACTGTAGATCGGGTGTTTGGAACGCTATAGCCTCAACTGGGGATATGTCTAATGTTAGGGGGGAGCTTTTGTCCAAAGGGGTTAGTTTTAAGTGGGGGATGGGAGGGGTGTTAGGTTTTGAGTTGATGATTTGGGTTGGAATGGGTCCTTTGAGTGGGTTGTTTCCTAGGGTATTTAGCGTGGTGTCTTTGTTGGTGCCATATCTCGAACCCATGACCTAATAGTCTAAACCATAGGTTTCAACCATCTTGACAAGGGCTGAGATTGGCATTTAGCATGGTGTCTAATAAGGAGTCTTTTGTCTATGATTGCTATGAGGTGTGGGTGTAATGGAAATGTGGTTTGGGGAGTGTCGTTTAGGAGGGCCCTTCGTCTATGTGAGGAGGCACATCAAAGGGAGTTTTTGAGTTTTCTTTCTCAACATGTTTATTTGTTGGTTTAGCAAGAATTTTTAGTACTTGGAAGTTTTCCATTTCCGGAGAGTTCTCGGTCAAAGCATTTTACTTGGCCTTGGAAGGGAACCACCAACATGGAGCTTTGTCCTCACTTGTTTGGTCGGGATGGTTCCTCTGCGTGTGGAGGCTTTCAGTTGGTCAGCAGTGGCGGTGAATGTCTCTATGACAGATGTTTTGAGGAGGAGAGAATTGGCTTCAAACAACATTTTAGACAGATGATGTGCCATAAGAGGAGTTGGTCAACCGTCTTTTTTCTTCATTGTCAGGTTGCAGCTTCCATTTGGAGTCACTTCATTTGCAAGTGTGGTCTGCAAATGAGCTGGCGCTAGAGAGTGTTGGTTAGGGGGGCCTTTTGTTTGGTGTGGTTGCATTATTTGGAGGATTGTTCTGTTTGCTATCTTGTAGTCAATTTGGGGAGAAGAGAGATGGTAGGATATTTAGGGGCAATTCTTCTTCTATTGTGGAGTTGACTTCTCGGGTGTCCCTAAGGATTGCTAAATGGGTGTTGGTAAGAAAGGAGTTTTTCAACAGTAATTTAAATGACATTTCTTTTTGATTGAGAAGCTTGCATGGGGGTGTGGTTGGACTAAAGGAGATCAGTTCCTTGGTCTTCCCCTTTAGTTGGGATGCTTAAATTGAATGGAGATGTATGCATGGAGCTATTATAGGCAAGCCTAAGCTGGCGAGGATTAGCTGTGTGCTTTGTGATATATATTTTCTAAGCATTGCGACTCCAATGAAGTAGTAGTGTTGGCCATCTTGGAAGCATTTTGGTTGTATTCAAGCTCATTTGAAGAGCTTCCAAGAGTAGAAAGTGATTCTTCTAATGCGATTGGCCTTGGAAGTTTCAATGTTACCTTAATGAGTCCCTTGGAAGTTTCAATGTTACCTTAATGAGATCTAGGAGTTATCTTTGATTATGAATGTGGTGCTCTGTCACGAGGTTAGATCGGCTAATAGTATGGCGGATGTGTTGGCCTAACGGGGGGTTGAGAGATTGTCTCCTTTAGTCGAGGTTATTATGTAACTTGTCTTTATGGTGTCGTCTTGGGTGGTGTGATTATGAGTGGGATGGTTGGGATACAATGCTCTTGTACCCTATTCTGTTTTTGTGCTTTGGTCTATTGTAATTCCATCTGCTATTAATGAATCTTTATGTTACTGATAAATAATAATAATAATAATGATAAAAAAAACAAACAAACAAACAAAGCCATCCAAAGTTTATAGGATCACTTTGTCAAAAGTCAAAACTTCCAATTGTAAGTAG
The DNA here is from genome assembly GCA_028538565.1 of Umbellularia californica. NCBI lineage: Eukaryota > Viridiplantae > Streptophyta > Magnoliopsida > Laurales > Lauraceae > Umbellularia > Umbellularia californica. The sequence goes on along the minus strand of JAPQWN010000012.1, from coordinate 18,921,224 downwards.
AGGAATCAATAGAACTTCCCTGAAGCCCTGCACTGCAGTTAATCTTTGACATTTGCTCGTCTCAAACTGTGAGTTCCAGCGTATCTCTTCTAATAACGAGTGAATGTTCAGTGAAATTGTGGGAGCACCATGAATGTTGGCAATGTAGATACTGTAGACTACTGAGCAATGATGGATAGGCAATGATAGGGTAGTGCAGATACTCTCCGCCCCTGTTCATCAGGTACAACAAGGATTGTTCACCAACTTGCCCATGATTCACTCTTAAGTTCAAAACAACTAATACGTCAAGTTTTAAAATCCTAGTAGATCTTGGAGTTCAGGTCTTGTGGAAAAGTCAAGAGGGATCCTTTTTTGGAATGTTTAACTTCTAGTCTACAGCTTTTAGAAGGATCTTATTTTCAGAGGTTTCTTACATAACACAAGGATGGGAAATGTGCCCTCATGAGTGGACCACATACTGTTCATATAATAATTTGTAGTCCAGCTCGTGAGGCCTATGCGGATCAAAGATCAAAATAGCAGTTGCGGTGGGCATAGCTGCTAGTGGCCAAAATGCTACACAGTGGGTGATACGTAGCGGTCTTAGTGATACGTAGCGGTATAGCGGTGTGAATTTTTTAAGTCATCAAAAGAATTCAAATATTGGGTAGCAGTCAATCTTGTGTTTTTTAATGATTTAGAACCTTATAAGGGTATAGACAACTTTAAGAAAGGTTATTAAGGAGAAGAAATAGGAAAAATAGTATTTTAAATTAAGACCATTTCACTTTACTAGGTTTTAGAGCGTAGCGCCACTAATTTCAAAATAGCATAGCGGTTTCAACCGTTACAGCCAATAATGCGTAGTGGCCGCTATTTTGAACCATGATGTGGATGCATGCCAATTAGACTATTAGTGGGTGTAGGCGGATGGAAATGTCCCATCATGAATTATGATTAGTCAAAATATCAGCCCCATCAGATTATCCTAACCCTCGATTCAATATTCCCAAAGGCAAAGCTTAACATTAAAAAAATAATAATAACTACATTTTTTTTAGGTTCAATCCTACAGTGGGTAATGGTTGGATGAGTATCAAATTGGCTCCGATGACATTTTAGAGTGAAGGGGTAGACTGATCAAAGGTGAGCCCCGTCGAGCTGTATCACATGAATAGTATGTGGTTCGCACTTAGGTGGACATGTGTGACATTAAGATAAAAAAAAAATCTATTTTCTTATCATTTTTTGTTTATTGTGGTTTGAGTTTGGTCTAAAAGTAGGTTACCATATCAGTCATCAAACAAAGGATCCCATCTCAATCACTCATCACCTTTAGAAGCTATGCTTAAGGCCCTCATGCACAAGCAAATATCTCGTCTAGTTGGTCCTTTTGGTAGATAAAATGAGAATATTATGGATATGCTTGGCAGTGGTATGCTCAGGACCAAAATACCCCAAAAATTGCATGAATTTCCTCATGGTGATAGAAGCACACAGCCTCTTAATCTGTCAGTAGCTGAGGAAAAGATCTAAAAGGTGATAAAAGTGGGACACTAGCGCCGCCTAAAAAGCACACCTACCTCACCAGGAGTGCCATGGTTAATGCATTCTCTTACTGAACGAAAGCTCGAAGGATTAAGTTCGCAGGGGCTGTTCTCAATTTCCCCTTACATCAACTGATTTTATCAGGATTTTATCAATCAGTTACAGAAGCAACCTAAAGAACCACTTCTACTGATGTATTGCAATTTGCTACCGGCATGAAAAAACTGACTCAATGCTCAATGAACTTATTCTGACTCTTTAAAGACTATATGGGTCACCTTCACGGCTTGATTAGTCTTGAAATAATTTTATATATAAAAAATGTGTTAGTCTTTAGTTATGAATTTGATGTGGCTCGAAAAGTTCCTTGACTAGGCTTCGTTTGAGTCAACCTGTTCATGTCAGAGAAGTATGTTCACTATTATGTGGAGTGCCCTATCTCTTTGTTATTGTCAAATTAATCCTGTTTTATGCTTTTACATTTGCCAAATTCTCATGTTCTGTCTTTGATTTTCATGATAATGTCAGATGTGTGTCTGTGTGCGTGTTTGACATGGAAATATGTTTAGCAAAGGGAATGTGCCTGTTTCCAAGCATGTCTCCATTGTTTGTTTTAGATCTCAAGGCAAAAACTAAATTTCTGTTTGGTTTCAGTTGCTGGTATAATTTGCTTTGATAGCTCCATTTCCTTTTTGAGTTTGCTGATTTTGGAAAGAGAATCACTTCAGTAGTCCAAGGACTAATCCTCGGACTCCCATTGGTTCTGCATGGCAGGGGTCGTGTTACATTCTACCAACACCAATGTCAAGCTACTGACCTTCTATATTTTAGGAGTGCTTGTGATTGGAACACTGGATATTTTAGGTGTTACATGGACTTGGAAATGTGTGGAATATGATCCATTAGTACTAGTGCCAATTGTTTTTATTATTTTGCAGCCATATACTGAAGTAAAAACACTGGAGGACACAAGAAAAGAAATTACGAGGCAGCCCAAGCGTCTGAAGAAGATTCGCTAGGCATTATAGTGTGACTCAAAGGTTCTCTAAAGTTTGAATTTACTTGTATGTATTCTGATTTCTCCAAATGGGTCAGTCAATCACTTTGGTCGCTTGTAGCATAATGCAAACACAATTGTTGAAATCATTTTGAGTTATTTGTAGTACTGTAGTACATGGATTTTATTTTAGTTTGGAACGTCATCAGATTGCTGATGTATATGTTATGCTATTCTGTACTGAGGTACCACAATATAGCTGTTATTTGTCTTTTGTAGTGTGTTATGTTATACATTGGCACAAAGAGAGGGATGGCCCTATGGGTACTGTTATTAATATTCTTTGAATCCTATTGCATCTATATTCTTAAAGAACCATAGGATGTATGGTGATCAGATGCCTGGGTTCATCTGTTCAGCATGATTTTGTGACAAATACCAACCTAAGTGGACTGTAGACAATCTGATCCATCTTGCATTCAACTTGTCTACAAAGTAGAGACATCAGCATGGTCCTTTAAAAAAAAACTTCACCACGTATTGGAGGCCATGATCAAGGCAGCAAAATGGAGGGCTTAGGCTAGGGCACTAGAGCCCCTTTCATGGCCCTTGTTTCCTGCAAATGATAGGCCTGAGTCCTTGATAACTGCCACTTGCAATGTCTAACCAACCTCTCTTGATATGAGAAAAGGGGTCGGAACCTTTGTGAGTTGTGTCCAGTTATTGAGCTATTCTGCATCCATGTTTATCCTGCCAAATTGTCCAGTATTACATAGGGCTCATAATCTTTGATAGAAACAACAAAGAAGAATATGATGAATTCGATGACAATAAAATAATTATAGATGATTTGGAGTGGCCTTGCGCCTGATATTCATTTAGTGATTGAAGTATTGACTTTTATCATATCATATCAGCATCATATTGCGTTATTTCTTATTCGTTGCTTGATTGAGAATATGGGATCAAGGAAACTGGAATTTTCCCCTTCTTTTTTGACTATGGACCAATTTGCCTGATTCTTTGAGCTGGATTGTTTAATTAGTACCAAATTCTTAGGATTCTAAGCAATGCCTTTCAAATAGGGGCTAAAAGTGATGATTCACAAGAGGCCTCCAATCTCCCCAAGGAAATTAAATCCTAGGAAAGTGATGGTTCCATCAAGACTTCCACATTATACCCATCTTTCGCCACATCTTGAATACCTCTTTGATAAAACCCCTTTACTATGAATTCTGAGGAATTCCCTATTTAGGCAAGGGGCCTTATCGTTATTGAATCCATAAGATTTCTTAAGTATGCCTTTTTATCGAGGTGTCCAAAACTGATGGATTAAAGGTGGAGAACTACATGGGGTCATCAAATAATCTCCCTTTTGATATGAATTTATTACTCACCCATCTCCCTAGTAAATTAGATCTCTACTACAGACCCTTCATTCGTCAACTTGCTGTGTGTGTGTTCTTGGGACTGAAATATGAATTCCTAGGAATTCCATATGAAGCAGTCAGATTGGCCCTTACTGAATTCCCAGGGGCCAGGATTTCGTAGGAAATGGAATTCTTTGATAAGGTACTTGAGAGAAGGATCAAGGGTGGAGTTTTAGAAGAGACAATCGCAATGTTTTTCATGAGAAGAGATAAGACTTTGATGATATATAAATATAATGATAAATTAGCTTTGACATATTTACACATGAATATAGTTATAATGGTAAATTTATTTGCTCCAAAAAACATTTCATACATCTGGTGGAAGGTAGTGATAGAACTTCTTCCCTTAATCCTGCATACGTACTGGAAATCTGTAATATTTTAACATATTGCAACTTTGAGGCTGTTGTGAGCCCACTTTTTACAGGTTTTTTGTGGTCATACAAGCACATTTTATAATGTCTCAATTTGGTTTGCTCAAAAACCATCTACCTCTCTTTTCCCCTTCATTGCTGTCTGTTTACTTGTTAAGCCTGCTTCAATCTTCCTAAACCTGAGTGCAGGTAACTGAGTTTGAGCATAAATGTTTGTTCATACATTGGAGAACTTGGATAATCTGAATTACCTGAAAGTCACAATTGTGTGTTCTTTGGCATATAGCCAATTATGGGAAAACAGCCAACAGGGTTAATGTTATCAACCATGCATTTGTGAATGTAATTGAATGCACAGTACAGAACCAAAACCATCCAGTTATAGAATCTCCCTTATGAAAATGATGCTAATGATTCCCATGCCACATATCACAGACTAGTAATATTTCCCATATAATCTTCTTGTTTTTGGCCATCTACTGTGGTGCACACATCTGTAGACCATCTGACCTTAACATCTCCTCTCAACACGATACTGTGACCATTTAAAATGTAATGATAAATTGAAGAATCAATGAGCTGATGTGTACAAACAAATGTAAATTGAAAAATACCATACTTACATTATGACAGATCTAAAACCACCTTTTTACATGAAGATCTTGTCTTTATAAATGGACGAATGAAAACAGGAAACAATAAGAAAGAAAGAATGAACAAAGCAAAGAAAACTCATATCTCAAATCAGCTCAGATTAACATAGAGCACCATCCAGTTGGGAGTCCTAAAGACAAGTCCTGTTACCCATGCACTTCGCAATCCAACATATCGGCCTTACAATGAAATTCATGCACGCCTTCAGGGGGTTCACAATATATTTGCACCAGATGGAATGAAATGTGGCTGAGCTCCGTGCATCTTCCCATAAGCTCCCCGGGAAACTCTCGTTCCGACTAGCGAGGATGGCCGCTGATTGGAGGTAGGCCGACGCCGCCTGCTTGACCAATTGGTTGCTGATGGAGATGTTGGCCGAGTCAAAGCTGTGGTCGTGGTTCGTGATGGTGCCTTTGGTCGTCGGCAACTGGGGGAGGATGTCTCTGAGGCTTGTGTACTTGAGCTCATCGCCGTTTGGATCCCTTGTGAACACATTATGTGTCTGAGGCTTGTTTAAGTTGACTATTTTTTGCAATTTTGTGTCCATGTTTAGTAGCCATGGAAGGGTACAAGGAAGGTGAGAGGATGGATTGGATAGAGAGGGAGGTGTGTTCAATGGGGATCAGATGGTGTTTCTCGAACGAGTGAGAGACAAGAAGAGAAAGGGAGAGAATAGTCCATCAAAGGGTGGTTGTTGCATGATGGGATTTCTTTTGTTAACCTTCCTTTCCTTGAAAGAGAGAGAGAGAGAGAGAGAGAGAGAGTATATCGAACTATCTTCTGTTTCCTTAAAAGTAGAGATACGAGACCCGGTCCACCAGTTACACCACGTTGCATTTGACCGTTTGGTGGAGATGTAAGTGTGATTTGAAGTTTGAACTTACGGTAATGGAATGGGCCAAAGGGGCAAGTGTTCATGGGCCAGGTGGCCCCAATCAAAATGCTCAAAATCCCTATTACTTCTATCTCTTCTTTCAATTGACAGCTGAGTTGACACAGGACTACGGTTTGTATCCGGAGGTTGTGGGTTCGAAACTGCACTACTAACTGAGGCTACAGGGGAATTTACCCGGCTCTGTCTAGGCCCGGAGGGATTAGTCCAGCCCAAAGGGTTGGAATCCTTTCGTTAGCGCAAAAAAAAAAAAAATCTAGTGAACTCAACTCAAAAGCTCCATGGATTCAGATGTTAGTCACATCATTCCATACAAACCATTAGTGTTTATGCATAAAAAGCTACAGAAAGCTGATGGTTTTCTATGATCTCCTCGAGTAGGGATAACTGAAAGCAGGTCATTTTACGAATTATGCAGTATAATGTAAAAATACTTGGATGAGTTAATAATCTGTTTTTTGTTTGGGACTCTTGATTATTTAGCCCCTAAACTGGTCAGGTAGCATTCAAAGACGAGATATGAAGAATTATTTGATTTCACCTTTTTATTATCATTTTTTGTTGTTTACTTATTTCTAGTAAGTCGCCCATAGATTGGCTAATCTCCAATTGTAGTAATTGGATGATCATCAAACCCAACTAATTTGGTCCAATCATTTTGATTTTTGTTTACGGCCCCCTCTACATGATAGCCTACCAAATCAACTGTCTAGATGATCACACACACAAGTTTGGCTCATGTTCATGATTCTAGTTGTGTGCATTTATGCCGGATTATCTGAGCTCTTTGAATTGGGAAGAGGTGACATGCCCAGAGCTCGAACTTTTGACAGCGAGGTGAGAACTGTCGTCGCTTATGAGGTAAGTGGTCTCGGTGAAGGGGATTCTCTGAGTTCTAACTGAAGTGAAGGAAAGAGGTTATTTCAAAAGTTCATGTGCTGTCAGATGCGCTCAAGGTGGTGCAAGCCATAAATGGGAAATACAATTGGTGTATTTAGTACATTTTGTCAAACATTAAAAGTCCATTGCTAAAGTCATAACTATTTCTCATGTTCCTAAGGGCTTTAATATGGTTACCTATGACCATGCTAAGATGCTTTGTGTTTTTTGTTGGGTTCGAACATTTTTAGGGTTTGGACCTTCCTGCCGTGGGGAGTTAGATGTGTGTGGTTGTTTGATTTGTTTTTCTTGTTTTTGTGTATGTGCTTTTAATGAAGGTTCCTAAAAAGGAAAAAGAGGACAAAGTATTGCATTGTACACTTATTGCTGCGCCCTAGGATGGGCTGCATCTGATTGACCTGACCCTCACAAGAAAGGGTGCACCAAAGTTATATTTTAGGTCGATACATGGGGGGTTAGCATCATTCCTAAGAAACATTCGAAAGGTGTGATAAAAAAAAAAGGGTCATGTACTCATGTGCGGGTCCAATCTAGATATTCAAGCAAGGGTCCTTGCCCTTGGATGAGAAGGATTGAAAATCTCGAACCTTACCTTGGAAAGCCCTTCAAGAAAAAAAATGAGAGGGGGACCAATTACCAGTTGTACCAGCCCAAATTTATCTGTGAGGCCTACTCTTAAAATTTAATCCACCCAAAATCACAGTCTCCCTTTGTCCCTGTGCATTATTGATTACTCAGATTTGGCTTCAATAAAAACTAGAAACAAAGGCCCGGGCTTCAATTTTAATATTATTACTTAATACATCTGATGAGTGGTAGAGAGACATTAGGGCACAGCTATATTTTTACATAAATAGCATTCTATGTTAATGCATTGAAAAAAAAATCTCTAAATTAGATTAAGCTAATTCAAAAGAATTATTATTGAATTTAGTTTCAAATAAAAAGTAAAATAAGATCAAATAAGATAAATAGAAGGGATTTTTACGAAAAAATTAAGTTTAAATCTTAAATAAACGGTTTTACGAAGAAAAACTATAAAATGACGAGATAATTATTCGTATATGTTTTTGGACAAAATCACCCAAGTTGACGATATCGTCAATTAGTTGATAATATCGTCAACTTTTATTGCAAAAAAAAAAAAAAATGATATTTTACTCTCTATTTTTCTAACTAGTGATCGAAAGGTTATGAAAATTATTGTGTTCTATGTCCCAATAGTCTTCCTTAGGTAGTTCTGGTAATCTTCCTTAGTTGTGTGGGTCCCATACTTAGTTTATACACATTTGTCGCCCCCCCTAGTTTATACACATTTGTCGCCACCCCCACCCCCCCCCCCCCCCCCCCGTCCTGTCCTTAGTTGTGCAGGTCCCATACTTAGTTTATACACATTTGTCTCCCCCCACCTCCACATGAGTTTTGAGAGTTCGAGTTTGGAATGTACGGTCTTCGGTGAAATGCCTAAATGAATATTTTTTCTCAATTTGGTGGTGGCTTTGAGTGAGTCTTGATGGGATGGATTTGGGCCTGCTTTTGTAAACATTTAGAGTCTAAAGCCATTTATTTGGGGGGATTTCATAAGTCTTGATGTCTATGAGCAAAATGTGGGGAGCTATGTTGGGGGCAATCCTTAAATAGTGAATGTAAGGTTTTCTCCTAAGTATTGTATTGTTTGTGTGGAGTTTTAGATCCATATAGTGTTTTTTATTTCGTTAATTCGGAACATTTGAACCAGCTTTAAGAATGAATTTGACAGTGGACGAATTGAACACACTTCTATGTGATTTGTGAAAGACTTGTGAAACCCTTTTTTTTAATGTATTTATCACATCCTTTTGATTTTGTTTTCATTTATTTGAAATGGATATTCATTTTCAGCCAAATCTTAGCATTATCCCCTCCAAATTTAAGACAATCAAGTATGAAAACCATCAAAAAAGAAGAAGTAAGTCCAAGAAAAAGAAAAAAAAATGTGGCAGGAGGTTGATGATTGACGATATCATCAACCAAGTTGACGATATTGTTAACTGAATTGATGATATTGTCAACTCGGTTAATTTTGTCCAAAAAACATGTATGAACAACTATTTCATCATTTTATATTTTCTTTCTTCATAAAACTGTTTAATTATGATTTAAGGATAGTTTTTTTAGTAAAAATTCCTAAATAGAAACTACTTATTACAAGTGTTATAGGAAGATCTTGATTTTGTAGTGGCATCACATATCAAATTGAAAACCATATAGATCAAGTGGGCTATGACCCATATGACCCATCAGTGGGCCTCATATTTTAGCAGCTTCGATCCTAACGGGACTTAGCATTTCCATCTCCTATCTTCACCCATTATGGGCCCATCTGTCATAAAAATCAAGGTTGGGCTCCACTAATGGGTAAAGAAAAAAAATAAAACGGTAAGAAGAGATATTAATGGAATAACATGAAGTGGTATTTTTTAATCATTTTTAAAAACTCTATGATCAATCTAACCACATCATACAATAATATGAAAATTATTAATATAGAAAGCAAAAAAAAAAAAAAAATAATGAACTTGGGAAAGAAAAGAAAAGAAAAAAGTTAAAAACCAATTTTCACTGGCCAAACATATTGATAGGAAAACCATGGAAATTAAGTAGGTATATTATCCATCAGTTGGCCTTCCCTGTTGCTTTAATATAGAAATTGCCCGAAAGAGAGAGAAAAAAAAAAGATCTTTTTACTTATAAGAGACCTATTTTCGCAATCTTTTTATCTTGACCATCATTTATTCTCACCCACAAACTTAGATCTCAACAATATATTACAAAGGAAAAAGTGATAAATATAACAATTTCATTGTTATAAACCTCTATTGCAAAGATGCCATCTCAGTAAAATATATTTCCAACTAAAAACATGCTCCCAGGCAGTATGTGCCTTACCACTCTCCATTGCTAAACATCCCAACATCCCCTCTATCACATCGGCTTTAGATTTTAGTTTTATATTACTATAAATTTATTCACCACTAATTAACCGTAATCTCTCATGATGTGTGCAGTGAGTAATATAAATGCTTCTTTTCTACTTAAAAAAAAAGGCAATTTCATTGATCATGATGCTCATGTATTTTCCCCCAAAAAGTTCTAATATCATTTAGTGAAGAGTTTCTGTATAATCTGTTATAATGCATGCTTCAACATTCTTCTATGTATACATGTGGCTTTGGAAATAATAGGAACATGGTAGGTTTTTCTGCTCTAATGAACCTGCTACTACTTATTCCACACCGAATGAAAAAACAAAACAGGAAACCTCTTTGTTTTTTTTTTTTTTTTTTTTTTTTTTTTTTTTAACGAAATCCAGAACGGATTCATGTGTACATGATCACAAATATGAATGGTATGATATAGACAGGGGCGGAACTAGGATATGGACATTGGGGGGCCAATTGTGAATATATATATTTTTTTTGGTGGGGCGCGGCAGCGGCGACATTGCAAAAAAGACTTTAAAATTTAAGTAACCTAAAGGGCTTTTTTTTTTTTTTTTTTTTTTTTGGGGGGGGGGGGGCGCCCCAGGATATAGGATATAGATAGAAAGAAAAGAAGCAATGGAAAATACCTTCTCTTATATGTAAAACTTACGTGGAGAGGAGTATTATGAAAAGATGAGATTCAAGAGGGTAAATTTAAGAAAGGATAAATATGAAAAAGTTGTTTGAATTTGAATGTAGGAGACGTAGGGGGTTTGGGGAGGAGGGTGGGTTTCAGAAATAGAAAAAAATTGTTTGAATTTGAATGTGATGTGATGAAATAAATCTGGAGAGGTGTAGTGGCCCACATCAAATCCAAAGCCCATATTTTTTTTTCTTGTGTATTTTTTCGAATGAGAGGTCGGGTGCTGATGTGGTAAGACAAATCCTATTACTTATATATATATATATATATCTACATATATATTTATATAGGGAGATACTCCTATAAGAGCATCTTTCACCTTACTATGACAGATAAGGTAGAGGCCCTCACATTTAAGTCGTTGGCATTGGATATGGATGTAAGGGCTCCCATGTTTTCTCTCATAGTAAGGAGAAAGATGTTCCCCTCAACTTGTTTGGCTGTAAATGGCCAAACAAAGGTAGTTTGTTCGGCTGTTTACAACGGAACAAAGTGAGTTCGGCTGTTTACAACGGAACAAAGTGATTTTGTTCAGCCAATTAGAACAAATAGTGTGGCCATTCATTTTTCAGATTTCTGGTTCACTTATCAATTTTTATATACTATTTATCAGATATGGATGTGCCTGGTCCTTCCGGATTTTGACCTACAACGTCCAACAAGAGACGTCGTGCTGGACATGTCGAGGCCAATCTTACGGACTATCAGCAGCCCGAGGTCGAGGAAGGCACTGCAGATGTCCATGCTGAGCCCATTACCGCTGAAGAGATGACTAGACCGTTTTTTAGGGGCACAGTCAATTCTTCATTGATGCCTAGTTTTCGGACGCACATTGCTACATCTATTTGGCATGAGTAGGTACTCTTTATTCATTTTGATAAACATCATTTAATTATTTTTTTCTTTATTAATATATGTTCTTTTGTACTGCAGGAGCGTCCGCAACTTAAATGCTTGAATTATGCCCAGAAATCAGTGAGTGGGCATGGAACTCTGAAGGAAGGCAGAATGTGTTGTTTAGTGATTTGGTTGCCCGATTAGGGTTGGCTCCACTGATACGACATCTTACCTATTTATCAATAGGAATGTCGTGTCAACATTTGTGGAAAGGTGGCAATCCAAGACAAACACTTTTCACGTGCCATTTGGTGAGATAACCATCACTCTGGATGACGTTGGCACCATCCTTGGGATTCCAGTGACGGGTAGATCTGTATCGACCAAGAGGTTGATATATGAGCACGTTGAGACACTGGTGGCTATGGGTTGGGAGTGACTCCTCAAGAGGCATGTGATAGTTTGTAGTAGTGCGGGGCTGTCAGTGGGATAGAGTGGCTCAGGGAACTATTTGGCGATGTATCTTATGCGGACCTAGATGAGCACATTAGGCATGCAACGGGAGCATACTTGTTATATTTTATTAGGCTACACACTATTCAGTGACAAGAGTGCGACACGGGTTCCAGCGGTGTATCTTAGGCTGTTGATGGATTTCAATGAGGTGCGTTCATATGCATGAGGTGTTGCTACCTTAGCATATTTGTATTGACAATTGAGATTTGCAACCCGGGCTAGCGTTAGGCTGATAGCTAGATATTTGACGCTACTAGAGGCTTGGATATATGAACATTTCCGGTGTTGTAAACCGAATCCCAACCTCAGATACACAGAGAACCTACCTTGAGTGCATCGTTGTATTCCTCGTAGTGAGTATGGTGAATGGATGTCAAATTTACGGACGCTACGTGAGGTGTATATGTTTAATTATATATATTGAAAAGAAATTGCAAAAAAACTAAGTGTTGAAATTACTGAAAAAATAATTGATGATTTCAACTCAATGAAAGATTTTGCAATTTTGTTTAAAGTCATTTTTCATTTGAGCGCCCCCCCCCCTGCCCCCCCTCTTCTTGGTTCCTCTGACTCCACCTACGACACACACATTCATGATTCCCAACCCCCCCCCCCGCCCCCCCCCCCCCCCCCCCCAAGTTCCTGGTTCCGCCTCTGAATCCACCTACGACACACATATTCATGATTCTCAAGGTAGTTCCTCCATAGACCCTCAGCTGATATGGTTAATTAGACTTACCGTCTTATGCCTATTTTATTTTAATTATAATATTATTAATCAACACACTTGTTACTATTTTGGTTTTCTAAACACGACGCATTGCAAATGCTTTGAGCATCATGAATACTATTCATTTAGAGGGGCCATGATCTGAATGTTGGATACCTGGAGATGCCGTGTGAAGCTATTGAGAAGACAACTAGAGTGTTGGATGGATCTTCTCTCGATGATGTCCAGTAGATGATGTCCAGTAGCTCAGACCTCGTTCAGTCACACGAACTTACAAACGTAGCTGCAGGAGAGAAACGATGTTTTGACATTGAACTTTGATTATAATTGTTGTAACTTTAATTCCTTTTTTTCCTGTTTAACCTTTTGATTCATCCTCGCGTCTCTACTACACCCACTCCTCTCACATCCAATGCTGGTTTTTTTTACCAATAACAAATCCATTTCTCCTCCCAACATCATGAGCCCACTTGATTATGGCTTCTCAGCTCTTGAATATCTATACATAACACAATTAAATTAGATTACACTAAGTGACAATATTAACAGAACAAATAATTCAACTTCATCTATTACCTCTTGAGTGATAAATTCACTACTATAGTCCACTACATATTCCGAGCCAACCCTTGCTGCATTGAGTAGACGCATCATCCGACAATGGCCTGATTATGTTAGTTGGGGAAAATATTAATCTGTTTGGCCGTGAGTGGCCGAACAATTTAATTATGTTCGGCCTCGATTATCTAAACAGTTTAAATTTGTTCGGCCACTCAGGGCCGAACGGATCGCAAACAGAACTGTTTTCAAAGTGACAAAAGAAGTATGGGTCTAAACGCAGCATCTCACTGCTAAGATTATCACAAACAATGATTTGCTTGTCTATTGCTCAAGAATGACAAATGAGTGAGTATGAGATGAATGAGATGAAGAGTGAGAACAAGAATGACAGATGAGTGAGAACAAGAGTGATCAAATGAGTGATTATGAGATGAACAAGATGAAAAGTGAGAAGAAGAATGACAGATGAGTGAGAAAGAAGAGTGAGAACAAGAGTGAGGCATATTAATATTGAAAGTATGAGTGAGATGAAGATTGAGTGGGATGAATATTGAAAGTATGACTGAGAAGAAGAGGGAGAATGATTTTCAGAATGGGAAGGAGAGTTGAGAGTTTGAGGGTCGGTGGGTGTAGAAAGAAATTGAGGAAAGTTGAGAGTTTATTAATTGTTTTTTTTATGTAAGTTACCATAGGGGTAGATTGGTAATAAGATAAAAAACTTAAGAGAGAGGCTAAATGCACAATGTTTTTTGCTCTCAACACTTTACTTCTCTTTACACCCACCTCTGATTACCAAAATGACTCTCTACACACCCCTTTTCCTAATCTGCCTTCCCTCAACTTCTTTCTACACTCCCTATCCTTCCCTCTCTTTCTCTCCCCTTGCTTGCCGCCTCCTACTTTCCCCGCCTCTCTCTCTTCTCCTGTCTCTCTCCCTCTCTTTACCCTCAGCTCGCAACCGCCCTCCCTCCCTTTCTCTCCCTATCTCTATCCGTTCTTGAGTCCACTCGTCGCCCGCCGCCACCCTCTCTCCTTGCCCTCCGCCACCTATCTCCCTGCCTCCCTCCCCCCTCTCTCCCTGTTGCTGTCTCCCTCCCTCTCCCTCTCGCTCCAGTGGGTGGGTGCAGAAAGAAGTTTGGGAGATAGATGCCCATTTAGGTAATTTAACACATGGTATATTGGTCATAAAAAATACAGTGTGTGGAGAGCAAAATTCAGTGTGCATTTAGCAGCTTCGGTGGATGTGCAAAGGAAAATGTGTGGGGAAATTCTGAACGCACTGTGGGTTTTTATGAACACAGCCACTTTTTTTTTTTTTTAAAAAAAAAAAACTTATACTTGTCGAAAATACCCATAAGTTCCGTGCATATCTCATGTGCACGGGTATGAAACGTCATGCACATGATATATGCACAAGGTTTCCCAGCCGTGCACCTCTTTATGTGCACGAGATTTCATAGTCGTGCATCTCTTTATGTGCACAGCTCTGAAACTCCAAGCACCCCACCAGCGAGCGATACACTTGAAGAAGGAAGAGAAGATGGTCGCCGGTGATGGTGGGGCAGAGAGGGGAGCTCGCTTGTAATGGGGCAGCCGTCGGGATTTTGTCACAGCAGGTGGGAGGGGAAAAGAATAAGAGAAAAGGAGAAGAAATCGTTTAGCTCACCGGATGGAGAAAAGAGGGGAGCTCGCCGGTGATGGTGGGGCAGAGCGGGGAACTCGTTGGAGGGAAAGATGGTTGCCGGTGATTGGGTAACCATCAGGGTTCGGTCGCAATAAGTGAGAGGGGGAAGAGAAGAGGAGAGGAGGGCGTTTTCGGCATAGTTATCAGAATCCTACGATTCATGTCCTGAATCTTAAGGAAAATGATTCGTATCCATATAATGAATCCCATTTACAAATGAATCTTAGGATTCATGTATTTCTACGATTCGATACTCATTTCATTGAATCTTACGATTCAAGCGATTCGACTAAACGAGAATGACTATAGCCAATAAACTAATATTAATAATCTTTTACCTTTTTCTTTCTTTATTCTCTTTTTCTTTTATCGCTTGTATTTTTAAAAGGTTATTTAGTAGTTAACGAAACCTCGTAAGAATTTTTTACGGCTTTGATAAGGTTTTAAAGATGAATAAAGAACATACATTTAACTAAAGTATTCGACTGTACGTATGGTGCTTGTTTATATCTTTTTCTTTTATAAATCTATTTTAGTTTTTTTTTCTCATGGACACTTTCTTAACTTTAAGAAATATCTTGTTGTATAAGATTGATGGTTTGGATTTTATTTTATTTTTATATTCTGATTTAAAGATAAGAGGATTTTACTGGAAAATACCTGGTAATTGTCCGTTGCACTTGATAGTGCATTGAAACAGTTTCACCACGGAAGAATTCCTCCCGCCACTTTTTCTTCTTTTTTTATTATTTTTTCCGAGCGACGATAGCGTCACTAAATTATGAAATTTAGCGATGCTATTGTCACTCTTCTTTATATAAATCGACCTTCGAAACTCACTTGTATGGAAGTCTCCAGTTAGCTTGGAAACACAAGATTCCTCTCAATATGGAAGTCCCTAGTTAGCATCCTCTCCATGCATCAACGCACCCAAAAAGGAGCATTGGAGTGAAAAAACCATAGTCTTCTGAAAATAGAAAGGAGGGAGAAGAAAGGGTAGAGATGGAGAAGATGGTGAGATTTACAGTTATTTTGGTCCTCTGCTGTTTCCAATTCCATGAGCTGAAACCATCAGCATCAACAGAAGAAGACAAGAAGCAGAAGACGACTTTCATCGTTCACATGTCCAAAAAGACGACTTACATCGTTCACATGTCCAAATCCAACATGCCACCGACTTTCGCCCATCACCAACATTGGTACGACTCGTCTCTCAAATCCGTGTCCGACTCGGCTTCTCCGCCCGCCTCACGGAAAAAGAAGCAGCAACCCTCGAAGCCATTTTGCAGGAATTGTATCCATCTTTCCGAAGAAGCAGCAGCAACCCTCGAAACGAAACACGGAATTGTATCCATCTTTCTCTCAAATCAGTGATTGCACTGTTTGCCATGAGTACCACATGATATGTTAGATAAAGATGATGGTGGTGATGGTGAGGAAGGAAGGGGAGAGAAAGGAATGGAAAACGAAAGGGTTTGGGGCTTAAATAAAAAGCCGAAGAGTGACGCTAGCGTCACTAAAAACAACACTGAGCGACGCTAGCGTCACTCACTTCAAATTGGAAAAAAAAAAAAAACCAAACGGGGTCTGACGGACCCCGTTTGTGTGATGCTAGTTCCGAGGCACTAACAAGTGCAACGGACAAATACTGGGTATTTTCCAGTAAAATCCTCTAAAGATAATAAAAAATCTATATTGATACTTTAAACTTATTCAACTATATGTAATAATATATGCCATGATGTTTTTGAAATGATTGTATGGTAGACTTCTTATTATATTTATACTATTATAAATGAAAAAAATGGATGATTATGAATAATTATTTTTTTCCGTTCCTTTTAAATTTTAATTATTTTTTATTTTTATTAGAAAAATAAAAAATCTTATGATTCACAATATAATTTGCGATTTGATTTAATTAATGAGTATCAACAATTTAAAATACGATTTCGATTTTGAAAACTATGGTTTTTGGTATCATTAGGAAATTTGGTGTGATGAGCAAAAACAAGTCCGTGCAAATAGAATTTCCCAAAAGGTGGGTGCGTTCAGAAGCTCTCCCACTTCTTCACCAGGGTTTAAGAATAAGATAGCAGCAGGGTTTTGGGAGAGGGAGAACGAGACTCCAATTGCCTCTGGAAAACATCATCGTCTGTCTCTCACACTCACACACATTTGCTTTTCTTCCTTCAAATCATATCCCTTTTAGAAGCTCTCCTCCGTTTCTAATCGCATTTCCTGGTACATAAATCTGTTGAGTTTGCTCTCTTTGACGTATTCAAGTCTCAGATTACATAGTTCATGCTTGCAATTCTGTAAATTTCACGTTTTGAAGCTAAGCAATTTGGCTGGAACTGTGATTTTGATTTTTCTCCCTAAAATCTTTCAGTTTTGTTGACTATGTTGATTTATGTTTGGTTTTGTTTCGGTTTGTTTTGAACTGTGATTGGAGTAAGAAGACTTGCAGCTATTAACGATGGATGTTTCTGCGTTATTTTCATGCTTGGAAATTGTTGATTGCTGTTTTTGTTGTTTTGACTTTGTGGGTTTATTAAAGCAGTTTGGATTGTGATGTTAAATGATATATTTGTTTTTCTATATGTATGTTCTGTTGAGAATTCGATGGTGGATTGACTCTGTAGCGTTAAGACAACGGTTGCGATTACTTGATATCTGATTGGAACTGTAATACATTTATATTTTGATGGTTGGATTTAGTGTCAGTGGAATCTGATAAGGAAAAAGAGAGATCAGTATAGACATCTTGCTGAAGAATGGCTTTTCTGATTCTACTGATGAAATCTTTTCCTTTTTCCTTTATTGTTGTTGTTGTTGTTGCATGGCTTCGGAGGACTCAAACTTACGTGCTCTTGCCATCTAATGGGGGCATTGGGTGTTCCTAACCAGATGAGCTATGTATTGAGACTTTTCAGTTATTTTTTAAAATCATTTTCTTATATTTAATATGGATATGATTTGAGATTGTGGTGCTCTGCTTTTGGTTGGCTTCTCCATTTTGCTTTGATCTGGGAGAGTTCAGCAATGAAGGGAAACAGGGGAAGTGGCACTCTTTTGACAAAGATACATTTCTTTTTCTTTTCTCTTGGTGGTGTTCTTTTTAATTGATAAAAATTGGACATTGGAGATGCTAAAAGAACCACTTTTATTTGTGTGTGACTACCTCTTTGATTTAGATGAATTATGGATATGGGCTTCAGAAGGGTTAGCTACGAGGGTTTTGGAAAGAACCGCCAAAAATGGCTGTGACACTGCCTTTTTATTACATGTCTTGCAGTAGAAATTCACACCCCCATAAAGGAGTATAATGTAGAAGAAGATAAGCAGTGCATGAGACGGTTCTGGTTGACTTTTCTCTAAGTCAAACGTTTTAAACTTTAAACCTGTGCCGAACATGCAGTGGAAGTTAAAAAAAGATTAAAATTAAACTTGTGGTAAACAAGCTGTGAAAGAATAACACGCATCCAAGTGAAAAACTTAAAAAGTGAGAACATTGAAACTCTGCCCAAAGAATCGAACTAGGCCATAACCTAGTCATCTCAATGAGTGACTAATCCTCAGTACTCACCAAGCTATAGACATCATTACACAACTCAACTGAGTGGCGTGCTGCTTTGTATTTTCCTTGTTAGAGTGAGTGCGAATTGGTTTTAGTGGTGATTTTGAGTCATGTGATGTGGAAAAGTCAAAAGTAGGAAACATGAAATCCAAACAAGCAACACACAAGGGAAATGAAGATTTACAGGATTCATCGTTTAAGGCCATGTCCTACGCGAAGTGGAGGATAGATCCACTTTATTAAGAATGAATAAGATTCAATGGCCAAAGAGAGGACAAGAGATTAAAACCACGTAGTTCCATTTGTAGGGCCTAGAATCCCATGTACAAAGTCTATCACCTTCATGAAGGCCTCTCATTTTGTGTCACAACATTTATCTCTTTTTCTCAAAGAAACCATATCTACGAAATCCCTCTCAAAGTATAGTCATACTACAATCCCTTTCAAAAGGCCTTTTTCTTCCACCCAGATAATCAATAATCATGACCTCTTAAATTGAGTTGTTAAAAGAATATGTCATAACAACTCATCCCATAACCGAATCCATTGGCGTGCTCTCATCTTGCAATTGATGGACGTCATAGTTGTTCACTTTGCAAAGGTTTGTCTTTGGTCCTACCTAAATTGTTTCTTAACTATTACTGTTTAAAGATATTCATTAATTACTCCAATTAAAGAAGGAATTTTTTTTAATCATTGTTAAACAAGATTTGGGACGAGAATAGAAAATCTAATTGGATGCTTGCTCCATCTGATTTTCCTTCTTTTCGTCTATATATGAAACTGATTGATGTCTTCTTTAGACTTGCTGGCTAGGTTTCCTCCACTATCTGTAAAGATGAAGCTGCCGTTATGCACATGACCTTGGGATTCTTCACCAGAAATTGTCAAAAACTGTTTATGGCCAGTGGAGCATTTCCCCCTTTTTTTCTTTTTAAATGTAGACATGGCTCCTTACTGATTTTAGTCAGCAGTTATGCTAATTGGCCAACCTACAGTTCGGTGTATGATTGCTCATTTCCTTAATTTTCTCTTCTAGGCTCTACGTTGTTAAAATTGTTTTGGTTGAAAATCTTGTCACATGTAAATAAAATTCGGGAATCATTTATGGAGGGAATTATGATGGTTTCACATTTTGGGCTTATTAGACCAACAGCTGAAATTTTTTCCCCATGTGGGTGCAAGGGCAGAACATAAGATTAATATTTATTTTGTTCAATCATGTATGCTACTCCTCTAAGAGAGCTCTTCTCCTAATATGATTGCGTTAAATGTTTTTTTTTTTCCTGGTACTATTCATTAAATTCCTGTGGCCTAATGGAGACATATTGTAAGGGTGCTGCTGTCTTGTTCAATGCATCGCAAATACATGTGCTTACTTATGTGTTTGCGCGCGTCTGTTAGGGAAACTTTTAGATCATGTCTTATGATGCACGGATACTTCAAAATAGGCAACGTATCGTGTCGTATCGTATCTGATACTTCACTTTTTATATGTAAAATCCGTGTCCTTGCCGTATCTATGGCGTGTCTCTGCAGTATCCGTGCCGTATCTGGGCATCGTAGATCATGTCTGTACCCTGTACAGATCATCTCAGCATCCTAAAATATATGGAAGTGAGGAACTGCATTATCCACAGGTTGTGTGTATGCGTGGCGATCTGGATTCTGGACTGTTGATCTGATGAGCCAATCTTGGATGTGGGATCTCAGTCTATACCCTAGACTGGCAGATCTATAGTTCCTGTTGACGGCAGCCTCTCAACTGAATGTGGATTTTGTTTTTTTCATAAATTTTCTTTTTGCTGGGTTCCAGTTGAAGGATGAGGGTTGTTCCATTGAGAAGACTTTTCGGTCATCCCTTATCCACATTAGAGTCTGTCAGTTTGACAGTATGGATGTATCCCATGGATACCATATATCCCCAGCCAAAGAAATCAGAATCACATGTCTTCTTTGGAAGACACCTGGCCATCTTATAATGGGAAGGTACAAGAAATTGCTTCCCACAGAACTGCTTAAAAGAGCATTCTTGAGCAGAAGCTAACTCAAATTCAATCCTCACCAGGTCTTCCGTTTCTTGTATGCTCATTCTGTAGCATTTAACTTGTGCCCCTTTACACTTGATGAGTTTGCTCAGGCATTTCATGACAAGGTAATGCGTAATTTGAATTTAAATATCTTGAATAGATTGCCAATTGAGCTTACACTGTCATTTATGACCTTGAACATTTTTTTACAAAATAGACTCATTTTGCAAATGCCCTATTCTTGTGAAAATTACGGTTTCCAGGATTCCTTGTTACTCGGAAAAATTCATGTGGCTCTTCTCAAACCTCTTCTTGTGGATGTTGAAAGGAAGCTTAGCAGTGGATTTCTTCCTCGTCCTGGAAAAGATTGCAGATTTCTTGGGTTTCTCCATTTTGTAAGTTTAGCTCAAATGTTTTTGACAGTCTGGTCACTTCTTGCTAAATACTTCAATTCTATTTCTCTTTCTGATTCTTATTTCCTAAGAGGTTACTTAGGCTACTTTATGATTGTCTTTTTTTCCATTTTTCTCGAAATTTTGTTGGTTGCTACTTGCTATTATTCAGATCAAACCAGCATCTTCATGGGTCAGACTAGTTCAAAATTGGGGTTCCTGTCAAAACTGGCAGTTAACTGGTGGGACCCACCGCACTTATTTATTTATTAATATAGTAGTTTTTAACGTCATGGTTCGGCCGGGTTAATCCAGATGGCGGAATCGGTTTGGACCAAACACTTCACTTCTCCAGTTCACCCTTCAGTCCATTTTTTAATCCATTTCTCCCAATATAGTTTGGTCTATAGAAGGTGGAAAACTATAGTCTTGTTTGACACGTTAAGTTCAAGGAGCTAGCAGAAAGGGGAGACCATTAAAGACCTTAGATTAGGCAGTGAGGAAAGACATGGTAGACTGTGGAGTTAGAGCATCGCTTCAGCTGGGATCGAGTGAAAAAAGCAAAAGTCCAAAAGGAGACCCTACATAGATCGCATAAGGCTATGATGTTGGTGATGTTGTTGATCTCTTGATAAAGATTTGGCAAGTAAGTAATGTATATTGATAGTGAGGTTAACACATATCTTGAATAGCTTTTTAGGTTTGCATGCTATAGGATATCTTGAAGTGCTTTTTAGGTTTGCATTCTATAGGATTTGTAATTCTGTTCGGAATGTTACCATGGTATAGGATTTGTAATTCCTTTCGGAATGTTATCTGAAGTCCTAGATTTTCATTCCTTGTTACTAATTAAAAAAAAAAAGAAAAAAAATTCATTCCTTTTCATCTTTGGCCGCAATTAGTCTCATGTGCACTCTTTCAGCCATGCAACCATATGCAAACAGACACATATAGAAATTGTGGACATTGCTTGTTTTTCACTTAATTGGTATAACTTACTGAGCCAACCCTAGTCTGATGGGGGACAAGGCTTTGATGATGATTAGAGCCAAGGTTGGTTTATTTGTATTTCATTCTTTTAGTGGAGTTGATTGTTGTTGCTGCATTTGTTACTGTTTAAGAGTTCATGATTAATTTATTAAGCAAGTGAAGTTTTACCATTAAGAAAAAAGAAGACCCACGTCCAAGCTGTAGCCGGCATGCGTTCTGTCTTGCTAGGATATCTGCCTCAGAATTTTGTAAGACGAGGTGAACACAAAAATGTTAAAAAGAAAAATCTAATGTACGCAACATCTCTCCCATCTGTTTTATTTAGCCAATCCTCAAGAGTGACATCCATGCCGCTTATATTAGTGCAAATGTTGCATCCCATTTGGTGATGCAAGAATTATGATTCAAATGATCCCTACGCTTATCCCCTGTAATATGCTCTAATTTGTGTGTCTACATCTGAAGAACCCATCATACTTGTAAGAACTGAATATATAGTTATGTTTCCTTAAGATCATGCTATTAATCTACTAGTACCTTACAACCCGTGGGCTCCAAAGTTCAATTTGAGAAGCAAAGCTTTGCTCCCTTGTAACTTTAAAAAAGGTGTGTGCACATACAACTTTAGATTTCTTATCATCCTCATTACATTGGCATCTAATAACCTTGTGTGTATTTTTCAGATAATGGAACAGGGTTTTGATGTCAAATTCTGGAATAGAGCATTAAACCTGCTTTCATGGATAGAAATACTACGGCTTGTTTTGGTTGCAGCAGGTTTTAGTGCAAAACAGAGTTCCTTTCAAAGGGAAACTCTTAGCAAGGTGCTCAATAATTTTCATTTTTAAGGATTCTGTTCCACAACTACTAGTGCTTATTTATTCTTGTAAAGTAGATGTCTATTTATGTATTGGTTTCATCTTGAAGTATTGTTGACATGTGGCTGATGAGCTAATTTAATGCATATTGGTTTCCTCCAAGTCCCTAAGTTAAATTATGTTTTCTGTAATATATATATTTTTGTGATAAGTAGTTAATTGTCATTGTGGAGCAAAAGATCTTGGTTGTAGGATCTGCTCCACATGTTCTATGACTGAGAATCAGAACCTTGGTCAGGGCTGTCTGCTGGGACAAACTTTTCTCTCAGTCTCATTTACCTGGCAGAGGAGTATAATTTTGGAGAATTTCATAGGCTGCATTTGGATGCTTGGATTTCCATGAAAATGTACCTTTTTAAAATAACCTCTTAAGTTTTATTTCTACACAACGCATATCCGCCAACTCCATTCTCCCTACTCCTTTGAGATGAGTAGAAGAAACCAAAAAAAATAAGAGGGGGATGGAGGGAGGGAGAGAGCGGCACAGTAAATGTATATGCAATTGGCATGGGATTGTGCATCCAAATACCTGTTATTTGGTTGGATTACCTGAAAATAAGGTACTTCTATGGAATTGAAAATAGCCAAACACAGCTTTAGCTTCTTACTTTGTCAAGCAAATGGAATTACTTTGTTTTAACAGTTTTAAATTTTAATGATGAGCTATGAAACTCAACTAATTGGGATTTATTTAGTAGGTTCTTTTGTTACAATGACATGACCTTTTGGACCTTGCAAGACCTATTTCACATGTTTTACCTGTGACAAGCAGCTTTCTTTATACATAGCACTCTTTCTGCTGCAACTCATTTTAGTTGATAACAGTGCTCAATTTTTTTGCTATGCCTGCATTGTAGACTCGAATACACGCAATGTCACACACTAGTGTCCCTAACAAGCTAAGCTAAGGCTGGGGGACAACGGTGTTAATTTTATTTGAGTTTATTCGATTGGTTTACTGATAAAAAGGGCAAAAAAGTTAATTGGTTCTGTTTTTCTGCAGTGTTGGACCTGTTTTATCATTCCTTTTGGTTATTTCTTCTCAGATTGGATGCCTACTTATATTATTCGTATCCTTTTTTTATCTGCATACTAGAAATGACAGCCATTTTTAGGATAAGACACATCACCAGTCATTTGAAATTTTTTTTTTGGATGACCTTGGTATCCTTGAGGTCTTTGACCCAACAGGATAATCCCCTGGGTGGTGCCCACTAAATCTACACAAAAGCACTCTGGGCAAATATAGGGTGGTTTCAAACACAAGACGTGGGGAGCAAACCCATGCTTATACCACTCCACCAACTCCCACCAGTCATTTGACTCACTTTGCTCATTTGAATTTTGGAATGGAGATCTATAAAGACATCATTTTGAAACAGGGCTGAAAATTCTTGTCGATATGCTTAGGCCGCCTGAAATTGATCAGTTGAACTTGGAGCCAATATTGCTCAGACATGGCATGAATTTAGGTGGACATGGAATTTATGCATAAAGTGAACTGGTACTTTATAGGGTTTCATCTCTTGATGTGTCTGTATCATAGCATGGAGCAAGCATGAGTTTGTAATTAGTTGTTTGTGCTTCTGGTGCATTTACATTTAGGATTCCTTACGTAATTTGAAGTGTCCAGACTCCAGATCATAGCATGGAGCATGTCTAATTATGTTATCAGTTATGTGTGGCATGTTTCTGGTGCAATATTACTGCCCATGCCAGTGTGGGTATTTTCTATTGCAACTTGCATGTATATCAGTATATGTACTGTATTAATTTGGTTTTAAACCTTAAATTATGTACTGTGTTAATTTGGTTTTTGTCCTTTACGGTCTTTGTGAACTGACTGGTGTGAGAATATGTATTACTAAAATCTCTTGAATACTTAAGTAAAATGTTGGACTGACCATTCAGAGAGAGAGAGAGAGAGAGAGAGAGAGAGAGAGAGAGAGAGAGAGATGGGATTTAAAAAAAATAAAAAATCTTGGAAAATATTAGAATTTGATGCTTTTTTCCTTTAGTAACTAAGATAGGGGGATGTAGCAGTTCCTTCAGTGCATAGAGGTTCTGTATTGCCGAATGTTTATTGAACAACAATATTTATCTTTATCAAACTATTATGCATTTCTAAATTCATAATTCATAAGAAATTTAATGTAATTGTATATAAGATAGGATAAATAAATTATAAAGTAATGCTTAAATAAAGCTTTAAGTTCAAACCAAATGGCGAATTAACTTCCATTAAATACAAATAGTGTACTTTTGTTGAGAGTTGTGAAAAGAATACCTCTACTAATACCAACGGGGGTGATGCTGGACAGACCCATGGTCCCCCATGGGTCGACCAACTAATGGACCCGGCTAGTTGCGGACCAAGGGTTTTCGTTTGAGGAGTGTGGACCCAAATAGGTAATTGGGTTTTGGGATCAAACCTAGAGTTTTAATGTGGGCGGACGTAGGATTTTAAAGTGAAATTTCAAAGCATGGCCAGAATTCCCATTATGGTTTAAAAGCGGACCGAGGTGCAGCGGGTGCGACCACCCCCACATGGTTGTACCTAGGTCCGCCCCTGGGCCCAACCCATCTGTCTTGACCGGCTAATGGGCCATACTATCTATATTTTATTTTATTAAGAGCTTTATTCATGTTTTTGGTTGTTTTAAGTTTAGATGTTTTAATTATGGCCATCAATATGTCTACCACGATATGCATAGAGATGAGCCCTTGAGAGAAACTCTATGTATCAGCTTCAATTTAGCAAAATCTTGTGTTTTTAAGTGTTCTTTTTGTCAATGTGAGAGACGGGACAGAGAAAGTAATTGCTGAATGCTATGTCCCTTTGAGGGTTGATTCCTTTTCATATATATAGGGGCTGAATGCCCTAATTACATCCAATTAACCATATCTAATCATATCTCAGATCCTAAAGATTAGCTAACAAACTAAGTATGTGCATGTATGCATTGACTAAAATACAATGAATGGGCCTAACTGGGCCTGCGAATTTGGGCCTCATTAACACCCCCCCTCAAATTGATGCCGATGAATCAACTAGCATCAATTTGTCCGTCAAGAATTGATGACGTGGTCGAGGAAGTGCTTTGGTAAAAATATCAGCAACTTGGAGGCTTGAGGAGATGAACGGGAGAGAAATAACATCGCGTAGGTATTCATCCCGGATAAAATGGCAAGCAACCTCGATGTGTTTAGTTCTCTCATGAAACACTGGATTTTCAGTAATCCGAATGACACTGGTATTATCCGCATGTAATGGTGTGGGAGAGGTTTGGGAGAAGCGAAGTTCCGCAAGAAGTCCACGAAGCCATATAATTTCGGAGCATGCGGCAGACATTGCCCGGTATTCTGCCTCAGTGGATGATTTAGACACTTTGTCCTGTTTTTTCACTTTCCATGTAATAAGAGCATCACCTAAGAACATACACCAGCCCGTTGTGGAACGACGAGTATCAGGGCAACCTGCCCAATCAGCATCAGAATAGGCAGTCAATATCATTGGAGAGCCAAAAGGAAAAGACAAGCCTCTGTTAGATGTGCCAAGAAGATAACGAAGAATGCGTCGAACAGCGGCCAAATGGAGATGATGGGGCTTGGTCATATACTGACTCATCAAGTTGACTGCATAACTGATGTCAGGCCGAGTGGTAGTTAAATATATAAGACTACCGACAAGCTGTCAATAATATGACGGATCAGAGAGGGGATCACCACTGTCACTATGGAGTTTAAGATTCAGTTCCAGAGGGGTATCCACGGGTGTGGAGGTTGATAGGCCTGCAGATTCAATTAAATCCATAGTATACTTATGTTGATGTAAAACCAACCCCTTCTCAGAGTGATGAACTTCCAATCCCAAAAAATATTGCAGAGGACCCAGATCCTTCATTTGAAAAGATTGATGTAGAGAAGATTGGAGATCTTGAATCATGACTGTATCTGTGCCAGTGATAATGATATCATCGACATAGATGAGAAGAATGGTGATTCCTGTAGATTTCTGATGTAGAAACAATGATGGATCAGAAGGACTCTGTTGAAACTGCAACTTGAGTAAAGCATCCTTGAATTTGTCAAACCATGGTCGTGGTGCTTGTTTTAGCCCATACAAAGACCGTTTCAAAAGAGCAACTTGTCCCTCAGATGGTTTGGGGAAACCTTGAGGCAGTTGCATGTAAACTTCCTCTTTAAGATCACCATGAAGAAGGCATTTTTCACATCAAATTGGAAAAGGGGCCAGGATTGAGATGCAGCTATGGCAAGAATGGTGTGAACTGTGGTCATCTTTGCGACAGGCGCAAAAGTTTCGTCGTAGTCGATGCCATATTCCTGTCTGTTGCCAAGGGCCACAAGTCTTGCCTTGTTTCTATCCAAAGTACCATCTGCCTTCAATTTGATAGAGTAAACCCATTTACTCCTAATAGGTTTAACCGAGGTTGGTCAGGAAACAACAACCCATGTGTGGTTCTGCTGTAAAGCACTAAGTTCTTCTTCCATAGCCTGTCTCCAGCATTCCTGTTTTGCTGCTTGAGAATAAGAAGTAGGAATGGAAACAGAGGATAAAGTAGCAAAATATGAATAATGAGAAAAACCATATCGATCTGGTGGGCGAGAGGTACGAGAAGAACGACGAATAGCAAGTTGAGGTGAATTTGATGTTCAAGCAGGATTCGGGGCCGGTTCTTGCAGAAGAGGCAAAGTGGTGGCATTTGTTCCTTGTCGACGAGCATACACCTTGTCCGGATGAAATTGCAGAGGTGAAGGAAGGCATTCATCATCAAAGGATGGTACTTTATAAAAGGAAATTTCTGGAGATGAATCAGGAGAAGACTGAAATAGGTACTGGTGTTCAAAGAAGACAACATTTCTAGAAATCCGAATACGCTTAGAGGTGGGGTCATAACAAATAAAACCTTTTTGTTGAGAAGCATAACAAAGGAAGGCACATTTTACAGCTTGTGCAGATAATTTTGAACGTTCATGTGTGGGAAGATGAACAAAACAAACACAACCAAAAGTGTGTAAATGTGTGTATTGTGGTGCATTTTGGAAAAGACGAAAATATGGAGATGTATTTTGAAGTTTCAGAGAAGGAAGGCGGTTGATAATATGAGTTGCAGTAGTTAAAGCTTCTGCCCAAAATCTAGGTGGAACGGAAGATTCTAATAATAAAAACCTAACCATGTCTAGAAGATGACAATTTTTCCGTTTTGCAACACCATTCTGTTGGGGAGTGTAGGGACAAGTCCGTTAGGATAAAATTCCTTTGTCTTGTAAAAATGCCTGAAATTGTGCAGACACATATTCCCCCCCTAAGTCTATACGAAGAACCTTAATATATGTTGAAAATTGATTTTGAACATAATTCAAGAATTTTTTAAACACATCAAAGACTTCAGATTTGGCATGTAGAAAATAAACCCATGTAATATATCAACCCAAAAGCTTAAGCTAATAGGTGGAAGGCCCATACAGGTATATTGAGACGTGACAAGCCTATTACTTAGGCGATGTGGGATGTGGGACTTCCCAACATTCCCCCTCACGTGCAGGCCCAACAGATTTCATGGACGGGCCTGACACGTGGGCTACACAAGAACAACGGGATCGGAACTCGCTCTGATACCATGTCAATGTGAGAGACGGGACAGAGAAAGTAATTGCTGAATGCTGTGTCCCTTTGAGGGTTGATTCCTTTCCATATATGTAGGGGCTGAATGCCCTAATTACATTCAATTAACCATATCTAATCATATCTCAGACCCTAAAGATTAGCTAACAAACTAAGTATGTACATGTGTGCATTGACTAAAATACAATGAATGGGCCTAACTGGGCCTGCGAATTTGGGCCTCATTAACACTTTTAAGTATGGAAGGGTAGAAGAGTTGCTTGGAGAGAAGAAAAGATAAAAGAAGCCCTACCATGTGTTTTAAAAATTTATGCGAAGTAAATGTCAGTCACGCTCCATAGTGGGTTCATAGCGGCCTAAAGCGGCATGTAGCGGGTTTGTAGTGGATTGTAGCGCCTGCTACATTTGCTAGCAGCGATAAATTTTCTTTAGTGTAGCGGTCTTGGTTGATGCACCCGATATAGCGTAGCGGCCGCTCTTTTGATCCATGGTGTATATAGAACAAATTAGCATAGTTTGCTCTTAATTTGGGGTATTGCAATATCTAACGGTACAATCTAACCTGTAGAGATCGATACAATCTCTATGATTAATCTTGGCCCTTAATTTGGGGCATTTACAATCTCTAATAAATACAATCTGATCTTTCAAGCTGGATACAATCTCTATGAAGATAATTCGTATAGTATGATACAACACACATATATTTATATTTGATTGGTAACGGATATATGATACAACATATGACTACACACATGGGCTGTCCTCTCCTCTTGTATAGATTGCTATGCATGACCAGGTTTTCACATGTATAAAAAACTGTGTCTTGTCTGATTACAATGCATGGCTTCGTCATATTGATAGTTTCAAGCTTGTGATTGATGTAAAATTTAACAAAAAGGATTTTCTTGGTGTATGTAAAAACTTTATTATATTAATCTCTGAATGGCATCATGTAGGAGGAGAATTGTATGGTGAGATACGGTTTGCGTCCTGGTACTCTTAAGGGTGAATTGTTTAACATTTTGGTCGAGCAAGTAAGTAATGGGTCAAAAGTTTCTGATTTGGCGAAATCTTTTCAGGCAAGTTATAATGAGGATGGAATTAACTTTTACTAGAATAATATGATTGACAATTAACAATTTATATTTCATGATTTCAGTTTGAAGATTGTTGAATTAGATCTCCCCAACACAGCTGATGAACTGGAACAGCAAATCTGTTCAACACTTTCAAGCGACATTACTTTATTTGAAAAGATCTCATCCTCTGCTTACCGTCTTTGTATTATTACTCTCACCTCAAAGGGTATGGGGACTTCTCAGTCTGATAGTGAAGACTCAGGAAGTGTGGATGATGACTCTGACTCCACAGTTGTAACAGCGACAGTGGTGATTCTGATAATTCTGAGCATGAGGAATTGGGTTCTGGAGATGACTGCAGAATTGTTAAATATATAGGTCGTCACAAGATGAAGAACAAGAAGTTGACTGAATATACTGAAATAGATGAGAGCCAGTCAGGAGAAGTGTGGGTTTTAGGATTGATGGAAGGTAAATATTCAGATCTAAGCATTGAAGAGAAGCTGAATGTGTTAGTTGCTTTGGTTGATCTTACTGGTGCTGGATCCAGTATCAGACCAGAGGTAAGAATTTGTCACAAGTCCTTATCTTGGAGTCCTTTGTTCATGAAACTATGCATGATTGACACTTTTATTCAAAATCCCTTTGTTTTGAACCCAGAATTAATTTTCTAAATCCTAACGAAATCCCGGGACTACAAATAGATGCATTTGATATTTTTGAGTATTTTTTTCCATGCAAGTGCATGTAAAAAATTTGTGTTTTTAGCAAATGGCTTAGTTAAAAAAAGATGTTCGTACAAGACAATTTGTAAAAGCTTATGTTATATGATGCAAAGAGATCATAGTCTCTCGCCTGTGATCATCACATATATATATTTTTTATAAACTATGCTAAATTTTTTAAAAACGATAAAATAAAAAAGAAGAAGAAGAAATGAATCATAATGTACAGTGTATTCTCTGCTTGAGGTTTTCTACTTGTATTCTTGCACACAGTGGGTTATAAACCCATAATAGATTGGTGGGAAGTTTTGTTGTTATTTAGCAGTTAGCTTTTTAATAAGTGACTTAATCAATTATGCTCTTGGAGCTCTATAGTTCGAAGCTTCTACCCTTGTAATGATCACACTTTTTGGCTGAGTTTTGCAACAGAAGTTACTTTTGCAGAGTAAAAAGAAGAGGTTTTGATATGGAAGAAGTTCCCATGAGGGGCCACTGCTAATTATCAATGCGAGGGACTTCATCAAGTACATGTTTCCATTGAGCATCTAATCTGTTCTTTTATACATTTATGATTGTCGGATTAGTAGTCAATGAAACAGACAGCTAGTAATATTTTATATGACCAGCTGACAATTTTTTTCCCTGTGAATCACTTACAACACTCTTAATTCAGATTAACTTTGACTGAAGTCACTGGACAGTGATGTAAGAATATAACAATTCCTGGGAAATTTGAGTTGGATGCTTATCATTTTCTCAGATTGGTTGAACCAGTAATCATTTGAAAGATGAAGGTCAAGATAGCATTTTATTCATCCTATCTCTCTCCTCCTTTTTATTTTTTATTTGGTGTGTGGAACATGGATTAAAAATTGACCGAGTCTGAGTTGACTTGGACTTGTTCTAACGAGTTGGGTCCTACGGGACTTGGCCTTGAATTATGTGACTGGGCCAAGTCCCTATGCGACTCGGAACTCGGCCATGCAACTCGGCTGAGTTAGACTTGGCCAACTATTTTTATTTTAAATTGAGACTTGGCCCGATTCAGCCGGGTCGCATGTCGACTTGGACTCAGCCCTGACCAAGTCGACTCGGACTCGGCCCTGACCGAGTCAGTCCCGAGTCCGAGTTTTTTGTTGTTCTTTGGTGTGGAATGAAGAAACAGTTTAA
This sequence comes from Umbellularia californica, assembly GCA_028538565.1. NCBI lineage: Eukaryota > Viridiplantae > Streptophyta > Magnoliopsida > Laurales > Lauraceae > Umbellularia > Umbellularia californica. Next base: position 18,889,956 of record JAPQWN010000012.1, on the reverse strand, counting down.
AATTTTGAGGTCCACTTGTTGGAACTTGGAATTCCAATCTACTGCTATCTAGTGGCATCATGGAAAAAGGGCATTTTTGTATTAGGGAGCATTTGAGCCATCTAACTTTTGTATCTATGCTTCCCTCTAAAATTTCTTAACAATCAGATTATACATTATTTTGATAGATCGCGTGACGTGGACCTGTAACCTTGTGGTTACAACAATGATCACCTGGCAACCTTTGATACCTGGATACTTGTACTCAGTATTGCACCCATTGCTCTAGCATACAAGTTTGGCATCTCCATCCTACCATGTCTATTATTTTAGATAATTCTAATTTTCTCGCTCAACATAAAAAATGTTAGAAAGGAATGTAAACAATGATAATTTCATTAATTCAAAAGTGTTATGAAGAAAAAATTAGGACAGCCGTATCTGTATCCATGCCCCAATTTTCTAGTAGTGCAAAGTTGTATCCCCGATCACCGAATCATATCCGTACCCATATCCGTATATGGCATCATTACATGCAACTGTTGTAATCGGCTCGTTAAAGAAATAAAAAAGGAAAAAAGCACCAATTGACCATATAAAAATAGAAATACACCAAATTCTATGAGTAGACGTCTCATTACAATCTGTCTTTTGAGTTTTGACCACTGCAATTCACAAGGTCAGCTTAGTATAATCTTCTGCTTTTCTTTTAATTATTGAAGTAATAAATTCATTTTTTTATTGGTAAAAATAAATTCCTTTGTTGTAGCCTAGATCTGCTGGCTGGTGTGTCAAGATACCTGATGCAATGATTGCGATGCCTGTTTCTTTCATAAGCAATGAGAATTGTGAGAATCATGAGTTCCTACTTTCTTGTGCATGAAGTGTGTTATATTGTTTTGAACCCTTTAACTTCTTTTTCTTTTGACCTTTTCTAAAATTGTTTGATACTTTTGTTATAAACTTATTGCAGCTACTTGCACAGCATCATCAAAAGAGGAAAATAAAGCCAGCTACTTGTAAAGATGGACTGATTATTTCTTGTGTTGTCATCTTTTATGTCTACATACCTTTACATGCTATAACCTTCTACCCAAAAAAAAAAAAAAAAAACATTTACAACCAGTGCCTTCGGATTGGAAAATAACTTTCCTGATATACCATTTGTGTGGAATACAGTGAGGGCCATATCAGAAAACACCTTCGATATGCAGCATTGTGGATCAGGAGCAAAACTAAAGAGATCATCAGGAAGCCAACATATCTGGTCAAAGCCATTACAGGGTCATGCTGGAGCAGTTGGATATGTGCACGGTATTGATGGGCAATCTTTGGGGAAGACAGGTGGTTGTTGCAGGTCAAATAGTTTGAAATCAAAGGCAGAATATATAGAGGAACTTGGATCTGGCGTGCACCCATTGCAATCCATATATTTGGGATCTGATCGTAGGTACAACAGCTATATTAGCTCTTTCTGTGCCCCTGTGATGGTAAAGATCCAGGTCAACGAAGGGTTTATTTTGAGTCTTCTGAAGATGGTCACTGGGAGGTGATTGATACCGGCCAGGTATTTTTATTTATCTCTATGCTTATTTTAAGATTAGGGATCTGAATATGCAGAATTTTTCTATGTAATTTCATTTGTTTGGTTTCTTAACCAGCTTCTGGTTGTTGAAAAACACATCATGGCCATTGACCACATATTTATTAATAGGCTTGTTTGTGAAGCCCATTGCAAGTTGTAAAGAGGATATAGAATTGGGCCTTGGGCCTGGGTCATGGACCCATGGCTTAGGCTCAAATTCGTCTCCTGCTTACACAAGTGACATGGCGAAGAAACAAAAATCCACTGAATTGAGAAACAAATGACATGGTGAGGAAATGGAATTCCATGATAATCCCTAGTAACTTGGTCCTAGTTTTGCTTTCCATCTCTTTCGTGATGTACATAAAGGTCAAAGACGGTTGCGATCTCCTATGTCTGTAATTGTTTGTGCCTGTCAATGGTCTGGCCTTAAGCTATGGGCTCCACATGTGGAGGCTTACAAGTTAACATAGTGTGCAGAACCTTCAGCATAGATCATTTTGTCCCTCAATCAATTCTGAAAGGAATGATTTTCACCCAAAAATGCAAGCTTTTTTTTTTATAAACATTTTTTCTACTTTTTTGTAACTTTTTTATTGGTTAAGTTTCATTTTACAACTCAAAACCTAAAAGATATGATTTTTTTTTTTAATATTGGGAACAATTAACTTTTATCAATAAAATAAGAGTGAACAACTGAATACAAGAAAAGAAAATATACTTGAAGATATAAGAGCAAACTCAAGAAAATGAATATGAAGGCACAAGAGCATTATTGCCACTAAGAAAGAAATGGCAAAAAGAAAAACTATGTATTAGAAACAACAGAAGAAACTTCCTTTTCCACCCCTTGTTTAGCCATTAAATCAGCCACATCATTTGTTGACTGAGCCACATGATGGAATATTACGTTCTTTGAAGCAGACAATGTTGATCTCTTTAGGGTAAAATTGGAACTTCTGTGGAACCCCACCTCACGAGCATACAAAGAAATGGTGTTAAACAAGTCACTTTCTAAAATTAAAGATTCATGAAAAGAGTGAGATTATATTCTCAAAATGTCTAAAATGGGTCGCACCTCAGTTTCATTTGTGTCTTGAATACCTGGGCCTGTTTTGTAATTTTACCGTAAAATGAAGATAAAGTAAAGCATCAAATCAATAGAGAATAAAATATAAGTGAGTTATGATGGTATTTTTTTATAGTTGTTTGGTATGGAATCTTTTTTGATTTTTTGTATAGAAAAGTGGAATTTTTTTGTTTTTTAGTGGAAAAAGAAGGTTGCTTTTTGACTTTTTTTTTTGAAAAGGAGGGAATTTTTAAAAAGTGTACTTTTGATGTGACCCCTTGTTTGAAAAATGGAGGCTTTACTTGACTTTTACTAAACTTGTAAAGTGCCAAACGGGCCCAAGGCTTGGGAAAAGAAAGTAACCCTTAGTGATAAAAGATCCTTGGTAGAAATCATAGCTGAATCATTGAAAACTCGCTTGCTCCATTTCTCAATAGACCAAAGAGTAGCATAGGGATTAGGGAATGAGCTTCCCTAACAACAGGCCACAGCTGGAGAACGGTACTGACTACCAATTATTAACCATCTCTCCTAACGAACATGGGAGGCTCCAAGATAAACCACACTTTATTTAGGAAATGCTTCCAAAAAAGGTTGCCGTCTCCAATGAAGGAATACATGATTGAATGACTAATTTCGATCTCAATTTCGGTCTCACACATGGAACATGTATTTTAGATGTCAACTGAAGGGATACATGTCCTAAGATTATCTACTGTAAAAACTTTTCTGACCACCACCAACCAACAGAATGTCTCCACTAAAGGTGGAGCGAAACCTAGCCATATGCGTGAGTGTGGAGAGTGAACAAAAGGAGGAGGACCCATAGCCAAATATTAGTATTAGCGAAGAACTTCCTTGAGGGACATGGTCAAATGACGCCGGCCCTTATGTTCTAAATGACGAAAACCATAATTTGATGCAGCCCAATCATGGATGGAGTCTTCACACACCATTGCCACCGCAAAATGTCTTCACATGAGGGGAAATAATTGCTGAAAAGCAACTAAAATAATATGAGGGAACGAGAGAATTTCTCATTGATAAAAAAAAAGAGAGATTACAAGGTATTTACGAAGAAGGTCAATCTTTCCAATTAGGGACCTAGATCAGATTTCCCTTTTCCCTCCAAGAATGTTTTACATGCCAATCTCTTAGTGCTAAATATCCTCTCTTTTACTGATTATACATGTGAATTGATTATCTTGATTGATTGAATTGATTATCTTAATTGTTTGCATGCCAATCAATTATTTTGATAGATTTTATCTAGATCTAAGAAACTTTATCGGAAAGCTATATATATATATTAAGAAAGAAAGCGTTGTTGGGTATTGGGTTGGCTGTCCTTGGATTAGGCCCAATACATAGGTTGTCGCTGGCAGTTGGCCCCTATTCTTGGGCATCCTTTTTATTTTATTTTATTTTTATTTTTAAATCCCTTAGCCCCGTGACACACTTGGACTGCATCAGGTTTCCAAATGCAAACCCCCACCTCGTCCTGGCAAATAAACACTGTAGAGCGCAGACTCAACAATGACTTATTCTCGATTTCCTTTGACTGACGAAGGACTCTTCTGACCGATACTCTCCAAGACACATTATCACCCACACTCACAATTATTATACTTTTTCAATAACCAGTTTTTACATTTTTAATTTAATAAAAAGATTAACTTGACTCCTCAAGTCTCCAAGTCAACTTCACTCTGTTGCCTGCAAAGATGGGTCCAACTGACGGTCTGGCCACTGAGAAATAATAATCCACTGAGAAATAACAATCCACTGTCATCTAATTTTTAGGTAGATGACAGTGAAATGAATGGATGGTTGAAGTAGGTGAAGTGGTTTGCATTCAATGTACATCCAGTCAATGTGTTGGGATACAATACAACAGAAATATGGCTTAGATGCGGCATACTTTTGCTACATCTGCGTGTGACAATGTGAAATATGTGCAGAACCTGGAAGAATGACATATACTAGCAATACTCTTTAGAGATTACTATGTCAATTGCTTTATGTCTCCGATGATTTAAGATGTATTGCAGGCTTTATGTGCTTTTCTATCGGTCTTAGACGACAGAGGTGCTCGAGAATCTCAACTTTTGGCTTCTTTGGAAAAGAGGGAAGCTTTTCTGTGTGAAGCTATGCACAATAACATGGCAATAGTAAGTGGAAGGCTGTCAACAAGATCTGATCAATGTGATATGGACGTTGTTAGTGGAGATGGTTCATCACCAATTTCAGATATATATAACAATCTAACTCCAGCCGTGGCTGTAAATGTTTCTATGGCTTCATATGGAGCCATAGTTCTTGAACATGAAAGAAACGAAGAAGAGAAAAACAAGAAATGGTACCGCCTTTAAGCATTTGACTTGTGGATTTGGAATTCTTTCTACTCTAATCTGACTGCTGTAAAATACAGTAAAATGTCCTATCTAGAATCACTTTCATGCTGTGAAAGTTGCCATGCTCTCTATAGGAGAGATGGAAAGCATAATAAGACATGCCATACTACCTTCGAGCTGGACTTTGATATGGAAGAAAGATACACCATCCACGTTGCTACATGCAAGGAGAAATAGGATGGTAACCTGTTTCCAGGACACAAGATTCTACCATCACAACTACAATCTCTCAAAGCTGCTCCACGCAATTGAGGTGCTCCCTTAACATTCTCATTTACCATGTTGGATTAAAAATTAATATATTTCTTGCTTTTAGCAAATGATACTTATATTCCTTAGTATGGAGAGTATACTTAATTTTTCTTTTTTTGAATGTAATTCTTGTGAATACACAAATGGACCTGGACCTTGATGGGCCTTGGTCCAAATGGGCTAGCCAACTGTTCGTACTTATACCTGAAGGTAGTTGTAGATAGGGATTATTCCCTTTGTTGCAATCTTGATAAGCACAACTGCGTTATGGAAGCCTATACAAAGAACGACTGTGCAGGCTGAAGAAACCACAACATTTCCAAAACCGTGCATGCTTCTTCCTCCCCATTTACAATTCCTTTTTTCCGCCCGATCTTAGACTACATTCACTGTCCATTTGTAACACCAATACAAGGCTATACTGCTCCAAACTGTGCGTGCAATGTTTTAAAACATTGAGGCATGAGCGAGGCGTTCCTGTGGCTCAAAGTGTGATGCATAGACCGTGATGCATAGACCTCAGGAGCACACCATTCTAATTGATAAATATTTACATTAGAAAGACTATATGAATGGAAATAAAAAAGTAGCAGCTTGGTTGTTTTTAAGCCTTTCAATGAGTTAACTAGGTTGATTTAATTTAAATCTAGTTACAACATTCTTAAATTAATAATACCATAAAAAACCTTAAATTAAAAGAAAAAAAGATTGTAAAGTTCTTAAAATTAGAAACTGCCCCGAAGTTTGTTAATGGGGCATGTGCCCCTCATTGTGGAGCATGGCTGAAACTCATGCTTCATTTGGGGTTTACATCTCAAGTATGCCTCATATGATGACACATACTCCTAAATGAAAGTCACTTGAACTCAAGACGTGTGGTGTTTTATTAAGGCAGGCCTTGAGGTGCAACTTTCAAATGCTTCTAAAGCACTGTTTCTGTGTAAGATATATTCCTTTGCTCTGTTTGAGATGCATGACAGCAATGTGCCAGCATAATGACCCAAGGCCTTGTTCGGATGCATTCCCATTTTTTTTTTCCAATAGCATCTATTTACATTGAGTTCTGATGATTCACAGAAACCCAAACAAAGATTAGCATCTGTGGTAAGATACATTTGCATAAAAATATTAATATTTAATAATAAATGCATATTCGCAAATTACCAAATAGCTTTGTTTTCTTAAAAGTTTTGTCAATGTACGTCGTCCAAGTTAATTATCTGACATTGTTTTAGAACCCGACACTTGGGTGGATTTGATTTCCTCAGTCCTGATTGACTCACTCGGCTTGACAAGTTGTTGAGTCGAGTGGAGTTTCAGAACGACTTCATCTAAGATATTGCCATCACCTCCACCACCATAATTGTCAGTTTTATCCAATGGACCAATATACCAACTTATAATGAGAAAATTGTATTGTTGTTTCTTTAGTTTGTAAAGACTGCTAAAGTGCGACTCATTTCTGTATCCTCTGGTTCTCCTGCAGGCAGCTATGCCTAAAAATGCATTAGACAGTTGGAGAAGGTCAGCTCACAAAGCTTTGGGTCAAGCGGCTAAGACGTACATCTTCTTTACCTGAGTTTTTGCAGGTTTGATCAAGCTTTAAGTTATGGTTTTGCTCCTTTCCAATTATGTATTTCACAAACTCATACTATGCTACGTTATATATCTGAATAAGTTCTCAATGATTTTGTCGGTGCCATCAACGAGGAGTGGTTGTGCCTATGCAATGTTTCTCTAGGTCCTAACACAGCCCCTGAAGAGATTAAGGTGTTCTTTCCAACTATTCCACAAACAACATCTTCTGTCGCATTGTGGTTGGTCAAATTGGATGCTCTGCTTGCTCCTCATCTTGAAAGCGTTCAATCTGAAGAGTCACCAGAAAGCAGATTTAAGAAGGAACACCAAAAGGAAACCTTGATGTGAATGTATCGTCTCCTTGATAATTTTATTAATGAAAATGGGCCTTTCATCGCTGAAGTGAGTTCAAAGAACTTACAAAATTATGAGAGGAAGACCTATGTCAGCAGTGATCTATATTGCCATTTTTTTTTTTTTGCTGATCTTTTAAGTCCAAATTGGTCATTATTGAGTTATTGGTTGCAATTTTTTATATGATGGATTGCAGAGTCCAATTTTATCATATGTGCTTATCAG